>JAXQQM020064966.1:0-634724 GCA_034641835.2 Pinus albicaulis | reverse complement strand
TTAGTGGAGTTGAAGTTGAAAATCATAGAAAATTACAATTTTCAACGTCAAAAAAGGGCAAAAAGTGTTTCTCAACTTCACATTTTCACCCTTATGCCTTTTGTGAGCTCAACAATTTATTTTTTTGATTGGTTCACCTCTCTTAGCACTGGCGTTAAATAAATTCTTCCTTTCTAATAGGAGAAACTTCTGATGCTTAAGTTCTTGTTGCTTTCACTTGAGAAAATTTTACAACATTAATAATGTTTATGGTTCCAATATTAACATTTAATTATGTGTATGGCGTCTTGTTCAAGCAAGTCTGTAATAAGGACGATTTATTGATTTTTTTGTTTAGATTCACATCTTGCAAGGTTTATTGCTTTCACAAAATCCCTGCAATTATGGGACTTGTGTGAGTTTCTACTTTGCAGTTGTTATTTTGCTTGAACCACTATCATTTTTATTTTTGTTCTTTATATTTTATGTTGTTGATCTTGGAAATTGTTATTTTCTGCCCAAGACGTCTACAAGTGGATTTACCCTGGGACTCGACACTATGCAAGCGAGCTTTTGCAAGTCAGGTCTAGCGAGGATAATTTCTTTTACTCTTTCGGGTAATTCCACATATTAAAATCCCTTTGTTGCTTTGATTCTGAACGCAAAATGGATGACATTCTAATTGTAATTCAGTCAATTTCTTGAAATATCATACATATTATAATCAAAGTCACAAAGCTTGGCCTTGTCAAGAACTTAGCGAAAGTGAAACTTGTATTTTCGCATAATATATCCAAAATTTCACAGGAAAAGGTAGAGGATTTCCCATTTCAAGACAAATCCATCCAAAATTATATACTGCAACATAGACAAGCTCAATCAAGTATTAAATATGGATTTATATCTTCAAAATAGACATACACAATGTAGAATCAGCTTCAACATTGCATGCAGTTTAAATGCTTTATTGTTTAAAGTTTTAAACTATATACTATGAATAGTTTAAAAATCAAGTATAGAAAGTCCAATTCCCTTGGATGATGGACTCTGTTTTTAAATATTAGCCAGTGAAATATTAATCATGGAAACCTTGTCCTCCTGATTTGGAAGACCTCACCCTTGAATGGCAAATTCCATGGGAATTTTATAAAGTTGACACTCTGCCAGCGAGCTTTTGCAAGACAGGTTGGAAATGTGCGCGTCTGGTTCGTAGTTTTGGCAAGCAGAATTTCTCTTCCTCTTTCGGCTAATTCCACATATTAAATTCCGTTTCTTGCATTGACTATGAATGAAAAATGGATCACATTCTACTTGAAATTTAGCAGCATTAGGGAATGTTATATTCATATTTTAGGGAAAAGCACCTAACGATGTTATATTGAGGATTTGAAACCTGTAGAACACATGCATATTCACAAATTGGGCTACGTAAACTTCATAACGGAAATATAAGTCAATGTGAAGAGTTCGTAAGACAGTATCAAATACGCAGAACCTAATGTAGTGAAAATGTTAAGAATACAATTAACTCAACGATAGATGGAGTTCAAGAACGTCAATCACTAAAGATTGATTTCTTGAAATATCATACATCGTATAATCAAAGTCACAGCGCTTGGCGTTGTCAACAACTTAGCGAAACCACCACAAAAATTCAACTCAGTGACTCAACGAAACTTGGATTTTCACATAATATATCCAAAAATTCATAGGAAAAAGTATATGATTTCTCATTTCAGGACAAATCTATCAAAATTATATTCTGCAGTATAAACAAGCTCAATCAAGTATTAAATATGAATTTCTATCTTAAAAAATAGACATAAGCAATGCACAATGAACTTCAACATCACATATAGTTTAAATGCTTTATTGTTTAAATTTTTAAACTATATAGTGCAAATAGAAAGTCCAATTCTCTTGGATGATGCACTCTGTTTTTAAATCATAACGGATGAAATACTAATCATGGAACCCATGGGCTCCTGATTTGGGCGATCTCGCTCTTGAATGGGCAATACCATTCGAATTTGATATTCATGAAGTTTCTATGCATCAAGATCACATTGCAACATTACTATATTTAAACTAAGCAGAAGGTAGTAGCTACCTTATAGCACTTAAATTAAATAAAAAAAACAACACAGCAATCATGAGACAAAGCTCACTGAAATCATTGAATTCAACTGCACGATTACATCACACTTATATAGCAGATTGCACTCACCTAATCTTCCTGAAGAAGAGGAAACAAACCTAAATAGATGGAACCAATTTCTAAATAAACCCTCTCGTTCAACAACTCAAAACTAAATCTATTTCTGCATGATCTAGATTATTCTCACATCCTCCCTTAATGGAGAAATGGATTTTCTACACTACCAAATTGACTTCTAAAAACTTCAAATTTGATTTTACCAAGAGGCTTAGTAAATATATCAGCCATATTATCCTTGGTATTACAAAATATTAATTCAATTTCATTTGACTCAATTTTCTCACGTACAAAGTGGTATTGCAACTCAAAGTGTTTTGTTCTGGCATGGTATATTGGATTATGTGCTAATTTGATAGCACTTTGATTATCACAATTGATGCATGTTGAACCACTTTGCGCCTTTTCAAGATCTGCAAGAATTCTCCGCAACCAAATAGCTTCACAGGTGGCATTGGTCAAAGCTTTGTACTCTGATTCTGTTGATGATAAAGAAACAGTTGGCTGTTTCTTACTACTCCAAGATACGACCCTTGATCCTATATGAAATGCATAGCCAGAGGTAGATCGTCTGTCATCTGGATTTCCTGCCCAATCTGAATCAGAAAAACCTGTCAGTGCAACATTAGATTCATCAGTATACATAATACCTAAATTCACTGTTCCATTTAAGTATCAGAGAACTTTCTTTGCAGCATTCCAGTGATTTCCTGAAGGCTTATCCATGAATTGACTAAGGATACTGACTGAGTATGCAATGTCTGGTATGGTAGTGGTGAGATAGTTCAGACTTCCCACCAACTGATGATATAATGTTCCATCTGCCTCTTTAGTTCCATCTTCTCAGTACAACTTTGCATTATGTTCTAAGGGAGTTGACATAGCTTTGCAATCACTCATATTGAACTTTTTAAGAATTTCCTTTTTATGTTTTCTTGGAGTGATCAATGTTTTACCAGGCTCTCTCCATACCTTAATTCCTAAACAGTAATGCAATTCACCCAAATCTTTCATTTCAAATTCCTGCGACAAATGAACCTTAATTTCTTCAATTAACTTGCGAGCACTGCCTGTGATAATGAGATCATCCACATACAGAGATATTAAAGCAACATTTCCTTTTTCATCTTTCTTAACATACAAGTTAGGATCATTTTTGCTTTTCACAAACCCATTTTGAAGAAAGAAGGTATCAATCTTTACATACCATGATCTCGGCGCCTGTTTCAAACCATATAAGGCTTTTCTTAACCTGCAGACTAGATGCTCCTGTCCCTGTTTGACAAACCCTTCAGGTTGAACCAAATAAACTTCTTCCTTTAAGTCACCATTCAAAAAAGAAGATTTGACATCCAATTGATGTATATTCCAATTATGTTTTGTAGCTAAGGCAATCAGTAATCTAATTGTATTCAATTTAGCTACTGGTGCAAAAGTATCTTCATAATCAATTCCCTCTTGTTGAGCATATCCTTTTGCAACTAATCTCGCCTTAAATTTATCAATGCTACCATCTGCTTTAAATTTAGATTTATACAACCATTTGCTTCCAATTGGAACTTTGTTTTCAGGGAGTTCAACTAATTCCCATGTTTGATTTTTCATAAGAGAGGCATATTCATCATTCATAGCATTTCTCCATTGTTCATGTTCTTTAGCTTGTTCATAATCAACTGGTTCTACAACATTCATGATATTAGACATCAAGGCATAATCTCTATACCTTGCAGGAAGCTGAGTTTGTCGGGTTGACCTTCTTGGTGCTACAATACCTGTTGGAGTTCCATCCATGATTCTTCGGCTTTGAGGTGAATCTCCCTCTCGTGATGACTCACTGTTGCTGGATGTGCTCATACTATTCTCATCCTGATCTTGAACCTATACCTGTACCTGTTCCTGTTCCTGTTTAACCAAAGTATCAAGTTTGACATGAACATCATTAGATATATGCCATGCATCATTCTTTGTATCACATTTATCAGCCTGCTCATGAAACACCACATCTCGACTTGCAAACAGTTTATGTGTACTTGGATCAAACAATTTATATGCTTTCTGATCTGTGCAATATCCAATAAAAACACACTTGATTGACTTTGCATCAAGCTTTCTTCTGTTAGCCTTAGGAATATGTGCAAAGGCAGTACATCCAAAGACTCTTAAATGACTGACATCAGGTTTGTATCCATGAAGACTCTCAAAAGGTGTTTGAAAATATAATTGCTTAGTGGGACATCGATTCTTCAAATAAACATCAGTATTAATGGCTTCTACCCAGAAACCATTAGAGATGTTCTTACCTTGAAGCATACTACGATCACACTCCACCAGTGTTCTATTCCATCTCTCAGCAACACCATTTTGCTGAGGGGTATGAGGTACTATGAACTGTTGTTGGATCCCATTAGATTTACAATAGCTGTTAAATGCGCCTGACTTATATTCACCCCCGTGATCATATCTGAGTATTTTAATGTACTTACCTGTTTGTTTTTCAATCAGGGTTCGAAACTCTTTAAAATACTCAAATATATCACTTTTCCTTCGAATGAAATAGACCCAGGTATACCTAGATCTATCATCAATAAAAATAACAAAGTATGAAACACCACCAAGAGACCTAGTTTGCATAGGTCCACATACATCAGTGTGAATTAATTCAAGTATATCATATTGTCGTTTCTCAGTATGAACTAGAAACTCTTCTCTATGCTGCTTACCAAGTGCACAAGCTTCACATGGTAAATGTTCACACTTCATAACAGGAAGACCTTCAACCATTGATTTCCTTTGCAACAACGATAAATCATTGTAATTTAGGTGCCCATACCTGTGATGCCATAACTCTGCTGTTGATGTCTCTTTGGATGTCAATGCAACATGGCGCTTTACTGTCACATCCAATTTATATAATCCTCCAACCCTGTAGTGGTCCTGAACATCTTTCACAATACACCCCAATTTACCAAATTCCACTTTTAAATGATTATCAGTGATAGTGGAAACAGATATCAAATTCTTTTTGAGAGCAGGTACATACATCACATCATGAATCTGTCTCATTTGTCCATTAGGTAAGTATACATTTATTATACCATAGCCTTGGACTTTAAGTGACCTGTCATCTCCTAGGTAAATGTGTGTGCCATCATATTTCTCATAATATTTATCATACCATTCTTTATTACAAGTCATATGTGCCGATGCACCAGAATCTATGAACCAAGCATTCTCATCATCAGTTTCAGCAGACAATGCAGCATCAGAAAGAAACAACTTAAGATTTTTAAATCCATCAGTCACTGAGGTGTCTCTGTTTATGAAATTTCCATTATGCCTTCTATGTCTTTGATTTGATTCATGATTCTTTCTTCTAAAGCAATATTTAGCTAGATGTCCAGGCTTTCCACAATAATCACATTCAATGTTCCTCTTAACATAAGAGTCAGGAGGTGACATACCTTTCTGCTTTGCTTGAAAACGACCTCTGTTCCTGTCCCATGGTCTCCCTCGGAATGATCTTTTACCTCTTGGAGTCAAAGCCAAATTAGAACCGTTTGACTCCAGTTCAAAATTTTTCATTCTCTCTTCTTATTGAAGAAGAATTCCAGCGAATTCTTCAAATGTAGGAGGTGTTGGTCTAGCTGAGAATGCTGAAATAAAGACTTTATAGTCTTGGACTAAACCCTTCAAAGCAACAGTTACCAAATCGCTACTAGACACTTTTTCACCAATATCACCAAGCTTATCACTCAAGTCTTTAATTCTAGAAACAAAGTTGCTAATGCTTTCATTGGCTTCCATTTTGATAGATAGTAGCTTTGTTTTTAAGAATAAAATACGGTTTGCATTAGTAGTTTCATACAAACCTTTGAGAGTGTCCCATGTTGCCTTTGAAGTTTCACAGTCCCGAATGTGAGGAATAATATTGTCCTTCACTGACATGCGTAGCAGCACCTTTGCTTTCATTTCTCGCTTATCCCAATCTGGACTTGCAGTAGGAGGTGTAGGCTTGGGCTCGTCACCTTTAACAATTGTCCAGAGATTGTATGCCTCCAGTACTGTGATCAGCTTAAATTTCCAATTTACATAATTTTCACCATCAAGTTTTGTAGATTCATTTAGATATGAATCAGCAAGAGGATTAGCCATTTCAACCAGATTTAATTTCAAGAATTTAATGCACTGCAATAATCAATAATCACTGCTATATAGATTGCCAACGAAAAGTCCAGAATCCTTACTGCACTGTGTTTTGTTTTTGTTGTTGTTGTTTGAAACAACAGGCAACAACTGTCGACAAATTGAGTCAATTACAACAAATCACAAATAATCATTCAATTATTGAAACACTGCAGTATAAATGGTAGACGTAACATATGGTGAAGGAAAGAGTGTTTGCAGAATCATGAGATAAGCGCATCTTAGCACCGTGAAGAATGCACAGACACAAGTTCAACAATCTGCCAAACCAACCTTGAAGTGACAGACCGCAGGCAATTACAGTCAACGTACTTTAAATAGAGACCATTTCATTCTATATCGTGCATGCTTTACTGTTAAACAAATTAAAACAAATATAAATCGGCTCAAAAAAACACTAATTCACAACTGCTGTCTTCGATGTGAGGCTGAATTCACGAATTGCACGAATTTGTAAGCGCAAATTTTAAATACAGCAATGGAATCGCTGTCCACGCCTTGCACTCTTCAGAGTGGCAATGGTATACGTAACTACAGATTGAAACTTCGAAACCGTAAACCTGGAAAGCTCTGCTCGAACGCAGGTTGATTTCTTCTTTGCTGCTCACGCTGCGGATTGAAATACAAACTGTGCGTACCTCTAATCTTTTCTGTCATGACTTATGACAACAGTGACGAAACTGGTGTGCAGCGGACGGCTCTCACCAACAGTTCTTCAATTTTCTGATGGGTGTCGATAGCGGACTTACTCCAGTACCCAACAGATCGACGACTGCTCATATCCTCCGATACCAACTTAAATTAAATAAGCAAAACAACACAGCAATCGTGAGACAAAGCGCACTGAAATCATTGAATTCAACTGCGTGATTACATCACACTTATATAGCAGATTGCACTCACCTGATCTTCCTGAAGAAGAGGAAACAAACCTAAATAGATGGAACCAATTTCTAAATAAACCCTCTCGTTCAACAACTCAAAACTAAATCTATTTCTGCATGATGTAGATTATTCTCACAATAGCCTTGTTTTTTAATAATTTCTTGTCCATTGACATAAAGATAACCGGAAACATATGTCTCACATGTATATAGAATTGATGCTATATGTTCTTTTAATTTCTTTTAAAAACTAGAATATATTAACACGCCAAATAAAGCAGCGAACGTCCCTTTTTCAGTCTCGGCTTTCTGGACTTTGCGCTGTTCCCTTTCTTGAATCTTGCCCTTTTGCATACGGATATTAAAGTAATTTTAATTAAGTTTTTATCAAGTGTGTCGGGCAGTTTTTATTCTGTTAAGTCGAAAAAATGTTTTCCCATTTATAAGTTAAGATGTTAAAATTGGGAAATAAAATTTATATTTATAATGATTATTATAATATATAAAATTTAAACTTAATTTTTTATTAATAAAAATTTAATTCTTTAAATTAAAAAAAAAAATCCACAGTTTATAATTTAAAAATAAAAGATATTTGACCAAACTTGATTCCCTAATAAAATATTTATGGCCATATGTTTATTTATTTTAAAATTATCATTAATTATATAAATTCAAATTTGCCTCTTTTATATTGTTTTCTATTATTTCCGCACCTTTATTAGATAGATAGTGATTTTATTTCTTACTCTGCTTCTTTTATGTTTTTTTTAATCGGTCTCTTTTATATTGTTTCTCCACCTTTATATTGTTTCAACTTTTGTGGTTTTTCATAAGCATATTATTAGCAATGGTCTCTATCATATTGTTTTCGCATTTTTATATTATTTTTATTTTTGTGATTTTTTCATACAGATATTATTAGAAATTGTTTGTTTCTGTTTTTTTGGTTTTTTCCTAAGATATTATTAGTAATTGCTCAAGATATACAGAAGAAATAGAAGATTTAGCAAATCGTGAAGATAAAATGGATCAATACAACTCATAAGACAATTCCAAAAAGCTAGACAAAAAATTAACCCACAAAAAGTTAGATCCACTCTTGAATTGCTAAATGATGATTACAAATCTCACTTACTTGTTCATGTCCAACACTTCCCTTCTCAGAAAAATGACTCTGCTTTGTTGACATAAAAGAATTGAATACTATTTTGAAAAATTTTGATTACAATAATTAAAAAAATTACTTTAATTTTGTTATAAATATATGTTGATATGTTCAAAATTTGATTCCCAAAAACATCTTATATTAACTAACAAAATTATTATTAATATTTTTTTCAAACTATTAACTACTCATAATAAAAAACAACACCACAACAAACTAGTTTCAAACTATTAACTACTTATAATAAAAAACAACACAACAACAAACCAGTTTGTAACCATCAATATCATCTTGAACAATAAATAGTTTTTAGCAAAACCCAGTTACCAAATGTAAAAGTGTTTGACCCGGGTGAGAAAAAAATCCTTCCAAACGAAGAGTAGTAAATCCTTCCATGCCGATAGTTTTATGAATGTGTATTTAAAGATCACTATGAATCACCTTAAATAATTTGAAGTGGCACAATAACCTAATAACCCTAACAACTATTGTCATTAATCTCAATTGTTATAAACTTTACTATTTTTCTAAAAATAAAAAATACCTTCTGAATTTTGAAAATTAAATTTTAAATTTTTTATGTTTTGTACACGACTTAATTGGATGGACGGAAAATGTTAATATACAACGTGGAAGCTTCAGAGTTTCCAATTTTGAATCAAACGGATCAAGTGAATACAGTTACACAAGTGCCCCTCCGAATTCGAAAATAATTTGAGGAAAAAAATTTGAGAGGATACATTTTTCTAATACTAAAATATATATATATATATATATATTATATATATATATTAATATTTAAAAATAAAATAAAAGAGAAATTTATAAAAATGATTGTCAATAATAAATATTACAAATAAAATTACATTTTAGAACAAAGTACATCAAATTATAAAAAATTATATATTCATTTGTATATCCAATTTGTATATCCAATTATATCATATATGATATGATGCTCAATATAAATTGATCTTGTACAAATTCCGCATTAGAGTGAATAACATAAATTCTAAATTACCAAACACAAGTGTTTAGAATGTACTTTTATTTATATATATATATATATATATATATATATATATATATATATATATTCTCTTAAAATATACACTTATATACTTAATTACTATTATTCATTTATGAAACTAAATTAGATTATACTTTATAACCATTAACAATAAAATTTATTATTTTTAATTACTAATTTTTTATTAATATTATCTAATTTTATACTGAAAAATGTTAATATTTCAACTTAATACTTACTCAAATTTAAAAAACGTAGTGATATTATAACCCAGCACTGAATTAATCAACTCACAAATTTTTAATAAATTAATTAACCCTATTATTTAGAAATTTTAAATTTTCTTTAAAAGTTTTTACACATAAATATTCAAAATTTTTATACCAATATAAATATTCAAATAGTTTTACCTCTAACCTATATATATACCAGCTCATGGATCCGAAGCATTGTTTGAAAATGAGGTCGGGCGCCAGATATTATTTATTTTAAATGAATCCATGCATTTCCGTACCACAATTCGACCTACCATATTAAACCACGAACCGAATCGAATACTGGAATTTTTGAATTTTTTGTCCGTACGATCTTGGTAATTATGCTCAGAATCATGCATTGTCTTTATCCTGTGCCTATCTGTTATTCAAATTAGGTAGTATAAAACTCACAAAATAATCTAAGAATTTTGGTAAAATTTTGAAAATTTTTGTTAGAACTGTCAAATTTCAAGATTTAAAATGTCTTTAGTGCTAAAAACGCCGCTCCTATTTTGTTATCTTAGTAAACAACTCTAATTAAACAGGAAATTCAGGAGATTTGAGTATCAAAGTGTCATGCAATTACTCTAATTGGCAGAATTGAACAGCAGCTTCAATCCATGCAGCAAGTACATATGCCTGGGTATACTGCAAAAGTACATATCCCTGGTCTACTGCAAGGGATGGGGCTCCTATTGACTCTTCAGAGGATTGACCTTAAATCTTAATAGATTTTAATGTTTTTCGCCGCTAGTTTATACTGTTGCTTTCAGTTATACTTTGATGGACATAGTAAACTAGATATAGTGGCAAGTAGAAGGAAGAAATTGTTTCAATACTGGTTGACTTTTACCTCTTGAAGATGGCCAACAAATCTAGTTTCCTTCGGACAAATTGATGCCACTAATTACTTATATAAATATATGACAATCAACTTAAAAAAAACACAAAAACAAAGCTCAACTCCAATCAAAATAACATACCAGGCTTGTCGAAAAAATCACCACCGGGCAAAATATACACATGTTCAAGCCACTCTCTGTCCACTACTTGACTTCGAAGCCAAGCACATTCCTGCCAGTATATGTAGCAAGTCCCTTCAGCAGGGTATTTCTACAGAGTATCAACATTCCTGCCAGTATACGTAGTAAGTCCCTTCAGCAGGGTATTTCACAGATTTGTTTTACACATTTGGCGGAATTATTTTGATTCATTTACGTACGAATGGTTTTGCTGCTTTGGATAAAAGAAGATTCTGAAGATTTGTTGCCATAGACAGTGTTGAATTGGGATGAATAGTGTTTTGCCTAGCTAATTTCATAAAATATTGTTGAGATCTGAACTGGGATGAATCGTGTTTGCCTGGCTTATTTTCTAAAAAGATTATTTTTGCCTAGCTAATTCCATAAAAAGATTATTTTAGAAAAAAAATAATAACTTTGTAAAAGGATCTTGGCCCAGCAAATTTCAAAGTTCTTCTCTTCAAAGAATCACTTCCTTGTAAAAAAGGATTTAGTTAAGTTTTTGATGAAGTTTTTCTTTTACCTTTACAATGTTGTTTTTTTGTCATGTTTTTATTTTTTATTTTTTAATAAAAATATTAAAATAACTATTTAATTAAGCATTTCATAGTGTTTTTTTCTTTTTCTTTACAATGTTGCCTTTCTTGGCTTGGCTTTTTCGACATTTTCATAAGGATATTAAAATAACTATTTAGTTAAGTTTCTCATAAAGTGTTTCTCTTTTTTCAATTTCTGAATTTTTCAATTTTTTTTATTAAATGGAAAAATAATTTTTTCCGAGATAAAATGTTGAAAAAAAAAAAAATTATATATTTAAAATTTATAAAATAAAATATATCTTATATTATTTATTATAATAAAGTTTTTCTAATTGATTAAATTTTTATATTTCTAAATAAAAAATAATAACTTTATTCTCTTACAAAAATATTATATCCATAGGTTTGTTTTTTTTAAGATATTCATAAGTCTGTTTATTTTATGTTAGGTTTTTTGAATTTTATTTTAGTTATGATTGATTATTAGGTAGATTTGAATTTTATTTTAGTTATTATTAATTATTTGGTAGATGATACTGAAATTTTATTTTTTGTTTTTTTGTCTTTTTGAGAAGAAAGAAATAAGTTTTTTTTAGTTTTAGGGTTAGAGTGAGGTTTCTTTTATTAGACTAATTTACAACAATATTCATAAGCAATAAGTCATTATAACAATATTCATAAACACCAAGCCATTACAACAATATAGTTCATGATGTCATTAGGGCAACCATCCAAAATAACTAATGAACGATAAAAATATGACTTATGATTCGAGTAGTCTTTAGTGCGACTTTTTGAAGTGTTTTACGGTAGTTTTTTTTGGTGTAATTTCTCTAAAATCCAGCAGGAATTCATTCAAAAGAAAAGTTTGATTGTTAATCTTGCACAATAGAAGTGGCCTAGGGGTTTTTAAGGGCACTGAATCCATATATAGAGTCAAAAAACTAGTTTAAATAACAAAAATCAAGATTTTACCTCAATTTTTTCATTGGATTCCGGTACCTGAAACTCCAAAAAGTCGCACTAAAGACAACTCCTTTATGATTTTCTGAATATATGGTATTAACAAGACATGACATTATAATCAAGTGCATTCACATATAAATAAAAGTAAAATAAATCTACATACTTAGAAATATATATATAATTATAATTTAATAATCTTTATTATTCATTTAATTATAAAATAATAATAATAATAATAAATTATATTATATTATTATATTATAATAATAATAATAATAATAATAATAATAATAATAAATTAATAAATTATATTATTTTTTATCCACTTTGAAAACAATTCAGCTTAAATCATTTACCACAATGTAAACACTACTCATCTCTTACCAACAAATCTATTAGGTAACAAATATGGATTATCAATTAATGATCTAATTGTACATTGAAACAAAACAAAAAAGATGTACATAAAAATAAAGAAAAATACAGAAAAACCAAAACAGACATTAAAAAAAAAAAAAAAAACTTTACAAATAAAAATGTTCATTATTCATTTAATTATATAAAAAAATTAATAATAAATTATTAAAAATAATAATAAATTAGTGCTATCTCTTCAATCATTATTAAGAACCCGTATCTAAAACAACTAGATTATATTATATTTTATCCACTTTGAAAACAATTCAGCTTAAATCATTTACCACAATGTAAACACTACTCGTCTCTTACCAACAAATCTATTAGGTAACAAATATGGATTATCAATTAATGATCCAATTGTACATTGAAACAAAACAAAAAAGATGTACATAACAATAAAGAAAAATACAGAAAAACCAAAACCGACTTCAAAAAAAAAAAACTTTACAGATAATAATGTTCATTATTCATTTAATTATATAAAAAAAAATTAATAATAAATTATTAAAAATAATAATAAATTAGTGCTATCTCTTCAATCATTATTAAAAACCCGTATCTAAAACAACTAGATTATATTATATTTTATCCACTTTGAAAACAATTCAGCTTAAATCATTTACCACAATGTAAACACTACTCGTCTCTTACCAACAAATCTATTAGGTAACAAATATGGATTATCAATTAATGATCCAATTGTACATTGAAACAAAACAAAAAAGATGTACATAACAATAAAGAAAAATACAGAAAAACCAAAACAGACTTAAAAAAAAAAACTTTACAGATAATAATGTTTATTATTCATTTAATTATTAGAAAAATAATAATAATAAATTATTAAAAGATAATAATAAATTAGTGCTATCTCTTCAATCATTATTAAGAACCCATATCTAAAACAACTAAATTATATTATATTTTATCCACTTTGAAAACAATTCAGCTTAAATCATTTACCATAATGTAAATACTACTCGTCTCTTACCAACAAATCTATTAAGTAACAAATATGGATTATCAATTAATAATCCAATTGTACATTGAAACAAAACAAAAAAAAATTACATAAGAATAAAGAAAAATACAGAAAAAACATAACAAACTTTAAAAAAAAAAACAAAAAACTTTACAGAAAAAAAAGCCACTATTATTCCCCAAAGATATACATCACAAAACGCACAAAAAAAAGCATGGGGCCAACTTAGCACAACACGAGTCAACCATGCTGCGATAATTGCAATGACCTGTAAAACGTTAAACTTGTACATCAGCGTTGCGTGTAGATTTCTCAAGGCACGTTCTCCGATATGTTTGACTCCGAGTACGGTTCTAACTTTGGCAAGGAAAAACCAGCGAACTCTACAATTATTTGAACATGTGGGCAACAAATATGTGGTCTGTAACTGGGTATTAAAAGAGAACTGGTTGTATATGTCTATCATTCGATAAGTAGCTTACCAAAATCCAACTGTGAGCGTATACAGCTCAGCTTATTTAATGAGCATTGACAAACTACTTATTTTCAGCCATATGAATATGAATCTTGCGAGTGTATATAGCTCAGTTTATTTAATGTGCATTCACAAATTACTTATTTTCCGTGATATGAATATGACCTTGACCTTACCCAAAAAAAATTGATCATGACTCGATTTTTATTTAAAAAAAAAAAAAATCAAATATTGTTTGGTTGTTGGTTCTCCTTCTTCGAAATTTATTGAAGAACATACCGATTGGATTCTAAGGGGACTATGGTTTCATGGACTATAAAATAATTAATACTATTATGCAGTATATACCCACTCCTAAATTTAAACTAATTTAAATTTAACAATAAACATATACTGCAAAACAACATTAATTATTCTACAGCCCAGAAAATTCGTATCACCGGGTTCCCATCCTCATTCCAGACAACGGTTATTGGCAGGACCGATGGCCGAAGTAGCCTATTTACCGTTTCTGGTCGCCTTGATGATTGCAGTAGGTTTGGCAGCGGACGATCCCGAGACTACTCTGGCTGCCGAAAGGTGCAGCATCGAACAAATCAACACGCTTGTTAATGCCACAGCATTTCAGGAAAATCAGAATGCTGTTTTTGAATCCTTCCGCTCAAATCTCTCCTCGCACGGCTTCGCTGCTTCAATGCAACAAAAATTTGGCGAAACGGATCCTGTGTATGGTCTTGCAGTCTGTCGGAAGTACTTAACCGCCCAAGAGTGCTCAGAATGCGTCTCGACAGCCGAGGCTCAAGCAAAGGATTACTGTCCCCGATCTAATGGTGCTCGGATTCATATGGACGGTTGTTTCCTCAGATATGATAATTTTAGTTTTTATGCTCAGGATCTGGACTATGGGGAGTCTCGTTTATGTACGTCCACAAATGACACCGATCCACAGACCTTCTCTCAGAGAGCCAAGACCCTATCCAGGCAACTCATAGAAAATGCATCTGTAAATAACGGTTATGCGACTGGCTCCATTGATGAAGGCTCCTTATATGGCGTCGCTCAATGTTGGCCCACCCTTAGGAATATAAGTAGCTGCCAACGTTGCCTAGCAAGAGCTCAGAATCAATTACTCACCTGTCTTCCCAACCGTGAAAGTCGAAGTCTCGAGGCGGGCTGTTTTATGCGCTACTCAACTTTCTCGTTTTTCACACACAACCGAATTTCCCGTATGAGTTTTATAGATTTGCAGCAACTATTTGCTGTTTGATTTTGATATGACATGTATGTTGATTGTTTTTCTTTTCTTTTTTTAAATTTTAATTGCAGAACCGTTGTCCGGGAAATCGTCATCGAAAGTAGTGCCTATATTGTTAGGAATCATAGGCGGAACAGCTCTGGTTGCGGTGATGGGTTGGATACTCTTCAATCGACGGCGCATTAGACATCGAAGGAACAATGAGAGAACAGGTGATTATACATCCTCACATTATAGCTGTTTCCCTGGTAAATTCTTCTGAGTTCGTACATCGACGGTTATGATGAAATTGTTTTAATTATTCTCTGCGTAGATGAGAATTCAGCTGCGAGGGAAAATTTCGAGCAATTTCTCTTCGATTACGAGTTTATGAGAGAAGCGACAGGGAACTTTAACAGAAGCAATTTGCTAGGCAAAGGAGGATTCGGTGAAGTTTATAAGGTATAATACCAAAAGTGGATTTCATGGTTTGTCGAAATGTAAGCGATTTTTTTAAATTAATTCTAATGATTTACTCGATAAGCAGGGAACTCTTCCGGATGGCAGGGATGTCGCGGTTAAGAAACTAAATGGAAGGCTGAATACTCAAGCTGCGGCGGAGTTTTTGACAGAAGTGAAGCTCCTCAGCAGCGTCCGTCACCGTAACCTTGTTCGTTTACTCGGATGTTGCACGCAAGGGCATGACCGGTTGCTGGTATACGAGTTCATGTCAAATAACAGTCTTGAGAAACATTTGTTTGGTAGGTTGCTGTCATCAATCCTGTGTATTTTTGCACGATTCATGTTGTTTTAAAAGATTAGGTGTATTGTTTCAATTATTTGCGTGGATTCGAGGCTTTCAAACACTTTTAATGGAGATCCACAGGAGAGATACGAAATGTTTTGAGTTGGGAAAACCGTTTAGACATTATAGTGGGCACAGCTCGAGGTCTCTCATATCTGCACGAAGATTCGAACATGCGCATTATACATAGAGATATCAAATGTGCAAATATACTTTTAGATGAAAGACTTCAGCCTAAAATAGCAGATTTCGGAACGGCTAGATTCTTTGCAGAAGGTGATACCCATGATTCTACGGGAAAAGTGACAGGAACAATGTAAGATGTGCCATTCATTTCTTGCTTATTTACATCGCGATTTGTGCAATTCAGTGATTACTCAGTCTTATCAGATCCTTTTAACTGTCAAAATCCAAGCATTTATTTATAACTTCCACAAATTTGTTATGAGGCAGAGGCTATATTGCGCCTGAGTATCTCAGGCATGGGATATTAACGGAAAAAGCTGACGTTTATAGTTATGGTATCGTGGTTCTTGAGATCGTGTGTGGGAGAAAGTGTGTCGACGCAAGATTGACTGCCTCTATCCGGTTTCTTTTGGAATGGGTGGGTATCAGCTAGTATATAACGAAAGCTTGTTTCCACGATAAGAAGTTCATTTACAACAACGGGATTCAAAACCATGTATTCATAATTTTGCTGATGAGTTCATTTACAATAACGGGATCCAAAACCATTTATTCATAATTTTGCTGATGGTGCAGGTTTGGAATAAATTCCAACATGATCAAGTTTCGGATATTGTTGACCTGTCATTAGAGGGGTACTATCCAAGAGAGCAGGCACTTAGAGTGATCAAAATTGCACTTCTCTGCACTCAAGGCCAATGGGCGCTGCGGCCCGCAATGACAAAGGTTGTGTCGATGTTAACCAACAATTCAGAGATTACCGATCAGCCAACACAACCGGAATTCATATATGGCGGTGCAGGAAGAACTGAGAATTTCACTAGCACAGCGAACACGCGTTTCGCATCCCAGGGATCTGTCACCGTGTCTTTGTTTCCTCGTTAGACTAACTAACCAGCGTTAGTATACGCACGCTTTGACTACTAGAACAAGCAAAATGCCCTACTTTTAGTAGTGAGAAGTATGATATAAATTTTATGCTTTTCTTTGAATTAATTAAAGCTGTGAATGTTTGGTTTCAAGCTGGGTATTATCTTCCAGACTTCCTCTGTTTTAACTATGGAAATTGTTGTCATAAGCCTGGCATTATTACAAAATAATGCCAGAGAAGTTCCGATAACATTGTCAATCTTTTGTCAGAAGGTATTATTTTCATTCAATTGTATGTTATGTCACGACGGATTGTAATTTGTAACTTTCCATAAATTTCCTTTTCATTAATGCCTTCATTAGGATAGTTTGCTCTATGTCAATCCAGAAGGCGGTCGTTTCATTTGGTGAATGGTCAAGTTCACATGGCGATGCACATATAGCTATGTTTATTTATGTCTTATTCTAAAAAAACTTATAGAAAAATCTAGAAATTTTTGTAAGATTATAAAAAATTTCGGATTTTTTTTTTTAAATTTGAATTACAGTAATTAAACTTCATTATTTTAGATACTCTAAATATTTTTTTAGTAAATATTATTTTCATTGAATTGATGATTATGTCACAAGGTAAGGTATTGTAACTTTATATAAATTTCATTTTCATTTATGCTCTCGTTCCACTAGTTTGCTACATATCAATTCGGAAGGCAGTCCTTTCATTCGGTGAATAGTCAAGTTCACAGAGCAATGCAATACAGTTTATTAGTTTTTGGACAGAAGTATTATTTTCATCGAATTGATTTTTATGTCACAAGGCATTGTAACTTTCTATATATTTATTTTTCATCAATGCTTGCATTTAACTAGTTTCCTGCTCCGTGTCAATGGGAAGGTCTACAACCACCGTATTTTGTGTTTCATTGATTAAACTAGCAATTGCACCTAATGTTGCAAAGGAAACGCCGTAAGGAATAAGCTAGAAAGAAATCAATTGTAATTAATTTGATGTTAAATAGAGAAATTAAGATATTGATTGTCAAAAATAGATATAAAGGAATTAGGATACAGATAGCCAAAACAACAAAAACTGATGATGTTTAAAAGAATGTTGGAGGGATAGAAACTATAGAAAAACCAAAATAAAATCTTCTACAAGACAGAATGGAATTGATGTAGTTGTGAGTCAAATATAAGAGAATATCTAACATATATAAGAATGCAAAGGGCCCAAAAATGACAAAATATAGTTGTCAGAGGTGGACAGTAAGTTGTTGTTTTGAGGACTGATTGGCAGTATGAGGCAACGAAGGCCATGAAGTTAAAATGTTTATTACATTATGTCAATCTTTTTATTTAATTTACTTTTATTTTTATTTTGTGTAATTTGACATAGTCAAAATGTTAAATTGAGGTTAACATATAATAAATTTTTAATAACAACATTTTAACTTAAAAGTCACCAAAACTTAAATTCAATCTAATTTATTTATAAAAAAAAAAACCTAACACTATAAAAAACATATAAAAAACCATTTACTTGTGGATTTAATGGCCTAAAACATTTCAATCATCTAACATTTGATCCAATGACTCAAACATGATGTTGTAAAGGAAACACCTTAAGGCATAAAATAGAATAGAGAATCCTAGCATATAAAAAATCATCGAATGATAAAAATTACTAAACAAAGTGACATTCAAGAAAATACTCAATGAAGAAGGCTCATTAGGTACAAGGGATGCCAATTTGGTTTTGAAATAGTAAATTGGCATTTTACATTCACTGATATGAAACATGAAACATTAGATTATATAGATTAACTTGGAAGTACCCCACATTTCAATGATCAAATCAACTCTTTAAAAAATAATGTTTTACTTCTTGTTTAAGCTCACTAAGCAAAGTTAATGGTAGAAAGCAAAGTGATAGCTCCTCCAAAGGAGTGCTCAAAATATTTGAAATAAAATTGAAATTTAAGTTATTTTTAGCATCAAATCCAACATGAACTATAAGCTCTAATGCCAACGTCAGTTTCAATCCAAAAAAATTCAAGTTAAATTACAATCTACAAAACATCAAGACTTTCTAAAAACACAAATATTTCTTTAAATGTAAAATTTTAAAAGATATAAACTATTTTCAATAAACACGAAGTTAAAAAAACATCCATGTTAATATTTAGTAAATCTAAAAGCATAACTAAATTTAAATCTTAAACTATAATAATAATAAACAAAAAAACCTTTAGCCAACATTGTTTATAAACAAAAACATATTTTAACAAATAATTGCTTTCCAATAAATCATTCAAAATTCAAGTTAAATTACAATCTACAAAACATCAAGACTTTCTAAAAACACAAATATTAATATTTAGTAAATCTAAAAATACAACTAAATTTAAATATTAAACTATAATAATAATAAAAAAACAACTTATACAACTAAATTTAAATATTAAACTATAATAATAATAAAAAAACAACTTTAGTCAGCATTGTTTATAAACAAAAATATATTTTAACAAATAATTGCTTTCCAATAAATTATTGAATCACTCAACTTACACACCGTACAACTCAAAATTTTTCGGGTAAACTATTTTTCCATTTTAATTAAATTTTAAATCAAAACTCAAACAAAATTTTGCACAAAAAACTCATAACGACAAACTCACTCAACCTACAGACTGTTACAAACTCAAAAATTTTCAAGTAGACTATTTTTCCTTTTTATCAAATTTTAAATAAAAATTGAAAAAAATAATATATAATAAAACAAAATCATAAAACCCAAAATCTGAATTGAACATAACCCATGGAATATGACGCCAACGAGAAGTAGAAGACGACGCTTGAAATTATCGAAGTTAGCTCTGTCATCGGAATCGAACCAGTAACGTTGGTTTCGCCACTGATGAAAACCCAAAAGGGAATCCAACCATGGTTTTCATTAGCCCTTTTCAACGGCGCAGGATGAAAGGTCCACAAATGCTCACATATGGACTGAGATGAAGGTTATTATGCTCATTATGGTGTTGAATGCTAACCCTAAATGTCATTGCAGATGATTCTGTCCTGTGAATCAAACCCACAGCGTTGGTTTCATTGCTAATCAGAACCCCAAAGAGAGCTCAAGGGTTTTTCATGGCCACATGATCAAAGGTCTCAACATTAGATCTCCATTTAACTTTGAATATATATATATCATATACTTGCTCATATATTTATTTTAGGGGTTTCTGATCTTGGGCTAAGGACGCTTACCTTAATTTATTGCTGGATTTTTCTCTTTGGAAATGACAATATCCGAAATCTAGTCTCCTTGTTGGCCAGAGCTAATGGAATCAATATGTTCTCTTCTACATGGTCATTTCAAGATTGTCAAAATCTTGGCGTGATCAAGTTTATACTCAGGTTTCTCCCCTGATATAGTCCAAATTCTGAAGTTTGCATTATTTTAATCACATTCTTTTCTCCTTGGCAATTACAAGAAAAGAATGGAGCCCTGGATTATATATATATATATATATATATATATATATATATATATATATATATGCACAATCTGTTGTACATTGGAGATATCGAATGAAGATATGTATATGTATATCATAAATTTGGTTTCAGAAACGGAAATGTCTAATATATTTCTGCTAAATAACTACATCCTCTTCCTCGACGGTTTCATTTTGTCAAACAGATTATGTATATGCATAACACAGGGAAAGATGATAACCCATCGAACCCAAAAATCTTCAAAGAATACAAATATTCTATATCTATTAGAATTAGTATGACTTATGAAATACCAAAACAAAGTAGATAAATAAGAAAAGAATGGCATATTGGTAAAATACAAAAATGAATTATGATTGTTGCAGAAACTTGTTGAGGAAAACAAGAAGCGGGATGTTGCAAATACCTATTAAATAACCAGCGAAGTCCTATATATGTACTCATGAAAACATTAGTTATTATATCCAATCCATCCATTATCCTTCGCAGGATTTAAATAAAAAATGTGACACTACAGAGGCATTTGATGTCTTCAGAGAATGATGAAACATGAGCTAATAGATTTGTGCATATCAGCAGACCAGAGGGAAAATGATTTTATAAAGCCAGACTAGCAGAGAACCCCATACATTAGCATGCACATATCCTGCTGCCTTAATCTGCAAGGTCTCTCACATATCTTGAAGTCAATAGGAACTTAAAGCTCTCCAACATTCCCATCTTCGGTTTCTCCTGTAAACATTACAAGAGGTCAAATTATAGAACCCAGCAAAACTTATGTACTTAACAGAACACATTTCAATAACTGCAAGAAATTAGTATATAGATATACCTTCTTCTTACGAACTTCTCCCTTGGGAAGTGAAGGATCATCCACTACATATTTATTTACCCACCAGTAGATTGCACATATGACAAGCCCTAACCCCACCACTATGCTCATCATTGCCTTCAAGGACATTGCCCAACCATCCACGCCAAGCCCCATATTCTTACGCATATTGGAGAAATACTTAACAGTTCGCCCTGAAAAAACCAAGGCTATATTGGCTCCAAGGCCAAACAGAGGGTAGAACTGCTTTGCTTCATCCACTGTTGTAATCTGCAATCAGCCCAAACAACTCATCCCTTATATTGGTACAATTTCTATCCATTTTCATTTTTAAAATAACTTATTTCAGATATAAATCCAAAAGACATGCTGCATCCATCAATAGAAGTGAGTTGCAATTACCACAATGCAACTCAATCTACAGACCAGAATAAATTTTTAGATTATCTTTTTATTGGACACTACTCTGACAACTTCCATCATCTTCTGTAGTAAATCTATCCATAAAAAAACTCATTCCATTTTTTCAGAATAACTTCCTTCACTTTTTTGAACAGAAGCCTACTAGTAGTTTGCATTCGAAAACTACTTCTTTGCAAAGAACGTGCAATAAGCCTAATTTGCACTCCTCTGCTTTAGAAGCTTAGATGCATACATTATTACAGTCACATATAGTGCTATATCATGATATGTCTATATTTTTGCATTAAAAACGGTTCTGTTCTGACAATAAAACTAGTTTTTCCTTCCATGCTACTGATCTTTGAGTGGATATCTGTAAGAAATACAGAATCAAATCTACTAGATAAGATAGATATACATATTACTAGAATATATATACCATATTTGACCTGCATAGAACAGATCAACGTACCCCGGCAGGAAAAAATTAGACAGGGGATAGAGGGTTAGTGTTGCTTCAGATAAATACCTGATTGGCGAATCCCCAAAACAGCACCGATACCACCACGCTGCCCCAAAGCTCTGCCATGACATAGAATAAACAGACACTTATGCGGTGGGTACATTTTCAATCTTTAGTATTTTACTATAATGATGGTGTTTTCAACATGGAAGCCGGAGCTGTAGCCCAACTGGTGAAGGATGACAGTTTGCTTTCACAAGCCTCAGAATCTCTCATTCTGATGATGTGGAGCCCAAATGCAATTGCCAGCTTCTCACTATGGTGGCTAAGAAGTTGTTCTTTCTACTCTTCCTCTACATCATTCAGGACAAAACTTGCGTCAGGCACATATCCTGCTGCCTTAATCTGCAAGGTCTCTCACAAATCTTGAAGTCAATAGGAACTTAAAGCTCTCCAACATTCCCATCTTCGGTTTCTCCTGTAAACATTACAAGAGGTCAAATTATAGAACCCAGCAAAACTTATGTACTTAACAGAACACATTTCAATAACTGCAAGAAATTAGTATATAGATATACCACCTTCTTACGAACTTCTCCCTTGGGAAGTGAAGGATCATCCACTACATATTTATTTACCCACCAGTAGATTTCACATATGAGAAGCCCTAACCCCACCACTATGCTCATCATTGCCTTCAAGGACATTGCCCAACCATCCACGCCAGGCCCCAGATTCTTACACATATTGGAGAAATACTTAACAGTTCACCCTGAAAAAACCAAGGCTAGATTGGCTCCAAGGCCAAACAGAGGGTAGAACTGCTTTGCTTCATCCACTGTTGTAATCTGCAATCAGCCCAAACAACTCATCCCTTATATTGGTACAATTTGTATCCATTTTCATTTTTAAAATAACTTATTTCAGATATAAATCCAAAAGACATGTTGCATCCATCAATAGAAGTGAGTTGCAATTACCACAATGCAACTCAATCTACAGACCAGAATAAATTTTCAGATTATCTTTTTATTGGACACTACTCTGACAACTTCCATCATCTTCTGTAGTAAATCTATCCATAAAAAAACTCATTCCATTTTTTCAGAATAACTTCCTTCACTTTTTTGAACAGAAGCCTACTAGTAGTTTGCATTGGAAAACTACTTCTTTGCAAAGAACGTGCAATAAGCCTAATTTGCACTCCTCTGCTTTAGAAGCTTAGATGCATACATTATTACAATCACATATAGTGCTATATCATGATATGTCTATATTTTTGCATTAAAAACGGTTCTGTTCTGACGATAAACCTAGTTTTTCCTTCCATGCTACTGATCTTTGAGTGGATATCTGTAAGAAATATAGAATCAAATCTACTAGATAAGATAGATATACATATTACTAGAAAATATATACCATATTTGACCTGCATAGAACAGATCAACGTACCCCGGCAGGAAAAAATTAGACAGGGGATAGAGGGTTAGTGTTGCTTGAGATAAATACTTGATTGGCGAATCCCCAAAACAACACCGATACCACCACACTGCCCCAAAGCTCTGCCATGACATAGAATAAACAGAAAGACCATATCCGAAGAATGGCAATGGGACCTAGAAAGCTAGGCCCTAGAAAATTTAGCAAGGAATCTGCCAATGCTGTGGGATGGATGAGATTATTTAGTGGGTACAGCACGAAAGCAAATGTCCCAAAGAAGGCAATGAAGGGCAATATACAGGAACCATATTAGGCACATGAAACGACTTCCAACGTACCCAGTGAGGAGAAAAAAATTAGACGGGGGATGAAGAGTTTGGTGCAGCGAGATAAATACGATTGACGAATCCCCAAAACGGCACCAGATACCACCACACCATTGCCCCAAGCTCTTTGCCATGACATAGAATAAACCGAAGACCCTTATCCGAAGAATGGCAACCAGGCCCACAGAAAGCTAGGCCCTAGAAAATTTAGCAAAGGAATACCTTGGTAATCTTGTGGGATGGATGAGATTATTTAGTGGAGTAAACCACGAAAGCAAATGTCCCAAGAAGGCAATGAAAGGGCAATACGGGAACCATCGCTGACCTGCATAGAGCAGAGATCAACGTACCCGGCGAGGAAAAAATTAGACGGGGAGATGAAGGGTTAGTGTTGCTTGAGATAAATACCTGATTGGCGAATCCCCAAAACAGCACCGATACCACCACGCTGCCCCAAAGCTCTGCCATGACATAGAATAAACCGAAAGACCATGTCAGAAGAATGGCAACGGGACCCAAGGTAGGCCTAGAAAGGGTTAGCGGTGCAGACGCAATCTTGGAAGATCTGGATGAAGTTATTTAGTGGGTACAACACAATAAAATGTCCCAAGAGAGCTAATGGGGGGCAATATACGGGAACCATGCGGCACATAGAGCAGGATCAACGCCCCGTAGGAAAAAATTAGACAGGGGATAGAGGGTTAGTGTTGCTTGAGATAAATACCTGATTGGCGAATCCCCAAAACAGCACCGATACCACCACGCTGCCCCAAAGCTCTGCCATGACATAGAATAAACCGAAAGACCATATCCGAAGAATGGCAACGGGACCTAGAAAGCTAGGCCCTAGAAAATTTAGCAAGGAATCTGCCAATGCTGTGGGATGGATGAGATTATTTAGTGGGTACAGCACGAAAGCAAATGTCCCAAAGAAGGCAATGAAGGGCAATATACAGGAATAGAAAAGAGCCTTCTTTGATAAAACATTTGAAAGCTTGGTGTAAATAACCATGAACCCAATGGCCATTGGCAAATTAACCCATGTCTTGAGAAATGGAATGATCTCAGCACTGCTTCCCTTGGCAGTCACCACTAGCACATCCTTGGTGTCTCTCAGAATCGTGTAGTTGAAAAGAATGCAGAAGAACATCATTCCAAGAGGGATCACCTTCTTCAGTGTGATGGGCTCAACTCCCAGGAATTTCTTCGAGGCAGGCACAAACTTCTGCGCATCGCTACCACTCGCATCAGCTGCAATGGCCTGACGGGCCCTGCATATTCAAAACAATACGGACAATAGAAATACAAAACAATACCAGAGCATTTAGGAGAGTATGCAGTCACTGCAATGGCCAAGAGAACCGCAGATGCGCAGTTGCCTGCTCCTGCCATTCTCGCTCACGCTCACAACGAGCTAAGAAACAAACCTCTGTTATCAACACACAGACAGCACAAAAACCCTACGCTTGAGCATGTCTAGGTCGGCTAATGCGCTACCTTAATAACTGCATTGTAAACTAACTTTTGGATTAAGGGTTGAAAATGTTTGAATCGTCTAACATATAATCTAAGGGTTTCACATTATGACACGATGCACATCAGCAAAGTTCTTTTCAAATAATAACGCCTTACGGCGTAATTAAACAATTAAGCTGCCACCTAAGACATTGAATAAAGTATTTTGTGTTTCATTGATTAAATTAACCAATTAAGCTGCCACCTAAGACACTGAATAAATTTGAAGTGGAGTAAAATTTAAGTTTTTTTTCAAAATTTTCATTGATTTTTTATTTTTATGATACTATAAAGTGGATTAGTTAATTTTTAAAGGCAAAAAGACTCCCAAATTTATTGAGTTTTTGTTAATTAACTAATTTTTAAGGTCAAATAAACATAAAAAAAATTAATATATAAAAAAGACATATAATATAATCGAATTGGTATTTATAGTAAATAGTAACATATTAGCAATTGTATTTTTTTTTGACCTAGGCCATGTCTTCTAATTGATTTAAAACACCTACTTCACAAAAATTGAAATGTACTAAAAAATTTCAGGTTGCCCATTTCACTATTTATTAAAATCACATCATAGCTTTCACTGTAATACAATAGGTGCTTTTGAAGTAAAAGCAATATTAATCGTTGTATTGATGAATTAGATGTTACTAAAGAGTTTTTGTTCTTATACTCAAAATGAGACAATTACTAGCCTAAAATCGGTTGGAACCCATCCTTCTAACTCTACAAAGAGCATAATATTTACAGCCATTTAAATCCAATGTCTTCCCTCTCATCTTTGATGTTTACAAATAATCTAATTCCTTTTTCCAATAAGATTGTGATATGCAATCCCCCTGATCGGGGTGAACAAATGGCAGAAAGGTGACAATGCCGTAGCAACATGGCACTTGCTCGTCCTCCAGGCAATCAAAGATATTAATGACGGATTGTCAGACAAGTTCGGCGAAGTGTGTGAGCTCGAGGATAGGAATGATGTTGCAGGGTGGCTACGCTGGTTCACTCGAAGACCGAGGGAAAGTGTCTGTTAAGGTAAGTGCAATCCGTCCATTTCTCCATTCGTTCATGCATAGCCTTTTGCATGCAAGCGGCTGGAGAAAGAAGAGGAGACGAAGCGCTGCGCAGTCTGTCAATCCTTCAAACCTGACAGGGTATGTATATGCCATTCTCCTTGTTCTCATGGCGCCATTTACTGTGGATAAGTTTAGATTGCTGAATATGTCAACTGGTTTGAGCAGGTTTGTAAAGTTTTGTTGTGCTATCCCCAAACTTCAACCTATCCAACCGTGTTTCCGTGACGCCTACACTCTGTTTGCCTATACAATCTCTCATACTATCGGTAATGGTAGATACCCACCCGCTAATCTGATAGAAGTCTTATACAAGCAGAGGACCTTTGGCCGAAATTTTTGTCAAAATTTACTTCTGCATTTCTCTTGTCGGGCAGTGAATTGGTTCAAGCTTCATTGTTGCAATCTGGGTCTCTCAATTTGCTATCTTTTAATTTTGTTACGTAGGGTTGATCATTGGGTCAAGTCTCAAATTTGTATACAAAGTCATGTCCCTCCCAATCTCTGTTTGGTCTTACTCAGTAGAGTGGTTCAGGGGGGTTACAGTGAGTGGTTGGAGATGCTCTGTTCCTCCGACACTCAAAGTGAACCTTACTCTAGTTCTCTGATTTCGACCTTAAGACCTCAAATTTCCCAACCCCTGTCTATCTTATGCATGGAACCTGCAAATTTCAAATGTGAAACTGTCTATCCCTGTATGAGGTATATTACGCGTAAGGTTATTTTCAGTATCAATTTCTGGAATAGATTTATGCAAATAGTCAAGGAATCTGTGAACCATGCTTCTCGCTCTTCGCATTGGCTACAAAGGTTGCTCTGTTGTGTTGGATTCAAGTATTTGCATGCTACTCGTGTCATCAGTACTCAAAGGCGGGTCACGGGATGTATAAATATAGATCCTCACTCTTATGTTTTTCAATTTTCGCTGTCTGTGTTATTCAATAGGCTTCTTCCAGCCATGGGAAAACACCATCCAAGGGCCAAAGCTACCAAAGGTAAACAACAAACCCAGTTAGAGCCAGCCCCTAGAAAACGAGGTCGCAAAACCAATCAGGAGCATTTGGAGAATCTAGCAGCAAATTATGTGATAGGTAATTCCTCCACAGTTCGTCAAGTAATTCATGGATGGGAAAGAGAGATCCAAACAGACCCTGAAGATATGGAGATAGAGGCAGAAATCTTAGATTTCATAACAGATCCAGGAAATACCCGTGGCCGCCTGACTCTATTCAACCAGACTATTCACACATATTGGATAGTCAAATGCCTCATAGCAAAAGCTATCCAGAGTATTCACCCTGCAACAGAAAAAGTAGACCCAGCAAAAAAAGACCCTCGTCGTCAGGACCTGCTTGAGGAAATTTAGGACCAGCTGCAACACATCAAGATCACACAATATCAGGCAGCTGATCGACTTAACAAAATGGATGATAGAGTTGGCCGAATGGAGAGGATGCTCCAGCAGCTTCAGCAAGTTTAAATGCCTGGGTCCAATGTCAAAGACCCAGCTCCAATTTCCTCCTCAGATGGATAGGATTTTTATGTTTTAGAATTTTGATGCACTTTGTAGATAGATATGAACTCTTCTTATGTTATATGAATGTACAAACTGCAGTAGTAGGACAGATAGCACATGCAACTCATAGACGGATGAGACAATTTTAGTTTTGGAATGCTTTTCACGCTCTCAGATGGCCAACAAACCTGGTTTCCTCCAGGCAGGTTGAGGTCATAGTTTGAATTCTATATTTTGTAACCTGTCTTTTAAATATAAATAGAAAATGGCACGGTCCTACCCAATTTACCAAAAAAAAAAAAAAGATTGTTATATGCGATGAAGCACAGAGTAATAAGCCTCAAAGGATAAATTTTTCCTAAGAAATCATTTTGGCTACATATGTTAAGGTGACCGAAACAAAAGAGAAATTTGGTTGTCGAAAACTAGACAAAGGAATTCCGTCATGTTCGAGGGTGGTTTTCAGCTTTAGATTGAGTTCAAGTTTCCTTACTCGAGGGTTACTATACCAATTGCTTAAGTTATGGTAGAACCTTTGTAGAGATGATCTAACGTCTACATAAAATGTCACTGATCCCTCAAAGTTCCTCATAAGTGCATGGTCATAGAGAAACTACATGCATGCTTCATGTTACACTGGCAACAACAACTTAATTATTATTTATGATGCCGAAGACAATATCAAGTAAAATTCCCTTCAATTTTAGTAACAAAACCTTTCTCAATTATTTCTTCCCAATTTACATTATAGGTGACATGATTAGGGTTTATAACCTTCTCCACATCTCATTCAAAAGTTCATTAGCATCCTACATTTTTTCCTTTTTGCATAACCTATTGATGAGTATGTTATATGGTGTGATGTTATCCCATCACCCTCTTTTTCCCATTTCCTTGCATAACCTCAAAGCCAACTTATTATCCCTTCCTCATAGAAACTAGTCCTCAAAGTATTGTAAGTCGCATAGTTTGGAGCTGGCCCAACTTCCAACATCCCATTCAAGATCTTCTTAGCCTTCGAGGTTATTTCTTTCTTGGAAAAATGCATAGATAAATATATTATATGCAATAACATCAACTTTGACATATTTCCTTTGCCATTTCATCAAGGAGTTTCTTAGTCTCTTTAATTTTTCTTATCTTGAAAAACACATTGATGAAGGAATTGTAAGTGGAGACATTGGCATTGATCCTTTCTTAATCATACTTTTTGACAACTGAAAAATCTCTTGCAATTCCCCATTTTTGCAGTATCCATAAATTAGTTTGTTATATGTGATATATTTGGGAACCAAACCTATGATTTCATCCAAGAGTTCTTCCCCTTTTATTGTTTTCCCATTTCTAAAAAGTCCATGAATGAGTGCATTGTAAGTACTAATGCTAGGTACCACAACTTTTTATTGAATTTAACCATGAAGGTTAAAATCCTCTTCAGTATTATCCTCATTGCACAAATCATAGTTTAGTACATTATAAGTGACAACATTGGGAAAAATGGGGGGAAAATGTCATTTTCCTTCATTTTCTGAAGAATATTGAATGCAACAACCCTGTATCCTTCCTTAAAGTAATCATCAATGAGAGTGTTGTAAGTAACATGGGTAGGAAATAATCCCTTCACGATCATTTCATTAAGAATGCCCTTTCCTCTATACATTTTTCCACTAATAATTTTCTTGTAGTGGCCATCAATGAGTGTATTATATTTAATAAAATTGGGGGAGTAACCCCATGATTGCAAGCCTATCAACATATTAGTATAATTATGCAATTTTCCTTCCTTATAGAGGGAATGAATCACTATGTTGAATGTATTGACATTTAGAGTAATCCTCCTCTTGATCAATGCCCAATAGACCTTTATTGCGTATTTTTATGTCTCATTTTCACTAAAGAATTCGGAAAACAAGAAAGGTGTACCACTTCTATGGAGACTCATAATGAGGAAGGAAAAAATTAATAATGTATTTTATGTTTCTAAAATATGTATTTTCTTTTTGTCATGCATAATAGTTGTGCAACTTTAAAAAGGAAGGAAATATCTAAGTAACACTTTTTTGTTTCCATGAAAACATATTTGTAATCATGTTAATAACATGACATATTTATTATAAAACACAACCTCTACCTCATAATATAATGGTAGTATTATTTCCACATATTCTTGTTTATCTCTTTATTGTTTCATTATGTCATTTATGATTAATTGTTTTCATATCTGCATGTAAATCAATTGGTATCAAAGCGAATGATGTTAACACGCTCCTATTCAACATCAAGGAGTAGATAGGAATCCATCCATGAATTCAAATATTTTTTTCATAAACTCGTGACTCAATAGTTCCAAACCCTTAGCTATTCAACTCCCTTCTCAGTACGCCTTCCTCAAGGAAATTAGAGCCATCTCATTACTAATATGTACATTTTGATCCATTTTGGTAGATGAAAATCATGTTGCCTCATAAATAAACCACATAAGAGGACTCCACTAAGGACTCACCAATCCAAGATATATCCATGGATCTCCATGAACTAATCACTCTGCCGCAATAAAGATGCCTTTTAGGGTACATGTAGTTGGATACATGCTTTCAATCACTCAAGTTTTCAAACCAAATGAATGGAAAGGTCGTTGATTCTTGGATCCTTAGTCTCTCCCCCTATTTCAAAACATATCCCGATATGGAAGAAGAAAAGAAGCCTCAAATCGAAAATGTACGGTTGAAAGGAATGGCATAAGAATTGTGGGATACCTAGGTAGAGAAGACACCAACCATCCTCGCATCACATCTTGGGATGAATTCTGCTAGGAATTAATATCACACTTCTATCCCCCAACATATTTCCAGAATCTCCTTACAAAATGGTTGCAGCTCTACCAACTATTGAATCAGTCAATACAAGTGTGCATTGAAGTCTTCTTCAAATTGCAATTTAACTATGTATCTTTGATTAGGAAGAGGTACTAATTGTCGAATTTAATTCTATATTATTGATTTTTTTGTTATTTTTGTTTTTTGTTTTTTGTTTTTTTATAAAAAAAGTTTAATTGTTTCATAATTGTTCCTTAGATAAGGACTTTCTTTGAGCCTTAGCTGTGGAATGTAAAGTGGCTCCTCAAAGATGATATCCTCAACCCAAGTATGGTCCCTCTCCCGTTGTTCCTTCTCCTACTTGTATTTTTAATGTGACCCCCACCTCATCCTCCACATATTGCAATACCCATTGGTGTAGATTCGAAATTAAGACCAATTCACATACTTCTATGAAATTTGTGGATCACTTAAAAATATGCACACTAACACAACTCTTTTTACCTAGGTTGAGCAACGAGATTCCCCTCTGTCTGTTGCAATTGTTTCTCTTTACAATCCTACTAAATAAGACCCCTCTCTCATCCTCATTATTTATAATGAAGCTAACAACTCTAATACACATTTGTTTACCCATAATTGTCAGTTTAAGCATGAATTGGCCACTTTTATCCTTGGCAATGGGAGTCAAAAAAATATTGTGGCCCAGGACATGGTTGAATTCCTTAACCTTCGCACCACTCCACACCTAAATCTATTTTAGCTTAGATATTACAAAAGGAAATCCCTTGTCTTACCATTTCCTAATGTTGTCAAGTGATCTTTTTTATTGCCGTTTTATTTAATATATTGTGGTGTGTTACGTTTATCCTCTCGATTATGTCAAAATATTACTCATAATTACATATCAACATGATAGGAAGACTATTTATCATGCTAACTATCACCAATACCACTTGGGGCATGGCAGGCACACCTATGTGCTCACCTGCTCTTCACTTAAACCAACACAACCTACTATTGATAAAAATCTCCTTAAAAAATCCAGTTTAAACAATGTGCTTATTTATGTTTTATTCACCCTGTCAATCCAAATAACCTCACTAATATGGTAACTCCTCATATGTTTCCCTTGCTTCAATAATTCATAGATGTATTCATGCAACCCATGGGGCTACCTATATCACACTTTATTGAACACATAATCGATCATGTTGCCAATGATTATTTACCCAATGCCACATTATATCGCCTCGACCCTACAAAGGTAGTTGAGATAGAATAGAAACTTGCACAATTGTTGACTTTAAGCCATATTCAACCTTAATTCTCCCCATGTGCATGTCCCACTTTCATTATTCCAAAAAAGGATGATTTCATGTGGCATCTAGTAATATATCATCTTTAACTTAATAAGGATACCATTAAAAACTATTATCCCCTACCCTGGATTGATTATTTGTTTGACCACTTACAAGGGAATTTATTCTTCAAAAATATGGATTTGACATCCATCTACCATCAAGTTTGAATGTATGTGGTAAGCACATGGAAGACCGCCTCCAGGGAAATGATTTATCTATTTAAATGGAAAGTTATGCCATTTAGGTTGACAAATGCATTGGCCACTTTTATTATATTAATAAATGATATTTTTAGGCCACACCTGGGAAATTTTGCGGCCATTTATCTTGATGATATTTTGGTATTTAGTAAATTTTGGTCGGAACATCTACGACACGTGTGTAGAACACTGAAGTTACTATAGGCACATAAAATTCAGGTAAAAGAGAAGATATATTATTTTGGAAAACCAAAAATTCATGATTCAGACTGGTTCATTTTTTTTTTTCAAAAATATTGGTAATTTTACAGTGTAAAATGTGGAGGAATAAGATCACAGGACAATTTTTACTAGTAGGACCTAGTTTGGAAAATTGGGGTTTGAAACCTTCTGGGAGCATTTTGAGGCATCAAACGATATTTTTTAGGGGAAAAACCTTGCTTATTTACTCTAATACCTTTCATTTTTCATATTATTCACATTGTGACCTTTCCAACAACATAAGAAACATGTCTATCAGAGTTTGTATGCAAACATTATACCACTCAGAAGTTGTCTTTCCTATTTTCCCCACCATAATTTGAGAGGATGCCACGAAAAACCCCATTATTCAAGGAAAAGGGTCTAGCCACATGATTAATACTAATAAGACTCTAGAAGAGTCTGTATTTTACTTCTAAATAAAATTTTAGGTAGGAAAACCTAACCACTAGTAGGCTATTAGAATGTGTTATAGCTTGGCCACTAGCAAGAAAATGGGTTCCATTATTTCAAGTGCATTTGTTCCATATATGAAAAAAAATAGCTAAGAGGGATAGGAGATAGAGCACATAGAGAGGACTTGTGCATTGTATTAGTCCATGGGGCACAAGCCATACTTATTTGCACTTGTGGCCATTTTCTATTCATACAAAGAGAGTAGAGAGACCTTACCTTCTAGTTGGATTTTCTTCCAAAACGGTTTCCAAAGTCATATCTTGTGTAAAATCATGGTTTGTGAGTTTTTATTTCACTATTATATATTTTTAGAATAAATTTAATTTGAATGAATAAGTAAGTAATAGTAATCTACAAATTCATATATACAAAGAGAAATAAAATACTAATAGTGCAAATATCATATTTTTAAATACAATTTTATTAGATATGTTGTGACGAACTATCTATTCGAATGTCCATAAAATTTTATAGATCATATTGGTATCAAAGTAGGATTCTTTGGGTATACACTGGATATTTGCATGGGGTTTATATCGGCTAGCGCAAAATTGATAAAACCCTAATCATGGGCGACAAATCTATTAATGACACTTGTGCTCCTGTAGAGGAGATTTTTTCATTGATAGAAGCACAAGTTGCAGATATAAGACATAATATGAATCTCATCATGTCACCCTTGAACAATAAGCTCGGGATATTTGGAGAAGATGGGGATTCTAATTTAGAGGAGAAATGAGAGGGGAGATCAGGAGACTGGGAAGAAATAGTGAACCAGCCAAAGAAAGGACCTGAGAAAGGTCAACCGGGTTCAAGTTTCGTGAATCAATCATATTCCTTATTAAAAATGGAAGTGAAGGACAATATCAAGGTGTACGAAGGTGAGTTTGAAATTTTTGGTTATAGAAATTAGAATTTTATTTTAGTGTGCATCATATTTAGGAAGAAAAAAATATTTCATTTGCATGGTTGATATTAGAGGGTCATTCCCTCACTTAGTGGAAAATACACATAGAGACCCTGAGGTTGGAGGGAGAGCTTGTAGTGAATAAGTTGTATGGCTTTAAAACCAGCATAAAGTCACAATTTTAACCTATTGTGTATGTAGAGGACCAATGGATCTCGTGGCACTACATAAGAGAAAATAAAGGGTAACTCATATTTGAGTACACCATAGAGTTTAGAAATATTGACATAATATTGTATATCTCGCCAAAGAGCCTATATGTACTCCTTAAGTATTTGGGGGGTCGACATAGGCACATGTGAAAGCAAGTGATGTTTTTTAAGCATATATTAGTGGATGAGGCTTGTGTATAGGTACAATACCTAGAGAACATAAGCTTGAAGAAAGGGAAATCAAGTGGAGTCGAGAGGAGGGAGAGACACAATGCTTCTAAGGAGGGGAAGAAGAAGTGGATAAGGGGAAAATATAAAAATACAACGACCATAACATACCAGTGAAATGATCCTAACAACCACTACAACATTGATTACCATACAAAGGATAGGTATTGGAAGTTGCATCTAGAGCTTAACCTGGAGAACAAAAAGAACGAAAATAAAAAGAATAACCTCATGGCCACTAATTCGAGTAATTGAGTTGAAAGAACCTGATACATATATGAGAATATTATTTGTGTGCCAATGCGAAAGGAGGCGAATCTGTGTAGCCTTCAACAATAGGAATAGAAAGAAATGACCAAAGTATTCCACATAAATATATAGGTCAAGAAGAAAAAATTTGATGCTTTACTTGAATCAATATCACAAGTGAATCTTGTTGAAAAGTAATTGGTAAACGAATTGGGATTGGAAGTATGTGGTCATCCAAGCCCATATCCATTGAGATGGGTAAATAAGGATGTAGAGTTAAAGGTAGCAAAACAATGAAAAGTTGGCTTTGTTATTAATGTTGATTTTAATATTGAAGTATAACTATATGTGGTTTTCGTTGATGTATGTGGAGTGGTGCTAGAAGTCCCTACATGTACTTGTGAGATGTAATATTCATGCGAAGAGCCAACTAATACCAACTCCTCAAGGATGGAATTTTTTTTACGATCAATGGGCAAAAAGACAAGTCAAAAATTTCATTGGTAAGTGCCAACCAATCCAAGAAATTGATTAGTTCCAACAAGAATTATGTTTTACTACTTTTAAGAGAAAATCACTTTGTTGAATATTTTGCAAGAGGCGAGGCATCCTTGGAAGGGTGTACTAAGAAGTAGAAACAACAACTGGAAGAGTTGCTACAAGAATATAGGGATGTGTTCCAAGATCCTAAAGGGTTAACACCCAAGAGGTATGTGGAGCAAGAGATCCAATTATTTATGGACTCCCAATTTCCAAATATTGGGGTCAGATAAAATTTTAGGGCCTAATATTCACAGGTGGGCTAAATTTCCATGTTTTTTCCAAAAAAATGATTCGTCAATTTCCATTGTTTCTAAAATGATTCGCCAAAATTTTATAGTAGACCATTATTTTACCTTTAAATTCCCCAAAATATTATATCCACTAATGTAAACTCATTGGAAATCTAAATATTTCTACAAAAATATCAACAAAAGTTTTACAGAGCACCTTAAAGAGGATATTAATCACTTTTCATCTGTATCTAGGGGTATATGTAATAAAAATAAAGATATCAAAAAATCCATTAGTAGAGATGAGTGTTCAGTCATGTCATAGAAGCACAAGGGACCTCAGGAAAATGGTGGGAGGGTTTTCCTACCATACATCAAGGGTGTTACTGATAAGATCTCAAAAGTTATGAGGAGGAAGGACATATTCACACAATTTTCAGTAGCTGGAACAATTAGACAAAAAATGTGGTCAGTTAAGGATACTATAAGTCATGAACAACTCAAAGGAGTTTACAAGATTGAATTTTCATGCAGAAAAAGCTATATTGGGGAAACCTGGCATTCGCTACAAAGACAACTTAAATAACATGGTGTTGATATTAAGAATGAAAGACCGCACACTTCTGCCCTTGTTGAACACTCTGCAAAAGCTAAACACCATATGCATCTAGAGGATGCCAAAATCATTGTCAGAGAAGAACACTATCGAAGAAGAAAAATTAGAGAGACCCTTGAGATTATAAAACATCCTAATAACCTCAACAGGGATGGAGGTTGTGAAATCAGTGACAGTTGGCGACCTCTAATTCGACAAATTTGTTCCTTCAATTCGTGATCCTCCCAAGTAGAGTATCACACATTTGTCTTTCTTTCTCATTACATTCTAAGTTTTGGGCATAACAATAAATAAATATATTTTTCTTAAGATTAAAATTATAAATTAAAATAAAAATGAAAAATAAAAATAAATAAATAAAAAATAACATAAATTTTTTTTAATAAGAAAAGTAATTAGAAATTAAAAATTTTTAAGAATAAAATAAAATAACTTTAATACTAATTCTCTTTAAAAAAATCTATTAGTTTAATTATTATTAATATTTATTTTTAATAAATTAATATTAATATGAATTAGATAATGTTTTTTTTTCGACAATAACGGATATTTTTATTTAGGCGGAAAAGCTGCCACAAGCTCTTACATTCCAGCTCTGACAGAGATAGATTCTCGTGATTAGCTGTTTGGAATTGCTGTCAAAGAAACCGGGGGACAGATCACCAGGAATGGTTCGCCTCTCTTTAGTGATAAAAATGATATTTCCAGGCAGACATTTGTTCAGGTTCATAGAGTTGTTCACTTCGCCTTCTTTGAAAAGAGCTTGCCCCTCAAATCTGATGCAGAAGGGCATCGGACGAAGCATCGCACCAGGGCCAGGAGACTTCCCTGGGCGATTCATGATAATGGCGATCTCCTTCGTGCAGAATATTAAAACATCGATGCAGATGTTTGGATGAGAGTAGTGATTATTCGTTACTACTTTGTATATGCTGTTGTTGTAAAGGAAATGCTCCAGCGCAGGGTCCATATTTTGCAGCGCCCTGATGTATGAGTCGACATCGCCTCCTATCAGAGCTGAGAAACTTTGATAATGGTGAACATGGACTTCAGATTTGAGATCAGAGAAACCATCAATACTGGATCTGAGATGGAAAATTGAAGATCCAATGTGAACTCTTGAAACAGAGGGAACCCACAGGAAACAGAGGCTCTTGAAAGGAGGGCTAACAGGGGGTGAGAACAGGCCTGAGACCACTGATTTAAATAGGTTGATAATCCAAAGAGATGAGATCCCCAAGAGCAGGGTACTGAGAAGTAGAGAGATAGCCATAGGGTCGATTAGGATAGGAAGTCCGATCAGCAGGAGCATTAAGGAATGGAACAGGAAGATTCAGTCGAATTGATCACCAGCGATCTCCGATTACAGAGGGAGCCAAGATTGGCCTCCATATCTGCTTGAGAGTTGAGATTCCTTAGTATATGAAAGAAGGAGATTTTACTGGACTTGGGCAATAAGAGCCAGATTTTTTTGATTATTGAGGCTAAGTGAACCTGATGGGGGGCCTTATGAGAGGTCAACGCCTGGATGATAATTCTGGAATCTCCAAATACAGAAAGAGAGAGGATATTTCTATTAATCGCCAGATTCATCCCCTGCCACAATGCTAGAGCCTCCGCTCTGTTATTGGATTCGATACCCAGACCCCAGTGGAATCTCAATTCAGAAGAGCCTCCAGGACGCAGAATAACTCCACCGCTGCCAGCAACCCCAGGGTTACCTTTAGAGGCCCCATCGAAGAATAAACAGTGTTCATCCAAGGCCAATCTCCACTTGATAAACTCCATTTCCTCCAATCTAATCTCCCAGTTGGCATGGACAATTGCAGGAGGAATAGACCTTTCCTTCAGATTTGGAACCAGTTCTTTAAGCCAAAGCTCCTCCGCTTGGTCCAGACTCATTTCATTCCTTGAGGATGTATTGGCTTCCAAAGCCTCGCCCAACAAAGCTTTGATTTTAGAAATAACTCTGGTAGAAGTGCAGCTTTCTCCTCTGAAAATTCTATTATTCCTCTCCAACCACAGCTTCCAGCAGATGAATTTAGGGATCCACATCCAGCTTGTTTTAAGAAGACTTTTTTTTGTGAAGCAAAAGGGAGATAATCTGGCCCAATTTTGGAACAGTGCAGGAATGTTACCTGGAAGGTCAAGATTAGCTGGGCCTAACATCAGAACTCCCCTCCAGACTACTAGAGCAAAGGGGCAAAGCAACAGCAGATGATTGGCAGTTTCTTCATTAGACAAGCACAAGGGGCACCTGGAAGGCCCTTCCATCCCTCGCCTCTGCAAATTATCTCTGGTAAGAATGCTTTGGTGCGCTACAGTCCAACAGAAGAAGTCAATTTTGGGGAGTGAGGGGAAATTCCATATGAATTTCCATTGAGCTGGGTCAGGAGGAGCATAAGGAACAGCCATCATTCTTTTATAACCTTCGGCAATAGTATAGGAGCCAGAAAGGGAACCCCAGCCTCTTTTGTCCTTAGAAGTGGCCTTTGAAGGAGATTTGCCTTGAAGCAGATCTAACAGTAAAGAAGCTTCCCCCTGCAACCTAAGGGGAACCTCCCCCAGATTCCAACAATCCCAGAGTGTACCTGGATCATCCTTCCAGTTAGATATATCCCACAGGGTGTTCAAATTGCAGGATTGAAGCCAAGCTTTGATATTTGCTAGGCCTTCCACTTGATTCAAAGGATGATCACCCATAATCGAGTCTTCCCAAATTTTGATTTTTCTCCCATTACCAGGGATCCAGTAGAGATAGTGGCTGAATTGCTCTAAAGCTGAACTGCACAGATTGAAGATCGGAGATCCTTTTATCGATCTTGGGGGCTTATCCAAGCATCTCAAGCGTTGCCCATGGAAGTATTTCTTCCAAATGACTCTTTTACTCCAGCTAGAGTTTACAGAGACTAAATTCCATAGGATCTTGGAACCCAAAGCAAGGTTTTTAGCAGCCAAGTTACGCAGGTGGAGGCCTCCTTCCAGATGAGGTCTCTTGAGAGTCTCCCAATTCACTAAGTGGAGCCTTCTGTCGTTGTTGTTCCCACCTTCCCACATAAATCTTCTCAACAGACTGTCCATTTTACTGAGAAAAGTTTTAGGGGCAAGGAGTATGGTATGTTGATATAGAGGCATACTTATGAGGACTGATTTCATAAGGATGACTTTCCCTGCATTATTCAGCCAAGAGGCACCCCAGGCTTGGATTCTGATCTTTAGCTTGTCAAGCAGAGGTAGCCAGTGAGAAACTTTAGGCTTGGATTTGAAGATTGGGATCCCGAGGTATTTGAATGACTCCTAATTTCGAATTCCATCCATTTCTAAGAGCCTTGCAATATCTGACAGCTCCTTGGGCGAGCAGTTCTAGCCATAGATAGAGCATTTTCGATAGTTAATCATGCTGCCCGAGAACAACCTGTAAATTTTCAGCTCCTTCTTGAAGGATCTGGCAGAGTTAATGTTGGCTCCTCCAAGCAGCAAGGTGTCATCGGCGAACTGGGCGTGATTAATGTCTTTCACCTTGTGAGACGTTCTGAGGCCAGGCAGGGTTTGAATCTTCTGGTTATGATCGAGTTGGAAGCTGAGCACCAAGGCCTGAACAGCATAGAGGAGCGGAGACAAAGGACAGCCTTGTCTAAGGCCCCTAGAGGCTTGGAAGAAGTCAGTAGAACGACCATTGACCAGAGGTGCGATCCATGGCGAGGCTATACAGGCTTTCACCCAGTTTATGAAGGCTGTTGAGAAGCCTAACTTCTTCATTACAATGAACAAAAATTCATGTCTCACCCTATCAAATGCGTTAGCCAGATCGAGCTTAATCACCATTCCTTTCTCATTTCTTTGGCAGCTAGAGTGAACTGCTTCTTGCACCAGCACAATGTTGTCCAATATTTTTCTTCCTTTTATGAAGCTGCCTTGATTTTCAGGGATGATGGCTGGCAATATATTCTTAAGTCTGTTGGCAATTATTTTGGAGACCAGCTTATAACTGGAATTGCATAAGGAAATGGGCCTAAATCTGCTGAAGTCGGAGGCACCTTTCTCTTTTGGGATTAAGGCGAGAAAGGCCGAATTAATGCCACCTCCCAGCTTTGCACAGTTCTCGGATTTTCTGACCATTCTCAATAGATCTTTTTTTATTGTTGACCAGCAAGTCAAAAGGAACCTGACAGAGAAACCATCAGGGCCTGGGGCTTTATCAGGCTCCATGCATTCCAGAGCTTTCTGAAGCTCGTCCATACTGATCGGAGCAGTCAACATGGTATTATCCGATTCCTTAACGCACTTGGGAATTAAGTCGATCGGATAGTCATGAGGATCAATAGGGGGTTCTTCAGGAGCCGAATAGAGATCTTTGAAGAAGGAGTAAGCATCTCTCTTAATGTCATCAAAATCCTTAACCACAGTGTTTTGGAAGTGTATCTCAGAAACTGTTTTGAAATGCTTTCGAGCTTCGGCTTGTTTATGAAAGAAGCTGGTGTTTTTATCTCCGGATTGTAACCATAGGTTCCTAGACTTCTGTCTCCAAAATTCTTCCTCCTCCCTGCTAGATCTGTGTACCTCTTTTTGCAAATCGACTTCTTTTTGGAGCAGACTTTGTGTTACAGGACTGTGCTCCATAGCTAATTGATGAATAGCAAGACTATTAAGAGATTCATTCCTTTTGGCAGAAGGGGTTTTCAGTCTTTTAGCCCACTCCTTAAGACTTCTTTTCAGGCCCCTGATTTTCTCTTCCCACACATAAAATGGAGAACCATGGACAGGCCTATTCCAGGCCTCAGAAACCACCTCTTGGAATCCTTCTTGCCTAATCCACAGAGGGCTGAAACGAAAAGGGATGGGGCCCAGATTACCATCCATGGAGAGCTCAAGGAGGATGGGCTTATGATCAGAAGTAAGGTTTGGAAGAATTTTAGAAGTGGCCATAAGACCGCATGTCAGGAAAGAAGAATGGACAAGGAATCTGTCCAAACGGGCAGCTATGTGATTTGGGCCTAGTATTTTATTGGACCAGGTGAATTTCCCTGAAGAAGGTTTAATATCCTCCAGATCCCAGCCCAGCATAATATCTTCAACCCATTCTCTGGTAGGGTCCCTGACAATGGAGCCTCCCTTTTTCTCATCAACAACAAGGGTAACATTCAGGTCACCTGCTATAATAATATTTCCTGGGTTTTTCTCTAAAAGAAAGGATTGAAGCGAATTCCAACAAAATTTTTTCTCGCCTGGTAATACCGGAGCATAAAGATTAAACATACTTACTTGTTGACCAGAGTCTTTGTGGAGGAGCTGAGTGAAAAGCCAATGGGGGCTACTGTTTTCTTGAATAAGGTCGTATTTGGTGCTGTTCCAAAAGGTGGCTATTCCACCAGAAGCGCCTCTAGCACTAACCGCTCTTCCATGACCTTTTTTCCAAAAAACTTTACTATTTTAGAGGAGAAGATGTTCCTCCAGCTTTGTCTCCTGGATGAGGAGGATTTCAGGCGAATATATTCTCACTATGTCTTTCAAGGCTTCCTCTTTCAACCTGCTACATAAACCTCTGCAATTCCAGGAGACGTATTTCATTATTTACTGACTTGGGGGCTTGTGGCTCCTTTTGGAGCCCTGTTACTCTTGCGCCCAGATCTGGTATTCATCATTCCTTTGAGGGTATTTTGGGAACCTTGAAGGACATCTAGATAAGTTTTTTCCTCTCTTTGTTTCTTCTTGGATTTCCGACCCCGAGTCGTCTTGGTAGGAGTGACATGCGAATCAGATTCGGAATCTTGCTCTTCTGTTTCTCCCTCAGAATCGGAGGCGAGACTGATGTGCTCTTCGATGCCTTCGTTACCCCTCTGACCATCATCAACTGGTGAAACAGTTGGTTCGACTTCAGGTTCTTTCACTTGCTTCAACTTATTTTCTGTATCCTCTTGGGTCTCCATGACATCCACCTTTTCTCCTGAGGTGGAGCCATCTTTAGCAGCAGCAGTGGCCTTTGTATTGGATTGTGGCTTCCCCAATGGCACGGAGTTATTCTGCCCCGAGGGCCTTGGAACAACCTTTCCCTTTTTAATTTCTTTCCATCCTTCTTCTTCAACCTTGTTCCCTGTTGGAGCTTTTGGGAAATTTCGCTGGAAGTGTCCATGCTCATGACAGGTTCGGCATTTGAAAGGCAACTGCTCGTAGTCCAGCTTCTGGTAATGCTGCCATTCTCCAACTGTCAGTTTGACCGCTTCTGGCAGCCCGGCTTCCAGATCGACTTCCACACAGATTCTAGCGCAAGTATATTGGCCCTTGTGATCAGCTTTGTCAATGAAGCGACCCAGCCCATTACCAATCTTCTGCAGGGCTTGATAGCTCCAGCAGTGAATCGGGAGGTTTGGGAGACGAACCCAAACCGGCACCTCCTTAGGGACGTCGACAGAGGGATCAAAATCGGGGCTCCATTTGTTAAGATACAGTCCCTGATTTCCCATAAAATACGGTCCATTTCTGAACACCAGGTCACGATCTTCTTTCGAGGTAAATTCAAAAATGAAATAGCCTCTTCCCACAGCATAACAAATCACGTTGTGTTTCAGCTGAGGTCTCCAGTTTCGCTGAATCCAATCGTCCGTGGTTTTTGTGGAAGGCCAGCGGCCCATGAACTGCCCTACCAAGCCTCTGTCAGCCAGAGCAAGGGCGATTTTGATCGATTGTTCCTCAGGAAGAGCAATCTCTGGTATCTCATCGAGCTTTTTAATGAATTTCGGCACTTCGGAGATCTGTTTTTTCTTCCCTTTCTGCGATAAGAGGCAGTAGAATGCGTCTTCGGAAGTTGTTGGAGGGGTGGGAGAGGACTCCCCGCCCCCAGGGCCGCTCATGGCGACGGCAAAGCTTGAAGGCGGCTGCAAACCTAAGCAGAACGCCTCAGAACAGAGCAGCGCGCGCGATTTTCTTATTAGATAATGTTACTATAAATATTTTAATAAATTAATATTAATATTAATTATATTTTTATTAAATAACTATTAATTAAAATTAAAATAAATTATTAATTATGCATTAATCTCTAATCGAAGGAATTCATTAGTTTATAGTTTTTAAAAAATTTAATATAACAATTATAAAAAAATTCGGAAAATATTTTAGAATTAAGTTAAAAGTTTTAAATTAAAACATATTATAAAAATATAAAATATTTTAGAGTTAGTAAAAGATAGATAAATAAATAAATAAATAAATTAACTAACTAATTAATTAGAATTAATAATTTCGTTAGGACATTATTAAAATCAAATAATTTTAATTAAAAATTAAATATTGTAATTTTTTTAAAAAACTTTTGTTTGTTGTCGGCTCTTTAATTATCTTTTCATTTTTATTCACTATCAATTCTAGCCTAATTTCTTTCATTTCTTCATTCAACAAACCTATCCTGAAGATGGATCCCCGTTGGGATTTGAAACATCAACAATTGTTCCATTACACTATGGAGAATCCAGAAACCTCTTCAATAAAAGCTTTACAATTTGCATATTAGGGACTAGTAAGATTCGCCAAGGTTTCTAAACTTTAAGATAAACTCCCATCCTTAAACTTTTCCCTAATTGGGGCGTACAAGTAATTTGTTATAGAATCAAGTGAGGTGAAGAAAAAATTGCAACAACTACTGTAATAAGGTGTCATTTGACCAAGTGCATCACAATGTGGGTCACCCACAATAATTTTTCCAAAGAAGGATGGGACTTGGTGGATGTATACTGATTAAAGGGAATTGAAAAAAATCACGTGTAAGAACAGGTACCCCCTTCCCAGTATTAATGATCTACTCGATTATTTAGAATAAGTGAAGTACTTCACCAAGCTGAACTTAAAGTCTAGATATCACCGAGATCAAGTCAAAGAATAAGATACCTAGAAAGCCACCTTAAAAACTAGGCAAGGTTTGTATGGGTGGTTAGTCATGCTGCTTGCCCTATGAAATGTGATAACTACGTTTATGTGGTTAATAAAGGATATACTACACCCTTTTATAGATTCATTTGTTATTGTTTGATTGGATGATTAACTAGTATACAATCCTACCTAGGAGGAGCATACGTCACATTTCATGTAGGTGTTGGAGACATCAAAGAAGGACTAACTGCTAACAAATCTCAAGAATTGTGAGTTTTCACCACACTCTTTAGTTTATATAAGGCATGATATAGGTGGAGGAGACCTTAAGGTAGATCCTTCCAAGATGGAGGCCATCTTGAAATAGTTGGTGCGTACTAATGTTTCTAAGGTTAGGAGTTTTTATGGGAAAAAATGCTCCCTGGGGAAGTTCATACCCTTATTTTTAGTGGTAACATCACCACTCCATAACATAATAGAAAGTGGAAAGAGTTTCTAGTGGGGAAAGGGTTAATAGAGGGCCTTTTAGGAGCTAAAGAAAAATATTATTCAAGCACCAGTTCTGGAATTACCAAACTTGTAAGAACCCTTTTAAGTGGAGACAAATGTGATTCAGTATCCTATGGGGGTGGTCTTGATGTATGGATGAAGGCATATATGCTAATATTCTGAAGTATTTAATGAGGCATTTCTTAACTACCCTATTTATGAAAAGGAGATCTATGGCTTGGTGCAAGGTTTGAAGAAGTGGAAGTACTATCTAATGGGAAATAAGACAACAACCTGATCTAATCTAATGGGAAGAGTTAAATATGATCTACTTCACACTTGCATAAATAAAATAAGTTAAATGCACCTTTAAAATAAGGGGAGAATGAGTTGGTTCGGCTAGTTCCTAGCCAAACAAATCATTTCCCTGCTACGATATCTAGAACCTCAGTCACTCAATGATACATGATAACGAAATTGAAACACAAAATTGCATAACTGGCGCAGTCCTTTGTATTAAATTTCAAAAGAGAAAACGTACATGATCATAAAACATAAATCCAGCCTCGAAATGATTGTGGGGAAGGGGGTAGAACCCCAAACACTCTGCTCAACATCATCAAGGTATAAATAAGTGGCTTTCTCCCCCAGGATTGGAGCCATAACTCTATTTTTATACATTCCATGATACAAATTTGGCTTTTGGCCAACCAATCCATTCCAAAACAAAATGAGGAATTGAATCCCAACTATTTTCCAACAATAGGATACCATTACAACCATTATCTCATTAAGAAAATGCAGCTTTGATACGAATTTTCCATTTTTTGGAAAATCTAAGCAAGATCCTAGAATTCTCGAAAAAACATTTTTTTTTTATAAAATTGCTTCGAAGACCTGCATGTAAATTTTTGAATAATTTGAATTTTTTGAAACAATTTCAATTCTAGGTAATTATTCATATTGGTAAAAAATCCATTGTCTCGTATTTTCACGATTCACCTACACATGCACGAAAACCTAGGTGAAACTTGGTCGTTTGGAAACTATGCGGATTTTGAGTAGATTTGTTAATTTGATTCTAAAGACCCACACATGCGACCTAGGTGCAATCCAACTCATGGGAAGGTGTTAGGACCTCATTTTGGACAATAAACATATCCTTTCTTCCCCGAAAACATGTTTTGCTATCAAAGCCCCAAATCGATGTAGGAATGCTACTATAGGACTATTGGTACAGGAATGTGTGGTACATGAAATTGTTGCATAGTACAGGAAGGTGAATGCAGGATCAAGGCCTTTTGGCATATGAATCTAATATACTCAGTTTCAAACCTGCAAACATACAAACTATTATTTGTGATGCCTTTAATGTTTAAATCTCGGTTAAACAAGGGAATAGGAAATATTCGCTTTATTATCTCTGAGAATGCAAAAAAATACGACAATAACTATTCAAACTAAACAAAATAATGATGGCTTTCAAGTAACAGGTGATACGAAGAAAGGAAAAGTGGAGGCCCAACATCCCCCCATGCTGACCTTCTTGCATGTCCTCATGCAAGAAAATCAATTGTTGTAGTGTTGCTCCCTTGCAAAAAAAAAAAAGATTAAAACATTTATGGACACTTGTAATAATGTTCCTGCAATTTTGTGTGATCAATATTTCCTTCACTAGATAGAGCATTTGTTCCAAAAAAAAAAATTCTGCTGGACTCTTTGTTTATTTATATCGATTTCAATAAAATCTAACACAAAATCTATCATATGAATGCCAAATTTCAAGGAAAATATTATTACTTGAATAAAATAGCTAACTGTTAAAATTTTCACAAACATCTCTGGGGCATCCTTGATCAGAAGTTTTACTTTAATATCCTCATTGTCAATATGAGTGACATGATTTAAAATCCATGGTGTTAAAATTAGTCATAATAATACTTTCCCATAGTGACCATCTTACAATTATCCACATATGGTTGAAGCTCGTTTTTTCTAGGCAAGGTGAAGTACTTGCACTAAGGGTCCCACATCCATAAAAATAAATTATCCCAAAAAGATAGATCTCGAAGGCATAACACCTTTTAGGATCTTAAAGCTAGTCTCAAAGAGATATGATAATGAATTCAGGAAAGACAAAAAAAAGCAAGTAAATAATAGTGTAAAGTTAACTTTAATACCACAAGCATGGCCCTGCTGCCAGCAGGCATCAATAGCCTAGATAAGGATGCCCTTTTAACCCCACGAAATGCCTATACCCCAACCATTAGATATAGATTTAGAGTCGTTCAAACATAACTTACATTTTTTTTTAAATTAATTGAAGGCTAATGTCCCAGCTTGGTAAACAACTAACGAAATTTCAATTCACAAGAACTAGAAAGAAAGAACAAGTCGGCTCGTGATGAGACCTCTTGTCTTCTAGATTTTCAACTGAAATCCATTACCCTGGCTTGGTAACCAGTAGCAGTAATGTCGTTCTTGTTAGGACCCATGACCATGGTAGGTCGGCTTGTAATGAGACCTCATATCCATCAATTAATTGGTTTTATAAAACCTCCGATTAGAATAAACCTTAAATAGGTTACTTAATAGTTAGGGAAGCGATTCTGCTCCTTAAGAGCACGAGATGGCGTGAAAAGGTTTTAATTACTAATCTCTATTGGTTAGTCCTTCTACCCTGAAGACTCATTTTAAATATAAAAACATCTTAGATAATGACTAAAAATCCATCAAATTGATATTGATAGGGTTCTTGTGAAAACTTGTTATAGTTTTGTAGGCGTGGTCCACCATAGGAGGATTCTCATCAATACCTTCATAGAGGAACTTAAAAATTTCCTGAATGATAATTACTATTCAATAATCAAAGTCACTTTATAAAACATGAGGCATTGAGAGTGAATTTCTTCTCACAAGTTTACCCACGAGAGTGCATAATAATAGAAATTTCAAAAGTTGTACTTTAGGGAATCACAATTTCAAGAGTATTGTTATACAATTTTATTTCATATGGCATCTTTATTCATTACCTTACCCTATTTTAAAGAGAGGAAGATCCCTTTTAAGTGTAGTCGTACTTCCAATGTAGCCATGTACGTAACATAATGCTAAATATAATCACACTTAGTTTTAAAGAATAAACCTTGATACATACCAAAGTGTGAGAAACTAGTTGCTTTGATTGATATGGTACCAAGAGCCATCGAATGATGAGGGAATGATGTGTGTTTATGAATTTTTGAAACCAGGGCTCAATGAGATCCACATATTCATGATTCCCGAACTCGTACAAATCTTCCACGGCTTGATGTTTACTCTCTTCAAATTGACAAGGATGGTTAAGGGAAATTCTAGGGTTTTCTTCTTGGTGAGCTTCAGCAACGGTTTTCGAACAAGTTATAATCATACATTGCTTCTCTAATGGTTTATGTATTAAATTTTATTCCCTAGGTAAATGTTGTGTGGTAATAGGGGAAGTTTTTGAATTGATTCCTCTCCCCTCTCTAAAATATATGGCATTACATTTAGTAGGGGAGTGAATAGAAAAAATAGGTGTTTTAAATTGATGTGCAACTTGATAATCAGAATTAGGATTTGGTTGCATAAATGATTAGGTACTTAGAGAAGGATAACATGGTGGTGAATTGGACACAAATCATAGTTGTTGTGGCATAGGTAATGGAGTTTACATGGGGAATTTACTTAGAGAGGAGGCTCCAAACCATCCTTGAGGTTGTGGGAATATATGGATCGAGGGAGAGGTTCAATGTGGCCATAAGGTGGGGTATTGAATTAGACGAGGATTATAAGTATCCCATGAAATGGTAGGGTTATAGATCTGTTGAGGAACCTGTTGAGGTCAATAAATATTATTCCAAGTATTAAATGATGGTGAGTTTTGAGTTATATCCGGTTGTCGATTTATTTCCTTACTTGATTCCTGGAATACATGTTGTAACCCTAGAAGTGACGGGAAATTTATTGAGTGATCCTCCTTGTACTACTTATTTTCTTCCTGCAAATCATCCAATTGTAAATTTAGAGAAGCTTTTGTAACTCCTATTTTTGTAGGAGATTCCAAAAATTCAAAAGAAAAATTTGGAGGATTCTTACCGATCATGGAGATTCCTCTTGAATACCTAATGCATAATTCACAAACATCATTGTATGGTAAGTAAAAAACATCACCCGCTCCTATCAAATTTAAATGTTTTAAGAAATCATCTTTAGTTCCTTTAAGTAGGAGTGTTTTAAAGGTCTCTTTTCCAAAATTATGTGTATGTTTTTATTTTTGAAGGCTGTGTCGAAATCTACCAACATAGTCCTCCAAAATTTACTTTCCCCTTTGTGTTATTCCAAAAATATCTTCATTGGCATGGAAGTAGTCTTGGTATTTCTTCAAGAATACATTCTTCATGTCTTCCCATGTTTGAATACAGTTCCCTCCAAGGCTCATGAACCATTGAAGAGCTGCTGCTTTTAGAGTAAGAGGAAACACTTGCAACTTTTGAGCATTAGTACAATAACCATATCCTCTACAAAGTACTTCAAACTCAAATAAGAATGTATCTCGGTCTTCATTTTCCAAACCATGAAATTTTGGTAGTGCAAATGTGGGAATACTATGCATTTGTGCCACTCCTCGATCTTTGATAGGGAATTCAAAAGTAACAATGTTTTCCATTTATTACCAAATGAACAAAGGTTATCCGTATAAGACTTTGAGAATACTTCTTCAAATGTTCTTTCCAAATGATCAATGAAATACATGCATTGGATGATTGATATTATCCTCAAACTCCTCATTGAAAAATGCCTCGAAATACCATTTCTCTGTTTTCAAAAAGCTAGTTGGTATACGTGGTTGAATAGATGGGGGGTGGGGGTTCTTACAATACCCAAGAAATAAAAAACCTTAAAAATAATGCAGGAAAGAAAAAAATTCAAAGAATCGATTCTACGGAAATAAAATTTGCAAGAAAAAATACGTAAAGAGAAAACCAAAATGAAACAGGTTACCAAGGTTAATCTCCTAGGCGCCTCCCCGGTAATGACGCAAAAATGTTTGGTGTAATAAACAATATAATATTTAATTGTCAATCTGGGAGTTTGAAAACTTAGAGGTGCAACACTGGAAATGCCAGAGACGGACTTCAAAAACCTGCACTAGTTAATACAATGATACCACACCATTCTGGAAACTGGAAAAAAAGGAAGTACTTTGCAAAAATTAAATAAAAGGAGCTCTCAATTGATTGTGAAAAATCCTGATCAATGAAGTAAACATTTAAGATTATCTTCAATGTAGTTATGATACAAAGCAATGAATATGTTATTCCGGATATCTGTCTTCCTCAAATATATTCCTTCCTACAATAATCTGTCGTTCCTGAATTGCAAGAATGTTCCTATACTGGAAAATTGTTCCTGCACTATAATGGAGTTTATGCACCGAAAGTGTGTTATGTACCTGCACTGAATATTTTGACCTTCATATAGGAGCTCTGAGTCTATGTACCAGAGCACTTTGTTCCTATACCAGGATATCAGTTCTTGTACCAGAACAGAGGTTCATGTACCAGAAAACCAGTATATTTGTACTTGGTTTCCAAATCACTTGCGAAAATTAAAGAGCGTGTTTAAATAAATAAATAGAGTGCAAAACAAATGAAACTTGAAAGTAAACCCTAATAAGAAAAAAAAGATTCTGCAACCACTCTTAGATTCAGAAATAAGAAACACTAAGTAAATATTTATAAGACAACAAAATTCCTTCATGCAAATAAAGAAATTATATGATCCATGTGACAATAGGCTTTCCATGAGATGAATATTTACCATATGAATTATATCTGCACTTAAAATTTTTTTAACTCAAAATTTTATTTAAGAATTTAATATTAAGTTCAATTCTTTCCATAAAAATATTAAGTGCAAGCATAGACCTTAATATCGTGATAGTGTTCATTTCCTCTTTATCAATGCAAATTAATTCTTAACTAAACTGGAAAAATTAAGAATGCTTTTGTTCATGAATAAACACTATTTGAAGGAAATAAATGAAGATCTTACAAAAGGAAAGAGAATAAAAAGAACTTTTAGAAATAAACCAAGGAATTGTGACTTGCAGAAATAAAAATGTATTGGTGCAGGCAACATACCTGCACTTCTTCTTATAGAAATAAAGCAAGCATCAAAGGAAAAATATATAAATTAAGAATCATGCATAATCAAACCCACACACCTTGGATTCGAGACACATGATTTTCAGAAGAATTAAACATGTTACTTATGAGAGAATTAAATATCATCTTCTTCACACTTGCATAAATAAACTAAGTTAAACACACATGATAGATAAGGGGAGAACAAGTTGGGTTGGTTGGGCTCTAGCCATCCAGCTCATTTTCCTGCTACGAGATCTAGAACCTCAGTCACTTAATGATACATCACAATGAAATTGAAACACAAAATTGCATAACTAGCATTGTCCTTTGTATTAAATTTCAAAAGTGCAAATGTACATCATAAAACATACATTGAGCCTCCAACTGATCATAGGGAATGGGGTGAACCCCAAACACTTAGATCGTTAGCATTAAGGTATAAATAAATGGATTCCTCCCCAAGGATTGGAGCCAAAACTCTATTTTTATACATTTTATGATACAAATTTGGCTTTTGGCCAGCCAGTCCATTACAAAAAAAAATGAGGAATTGAATCCCAAATATTTAAAAAAAATAGGAGACCAGTAAAACCTACATTCTCCCATCAATAAAATTCAGCTTTGATACGATTTTTCCATTTTTTGGAAAATCTAGACAAGATCCTAGAATTCTGGAAAAACATTCTTTTTTTATAAAATTGCTTCGAAGACCTGTGTGTAACTTTTGGAATAATTCGAATTTTGGGAAATGGTTTTGGTTCTAGGTAATTGGTTATATTGGTAGAAAACCCATTTTATTTTATTTTTGTGATTCACCTCCATCTGCATGAAAATCGAGGTCAAACTTGGTAGTTTTGAAACTATGTGGATTTTGAGCAGATTTGTTAATTTGATTCTAGAGACCCACACATGCGACCTCTGTGCAATACAACTCATGGGAAGGTGTTAGAACCTCATTTGGAAAAAAAACATTTTCTGTATTCCCCAAAAGCGTGTCGTGATATTAAAGCCCCAAATCAGTGCATGAATGCTAGTGTAGGAGTGCGGGTGCAAGATTGCGTGGTACAGGAACTTGCTGCATAGTACAGGAAGGTGAATGCAGGATCAATGTATGTTTGCCTATGCATATAATCAAGTAAGTTTTAAACCTGAAAACATGAAAACTATTATTTATGACGCTTTTAATGTTTAAATCTCGTTAAAACAAGGGAATAGCAAATATTCACTCTATTATCTCCGAGAATGCACAAAACTATGACCATAAAAATTTAAAATAAACAAAATCATGAGTGATTTTAAGTAACAGGTGATACAAAGTAGGGAAAAACAAAGGCCCAATAAATGTCAATACTCAGATTTATGCAGGCCTCCCAAAGTGTTGTTCATCAAAATTGTGGTAGCATAGATCCATCGTTCAAATTATTTCCTTTTCATTCTTGGATCCTCACAATGAGATGGGGATATGATATTTTATGGAGTCATTGCTATGAACTCTATACTTGTGCCAAGGCCAAATGAGAAGCAGATATTTGTGGTTTTCTAGTTCAATAAGTGGTTAATTGGTTTTGTTGCCAATGGTTGTGTCACCTTCATTATTAGGAAGCTTATTTATATTTTTTAATTAGTTAAATTTGAGTGAGTTTGATATTTATAAGTGTTTTATTGTCGAAGTGTAATGTGAAAAATCAAATGAAGAACCAATTATTGAACAAATTAGCATATTTTCAAATTGGTGGTTAATGATGCATACAATTACATAAGAACATATCACTAATTTGATTATGTATAATCTGTTATAAGATGGTGGCATCATGTGGAGCCATGAACATCAACTTAGAGGTTAATTTGATTAAGTGTTTTAAAGGTCACATTGTATAATTGAATTTTGAACACATTTTGTACGAGACAACCTTCCCAACTAAGTGGGTAATAAAGTGTAAGACCATGTGCTCAACAGATGGAGGTGTGTCCATATGATGGTTCAGTATCAATACTAACTCGTTGTGCTATGGGATTTCGTGAAGTGCCATTTTTTCAAAGTACATCAAAGATGGTTTGAAACCAGGGAAAATTTTAGGGGTGAATTTTAGCCCAAAGGCGAATTTTAAGGGGTTTTAAATTTTGATAGGGTGAATCTTTTATATAAAACCCATTTTATATAGTTTTTTAAAGTTAGCCCTATAATTATTTTAAAAATAATTAATTATTAAATATTAGCCCACCAAAATAAATGCCCATAAAACTAAAAAAAATAAATTCGCTCCCAATTTTCTTTGGTTGGAGTAGATTTCAATGACATTCACTCCTGATTTTCTTTGTTTGGAGAAGATTGCAATGGCGTTCACTTGGATTTACTGGGTCGGAGGGAGGTGTTGGAGTGATTCGCCCCATTTTTTGACTGGTTGGGGCTTGGAAGTTAAAGGTGCAATAAAAATTTCGCCGGATTTACCGGGTCGGAGAGGTGGTTGGGGCTTGGAAAGGGCTTGGAAGTTGTGTGCAAACCTACTAGATTGATGGAGGTGGAGATCAATGGAGATCTGGACGCATTTGCCATTGACCGATGACAAGCTTAGCTACACAGTGCACACATTTACGAGGGCAACTAGAGTACCAAGGTCCAAGTCTCAAGATATTCCATTTCCTGAATCCCCGGTGCCATGGAGATAAACCCGCGCCGCGAGGAGGAGTTTGGGAAGTGGTGTTGGCCCTTGGGTTACAACTTGCAACTGTAATTATATTTTTTTTTATAAATTTGTTGAGTCCTAATGCTTCAAGTCACAAGTGTGCTGTGATTTCTCTGGCCAGTCTAACAATGCTCTGAAACTGGTGATTGCTTCAAAGTTCAACGAGTGTAAGTGCGGTGAATGCAGGTGCTAGTCAGTGGTGAATGCTGAAAAACACATAAGAAGTTTTAGAGGTTAAATGTGTAAAGAGTGAAAATTTTCCCTTGATGCGGCTTAAGTTCAGTGGGATTTGAATTGATCTCTTATGCAAGGCTTTCTCTGAGAACAATTCCAGAGGTAAGTGTGATTTTCAGGTTTTGAAATTAATATATTAGTCAAAAAGTGTTGGCTTTATCTTTACAGGATGGCTTAAAAATTTTTAGTGAGATTTCTCTCTTTGAGATTTATTCCTTTCCCCAAAAGGATAGGGTGTGGGAGTCAGCTTGAGTTTCCTATTGATTATAAATTTCCTCTCCTTTCTGTTGAACCCCAAAATGGTCAGCAACCCTGATTTCCAAGTATTACAATCTGCTTCATTTAATTCTGCAGTTATGCCCTCTACAAAAATTTGTCATGTTTAACTCAAACTGTTAGAACTTGATTCTCTCCATTCATCAATTCATGCTCTCCTTCACTAATACATGGGTCTCCCACTACCTAGTTCCTTGACATTTTGTAAATGGCATGTACAATTTGGAAATGATGGCAGTTATACAATTGCAGTTTGACTATCCCAATGACATAGTTGATATCCTCACACAGTGATGTTAGTGATGTTGAAACTTGATGTTGTGGATGATATTACTTGATGCTTCATGATGGGTGTTCTTTCTCACTTTCACATAATCTTGTTATAGCCTTTGCTTGATGATTTTGTTGCTAGCCTCTGACAAATGACAATAATGTCTCATCTCAGACTTTGAAGAAAATCAAGTATTTAGACAAATATGCAAATGTCTACACTAAATTATATCATGGATGGCCAACTGAGTGAATCAAGTGACAAATGCTGTTACAATGAGATGTTCAGAATTGGTATGCTTTTAGGAAAAGGTGACTCACATCAGTTGAGTGTTGTTGGAATTTTCAATTCCTTTCCTGATTGGTCCTCCACTTTCCTTCATTTCATTCCACTACGAAAAACACATGTTGGTTGTACAAATGGAGAATTTGACCATTTAGATGTTGTGATGTGCCAGAGTTGTAGCAACAAAGGTTGTGGTCCGTGGAAATAAGAGTTGTGGTGACAAGAGTTGCGGTAATAGGAATTGTAGCAACCCAAAGTTAGGGCACCCATGAGTTGTAGTGGTATCGTTGTCTTGGTTGAGTTGTAATACCCCTTCTAATGGTCAAGCTAGAGTTGCAACACTATGGAAACGTTCAATGGAAAAATGGAAGAGAGTTGTAGCACTCTGCTAATCGTAGCATGTGTACACTATAGTTGTAGCATCTCTTGTGAAGTCTCAACTGAAATTGCAACATCGTGGAGGAGTTTCAACCACACAAAGGAGTTGCAACAATGCCCTTGTGATCTTGTCTACCAGTATTATTATGAAAAATAACGTTTGCACAAAACAATATATAAGAATAAGCATGAAAGTGGTAGAAAAAGAGAACAGGCATACCTACACCAGGAATGAGGTGATATGGGATAAAGAGTACATAAATAGATGATTGGAAGTGTAAGAATGGTATCAAAAAGGTTATAAAAGGGTGTTGAAAACATGCCAATTTGGACACCCATATTCCCCCTTCCAAAAATATCGCATGTTCCTTATGAAATCATCATTCATTTGTAGTTAGAGAGAACATGGCTCCCATGGAATTTGTTTATACTAAAATCTAATTTCCTTGCTTCATACGGAAGGAGATATCCCCCTTTCTGTTGTATGGTAATACGGCAGGTGACATCTTTTTTATTAGTTTGTTTGAAGTCCCTATTATAGGAAATATTTAGAGACCATATCATTAGATAATGAAATTTCAACCCAACCAAGTATCTTTTCATTTCCCCGTGCATATGAAATAATTCTATACTCTTTTTAGGGAAATCTGCAGGTTGAAAGGGCTAAATGGGTCCCTCTTTTTAATGTCCCTTGGCCTATTTCTACCTTATTTCACACCCTTCCTCAGCAGGTTCCCCAAGTAGATTGATATAATATAGACATTGGGTGACAACCTCATTTTTATTCCTTAATGCAAAGGCTACTTGTGGGGGAGAGGATATCCAACTCTTATAAATTTGAATAACTTGTAAGGGCATGGAGTGTTCTCCTCTTATCCACAAATTGTTGTTGAAATTATTCCCTGCAACCTTGTGAGATACAACCCAATCACTTGGTTGGATATAAAAGAAACATAATATCTTTATTTTACATCCCCCATGAAATTATTGGTGTTCTAGAGAATGCCATGGAATAATAAAATATTATGTTGATCTAGCTCAGAAAAGAGGTTCTTCTCCTTGGGAATGTACTAAGAGTAAGTCATGAGAAAATTTAGAGTATTAGTGATTTCAAAATACTTGTTAGTCATTAATTCAGATAAGATACATATATAAAATGTGTAAGATGCCAAATTATCTAGTATCTACTATCAATGCCTCTGTTCCTTTAGTGGGCATATATATTGGGTCATCCTCTAGTAGTGGAAGGTTCTGTGGCTGGAGTCAAACACAGTGGTGGGTACTGAGTCTAGTACAGGACTTTGTCCATTCTATAGTGGTTGGTTAAGGAAATACTCTACTGCTAACCACTCCTGTTCATACTTGACATCTACCCAAGCAAGAAAATCCATGAAAGATTTATTAGCACTGATTAAATACTCCAGTGTTTTTTTTGAAATTGTGATTTTTCAGAACTCAGAAAACTTGCGATTTGTTTGGGTTATTTCTTGGGATGGGAAAATCAGAAAAAATAAATGTATTCCAATATTTTGGAAAATTTTTCCACATTATTACAGAGAATATAATATTCATTGACATTGAGATGCAGGGAAAGAATTATACATTGAGGCAAAATTTGCAACCTGTTTTGCTTCAGAAGCTTGTACCAGTTTTCCCATCACATTTGACATAGAAAAATAAATCTTTCATTAGAATTAACAAGGATAAACTATTCCAGAAAGGGAAAAAATGGAAGTAGATGGATGACTTCTTTGTCAAACAAAATTGATGTGACTCACATCAGCTGAGTGTTGTTGGAATTTTCAATTCCTTTCCTGATTGGTCCTCCACTTTCCTTCATTTCTTTCCATTATGAAAAACACATGTTTGTTGTACAAATGGAGAATTTGACCATTGAGATGTCGTGATGTGCCAGAGTTATAGCAACAAAGGTTGTGGTCCATGGAAATAAGAGTTGTGGTGACCAGAGTTGCGGTAATAGGAATTGTAGCAACCCAAACTTAGGGCACCCATGAGTTCTAGTGGTATCGTTGTCTTGGTTGAGTTGTAATACCCCTTCTAATGGTCAAGCTAGAGTTGCAACACTATGGAAAAGTTCAATGGAAAAATGGAAGAGAGTTGTAGCACTCTGCTAATCGTAGCATGTGTACACTATAGTTGTAGCATCTCTTGTGAAGTCTCAACTGAAATTGAAACATCATGGAGGAGTTTCAACCACACAAAGGAATTGCAACAATGTCATTTTGATCTTGTCTACCAATATTATTATGAAAAATAACGTTTTCACAAAAAAATATATAAGAATAAGCATAAAAGTGGTAGAAAAAGAGAACAGGCATACCTACACCAGGAATGAGGTGATATGGGATAAAGAGTACATTAATAGATGATGGGAAGTGTAAGAATGGTATCAAAAAGGTTATAAACATGTGTTGAGAACATGCCAATTTGGACACCCATATTCCCCCTTCCAAAACTATTGCATGTTCCTTATGAAATCATCATTCATTTGTAGTTAGAGAGAACATGGCTCCCATGGAATTTGTTTATACTAAAATCTAATTTCCTTGCTTCATATGGAAGGAGATATCCCCCTTTCTGTTGTATGGTAATATGGTAGGCAACCTCTTTTTTATTAGTCTATTTGAAGTCCCTATTATAGGACATGTTCAGATACCATATCATTAGATAATCAAATTTCAACCCAACCAAGTATCTTTGCATTCCCCCATGCATATGACATAATTCTATACTCTTTTTAGGGAAGTCTGCAGGTTGCTAGGGCTAAATGGGTCCCTCTTTTTAATGTCCCTTGGCCTATTTCCACCTTATTTTACACCATTCTTCAGCAGGTTCCCCAAGTAGATTGATATAATATAGACATTGGGTGAAAACCTCATTTTTATTCCTTAATGCAAAGGCTACTTGTGGGGGATAGGATATCCAACTCTTATAAATTTGAATAACTTGTAAGGGCATGGAGTGTTATCCTCTTATCCACAAATTGTTGTTGAAATTATTCCCTGTAACCTTGTGAGATACAACCCAATCCACTTGGTTGGATATAAAAGAAACAAAATATCTTAATTTTACATCCCCCATGAACTTATTGGTGTTCCAGAGAATGCCATGGAATAATAAAATATTATGTTGATCTAGCTCAGAAAAGAGGTTCTTCTCCTTGGGAATGTACTAAGAGTAAGTCATGAGAAAATTTAGAGTATTAGTGATTTCAAAATACTTGTTAGTCATTAATTCAAAGAAGATACATATATAAAAGGTGTAAGATGCCAAATGATCTAGTATCTACTATCAATGCCTCTATTCCTTTATTGGGCATATATATTGGGTCATCCTCTAGTAGTGGAAGGTTTTGTGGCTGGAGTCAAACATAGTGGTGGGTACTGAGTCTAGTACAGGACTTTGTCCATCCTATAGTGGCTAGTTAAGGACATCCTCTACTGCCAGCCACTCCTACTCATACTTGACATCTACCCAAGCAAGGAAATCCATGAAAGATTTATTGGCATTGATTAAATACTCCAGTGGTTTTTTTGAAATTGTGATTTTTTCAGAACTCAGAAAAACTTGCGATTTGTTTGGGTTATTTCTTGGGATGGGAAAATCAGAAAAAATAAATATATTCCAATCTTTTAGCAAAATTTTCCGCATTATTATAGAGAATATAATATTCATTGACATTGAGATGCAGGGAAAGAATTATACATTGAGGCAAAATTTGCAACCTGTTTTGCTTTAGAAGCTTATACCAGTTTTCCCATCACATTTGACATAGAAAAATAAATCTTTCACTAGATTTAACAGGGAGAAACTAATCCAGAAAGGGAAAAAATGGAAGTAGATGGATGATTGCTTTGCCAAACAAAATAATGATCTATTCTCAATTTTGACATGGTCAAGTCTGGATGGACCAGATGATTTCCCATAACAACTGTAGCCAAAGTGTGTCTATGCTAACAAAAACAACTTGAGCATGTGTGTAAGACAGTTGAAAAATGCTAAAAAATAGATCTATTTGATTGTGCAACCCCTAATATCTGGGTGGGTAGAAGAACATTTAAGACTGATTATTGTTGAACTGAAAATTATTTTCGTCCCAAGGGAAGGTATGCTAAGAGTTTCTCCAGAGAGGCATCTACAACAACTACGTAATTGACATAAATTAGTCCAAGAGTTTGCAAGTGTTCAAGTTCGAGTCTTCAAAGTTCCTAGTCTATACAGTGAAATGTCTCGAACCAATGTAGGTTGTCCTTTCATGTATATGAGACCCAAATAGGAGCATGCATTTTAGAAAGGTAGGATAAGCTCAAAATGCAAATAATATAACTCTTTCTATAGATACAATTAATTCATTGTCAAGTGCTTTCTTCATTATAGGAGGATAACAAAATCCTATAGCACTATGCCATTATAGTGAACAAGGAAGGGTAGATGTGATATCCTTATCTGAGGCCCTTGGTGGCCTTGAAGATTCAAGAAAGACATTGTCCTCCTGTTGACCATATTTTTAATTCAGGGTCCTATGTAGGCCTTGGCCCACAGAATGAAGTTCTCAGCAAAGCCAAATTTCTTCATAGCTAAGAGTAAGAAATTATACCTCACTCTATCCAAGGCATTCACCATATCGAGTTTTATGACTCATGTACTTCTTTCCAGATGGGTGGCTACTGTGAGCAGCTTCCTGAATTTTCACAGATAAGTTTTCCCTGAACAAAGCAAGTTTGTTTCTCTGCGATAACACATTGCATCAATGGTTTAAATCTAGAAAAGGTTTTAAGGTAGTTTTACCTAGAATATTTTAGTTTTTGACATTAGTGATGAGGGTGAAGTAGAAGGAATTTATTTGTTCTTTAAATCTGCATTGCTTCCTTGATTCTTCCACATAGCTTAAGAGGTCCCTATTGATATATTTCCATGCTTACTAAAAATGTGTTGAGAACTTGTCTGGACTCTAGACTAGGGACTTTTTTAAGTTTCATATTCCATACCGTTTCTTGGACTTCCTTGTTTGATATGTGTCATAGGAGTTTCTCATTATCCAGTTCTTGTAAAAGACATGGATCTTGTCCAACATTTCCTCCCAAGCACTTTTGGTATCTACTCTTATTCTGAAAACAAGTTCCTAAAGTGAGATAAGGATGCTACTTTGATTTCATTAAACCATCTGTTTTCAATCTGTCTAAGAGTTACTTCAGAGATGAAATTTTAAATTCTTCTTGAGTGTTCTTGGTAATGGGAAAATTTAATGCTCCTGTTCCCTGATTTCAACCACAGGCTCCTTGATTTCAATCTCCAGATTTCTTCTTCGACGATCTAAGCTTTGAATAGTTTAGCACTTCCTTTTACCCTTACCTGACTCTATTCAGAGAGCCCTTATTCTTTAATTTGGGACTTGACTTCTTCAAGGATTCCCGTCTTTCTGGAATGGGACAATCTTCCTTGTGGGATTTAGCCCATTCTTTCATTTCAATTTTAATCTCTTTATTTTTTTCTCCTAGATGTAGGAGGAAAAGCCATGAACTAGGAGAGATCTAGAATTTCTCACCATTTCTTTAAAGTCTGCTTGTGAGAACCATACAGGGCTATATTTTAAATGACCTGGACCAAGTTCTTGAGAGTTTGATACTGAGAGCATAATCGTCTTGTGATTGGATAGTGCACTTGGGATAGTTGTAGAATTTAGAATTACTCAAAGAAAAAGGAGCTTTATAAGAGAAACCTATCAAATCTTTCCACAATGAACCCTGGCCCTAGCTCTATATTTCTCCAATTGAATTTTCCATTAAAAAGGTCCTATTATGAAATCAGGTCTTCAATGGTCCTAATGGTTAAGAAAATGTTGGTTTTTTTTCCATTTCACTTATTAAACCTATATAAAGGGTCCATTCTATTGATTAAAAAAGTGTAAAGATACCATTCCATTGATTTACCCTGCAAAGGGTCCATTCCGCTGATCAAACCCATTAGATGATTTAACGCTTGCAATTTCTTTTGCCCATGCTTGTTCCATGCATGTAAACCCAAATCATTGGCCCACCTAGAAATGTGGCCCATTTGGTGTCTTAGTGTAAGAACACTCTTAAAAATCCTTAGCTCCTCGTCAAGCTCATGAAATATTAATTGCAATGATTCCAAATTGTTTTTACAATTGTTCATCTAGGAAAATTAAAGGAATTTGCACCTATGATTAAATCATAAATCATTAGGGACTTGGATGTTGTGTATATGTGAAGTTTTTTCTAGACAATGCTTGACAACTACTTCATAAGGAGCTTCTCCTTCGTTTGTCCTTACAAGCCATTTAGTCGCTAAAACCGTCCTTGGAGCATGGCTGTTAATTAGCCCAAGCCCTCCATCTTCTCTATGGAGGGTGTAAATGTCACTATTAACTCTGACTAGTTGCCTTCCTCCTCATTTTTATCATGGAAAATGATAAAGGATATGTTTCAACTTATTATAACCAATTCATCAAGGGAAAGATAAGTAAAAGAATCACTAGTAACTGACTGGTTTCCTTCCTCAATTTTATCATGGAAAATGATAGAGGATATGTTTCAACTTCTTATAACCAATTCTTTACAACTTAAGGGAGAGGTGTTTTGCAAAGGATGATTAAAGTTATTGTAATATTTTGTTGTTTTGTTTAAAGCTTTCAAGTGTTCATTAGGTGATTTGGAGATATGAATTAATTTAGTGGAAATTTTTATATATTCTACATTTGAATGATGTTTTTTGTTTTATAGATGATGACTCATGATGTTATTGTTTTGTGTATAATGATTTATTTTTTCTTTTTGGCTTGGGCCTTGGCACAACATTTTAATAAAAAATTGCATAATGGTTTTTGTGAACATTACACTTATTTTACTTTGAAAGCTACTTACAAATCTAGTAATTCTCAACTCTTGGAAAATATTGATGCAGGTTTCTAGATTGATTTGAAATTTTACTTCTAGAATATTCAGTGAGATGTCAAAAGCTAATCCCGGGAAGAAACTATCAAGGAAAATTGATGTATTATCATACTTTAAAAGTCTCAATCCAAGAATACACATTCTCTTCATGCTTCAAGTTCCTTTGAACAATCTATTACTGAGAGAGATGTTAACTCTTCTGAAAATGCATCTAATATCCATATGATGGATGAAATAATAGGTTCCTCAAGTGATCAGGGTGAGATAAATGCAGTTTCAACAGAAATTAGTGATGAAAATGTTAATGATATTTCCTTGGAAGGTGACACAAACCATTCACGGAAAAGGGAAAAAGGCCAGTGGACCATAGGGAGAAAATCCCAAGATTATTGGGTCTCAAGTTTTCCATTTATTGAAGAAATACCTCCTACAAATGAGGATTTACGAGAAGCTAAATGTATTGCATGTAGTTGGAAAATTTGCAAGGTAGTGAAATTTCAGATGAATTTAGATACAGTACAAAAGCATGCAGGAAAGGTTTATGATTCAAAGAAAATTGTAAATGGTAAAGATAAATCTATTGTCAGATGGAAATATTTGGAGGAATGTCGACATATCCAATGTGTGGAAGAATACAAAAAATATTTAATAAGTAAGAAGAAACTTGAGGCAAGTGGAGGAACCATCATATCTCAATTTGAAAAGACAATGGAAAGAAGTTTGTTCTCCAAGATGATACAATTGGGCACTATATTTCACATCTTATGTAAAGGTCGCCCTCTGACAGATTATCCAGATCACATGAAATTTCTATCTTTTCTTCACGTGCCAAACTTTCCATCTTCTCACTAGTCCATAACTAGTGGTTGGGATTGGGAAATATATCTAGCTCAAGTAGAAAATGATGATTTGAAACAGGAGATTGAAAATGCTAGGTTTTTGGCATTGTCTTTGGATGAGGTTATGGATATTGATAATACTTCATGGATCTGCAGGAGCATTTATATGGTTAATCACCATATTAGGAATTCCTATCTACTTGGGATTAAAAAGATGAGAGATACTTATATAGCTGGAAATATTTATGAACTTGTTCTTAATACTTTGAAGGAAAGTTGTATGGATCATTTAATGATTGCAAAAAATTTGGTATGTGTTGGAGCAGATGGAGCATCAGTAATGCAAGGACAAAGGAATGGTCTTTGTGTTAGAATACAACTATCAGCTTCACCATATATGCTTAATATTCATTGTATGGCTCATAGGATGAATCTTGCATTTAAAATAGTAAGCAAGTTTCCATCAGTTTCAAAAGTTGAAGATCTTGTATGTGAGACTCATGCATATTTTTCTCGTAGTCCCAAATGATATTTAGAGTTTCAACAATTTGCAGATGGTGTTACTGATGGAAAAAAAACTACTGAAAGATATTGATACAAGATGGATCTCATTAAATGGACCAGCTCAAAGACTATTTAGTGAGTTCAAATATTTGGTAGGGTTGATGTATGAAAATCGCTACAATGTAGAAAAAGCTCAAGATGTTATTTTTAGACTAACTGATATAGAAACATTATTGACATTGGATGGAATTATTCCTATTCTACATGAAATGAATGTCCTCGTGAAAATGTCTCAGAATTGCACAATGTATATTGTCGAATACACAAATGAGAGAAATTCAACATGCCTTGCATTGGATAATTTGTATATGATGATGGACTCTTTTATTGGTCCATAGTTTACAAGTTGGACTAAGATCATCAATATAGAAAATACTGAATTTTTTTTGATGTTTGATGAAAAAGGGATACTATGTATCATAGTACATGGGTATATGGTCCCCTTTCATTATATTAGTAAGACAAGACGAATCACCAAAGATTGCCCCGTGTCAAGAGACCAATTTGATAATATTGTGATCTCAATGAGACAAAATTTGATAGAAATTGCAAGATCACTATCATCAGAGATAAGAGAACGATTTCATTGAGATGAATTGTTGGAAGCCATGTGTGTGGTATACCCTCAATATTGGAACAATTTCAATGTCCAAGAAATTTAAAAGCTGATTTTTAAAAGAGATTAAAATGTTTAGTAGACCACTTTTGCAAGAAAGTCTCGATACATGGAGAACAGATTCAAGGTATTTTAGATTCATCAAAATTGTATCAACAAGGTGGACACTTTGCTGAAACAATGTGGAAGCAATATCTTTTTTTGGAGAATCCTAATGAAAATGGTGCTATAACAATATTATGGAATACTTTAAGTGCTAGCCAATACCTGCAAGAAAACATACCAGAATATTTCAAATTAGCAGATTTGTGTCAAACCATGATTTTGGGATCAGTGAAGGATGAGAATGTTTAGTGCACTATCATTCTTGAAGTCAAATTTGAGGAACAAGCTTGATAAACATGTGGATACATGTTTAAGATTATATGTAACAAAGTATGACGTTAACAATTTTCCATATGAAAGAGCACTAGCACTTTGGCAATCAGATTATGATAGAAGGGGAGAAAACAATATAACAAATTTATCTAATGAACTTGATACAGAACATAATGTTTTGGAGGCTCATAATGATAGTACCTCTGGATAATATCATGTTCACAATGTAGAAAATGATGACCAAGATGAGAACTGGGAAATTGAAATACCCTAGGACTCTTATTTTGGTATACATGTTCCGTTGATCATGCAAGATTACTATATGTCAAATTCAGGTAAAAATGGGTTCTATATTTTGTATTTTTCATTATAACATTGCAGCTACATTTATTTCATGCATGTTATTTTAAGATTGATGTTTCATATTTAATCCTTACATTGTTTTTTTCTTATTTGTGACAGGAAATGAAGCTAGATTTGATGATTCGAGACCTATTTATTTTCACATAGATAGTGTCTAACTAGTATTAAATGATAAATAACTAATTTAACAAGACTAAAGAAAAGCATCAATGGGCTCATTCAAGTACATGAAACTACCTTGATGTCTAGCTCTAACATCTTGGAAAATTTTAATGGTATATATGTTGCTTGTGTTTGGGGAATTTTGTTGAGTTTCGAGTTTTATATTTTCTTGGAAAATAATTACTGATATTTGGAAAATGTGTGATTTTATATTGGTATTGGAAATGAAGCTGGTTTTGATCTTTGATTGGAAATGAAGTCAGATTTGTTGAAGTTGGGACCTATTTCTTTTGACATAGATAGTGTCCTAGTATTAAATGATAAATAACTAATTTAAGAAGTCTAACACTAAGCAACAATGGGCTTATTCAAGTACATGAAATTGTGTTGATGTCTAACTTTGATATTTTTGAAAATTTTAGTGGTTTGTTTGTTGCTTGTTTAGAATATTTTGTTGAGTTTGAAATTTTTGGTTTGTTTTGGTCAGATATTTTTAGTCCCTTGAATGCTTATGGGTCTCATATCATGCATAGATCGATAGATCTAGTTTTGTTATTATAATCATTATTTTTTTCTTTATATATTTGGTGGTTTGAGGAAAGATATTTTATTTCCTTTCACTTTGTGGCATGATTTCGACATCTTCATATAGTAAAATATTTTTCTTATTATAGATTTTTCTTGGAAAAGAATTATTGATATTTGGAAAGGGAAATAAGCCCTGGGTAGCTAAGCCAAGAGAAAAACGGTCTATGTACTAGGTTTCTGCGCATTCATCGTAGGAAACCTATTGGCATGAGACCAACATTCCTTTTATGCAATTACACTTTTGATGCCAAGGCAGAGCTGAGTTCATTGACCTGGGAAGAATAGTGGCAGTTGATCATAATGCTAAGGAGATTAGAATGCTAGTTTCACAAACAACTGACCATTTCACCAATGCTGGTGGAACCAAAGGAACCGCATCAGCTTACACATTGCAAGATACTAATTTGCAATACGTTACATCTTCTTCCTTCTTACTCTTGACATATGAAAAATACTTGAGCTCCGCCAAACAAGTAGTAACTTGTGGTGGGATAGTGACATTCACTCACAGGCTAAGAGCACTTGCAAAATTCCAGGTATAGATTCATAATAGCCCAATGCTTAATTTTCCTATTATTTCAAAAATTTATTAATGTATGCAGGATCTAAATCAATTTTGTGTTGATGAAGGTTGATTACATACTGGGAGATAATCCTATGAGGATGTCATACATGGTTGGATATGGTTTCCTCTATGGTTGGATATGGATAGGGTTCTAAGCCAAGATATGGGGATTGACACTAAGAAGCTAGAGTGGGTCCACCCATCTACAGGAAGTTAGGGAAGCTTGAGACCATATGGCCAAGGGATAACATCATTACCTGCTTGTTGCTTGGTGGACTATGTTGGAATTTGGGTAGCTCAAAGGAATTTTTGAGAGGTGAAAAGCCACCAAAAGGAGTTGGTTGGGAAAGTTACCCAAGTAGTTGGAGTTTTGACCCAAAGATGTGGGTTTGGACCCAAGACAATTAATTATTTATTCTAATTTAAAAACTGTCATGATCATAAAAACTGTCTTCAAGGGGTATAGTGCCTTTTATTAATGTCACATGAAGAATTCTAACAGTAGACATCCTTCCTATCTGGTTATGTGGTGTACATGTCTTAAGATATCAATTGCTTTCATCAAAATTTACTTGTAAATACCTTCAAGAGAGACACTTGCAACTTTTCTTGGCTCACTGAATTGTATCGGTTTGAGTTGTGTATACATATATACCAATCTTGACATTGAAAGTCTACATAGAAATTATACTACAAATTGTATCTTCTAAGGTCACTGTAGCTATATGATAAGCTTGGTGAGCCTTCACTCTCGGTATCCTTTATGCTTAGAAATAATCTAGGGAATATCAGTTCCTATGATTAAATACTTTTAATATACTTATGCTTAGGAGGTGGTCTTATCGTGACTGATGTCACTTCTTATAGTCTTAAAAATAGTGTTTTCTATATATATGCCTAGAATAAATGGTCTTTAGCACCAAAATTGATGTGACATACTACTGGAATATTAGTGAAATAATTTCTCCAAGATGATGACATGAAGGAGAGTGATGGCTCAGTTTATAATTATTGGCTTTGAGTTTATTTTATGCATAAAATGGGTTTCAGTCCTCTTGAAACAATACATAACATAAATTTATGAAAAAACACATAATTCAAATATTTTGGAGTGATTTCAGAGCATGTCAAGTGTGCTCAGAACTTCGATATATATCCCAAGAATTTTGGTCTAGAGAGAGATTATTTTCCACCTATTCGGATTATTCTAATGGAGATTAGACCAGGACCTTCATTTTTCTGCCTTAGGTTACAAAATTATCCTTTCGGTCGTCTAGAACAAATAAAATCTCTGCCATTTGTGATAGTGTATGTGCCCAAAATAATTGAGCCTTAAGCCTATATAATGTTATTTCCCCATCCAAAAAAATCCCACGGAGGTCTCATCTACATGTAAAATACATTGATCAACTAGTATCATACATTGATCAAATGCATATGAAGCAACCTGTCTACTATTCTCTGTTTTGCATGTGTCAATGAGAATTATACCTTAAGTGTGATGATGCCTTTTTGTTCTGAAGCTTCTTGCTATCAATAGTATACCACAAGGTTTAGGCTTGTTGATGCCTTTTAGGATCACTTCAGGTTGTTGGCCTGGTTCTGCAAACCACTCATTCAAGACAATGTTAATGACTATAATATCATGCCAGAAAACTCTAGAAGATACTTGTGCTTAGCGAAACTGTATGATCTTCAAAACTTACTCACCACAGGTATACTTCAGTTATGCTCACAGGAGGACTATCATGAACACTCTAGGATTATTTTCATATAAAATGTTATTGTCACAAGGGTGTTGTATCAAAACATTGCAATGATAGTCTTAAGCAACTGTTGCAGGGCAATGATGAACCTTGAGGCTTACTGCCGCAATAAGATAAAGCTATTGTATACAGTGAGACTTCTTGACAACACAACTACTGTGGAAATGATGAGATCTTAATTCTGATTCCCTTTCACTTCTTCAACTTAAATATGCCAAGTGAAAGTAACACATGTCTTCACTTAGGTCATTACTTAAACTGATCTCTTTTCGCTGAGGTAAAGTGATTCTCAAAACATTATACTAAAAATTCTCTTCCTGACAAACCTCTCTAGTGATGGAAAGTGTCAAATTGGTATTTAATGCACTTTATGAGTTTTTGAGAATATGATCTGGGTTGTATGTTGGGCTTGTAGATGCTCCGCATTACTAGTGGGTTTTATGATTTTAGTGGGGCATTGCAGATTGCAAGCTCATGAGAGTGTCGCTGAGAGAAGTTAAAGGGTGTTGGGTGTAACGTTAGTTGGTACGGTATGTTGAATTTGGTTTAAGAGTTTTTGTTTGAAATTATCCCTATTGACGAAAATGGTGTGACTAGTTCACCTTGCTGATATTGGTTGTAACTATGGTTAAGATGGTTATGCCCAACTTGCTCAGTAGTGGTAGTCACTAGTATTTTTTATCACCAATTGTAGGATTGCTACTATATATAGGTGTAACCAGGTGAGGTGAGCTAGGGGGATGTCAAGTTACCATGGTTTCTTTGCTGTATCTATGGAGAATTTTACAGAGGCACCTCTTGGGCGGTAACTTTTTTACTTGGTTTCTATTCTTATATTCTCTATGATTCAAGAATTTCTATATTTGTTGATTAGATATGTATCGTAGTAAATACCATAGACCTGGCTCTGATCTCTGCGTAATAGGTAACAATCCTACTTTTTTTCTATCCACCATCTCATGAGCTTTGGTTTTTTTGTTGGGCATTTTTTTACTGCAATTGACCAACTCCCTTGTCTTAGATTGTAAGATTCACATATTGGATAACTTAGGTTCCAATTTGTAAGATCGGGTATTATCAGTGATGGAGTCAACATGATGGGCTTTACCTTGTCAGGATCCTAGTTTCATCTCTTTTTCTTTTATCATCACATTGTCTCATTGAGGAAAACCATTGTTCTTGTCCATTCATTAGGGCTTACATTGTTGCTAGGTAAAATAGGCATTTTTGTCTTCTATTGATTGTGCCAATGCTGTTAAATTCCTTGATATTATATTCTCCAAACATGTCAGAGAAAACTTGGTGCTTTTATTTTATTGCAGGAACTTGATTCTTAAAAAAGAGTTTTGCACTGCATCTGCATCTTCTCATAGTCCACAAGAGAACTTACGAAAGATTAAAGGATTAAGAAATTTATGTTCTTTAATTTGATGTTCTTTAAATTGAGGTAACCAACACAGGTAGTTTATATAACATAAGACATGGTAAGATGTTTATTCATTACCTTGATCTTTTGAATAATGCTCTATTTTGTATAATTTTGCAGATATGTAGCACAGGGGAAGAAGATTTTGCACCCTCATCATCTATTAGATGGATTAGCAGAGATAATAAGAGAGAATGATGAACTTCACAAACTCCGAGATGGGTCATTCGGAGATGTGCTGAGGTCCACACAGGTATATTCAAACCATTTTTGTTGTTTTAACAAAACACAACATTATTACATATTTCCTTGAGCATTAGATTTCAAAATCAGTGTAGTTGTACTTGTCATAAATCAAGTCTATAGTTATTTTTTGCTCATGGAAACATATGTTGTAGGAGGCCATTATTCTTCCACCATGGGTTGTTCTTGCTATATGACCAAGGCCTGGTGTGTGGGATTATGGTCGTGTCAATGTTGATGAACTTGTGGTTGAACAACTTTCTGTAGCTGAATATTTGGAATTCAAGGAACACCTTGTTAATGGAAGGTAGTGATCTACATTGTGGATCCCTATTCCATTAAATTAGAAAAGGGAAATGCTATGAATGCAGATGTCAATGATATTTTGAAAGTCTCATAACTAAATAGCTTCTATAAATTATGGATTTAGTTGATACAAATTGTGAAGTTTGTTCTTGAAGATCATAGCCATTCCCTATTTATGTGTATTTTTAAAATTTTTCTCAAAGTTTTTTCCTGTGCTAGAAAATATAAAATAAGTTAATAAACCTTGTTACTGGATACTTGAAAATTCATCTATCCACTTTAGGTGGATGTATAAAGGGGGTAAAAACTTTAAATCCAACTAATTTTACTCTCTTTCATATTCTCTATACACAGTCACAGGTGCACAAAAATCGATTTGCTCCTCTTTTTACTTGGAGAAGAAAATCATACAGTTTTGTATTTTGCAGTATCAAGGATAACTATGTATTGGAGCTAGACCTTGAACCTTTCAATGCATCCTTTCCTCGCCCAACATGGCCATCTTCCATTGGTAGTGGAGTTCAATTTTTGAATCGACATTTATCCTCGAGACTATTTCATGATAAATAAAGCATGCAACCCTTGTTGGATTTCCTTCAAGCTCACAACTACCGAGGCCAGGTCATTTAATTTCCTTTGTTCATATGTTGTATCATTGTGTTTGATAGTTTAAAACGAATGCAACCTAGGAAAAATAGATCTAAATAAAATAGCAAAGAAGTCTGTCCCGGTTGTTCTAAAGATATAGAATATGAATTCATTAAAAATTCTTAGGGCTACCTCATCTTTTGTTTAGGCTTATGTTATTTATAAAAGCCTAGATATTTAGCTCCTTCACACTCATTTCAAATCAAACTAAAATAGAAGAAACCTAATTATGAAGATGCTCTTCCTCCAACTACATTGCTGTTTTATTTTTGTTATATGTTTATATTTATTTATTCTTGAAATTTGATGACAATAACCTGTCCTTGAATAATACTTTCTAGGAGCAAATTGGTATCATAGTAAATTATTATTATTATTACCAATTTCCATCACCGCTTGACCATATAATTTAAGTTTGTTTGAACGGAGACGTTATAGGCACCACTAAGCGTGATGATGACAATAATCAATAAGATAGTAACTTTAACTTTAATGACTAAGAGAGCTTGATGAATTGAGCAATAGAAATTATATTGGCTAATCAACATAGTGTTTTTAGGTAGTGAAGTGTAGGAGGAGTGTAGGAGCAGTGACTATGGAAATTTGGAGCAGTGGTGGTGGCAACTGCAGTTGCGAATGGTGGCAATAGTTGCAGGTAAAATAATGGTGTATGGTAGCAGCCATTCACATCTTTTTCTAGCAGTTAGAGCAATGCAAGTTCATCTCACTATCATTATTATGTTTAGCAACACACATGAGTATTGTTTCTCAAGGCAGTGACATAGAGGAGCATTGTTTATTAATGCAGTGATACAAAGGAGAATTATTTCTCAAGCCAATGACATAGGTGAGGATTTACCGCTTTAAGAAAGGTCTTCTTATGCTTCCAAACCATATTATTAAAGAATATTTTTTTGGGGGTTTTAATTCTCCTTTAGGACCTTAAACATTGATGTATTTTAAGTGCGAATTGGATTGTGTGCTTATTATGTTGGTTTGGATTTTTATGCCTTGAATGTTGTGATGGAATCACCACTTCAAGATACTGAGTCTATCATCATAGAACTTGAAATTCCATGGATATACCACTATTATGTTAACCCTTCTCACAGGAGTGTCAAGTCTGCATGTTGAATATTCTACTTATGTAAAAGTGTTGATAATGAATGTCGAATCATATAAAAATTGAGTTTATCTCATGGGTGTCGAGATATTCATCACATGAATCTGAGTTTTGTCCTTCATACACATTCTAATACTGCCATTATACGATAGTTTGAGAGAAGGTAAAGATCTTGTCCCAAGAGTTACATTCACTATAGTCACAAAGACACCACACCCATTACATCATGAAGATATTATAGGTTTTCCAATATTTTGATTGAGAGATCAAATAGGTTTTTCACCTCTAAATGATAGAATATATGCTTAGACAATAATTATACACTAAGAGATCAAATGAATGTTTAATATATTGCCACATTCATCCTAAAGAACATATGTTTGTTGAGAATATCATGTAATACAAATTCTATAATATTTTTGAGGTTTTTTGTCAATATGTCAAGACATATATGTTTAGGTCCATTCATAATTTTCAGACATATATATCAGATCTGTCTCCAAACAACCACTTAGATAATCACCACCGGAACCTGAATTTTGTTTACTTGAATGCTGGAAACTGAGGCATCTGAATCCACAAATTTAATCTATTATTTGAATGTCAGAGGCATGAACTCATATTTACAAAATATAGGATGATATTAATTTTTTTTGAGCATAGGATCTGTATCTAGAAGCAATGAAGTAGAAAAGTATGTAGGCACTTACATGATACTACAACATATTGCTTAAAATGATACTTAAAGGTGCCATTAGATTAAATCAAATGCAATTTGTTGGTGTAAGGATTTTATTTACATAAGTCACAATGATAAAACAACGATCAGATCTACCCATTCAACATAAATGATAAAGACACTCAACTACAAGTTTCAAAGCAGTGAAGAATTCAGAAAATTTGCCAGATTTGAATGGATTTGACTTTTATGGCAAGCGTATGATAAAAGATGGTCTTTCTGTCCAAGGCATCAAATTTATTTAGCATAACATGTATGCTTTTAAAATTTGACAGAACACTCAATATTGTTAGGCATTAAATTTTGATGTTTGTTTCTGTTCTGTGATTAGATGGTGGGTTATATTTTTGAACAAAAATCCATTTTTGGTGAGGATTTATTGAACTGTCTTCTTAGAATATTTCCGTGCAGAAAAATTCACTGATTGATATGGAATTTTTAAGTCATCTTGGTTGAAGAGCATACTATATGCTGATGATGGTACCCAAAACAAACTCTATGTTGCTTTATTGAATACTTTATGATCTATTTTTCTTTCATGAACTTTTGGGTTCCTCAGTCTGGATTTTTCAACTTCTGTTGGAAAAAAGGAAATATGTGCCTCCCTTGGTTAAATCTCATTTTTGAGCATCAGTGTCATGGGGCTTTCACATTTTTTGGCAATGAGTAGCTACATAATTATTCTTTGTCCTTCTAGAGAGTCTTAATGCCAATTTGTAAATTTGTATTTTGAAAAATGTATTTAGATCTTTGATGTCCAATGGTACTTCCCTTATGCATGCAGAAGGGTCCTTGCCACTCCCCTTGTCTATTAGGATGAAAATTGCATTGGGTGCAACAAAAGGTCTGACATTTCTTCATGGAGGGGCTGAAAGACCAGTGATTTATCAGGATTTTAAAACATGCAATATTTTGCTAGATTCAGTTTGTACCTACAACTTCAAAATTATGAGATGGCTCAGTGTTACACTTTGGATTCTCTTAAGTCTTTATGGAGAGAGATGTACTTGGTGCAGGAATACAATGCCAAGCTGTCTGATTTTGGACTAGCAAAATATGGACCTGAGGGAGACAACACCCATGTTTCAACTCAATTCATGGGAACATATAGTTATGCTGCTCCAGAATATGTAATTACTGGTGAGCATTTTAACCAGTTTAAAACCTGTGGCAATAATATCTTGGTGAGGAAATTTTAAGATTGATACAGGTCAACAAGATTTCTAGCCTCTTTAAGGGTCCTGTCTAGTAAATGGGACAAGTAAAAAAACTGAAAAGTTTGTTCTGGGAGAATTTTTCAGGTCTCGTCCTATTGGCATAATGTTGAATGTAGACTAACCAATGTTCAAGACTCAGGACAATTTATATGAGGTTGAATTTTCCGTAATTTATGAAAAATGTATCTAAACATGCATACGTCTCCTAAAAGAAACATGTGTTTGGTGATACATATTTAAGTTGATCTCAATGTACTCTTCATTGGATTCTCTCTTGTTCTTGACTTACATATTAGCATAGGAATTTCCTTTTTTACATTGCCTATTACTGATGTGAATTTTAATAAAAGTTAGCATAGACATTTCAGATATTTACAAAGATAAACAAGACTAACTGAGTAAATGATTAAGGTTGGAAGTCAGGACAGTTTGAAAACTTCGTTTTTTTTCAGTGTCTGGATGGATGCATGGAACAATAATCCTATTAAAACCTTTAGATGGAGAGGTTATTATAATACAAAATTTGGTTTTCTTCAGTTCATACTATCTAGGTTTTTAGCTTTACTAGTTCACACTCTACTGTTTCAGACATCTTCTAGGCTTAAAAATCAATCATCTCCTAGCATCTGAAGCTAAAGTGAATAATCCCCTGATGGAGAACTTTGGACAAATTGGAATATCCGATATTGTGCAGATAGGATGCTCTTTGCAGAGACCTGGATCAGTGGTAAGGAGGGTGTCTTATGTGATTGTAAAAAGGGCCTGGACAAAGATACTATTGCAAGGGTCTCATGGGTGGGGGTAAGAGGTCTCCTCGAGATCTCATGAATCTGCATACTGAGGTGGCGCTTCTCTCTACCTGTAACTTATTTCTTCTGTGTGTGAGCTCTACAAAGGATGGAGGTGATCATCCTGTTGTGTGGGTTGATGGGAGTTATTCTAAGGCTCCTCCATTTGAGTTTGTTGTGGGTGGAAAAGCCTACAAGTTGAATTGTGCCCTGACTGGATGAATTTACAACATCAAAGATTCTTTATTCAACATAATAGAAAATATATTGTTTCAAGTGATACTATTGTTGAAGTCATATAAGGAAGCCTCTGTTGCCTGCATGTTAGATTAAACCTTTGTACAGTGCAAAAATTTGTAGTGATATCTTTTTCTAATATTTGAAGTGTTTTATTCCACTTATAACATCCAAATCTACAATTCATATAATCTATAAAATTATAATATAACTTCATACTTTGTGGTTCTCTCTCTAAAAAAGGTTTTGAGAAATCCCTAAGCTAAAAAATATTTCCTTCACTGAAAACTACCAAGTCTCTACATCTGAAAGAATTTGAACAGGAATAGTTTTCCTTCCCGTAAAACATATCGGTCCCCATTTTTTTACCGTATTCTTCATCTCATGGATCTATTCGCAGAGCAGTAGGGAGTTCTAATAATTTTATAGAATCTAGATTTGCATGACAATATTTTTTCTAGAGTTTTCTCTTCATGGATTTTTGTTATGGGTCTATTTAAATTTGAATATTCTACTATCTTCATGATCACTAATCAAACTCATCACCACTACTACACATGGGATCATCACCAAGATCTACATAAACATCATGTGGCTTAGAGTCTGAGGACTCCTCAAACTCCTCTCCAACCTCAATATCAGTGCTAGTAGTAGCATGAGTAACAACACTACACTTAGCAGAACTAGAAGAACATGTTTTCCAAAATGCACGAGAACTACTTCCCTCATGAGTCACCATGTGCCATGCTTGGTCTCTGTGGTTCGCTTCCTTCAACTCCTAGTTCAGCTACCATATCTTCATTGGAACCAACACTCTGAACTCCACTAGACAACGATTCACCATTTTGTACTAGTGATTCGCCATGATTTTAAAAGATAATATAATATCGTGAAAGATTCGCCAAAAAAATTATATATACATATTATATTATTAATAAAATTGCCTTCCATTTTTTCTATGTATCATAGGGATTTGCCCATTTATTATACATATAAATTTAGGGGGGTTCTTAAAATTTTCCCTGTCTGAAACGGTTTTGTTTTAAATCGAGGTCAAGTGACAACTCGAAGATGTGGTGGTGAATAAAGAGTAGTGTTTGCAAGATTCGAGAGTGGATGTGAGTGCTAATGAAGGCCAATAAGACATATATCATATTTTTTTTGCAATACGAGTTTTCCATGTAATCATTAAGGGAATGTGTTGGAAGTAATGCTTCCATGTCATGTGTGGTTGTCATAATGAGTCCCTACGCATCAATCTAGAAGTAGTTGTTTTCCTATGTGTGAGTTGTAATATCTATCTAAATGTGTCATAGTTAGTCATATATATGATATAAATATGTAATCATTGAGATCAATAAAAGATATCAAGTGTGATTTTATGTGTGCACAATCTATATGTTCTCTATCTCAATTTCTATCATATAAATTGAATGGTTGTACAACAATTTGGATCAATAAAGTGAGTCATTTCATATTTTGTGGATTCTCTCTATTGTGTGTGTAATATCTCGTATTATAACGTGTCTTCATATATAGAGTTTTCATATGCCTGACATGTAAAAAGGTAGTCACGAGTTCAATACTTAGGAGCTACTCAATGCTAATAAGATTTTAGATTTGTAATCTTTTTGGTTCATGAATTTATGTGGATATATTCATTTCTGCAACCTAGTATGAAGAGATGTGTAAATATATTTATGCTCTATTAAAAAAAATATAAGCCTAAACAAAAATCTAAATAATCATATCAACCTAAAGAAAAATTTAAACAATCACATATATAAAAAAAAACTAAAAACTTGTTTAATTGCTCACTGAGTTTAAGAAAGATTCGGCCAAGTGCATTTTTCTAGTAGTTATTATATATCAGTTCACATTGGATCTATGTTATTAAATTACAAATAAAATTCTAACTGCAACAATTAAGTAGGGAAGAACTGCAAACCCAACCAAATTGGCTAGACTATCACATTGTTGTTTAAGGATTTTGACTCCATTTTTTGGCAACACTGCATCATTTAGCTTTTAAAATCTTATATAAAGAATAAACATAAATTGGAAATATCATCTGGAATAATTAATTTAAGTTCAATTATATTGTATGTTTAGATATATTTTGAAAATCTAAAGAATATAAATGAAACTAAATAATTCACTGCACTCACATCTACTATCTACATAAAAATAAAATAAGCAAATATAACTGTGTTTAAAATCAAATCAATTTCTCTTGAATTAACCTTACATGACATTCAAAAAGAGTGCCCAAGACTGAGGCATGTTCTCTGCATAGGCTCTAATGCACCTTTCCGTGGTGCAAACACTTCACAGCACCAAACAAACAATTAATTGACTATCATTAATCCTTTTACATTAACATCTTACAAAGATAAGCTTCTTTTACATTCCTTCCATATAAAATATACAAATTTCCCAATTTTAAATTGATAGGATGCATATGCGTCATAGTTACTAAACTCGGTTGAATCAACCAATTCGATTCAAAAATTGAAGTTGTGAGAAAATACATTTGATGGATGAAACTGGTGGAAAAATCCAAATCCATATGGAAACAAATATAGTGAAAACATCTCATGGTCAAACTGATGGAAACAACCTTTGATATTCCGCTAAATTGCTAAATTAGTTCGATTAGTTTTTGTTTATAAATAAATTCCATGTTATAACGGATTTAAAAGCTCGAGTGAATATAAGCAAGCTCCAGTGAATATAAGCAACATAACGGATTTAAAATCTGGAAGCACTACTCAGGTTGAACATGAAGAAGGGTGTCAAAATGATCGATCAAGTTTTCATGTACATATTTCATGTGTTCTGGTGACATGATGATAGGATTATGACAGCTTCTTTTGATTGCAAGAGTATTATGATAGCATTTTATTTTTGGCTTATGGTGTGGTTCTAAAGAAGTTTCTTAAAATATTTCTAAAATATGTGGTTCCTAAAATATTTCTAGGTCAAATTTGTAGTGTTTTATTAATTCAATGTAGTGTTATTATAAATTTTGTTATGATTTCATTTAATATCAATCTTAAATTTAATATTAATATATTAATATATTATTAAATTTACTAATTTTGGATTCATATAATATTAATTTTAATATACCATTAAATTTGTGATATTGTATAATATATATTGATATATTAGGATATATATTAATTCCATGTATAAAAATATTGTTATCGATGAAATAGGTAACTACACTAGTATTTACTTTTTGAGGTAGCAAGAAAAAAAAAACACCCGATTTTGAAAAAGTGGTGATGCAAAATTATAAAAAAAAAATTGGAGCATGTTTTTGGCACTTTAAGTTTTTTTTATTTTGTTTTATATTTTTATATATTTTTTAATTTTTTTTATGTGATGTTTTTTATGTCGATTTTAAATAGTGGTGGTGTATCATCACCAACGTTTTTTTATAGGATTGATTTTGACACTATAGATTTTCTAATGTCTTCTTCTTCCGTGAGATGTTTATTTTTAAGTGCATTTATGTACTTGTGTTTTAAAAACAAAAAAATATTTAAAAAATAAATAAAAACTTGTAATGATATCTTCACTATTTCACATAGATAAAAGACGGAAAAATGGTCAATATTCTAAAGTTTATATTTTCTACATGTTTATGTATTGTTAAATAATTTTTCAATGCACATCAAATAATTGTCACTAAAAAACCAATATTTTGAACCATATGACAAAAAAATATAAATTTTCAATATAAATAGAATGCAAAAAATACACTTTTAGAGATTTTTTGTTGAAAAAAACATGTTAAATAAACTAATTTTTTGAGAGAATTTTAACAAAAAAACTTAAGAAAATAACATTTTTATTGAATTTTATGTCAAAACATAATAGCAATCACATGTTTTTTGCAAAAAATAAGGGTTGTTTTCATAAAATATCAAAGTCTGAACATTACAAGTAAAACTAATTAATAGATCTAAAAAATGAGCTTTGTTTGCAAGCATAACTTAAACATCATCAACAATATCAACTAATACATCTTCAACATCATCTAGAACAACATTGATGGCTTCTTCCACAACATTTTCTTCTTAATTTTGATCGTTGTCGTCTTCTAATGGATCTTTCATGTCTGCAAATCTTCCAAAGTATCTCTTTCCAATCATTCCATATAATCGTGGTTGAGGTTCCTTTTCTTTTTTTGCCACACTTGATTCATTAAAATATCCTTTCCTCAAACCAGCTTCTTGCTTTGCATCTGGAAGGAATTCAAGAGCTTTAATTCTTTGTTGAATAAATTTTCATTGAACTGGATCTTTCTCAATGACAATGCAATTTCTTCCTTTTAGTAGGCAACATGCTAGTGTTGTACCTAATAATCAAGCATAGAAGAAATAAGTAAGAAAATTAGTATGAAGACATAAAAAGTAAAAAATAAATATTTAAATTTAAATTTGTATAATAAAACTTACATGAACCCGAGAATAAATCCAAAACCCATTCTCCTTCATTTGAACATAGATCTATAAGATAGTTAATCAATGCTTGTGGTTTTTGATAAATGTTAACTATATCTCCTTTTGCATCTTTATCCTCATATGTTAGTTTTCTTACAACTGTATCATGAACCAATACTTTACTGTGACTCTTCCCATCTACTCGATTCATAAGAATATGCTTATAGTTATCATCTTTTGTCCAACATTCAACATGGATGAACTCACAATCATTTATAATAGGATGATCTTCGAAAGAAACAATATTTGACTTATGGGCCTGTAACATAACATAGTAAAATTTCAATTAAATTTTACATGCATAAAAAAATTTAGGAGTAATCAAATTTACAATTTCAAAGTCTTACCATGTAAGTTGCATCCTTGAGTTTGCTTTACCCTTGAAGCTTGTTAATAACATTGGAAACTGTGTGTCTGAATGAAATGTCACAAATCACCAAAGTGGTGATGTTGTCACTTTTTGAAAACTCGTAACCACTTTACTAAAAGCTTGATAAGTATATGGTTCTCTATCATATTCAATGTCTGGGAAATTGAAACCATGAGGAATATCTGCAATAACTAGGCCATATTCCCTTTTAGGTATTAGTGACGCAATGTCTTCACAGTCACCTTGTATTATTTGATATTGGACACTGTCGAGCCCATTCCAAATGTAATGATTAAGAGTAGGATCTAATTCAACATTCATAAGACGCTTCCTTCTCATGTTCTCCATCTTAATTTTTTCAATAAAGCTTTTGAAAATATCTGGTACTCCATTTCCATGCTTCTTCGACATCTTTAATGACATAAATATATATATATATATATATATATATATAAGTAATAAAATAAAAATAGTTTAAATATGAATAAAATGAATTTATAAATCAACATACCTTATTGAATGCAATATAAAACTCTTTTAGTGTTGATGTAGAACTTGCTTTTGGGTAGTTGCGTACAACATCATCCCAACTGTCTTCATTCAACATTTTAACCATGTGTTCTTGTATTTTCATAAAAAATTTCTGACTGAATAAATCAAGTTAAAACCGTTAATATAGTGACATGTATAAAAAATTCTACCAACATCATTATGTTTTATTTAAAAGAAAATTATAATGAAAGAAAAATAAGAAATAATTCAAGAAACTTACTTTTGAAATTCTGCACACATTTCTTCCATTGATAATTCACCCGACTTCACACGGGCTAGTACTGATTTGACTAGTTTATCATCCTTCACACCTTGCATTGTTCTCCAAGGTGTGATAGTCATATCCTCTGGAAGCTGCTTCATTTCAGGACCCGTCTTACTGTTGGTACATATTATGGGTTTACTCTTTTTAACCTTCTGATTTTTTATGGAAATATTCTCCCACCGATCAAAAATCTCATCAATCAAATCCCATATCTCCCTAGTTCTAAATGCCAACTGAAAAATGTTATTCATGCCTCTGAATAAATTTGTATTCAATTTTCCATCTTTTTCTTTTTTTTAATCAATTTGATAACCTGTTTCCATTAAACATTCCTTCTGAAATGTTACACTAACTCGTGTCTTATCCCCATCACATTTTTCTATGAATTCATTATGAATAAATCTGACCCTTTGGATGAAATTCATTTTCATTCTGTACTCATTATCTGCATTATGATCCCGTGCCAATAACTTTGATTCTATTTCTGTTAAGCCAGCGTAAATGATGCATTTCATTGTTTGAAAAAGATAGTTATTTAGATATTCCACAATCAATTGTCTTTTAGCCTCTACCGAATGGTTCCCTCCAATTACATAATATTTATAATCAAAACATTTTGTCTTTTCAAATGCTTGTTTGTTGGGAACCTGACATGGATCGACAAGAACCACATAATCAACCACATGCGCATATGGATTGAACCTGAACAATGTTTTCAGATTATGTACATGTAGGTGATGGGCCTTTCTAATTTGATATTGAGATTGTCCTTCATCTGGGCTATAAAATTGGTTAACATTAAGCTCAAATGTTTGGCCACCAAGAATTAATTTATTCTTCCTCAACTCATATCGAATAGCATTTTGTTTTGTTTTAATAATGCCATCCTCTAACTCAGCACCTGGTATTATGATTTCTCTGCTTCCGTGAGAGCTTTCAGTTTGTTCTTCACTACTACTCATGACCTTTACAGGTTCACCAATATTTGATTTCCTAGTCTTATTGAATAACATATCAGTTCTTTTATAAACAAGCTCCCCATCATGAGGTAAAAGAGAGACATATTTGGCAATTTTCCTTTTTGGTGTCTGATTTGTTTTTTTCTTTTGCACAACAGTTCTAATCTCCTTCTCACTAATTCTATCATAATTTTCTGTTTCATGTTCAACATCTTCAAAAGAAACATGTTTAAGTTTACTAGATTGACCCACCTTAGTGACTCTTGGTTGATCCCCTCTTTGTACTATTGCAGTGTCACGAGCTATTGATCTTTTCTTCAATCTCCTTTCCTTTGCTTTGTTTGTGTGGAAAGTGTTGATCACATTCATAGCATTTGGCTCCAACATATAAATACCTTCAAACATGTTTGAAAGACTCGGAACAAAATCCTATGAAACAAAATAAAACATGTCAATGATAAATAATTTATAAAAATTGAATCATTCTTACAATAATGCATAGCGGAAATAAAAATATGCATACTTACAATGTTATTTGCAATGTTTCTTGAGATTTCTTTAGAAAATTTTGAAGATATTTCATCTGTGTCATACTTGACAATTGATAGATGATATCTAACTTTCTCGCGTTTATTAGTCTTCCTTGCAAGAACATAAATAGTGTTTGTATTCGAGACCATACATATGTCTCGTACTCTGCCCATCACATCATATGGCTCATTTAAGTGAATCAAACCACAAAGCAGATAGATTTGTATATCAACCTCCGTTTCACTGTCTTCAAGATACCATGAGAAATCAATTTTATCTATTTCTTCGGTGTTCTTCCAATCAGAAATAAGCTTTAATGAACCTGGTGCCCCACTTGCTTGAATTTTATTAGTGTGTGCAACAATGTCCTTATTGCATCCAACAATGTCCATACTGCGTCTAACTGCAACTTTAGATTTGGGAGTTGTATCCATAGTGCGTGGAGTTGTAACTTTAGATTTGGGAGTTGTTGCCCTAGGTGCAGAAGCATTCACAGAAATATTTTTTGATGCCATTTTCCTGATATATATATATATATATATATATATATATCTATTAGTTAATAAGAAAATAATGCCGATAAAATAAATTTAAAAAACAAAATTTATTTCTAAAACTAAATAAATTGAAATTAAAGCAGTAAAATTAACTATATAAAATTTTCATTTAGAAAAAATATATTATAAATCATACGTATATATATCTATATAATATGTTTTGAATACATTTTATAAAAAAATTTAAAATGTGTTTTAAATTGTATAAAACAATTTAAAAAAAATAAACTATTATTTTCAAACTTCAGTTTTTGTTTGATATTTAAAAAAAAACAAAAAAATTACTAACTATTTCGAACAAATGTTAAAATTAAATTTTATTTTTTTTAAGATAATGATTTTATTAAAAAAAACAAGATAATGTTAATTTTTTGTTTTAATATTAATTATGTTTTTTTTATTAAATTTACACTTAATAAATAATATTTTAAAATTTTAAATATATTGAATAAAAATAAAACATATATGTTAAAATTAAAATTTTAATTAAAAACTTATAATCTTTTAATATATTTTAAAATTTTATTTTACATTACATAGCCATTAAATAAAAATAAACAACTAAAATAAAACAAATTTTTTTTTTTTTTACTTTACTTAGCAATTAAATATCAATTAAATAAAAATTTATAAACTTAAAATTATAAAAATTTATATAATCTTTTAATATATTTTAAAATTACAAAATTTTATTTTACATTACATAGTAATTAAATAAAAATAAACAAAATAAAATAAAAGCAATTTAACAAAAAAAAAAATAAAATTAAAATTTTTATAACGTTGTTTTAATACTTAAATTTAAAAAAAAAAAATATTTAAATTTTAAAAACATATGTAATATATTCAATTAAAAAAAAAAAAAAAACGCTTTACATATTATATTAACCAGGAAAAAAAAATTTAAAATTTTTGAAACATTGTTTTAATAATTACATTTAAAAACAAAAATAAATTTTTTTAAAAAAATTAAACAAAATTTAAACATAATTAAACAAAATTTTAAAAAAATAAAATTTATTAAACATGTTTACAGTAATTAAATTTTATAAAAAAAAAAATTTAAAAAAAAAATGTTTTAGCCGCCCGCGGGGCGTCGGAGACTGGCCGGGTGGTGCCACGAGCGGCCTTAGGCCCCCGGCTGGGCGGAAGCCGATTCCTGGAATCGGCCTCTGCCCTGCTGGGGGCCTGAGGCCGGCCGAGCGGCGCCACAGGTGACTGCCCAGCCGGGGGCCTGAGGCAGGCTGGTAGCCCCCCGTGGCACCGCCCGGCCGGCCTCCGGCGCCCCGCGGGCGGCCAAAAGAAATACATACAATGCGTTTTTTTTTTTTAAATTAAAAAATTAAAAACAAATTATATTAATTAAAAAATATATATATTTATTTAATAAAACAAAAAAATTATATAATTAAAAAAAACAAATGTTTTAATATATAATACAATAAATATTAAAATATATATATATATATATATATAACAATTCAACCAATATAAAAAAAAAACACAATGGTTTAATATAACAACACAATAAATATATTTAAAAAAAAAAAAAAACAAATATTTATATAACAATACAATTGTTTTTTTTTTTAATATTTATTGTATTGTTATATTAAAACAATTGTTTTTTTTAATTGAAACGTTATTTAATTAAAAACAAAAACAATTATTTACATAACAATACAATAAATTAAATTTAAAAAAAAAACAAACAAAACAAAACAAAACTATATAACACTACAATTAAAATATATATATATATATAACCCAAAAAACAAAAAAACAATAAAATTAAGATTTAAAATTAAAAACAATAAAAATAATATTTAAAATTTAAAAAAAATAAAAATAGAATATAAAATAAAAAAATTCTCAAATAAAAACAAAAAAAACAATTTAAATAATGAAACCACTAATATATTTATGATTTAAAAAAACAAATAAAAGTATAATAATAGAACTATTTATTTTTATGTGCATGGTCGTTTTATGGATTTTTCTGTCTAGATGAACCTATAAGCCCTTAAAAAAAAAAAAAAAAAAAAAATCTAAATTTTTGTCCTTCAAATCCTAAAAAAATTATTTTTTTTTGCATTTTCTTCACTAAAAAAATATAAAAAAATTCTGGTTTTCTTACCTACAAACCTTAAATAAATAGTTTTTGAACAAACAAACTATAGAAATGGATAGAATAGAAGGAAAACCAACCTTTGAAATGCAAAAAGCTGTTGTCACCAATGCCAACACAACGCCTCCAATGCCAATGCAATGTCTCCACGAAGTTACCAATGCCAACACAACACCTCCAGAAAATTGCTCTAAAAAATACCAGAAAACTTGATGTGATGTGATGAATAGAAACAATCATTCTTATTATATAACGAATATTGTCTAATTAGTTTACTGTTTAACGAATGTGGAATTAAAATTTCAAATTTCAAATTTAAAATATTTACATTTAGTTTATTATAGTTCATATTATAGTTAAAATACTTAATATTTTCATGTAGTTATCATAGTTAATATTTTCATTTAATATTTACATGTACTAAATGTTGAATAATTAAAATATAATCTCAGATAAAATTTTAAAATATAAAATACTTACATGTAGTTAATTATATAGTTAATATTATAGATAAAATAGTTAATATTTTCATTTAGTTATCATAGTTAATATTTTAGTTAATATTTACATGTACTCAATGTTTAAAATCATGGGATTAAATTTTAAAATTTAAAATATTTACATGTAGTTAATTATAGTTAAAATAGTTAATATTTGCATGTTGTTATTTTTGTTAATATTTACATGTAGTCAATCTTAAATCATTCAAATAAGAAAATTATTTTAGTTTCGAAGGCATGCATGAAAGGAATATTTTGTGGATATTTTGAATAGAAAGTATGGTGAAATATTTGAAGACCAATAGTTTATTAAGAAATTTTGAAATATATTTTAGATGAATATAATGTAGGTTTAAAATTTAAAATTTAAAATATTTACATGTACTCATTATAGTTAAAATAGTTCATATTTGCATGAAGGTATTATAGTAATATTATAGTTAATACTTACATATAGTCAATGTTAAATCATTGAAATAAAAACATTATTTTAGTTTGGAAGGCATGCATGATAGAAATATTTTTTGGATATTTTGAATATAAATATCGGTAAAATATTTCAACACAAACAGTTTATTAAAAAAAATTTAAATACATTTTTTGAATAATATTTTGTACGAAATATTTGAAATGAAAATTTTGGAGGGAAAGTTTTTCGCGAAATTTTTTGGGGGGAAAATTTGGAGGGAAAGTTTTTCGCGAATTTTTTTGGGGGCAAAATTTGGAGGGAAATTTTCAGTCTTAAAGCTATATATTGTAAGTGGGAGAGGCATTTGTATCATTCAACCTATTCTTGTTGAAAGCTATGGTTTCTTCTGATAGCGAAGTTTTTCTTTGTACAACATCAACATCTTCGTCATGCAACAACTATATTCAAAGTGATGAATATAACAGGAGTTCGTTCACCATGAATAGAGAGTCAAAAAATAAACTTGATCGTAATCCTAAAGATGATGAGAACAAAATTGATGAGGTGCAACAAAATGAAATTTCTGTAAATCGAGAGCCAGTTATACCACTTACTCTTAATCCTAAGGATTATGAAAGCAACAGTGATGAAGGGCATGATAAAGAATTTCCAGAGTCAAAAGTTTCACTTCGTCCTAATCCCAAGGATTATGAGGACACCATCGATGAAGAATATCCACTTCAGCTTAATCTTAAGGATTATGCGAGAAGAACAAATGAAGAATTTGCAAAGTCAAAATATCTACTCTGTCCTAATCCTGAGGATTATGCCAGCACCACTGATGAAGAGGGGGATGTAAAATTTCTAGATTCAAAATATCAAATTCGTCCTAATCGTAAAGATTATGCGAGCACCATTGATGAAGAGGGGAATGATAAGTTTTCAGAGTCAAAACTTCCACTTTGTCCCAATCCTAAGGATTATGCCAGCACCATTGATGAAGAGGGAAATGAAAAATTTATAGCGTCAAAATATCCACTCCATCCTAATCCTAAGGATTATGTGAGCATCACTAATGAAGAAGGGGATGAAAAAATTCCAGAGTCAAAATATCCACTTCGTCTTAATCCTAAGGATTATGCGAGCATCACAGATGAAGAGGGGAATGAAAAATTTGTAGAGTCAAAATATGCACTTCATCCTAATCCTAAGGATTATGCCAGCACCACTGATGAAGAGGGGAATGAAGAATTTGCAGCTTCAAAATATCCACTTCGTCCTAATCCTAAGGATTATGCCAGCACCACTGATGAAGATGGGGATGAATTTCCAAAGCTAAAATTTTCACTTCATCCTAATCATAACGATTATAAGTTCACCACTGATGAAGGGGGAGATGAAGAATTTCCAATAAATATAGATTCAAGGCATTCACTTATTCCTAATCCTAAGGATTATGAGAGCATAAGTGAGGAAGGGGAGGGGTGGGATGAAGAAATTCTAATGAATACAAATTCAAAGCTTCCACTTATGCCTAATCCCAAGGATTATGAGAGCATCATTGAGGAAGGGGAGGATGAAGAGTTTCTTGCAAATGATAATTTTAGAGGCACAGATCTGAATATTGCATTTTCTCTAAGTGATCATTTCAAAGACACTCATGGTGATGAAGAATTGAATCCTCTCAGGGAAGAATTTGAAAGCATGGGTCAAGATGGTGAAGAATTTCTTCTGAGTTGGGGTTACAAAAGCACCGATGATTCTTGTGAAATGTTTTCTTTAAGTGATGATGGTAAAGAAAATTTTCCAGGCAATGATGTTGATGAATTTCTTAACTATGTTGAGGATGATGATAGTGGGGATAATATTCCTCCTAATGGTGATGAAAATACTTTTACAAATGATGATGGAATGATGAAGCCATTGCAAGAAAATATTGCAACTAGGAGTAGGAGTAGACATTGTCATATCAATCCAAAACATTCCAGTTATACAATGGTGAAGACAAAATATATCATAAAAAAAATTTATGTCGTTCATTTGATTTCAAGTGAATGTTTTCGAAGGGATTGCTTGAAACATATGGATTTCAAATTTATTTTGGAGAAAAGGAAAACATATATGTCAATGAATAAAAGCATGCAAAATTCATATTTAGTGGGTTGCATGCAATCTACACTAGTAGGTTATGATTATGATATTAGGAATGTATTTCTCTGTAGAAAGGCATTCAAAATGTTGCATTCAATTGGTAATTGTCATTTGTCAAGAATCCAGGAAAGATTGGAAAAGGATCCCACATATTATTCAGAAGTACGTTATAAACGGGAGGTGGGGCCGTTTGCAAATACTGCTAAGACATGGACGAAAGACTTCTTTTCAAATTGTGGAGAGTGTATGCCAAATAAAGACACAACACATATTCCAGATATTTTCTCGAGACGAGAAATATTCATGTTATAAAAATATTATGCAGAAGATGTTGAAGGAATTGGTAATTTTATTACATATTCTTATTTTACAAGGTTATGGAAAATTGAATTCAACAATGTTCATATTCCTAAGAAGACAAGGATGGGGGTTTGCAGCACATGTGCTTCTCTTAAAGCAAAAAGAGATAAATTTCTAGGGGCAGAAAGAGGTATATGTTCAAAAAATTGTTTTTTAAAATTGGATACTTATCAACTATGAAATATATTTATTCATATGTTTCTTTTATTTTATGTACATATTCCGTTGTCAAAGAACTTCAAGACCATCACAATCAGCAAACAAGTGAAAGGAAAAAGTTGTATAAACATCGAAAGAAGTGTTATGATCATCCAAATAAATATCTGGGATTGATAATTGATGGTATGGACCAAAAGAAAACACTTCTTCCACATTTTGTCCGCACGCCAAAAAAATTACGGGAGGAAAATTTCATTCAGTTTCACTTGGTTGGTTGTATGGTATTTAATGAGAAGATGTTTCCAAGAGTTTTCTTCACAACTCCAAATATTCACAATGATGCAAATCTGACCATAACAATAATCCATGATGCGGTTACTCATTGGTCTGGTATTCTTCCTGAAGTTTTGTATTTACAATTAGACAACACAAGTCGTGAAAAAAAAATCAAGCTCTTTTTGGGTATCTAAAGATGCTCGTTGAATTAGGGATTTTTAAAAAGATAAAGGTTGGTTTCCTTCTTGTTGGGCATACTCATGATCATATTGAACAAATGTTCAGTCGTTTTTTAGTAACATTGAGGAAAGGTGTTGGGAGCCTGCCATCATTAATTGAATGTATTAAGAAATAGTACATTCCAAAGCCTATTTTTCATGTGTTGGAAGAAAATATTGACGTGCGAAGGTTTATTTTTGGATCACATGGTGAGGAGAAACGCATTGAACAACTTAACGACATTAGCTTCCAACATCAATTTCGTATCAAAAAAATTGATGGGATGACACTAATATGGGGCAAGAAGCATTCAACTATTGAAGAATGGGGGCCATCATCAGGTTTAGAATTTTTGAAGTTCATTCCAGAGCATCCAATATTTTCATCAAAGATATTGTTATTACAGTCAGTTGTTGAACTCCATAATGCACGAAGGCATAAGAGAGACTTAAATTATTCTGAATGTCTAGAGGAAATTAAAAGATGTATTAGAGATACATATGAGTACTTCGATGTTGCTGATTCAGTTTGGTGGGAGTCTTTTTTCAGTAATCAAAGTGATATGATTTAAAGATCAATAAATGTGGATACTCTTTTGAAGACTCCTTTCTTTTGGTCACAGACATAAGAGAGACATAAATTATTCTGAATGTCTAGAGGAAATTAAAATATGTCTTAGAGATACATATGAGTACTTCGATGTTGCTGATTCATTTTGGTGGGAGTCTTTTTTCAGTAACCAAAGTGATATGATTTCAAGATCAACAAATGTGGATACACTTTTGAAGACTCTTTTTTTCTTTCCACAAAATATGCCAAATGAACATCAGGAAGCACACATTGTTGAACAACAACAGCCTCAAGCTATTATTAATTCCCCACAGGTAGAGAAAACAGAAATCTATATTGGTTCTAGAAGATCACGTGCACAACGTGAAGCCATGGAAGACCCTTATAGGGGTTCTGTGCAGGATGTTAAGGAGGGTTTCATGATAGTAGTGTTAGCATATGAAGATCCACTTGGCTATCCATTCTGGATTGCCAAGGTTATAAAGTTCATTAATGAAAATGAAGATATTACAGTTGTTGATGTACATTAGTATGCCACAAGTACCCACCCTTTCAATGGTGTGTACAAGCCAGAGATGGTAATTGAAAAAAGAATTGGTAAAAAGAGAAAAATAAAGGGAAAAAATATAAGTTTTCACCGCACAGACGTCTTAAAATTGGAAGATGTTGACATACTTGTGTATGACTTCAATTTGACAAAGGGAGGAACTCTTCAGTTGCATACCATAAATGTTTTGAAGAAATTTCTACCAGAACAATTACTGTTGAGATGGGACTCTGCAGAATGTAGTCGTATATCTAGAATACTTTTGAACTCTGAAATGGTGGGCATGCATGTTGACTCAGATGGAGCACTAGTTGATGAAAGTGAATAATATGGATCATCTTCATTTGCATCGAGCCATTTATCTGAAGATGTAGGTTCTAATGGTGTTCCAGAACCTATGTTGATTTTGAATAAGTATCTAAGACACTTTTATGTAATTGATGTTTGCATGGTAACTTCAAATAAAAAATTTGACTTCCATCTCATTTTTCATGAAGTTATGAGGCATTTATATGTTTTTTGGATTATATGTGTTAATTATGAAGAATTCATCTCTTTAGAATATCAACAACGTAACAATGAATTACAAAAATAATTTATGGTATATTCAATGTACCAATGTTGATATTTTTATTATAAGTAAAATAGAAAATAGAAAATAATGTTGAATTTTTAGATTATGCACTGATATTACCATGATATTATGTATTGTTACCATTTGGTATAGGATACTTTTAAAAAATTTAATAATTATATGCGTCATTGAATGGGGACACTTTATTTTGATGCTTGATTTTTAGGTTTTGGTTGAAACTAGATTTAAATTTGTCTTATGCTAAGATTTGAAAAAAGATAAGTTTTTATCGTTTAAAATTAAAATTACTTTTACTTGTTTCTGTTCAATGATAATTTTTTCATTTACTTGTTCATTTTTTAAAATTGTTTAAGTCTTATAATTTCTCCATAATTTCATTGTTCAAGTATGTTAAAAACTTAAGATTGAAAAACTTGAGATTTACAACTTGTCATTAAGGTTTTTATGCGCTACCAAATTTTATCTTTAACATTATGGTTGACAATAATTAAAATTTTAGGGTTGTTAAGAGTCAAGATATTTTATGTTTAACAACATGGATGAAAATTGTTCGAAATGATAAGGCCTTCAGACATGTTTTTGTTTATATTTAACATCATCTATCAAAAATTTTAGAAATTTACGATTTTAAAAAATGTCCTAATATGTTGTCTTTAATTCCGTTGTTACAAGTGTCAAAACTATGACACAATTATTTTTTTTGTTATTCCCGCATCAACTGGTTTTCTTTTGAGGGTGGATTTTCAATACTTTTTTCAAGAAACAATTTTTTTTTAGCATATTTTTATAAAATGTTGAAATTTGACCTTCAAAAAAAACCAAGTGCGTTTTGGAATACACAGTTTTTGTTTTTGGGGTGTTTTTTCATGTTTTTTGACTCTTTTTGGGCTAGAGATCCCGTTTTGAGGTAATAGTTCCCGTTTCATTGGTAACTATGTTTGGATGTGTTGATTTCAATTTAGACATCGATTTATAATTATATTTTACTTCTTACACTAGATGCATTGATTTCAATGTAGATTATTTCTAATCCTATTTGATTGCTTTCACTAAATGCATTGATTTTAGTGTAGATGGCGATTTCTAATCCTATATGATTGCTTTGAGTAAATGCATTGATTTTAGTGTAGATGTTTATTTCTAATCTTATTTGATTGCTTTCATTAGGTGCATTGATTTCAGTGTGGAAGTTATTTTCTAATCTTATTTGATTTCTTGCATTAAATGCATTGATTTCAATGTATATGTTGATTTATGATTTGACGTAATTGGATATATGACGGTACATTAATTTTAAAGTGATTAGATTAACAATATGCATTGATTTTAGTGTAAGCACAAAAATATATTGACAATGTACATTGATTTTTGTGTTATATTAATTTAACCTATTAATATTGGAGAGCAAGAGAGACAAGGTATCATGTTTACTACAACAGATCGAGCTAAAGATTTAATTTGTTTATGATTTAAATTTTATTTTTCATATAATCAATATGAAAAGATAACAAAACTAACAAGGGTGGCAATAAGAATAGTATAAGAAAATAGTTTGAGATTGATCACAATGAAGACTATTTTTAACATGAGTACATTCTTATTATTCACATTTTCTATCTTTCAACACTATTATTGTCACTTTGCATTCAAAAAAAATATTTCATCACTATAGTTATTAACAAAATCTATCATCTCAGCGAACTAAGGGAACTAAGAAAATTTAAAATTAAAATGACCAAGTTAATCTCATAAATATTTAGCATATTTAAAATGATTATATTAATATTTGAGATATTTACATATTATTGATAAAATTAATCATATCTTTGATAGATTTTCCTTGGTAGCACACGACTAAAACCAGCCTAGATCCATCTTATCTTTGTATCTATCAAGCGCCGAGAGGGATCAAACCTTTCGAGGTGCAAGCCTTTTCTCAAGTTTTGCACTCAAAAAATAGGTTTGCAACTCGAGAGATTTGATTCCTCTCGGTGCTCGATAGATACAGAGTAAGATGGATCTAGGCTGGTTATAAAGAAATCTTTATGATGAATTTAACCATGTGATAGAGGAAAAAATGACATAAAAATAGGGAGAAAATAATATTTTTTCAATCATTGAAGTTAAATTCAATTGAATTAAAACATATATTTATAAAGAAATAATTAACAACTAACAATAAATTATGGTAAACCTAAGAAGACATTATTTATCAAAACTTTGCAAAACTAAACTCTCAATTTGCAGATTTTTTATATGTGAAGATACGTTAGCTTGAAATTCCTTGTTGCATATAGAAACTTTCCGGATTGAGATTAAATATTAGAAGTGAGATAAGATTAGATAGCTACATTGTCGTTGTAGTTAATTTAGATGAGGACAAGAAATTTAAAGGAATATACTTCATAATTTAGAACTTAAAATTAAATATGGTAATAAAATATAACTAAAGAATGATTGGAATATTCCAAGTTGGGAAAATATTGCCGAATATTCCAAGTTGAGAAAATGTGGCTAACTGATATAACTAGAAATATTTCTACAGGAATAGTTTTTTCAATGAATTAGAGGATAAGAGGGATTAATGTTGTTGGATATGAGAGAATATCTTTTCCATTAATTTTTTAATGTTAAAATTGCTTTTAATTTAAAATATTATTAATTTGATATCATAAAAAAAATTTAACTCAATTTTTTATGTCTATTATTATAAAAGGATTACATGTTGATCACATTCAAATACATAGACATGAGAGTAAATTTCTCCTCACTAAAACATATAACATTGGAATATTTTCTTCAAGATTACACAACGTCATAAAGAACAAAAAATCTCAGACAATGTCCCTTACAATGGAGAGCGAGATGCAACTCCAATACACCATAACATTCATTTTTCCACTAAACATTTCTCAGATAGAAGTGTTATGAACAAGCACATCCCATACCTCTGAGAGCTAAAGACATCTTCAATACATCATAACATTTTTATTGCCACGAACCATTTGGAAACTGGAAGTATTACAAACAAACATTCAAAAAAATTACCATGTATGACAAGGCTGAAAAGACATAATTGTAACACAAAAAACATAAGGCACAACGTGACATACCAAATCCATACCAACAACTACCAACATACCCATCCCATAGACAACATGTACACAATGATGAGCATGAAGATATCAAATCCATTCAAGGATGAAGAGCCCATAGAAAACCCAAGAATGAAACACAGTGGTGTTGTAACATACAAGCTCCATACAAATTTGGACTATATGGATCACCAACATAAAACCAATTAGTAGCATAGATGATATGGAAATCCTACTGACACCAAAACTATTAATATCCAGGAAGGGCGCAAAAACCACCTTATATCGAAAAAATTCCTTGTTTTGAGAAACAAGAAAAACATGTACAACATTCTAATAAGATTTTCAAAATCGTGATCACAAATTTTAGAGCAATTTATAATCCTAATCAGATGAAATGATAATGAGGTCCTTTTTAGAAATACTGAGAGGTTCGATGAATCCATATTTCTTTTCAATTGTTACTTTTACGAGTTAGATTACTTATAATAAGAACACAAAATGAACAATAGGAAAAAATACGTTTATTGGTCAAGAATAATGAGAACCTCAATCCTATTATTTACAATCAATCAAGTGGAATATTTTCTTGGGATTCAAACCTAGATCAAGACACCAATTTCCAATCCACCATGATCCAACTTGTACTTTTCCAAGCACCAAGATGGACTTCACGAGGGTGCAACCTGTTCACTTTGAAACTTCGAACTCTAGGGCTCCAATCCTATCCTCTAAAGCTCCAACCTTGTCACTATGAGACACCAAGATCTAGGGCTCCAACCCTATACCCCCATCTAGTTTCATCTCTTTAATTAATTTCAGCAGCATTTACTACTTTTATCGTTTTTGAGTCTCGAGCCTCTGGAGGTATTTTGACCACCTAAATGGCATTTTTTGAGGTCTGCAACAATCCTTGACAGATATTGTATTACTCAGAGATATCGTTCCAATGAGGTATCATACATGCCAAAAAAATACCATGTGACCAAGTTATGATCCTGGGAAGTTAGTTGCTCAACTAACCCTAATGGGGCCCACAAACTCTTTGTGTTCCATCTCCATAGGTTAGGGTTTTGGTATTTTAGTGTTTTCCCTTATTGTTCAATAATAAAAAGGCACTTGAGCCTCATTGTACCACAATTCAGATGCATGTAGCCGCCACATATTTTCTTAGATATAAGCTACCATCACGCGAGCTAGCATCTTTTACTTATTTGATATTAATGAAATGAATATTGGTTTCTGTTACATCTCTATGATTATGTTTAAATTTGTATTCTGTTACATTCGTGCATAAGTTCGGATGAAATTTTTATGTCATTAATGTTATATTAAAATATTATAATGTTATTGTGTCATAGTAACATTATTAATGTTTTATACATGTCTTAATATTTATATTAATTTCATAATTAAATACTAATAATATTAATTATTTATTAAGTATTGTATTAATAAATAACCATTAATAAATTAATGTTTTAATTAACATATTAATATATTAAAATTGATTAAATTATATTTAATTAATATATTAATGTAATTAATACTATAAAAAATGATTTATAATCTATTCATTTTATTAATGTAACATCATCAATGTTATTTATTAATTTTATAAATATAATGTAATGAGCAAAGTTATAGGATAAATATAATTATATAAAAAAATATCTGAAATATGTAAGTATCTATGATAGGATAGATATATTTTTTAGGATATTCTGACACATAGGAAATAGTTAAGAATAACTTAGTCTAGTGTAGAGTTAGGTAAAGTGTGTTTCTTTACCATGTACATTTGTAACTTATAATCCGATGGTCACGATTTGTAGTGATCCGACAGTTATCTCTCACCTCGATATTAACGACACTTGATCCATAGCTTAATAACCAATTGGTCCATGATCTCTATATAAAGAGAATGGAGGGTCATTTGTCCAGTAACCGTTTATGAGGGAAACATATGTAACTTTTATTTTTATATTAATAAATTTCTTAAAGTGGTTGCATTGGCTCAGGCCGTGGATTGTTTCCCTCTTTAAGGGTTTTAACCATGTGATTATACTTTGGTGTACTTGATATGTGATCTGTTTGTGAGCGAGTGACCTTTAGTTCTTGATCTACGGATTACCCCTGTAAATTCCTACATGGTATCCGAGGTATTTTGAGGGTCGCATCCGTTGTTGATCAAAAATCCGAAGCCGATTTAACTACATGCGAATGACGTTTTTTAGATCTACTATTTCTAAACATTTTTGGTCTTAGAAAAATGATCGGTTGTGTCCGGAGCATCGTTACGGTGAGGAATGTCTTTCATTTCATGCGAAAAGGTTTCCGGTTTCCCAAGTTATGAGAGTTTAGATCTAGAGGTATAAAGCATCTTTTTTGCAGTTATATTTTTTAATAGTTCTGCTTATTTCGGTTTATTCTATTTATTTTCGGTTTATAGGTTTTATTTATTTTCTATATTTGTATCGTCTTCTTTGTATATGTTCTTTGTTGTGCACTGCGTGCGATCTCGACAAATCAGAAACATGAAAAGTGATTTTTTTTGCTACGTATGCTCTTTCCCCGCGTCTTTGTGCGATCTCGGGAAACCAGAAATAGCAAAAAATTGATAGTTTCCGGTAAGGCTCGCCGAATTGCTAACATTATGTCATAAGGCTTTGCATTTTGTTTTTTTTTTCATCCTTTTGTTGTGTTTTTTGTTCAAGAAAACACATGCACACCGAAGAGTTAAAAAAAAAAAAAAAACCCCTTCCTCCTTTCAAACAATAATAGAATCCTTTTACTATCTCACATGTTGAGGAGTTAGTTTATGAGAATGGAGGCCTTGGGTTCAAATATCTTTCTCAAGGTTCTTTTTGTTAAAAGGGGTGGAATTACCGCACTTCATCCCGTTCCCGTAACTATTCGGCATCTACAACTCGGATTTTTTCAAAAGGCATAACTTCTTGATCCGGAAGCCCCTTTTTTTTAAATGGCCTAATTTTTTCGAGATATTTCCATTGGAGCAGTTAGTTTCAACTTTTATCAACTTCAGTTTAAAAAAAAATGGAATGTGCATGCCCGATTATTCTTAACAACACCAACTATTTCCAATGGCTACCTCACATGGTAGATATACTTAGAAGTAAAGGGCGTTATAGAGTAGCCACAGGGCTAGAAACTAAACCTTATGATGATGATAAAGTTGTTAAATGGGAAAATAAACAAGATCAAGCATGTGGGTTGATAGGAATGTCCATTTCTCAAGATCTTCGATTTCGTATCCTTGACATTGACACCCCCCATGAAGCCCTGAAAAAGCTAAATAATGTCTTTGGAATTCAAAATCAAATCAGGGCCCATCAACTTAAAATTGAGTTGCTTACTTTGGGCCCTAATAATTTCTCCTCTATTGAATATTTTTTGTCCAAATTCAAGACCCTGAGAGTTCTTTTAGAAGGTTGTAAGGTCAAAAAGGAGGATGGTAGCCTCATATATTGCATTCTTACTAAGCTTGGCCCTACATACTACGTATTTGTTTCCGCCTTCCATTCCACTAGAGAAGCCATCATTTCTTCAGGAACCACCTACAAAAACCCATCTTTTGATGCCTTTTGTGATTCTTTGATAAGAGAACAAGAAAAAATATTACACCTTGGTCTTATCACTTCTAGAAATGCTTCCAAGAAAGCCTTAGCAACCAAACATTAATCATATCAAAAGAATCCCAAGAAGCAGTATCCTAAAAAGTATGGTCCGAAACCAAACAAGGGTCCTAAAAAATTTCAGCCACAAACTGAAAAACAAACTCAGCAAAATGATAAGGCATATAAAAACAAAGGAAATAAGACATATAGACATTGCAAATTTTGCAATCATGATGGCCATTTAGAATCGAAATGTTTTAAGAAGTTGGAAGCCTTAGAAGCAACAATGAAGAAGAACAACATCAATTTGGAGCACTCTTCACCTTCATCTTCGGGAATGGCTCTTTCTTCTTGTGGTTGTCAAGCATCAAGATCCGGTTATGGATTAAATGTATCTTCTTCTTCTCATTCTCATGAGTGGCTCATTGATTCCGGGAGCTTCTTACCACATGGCTAAAAATAAATCCATGTTTTCTTCTTTAAATGATTGTAACACCAAACATATTTATGTTGGTGATGATAGATCTCTTAGTGTTGTAGGATCCGGAACCATTCATCTAGATAATGGTAAATTTAATGATGTACTATGTGTTCCTACCTTGTCATGCAACCTTCTATCTCGTTTATCGGGATAACTCATTCGAGGTGAAGGGAAAATAGTAGAATTCTCACCTCATGATGTTGTAATCAAGGACCTCAAAGATCCTAAACATATTTTAGCTATCGGCATTGAGGATCATTCCACAAGGTTGTATAAGTTTGACAACTTTGGGTCATCATGTCTTCCCTCTTTTTTTTGTTGCTCATAATGATGATGTGAGCAAACTTTGGCATGAGCAATTTGGTCACTTAAAATATTTCTCTCTTCAAATTCAATGTAAGGAAAATATGGTGACGGGCCTTCCTATGGTATCTTGCCGAGATGGTGTTTGCTTTGAATGTGTACTCGAAAAAAAATCATCGGGATAGTTTTGAAAACGTGCCTCTTGGCACGCTTTAGCCCCCTTTACTGACTTGTGCATAGTGATTTATGTGGTCCACTTCCTATTGTTTCTTTCTCTGGATGCAAGTACTTCTTAAATTTCATTGAAGATTTTTTCCAGACGCACTTGGGTATACTTCTTAAAACTCAAGAGTGAAGTTTTTTAACATGTTCTTGGGCTTTAAGGCCTTTGTTGAGAAACAATCTAGACATCGAGATTCTTAAGTTAAGATCGAGAAAATGGTGGAGAATATGTTAACACCAAATTTATCAAATTCTGCATCGAGCATGGCATTCAATTGCAACATATTGTTCCATATACTCCACAAAAAAATGGTGTAGTTAAAAGGAAGAATCGCACCTTAAAAGAAATGGCTAATTGTATGCTTCAATCCAAAGGATTTGGCCTCAATGTTTGGGCATAAGTCATTAACTATGAAAATTACATAGTAAATCACACTCCTACTAAGGTTTTAAAGAATATAACTCCAGAAGAAGCTAGGAGCTCAATCAAAACCCGGATGTAAGTCACTTTCGTGTTTTTTGGAAGTGATGCTTGGGTCCCATATTCCGGATGTGAAACATAAAGCCTTAGAACCTAAGAGTGAAAAATGCATTTTTTGTTGGATATTCTAAAAATGTCAAAGGATATAGACTTCTTCAACCAAAAATCTAAAAATATAATCATTAGAAGAGATGTAAAATTTGATGAAAATATATCGACTGCGAGCCTAGCTTGGTGAGTGTGCCACCTTTGGCCCTGTGAGCTTGATTCGACATATGTGCCACCTCTCTCTCTCTCCTCTATTTTTAATATCATTCCTTCTAGTTCAGATGATGACAACGAGGATGAAAATCCTCCTCCACCTCTTAATATTGTTCCTTATACTCCACCTCTTCCAATATGGGTCTGCTCTACTCAGGATGCAGCAGGTTCTCTTGTAGGTGACCCTACCGATCGACAATGTACACGCTCTCATTTTCAAAGAGCCTCTTTCTTATTGGCTCAAGTTCCAGAAAAACTTGATCCGGGAAACCTTTGAAGAGGCCTCAAGTCATCCACATTGGGATGAAGCTATGAATGAATAATATCGTTCCTTATTGGCGAATGATACTTGGGATCTTATTCTTCTTCCAAAAGGAAGAAAACTAATCGGATGCGAGATGGGTTTACAAAGAAAATTTTGGACCGGATGGAAAAGTGGATAGACATAAAGCTCGTCTTGTTGCTAAATGTTTTTCACAATTTGAAGGCATTGACTATACTCGAAACCTTCTTTCATGTTGCCAAAATGAATTCTATCTGCCTTGTTCTTTCCCTTACTGCCTCCTTTAAATGGGAATTCCATCGGATGGATGTTAAATCCGCCTTCTTACTTGGAGATTTACATGAAGAAATCTACATGGAACAACCCCCGGCTTTATCCAAAATGAATCTAGCCTTTTTTTGTCACCTTAGGAAGTCTCTCTATGGTCTCAAACAAGTTCCTAGAGCTTGGTATGCCAAAATGGATAGATTTCTATTATATAATGGCTTTTTCTAGGTGTCATTCGACAACACTATCTACACCAAGAAAGTGGGTAAGTCCTTCACCATCCTTGTTCTTTATGTTGATGATCTCATCCTTACTGCTAGTGATCCAAACCATATAAACCATGTCAAGTCTAGCCTCAAAAGGAAGTTTGGAATGACAGACTTAGGACACTTGCATTATTTCCTTGGTCTTCAAGTCTTGCAATCCAAGGAAGGAATTACCCTCTCTCAGTCCAAGTATGCCCTGTGATCTTCTACACCACTTTCACATGGAAGACTATAAGCTCGCCCCTTCTCCCTTTCGATCTGAGTCAAGCTTTCGGTCACTTGTATTACCCACGAAGTTGATGCTACCTTATATCGTCAACTTGTTGGTAAAATTATGTATCTAACCCATACATGTCCCGACCTTTCCTTTGTCGTTGGTCTTGTCGCTCGGTTTATGCACCAACCTCATGAAAGTCACTAGAAAGCAGCTAAAAAAAATACTTCGATATATTCGAGGTACAGTTCGAGTTCGGGATTCATTATAGTGCAGGGAGCATCTCCATTGTTGATTGGTTTCACTAATTCGATTGGGGTCGGTGACCCCGATGATCGAAAGTCTACTTTGCAGGATATGTATTCGCTCTTGGTTCGGGACCTATTACTTGGTCTTGTAAGAAACAAAGTGCCATCTCTCTTTCTTCGACAGAAAGCGAGTATCGTGGTGAAGTTGAAGCCGACAAGGAAGCCATGTGGCTTCGTCGGATCCTGTCTTAATTTGGTCTTCATCGGCGACATCCGGCCACACATTGTCGCGATAATAAGAGTGCCATTCAGCTATGTAAAGATCCAGTTTAGCATCGATGTATGAAACACATTGAACTCCACATACACTTCATCAAAAAGATCATTCATGATTGTGTTCTTGAAGTGCAGTAATGTCCAACCAATGATAAATTAGTCGATATCTTTATGAAGGCTCTCACAGAAGAAAAGTTTACCAAACTTCAATCCATGCTTGGAGTTCAGGAAAGTTTTCATTAAGGAGGGATAGGTTCTAATGCCTTCTTCCTTCTCCTATTGTGTCACTTTTGTAAATCCTTCAATCCTATCCCAATTTGTTCTTAAGGAGGGATGTTAGGATATTTTGACACATAGGAAATAGGCTCCTTTTTGTCTCACCTTTGTAAATCCTTGAATCCTATCCCAAGTTGTTCTTAAGGGGGGGGATGTTAGGATATTCCGACACATAGGAAATAGTTAAGAATAAATTAGTCTAGTGTACGAGTTAGGTAAAGTGTGTTTCTTTAACATGTACATTTGTAACTTATAATCCGACGGTCATGATTTGTAGTGATCCCACGGTTATCTCTCGCCTTAGTATTAACGACACTTGATCCGTGGCTTAGCACCCTATTGGTCCATGATCTCTATTTAAAGAGAATGAAGGGTCATTTGTCCAGTAACGATTTTATGAGAGAAACATATGTAACTTTTCTTTTTATATTAATAAATTGTCCGAAGTGGCGGCGTTGGCTCAGTGCCGTGGACCGTTTTAACCATGTGATTATACTTTCGCTATCTTGATTTGTGATCTATTTACTGAGCGATGACCTTTGGTTCTTGATCTACGAAACTTACCCTATAATTTCCTACAATATTTATTTATGAAATATATTGAAGATATGATATTATTATAAATTGGGGTGTGAAGGTGCTTATATAGTCAAGTATCCTTTATAAAGGAGCATATCCTTAATATATATATATATATATGATTCATAACATATAAATAATAATATTAACTCTAATATTACTAAATTTATAAAAGTTTCTTAATTCTAAATAAAAAATTTGAGTTAATGATATCCCAAAGAAATTGAAAAAATTAAGTAGCCTAGCTACTACAATTTCTTAAATAAAAAAAATAATATACCAAAAATATAAATGGGTCTCAAACTAAAGTCAGAATGGTTAGCAGAACATCCTATCCAAAAATACACAAATACAAATGATAAGGCATGACAAACAATCTTACAAGAAACTCATAGCAAAATGTCTTGTCAAAGGAGCCTTTCGAAACCACAACTCCCTAGTTTCGATTTTTGAAGGCCAACATCGTTTTCTATAAAGAAAAAATCCTTCGTTGCCTTTATACTCGTATCAATTAACTACATATACGATATTACTGAATAAGTTGTCTCTTCAAAAGGCTCCGAAACACCAAACTCAAAGACAATGAATAATTTGATCTGAAGTATTTGAAATTGTTCACATACCAATTTTCACTTACAATTATATTTCTTATATACCTTTTTTTGTACTCACCTGTTTGAATGAGGAGGTGTCATAATCATCTGCCCAGAATTATAAAAACGGGAAACGAAGGTTTTGAATGTGAGGCACCATAAATCTATCACATCCACTCTATTATTAAAATTATTAAATATTAATATTTTTTCGATTAATAGAAACATCAATCTACCCACCTACTGAATACTGTTACCACAACCTAAATTTAACAACATAAATGTTTAACTTTTCATCGTGCTTATAATGAATCAAACATGTCGAAGAAGATATTCTGTAGCATCTACAATTAGTGGCATTTGTGCAATCTGTAAATATCCTCACTACTGTTGTTTAATGCTTACATAGTAAATAATAAAAATTAGTTCCACTCCATGCATGATAACATAACATCAATATTAGAACCACAATGGGTTCTTACAACAACACTTATAAATCAGATTTTCAACTAAATTCTGGTGAAATTAGTAAGGCAATTGTATTATAAGTGTTGGCTAAAGGAAGCTATTACAAATCGATACTATCATATTTCTTGGAAAATATACTAATGTCACCCGATTTTATATTTTCTGGCTGTAATAACAATAAAAATAATACCTTGTTTGTTGTGCTCACGTGGTCATTTTTATTCATGTCCTTCCAAAATAACATCTCAGAACTTTTCAGAGATCTCGAATGCTCCTTGAATGGCCTCCACAGTGAGCTACTTTTTTCCATATTCATTCGTAGCTTGTAGGTCTCCAACTTTGTCCTAGAGGAGAAATAGTGATGATGCCCGGTTTGGTGTTCCTCTTCAGTCCTAATGTCATGTCTGGTTGTTGGAATTTGGGATAGAATTTTATCACCACTTTCTGTCCATCTCCATGCAAGCCTTTGTCATTGCATCAATTTCCAATCCCAATGCATTTAATATTATCCTAAGGGTTTGTGTTGCATTTCTCCACAACATCCCTAAAAATACACAACTAAGTGTTGAATTCATATGAAAAAAAGTTGAAATCAATATTTATGGCCATTTAGGGGAAGGAAGAGAGTACCTCTATTCATCGGGGTAAATAGGCCACCGACTATAATCACATCGGGTGAAGGGGATAAGAGAGGTTAATAAAAATTTCTCTAGTCGTGAATGCTTTGGCCCTTGAGGTGGTTTCTCACCACAAATCCTCCATGCTTTCCACCTCCCTCCAAGTGATTAGATGTTTCAAATATATATTCGTTGCCAACTACTTCCAGGAACATGTACTTGAAACCTTATAGCTCATTGTGTGAGGACGAATAAACGAAGGTTGTGTGGAATGAAACACTATCGATTCAATTGTATTATTAAAACATTTGTTAAATTGTTTTGTAAGAAGAAAAGTGAAAGACGTAAATGGAATCATAGCCCTCGAAAGGGTTTATATGACTAAAAATATCATGTCAAGATGAAATCAAATCCATTCATTTAAAAAAACAAATGTGACTATGTAATGGATACACATATCAAGTTAATATGTGTGACAATGTTAGGAAATTAATTACCCGTAATAAGTGTATCTATTTCTTTTCTTTTTTTTTAAATTTCGGAGTACCTTTTCTATTTTCTATTTTGTAACAAACAAGTTGCTATACATTTTCTACTGAGTATTGTGGCCTCAACTCTGCTTGAAGGAAACGGATCTGTTGGCCACCTCATAGAGTTATCGACCAACCAAAATTGGTATTGTTTTATCCTTCTAGATACGACTAATATCCTTTTACTATGTCCATAAAAACTACATATAAAACATAAACTATACATACTATCTTCAAAAAAACATACAAAATTAGAAATTGTGAAGTCTTAACAATCTGAAGAATCCACAGGTGTTGGGTCTTTTGCAGGTGGACCTAGGGATCTCTACTTCCCTGCATGCTCAGAAAGTCGATGTTCAATCCTTCCTATATGCGCATTTTCTTGTATCCGAGCCTTGGCCATTTTGCGCATATCTCGTTTCATTTGTTGAAGTTCAAAGAGAAGCTGGGGGATTAGCTTCCTTTTCTTTCATACTTAACATTGCCTTTACTAATACACACTTTAATTTCTAGCATGTCTTAACCGACTGTTGAAATAGTGATACTCGACCTCTTGTGTTTCCTGGGTCTGAACTTAAATCCATTCTATCATCTTGATCTTTAAAATCATCATCATCATCATCGCTTTGCCTCTCCCAACCCTGAATAGTTTTCTGAATGTGCATTGGAATCCCTGAATCATACATATTTGCTAGGTGTTCAAGAGTTTTCTTATTACTCTTTCTACCTCTTTTACTTGGACCAACTGCTCGAGTTTTGTTTTTAGCTTCTCCCCTTTAGATCGTGTCTTTTCGATAACCATTCCTACCCTTTGTCATTCTTCCCCCGATAAAGACTAGCTATTATTGTGAATAGCAGAAACCCTATATTTCGAAATGGATCAATTATATAAATCTTAGTTTCAATATTAGAATCCGGGTAATTCTGTGATCGTGAGCATTCAAATATTGCTTACGCGAACCAACCCCCTGGAAAATTAACAAACCGTGTTCTCTGTTTTTCCATTCGCATCCACGATTGAATTAACATTAAGAAGGTTTTTCCCAGAGCAAACAAGTTGGACTCGGTACCCTCGAACTATAAAACCGACCCAATAAAGTTACAACAGAATATTACCACACTTCCCTTTCCAGACGCAAGAATAATTTTCAAGACAACGGGACTTACAATTACGGACCAGAACAATTATATAATGTATTTAAAAATTGGTAGTGCATCTGGACCCAGAAATACCAAAAATAAACGCTACCCCCTAATCTTCCGATACCCAATACCGTTCTCATTCGGAAGAAGTTGCAGTAGAAAATAATCGGACTCCCCATTCCGGAGACATGAAAAAACTTTGAATACCACAATGCTTCCTATTACCGACCAGGGCGGATATATAATATATTGAGAGATTGGTAGAACACAGGGATAGAGGAATTTCGACAATAAACACTACCCGTAATCTTCCGGTACCCAATAACTATCTCATTCGGATGCTTTTGATAAAGAAGATAGAGCTCTACCCAACCATTCAAGCCCATAAAAAGGAAATTCCGGAATAGACAGGACATTAGAAAACCACGGACTTAACCTAAACAGATTGACATAAGCTATGGTGATGGTACTATGTTCCAGGGACGGTTGCGGAAGCATGGTTCGATTTCCAGCTTAACCCCCTCTACCATTACATGCAGACCATAAACAACAAAAAAAGAAAACAAGTGCATGGGAAATACTCTGTAACCCATATAGAAACTTCTTCTAACATTATCGGCATGCTAACAGGGAAAACCGCATTGTAAAAATAGAGTGGCGGAAACTAGTACATACCAAATATTTCTCCACCCGCTCAACTGTGATTTCTCTTCCTGCAAATATTCTGTCACAACTTCCATCTGAATTGCTACTATTGTTTGAACAATCGCATTACAACCAAAAGAACTTGCCTTATACATTCTCCTACCCCACTGTCGGCATACATTCCCACTCTCTGTTTTGCATTGATGAGTTGAGCTGTCTCGTTGCTTGATCATTAAATTAGGTTCATGTGGGTAGGATTACCACCACCCATCTTAATACTAATGCATGATGGTCAGTCGACAAGCCTCACCACATGGCATTTTCATGCTTCGTTGTCCTCGCTTTGTTGACACCCCAATCGGGGGAATAAGTGTATCTATTTTGGAACAATTAAACAATGGTTAGGATTTCATGTCGGCCGAATATTCTTCGTGGTATAGGGGTATGGAGTGATGAGGTTTCATCTTATTACGTACGTTACAATTTTATTCGTTAATTCTTAAATTCACTCCTCTCCACTTCGTTTAAGAGTGGTTAGGATTTCATTTTGACCGAATATTCTTCGTGGTAAAGGGGCATGGAGTGATGATGTTTCACCTTATTCTAGACGTTACAATTTTATTTATTAATTCTTAAATTCACTCCTCTCCACTTTGTTTACTGTACATGGTGATGGTGATGGATAGTTTTGGACGTGTCCAATCCTTTCAATCAAACCTTGCTCCACAAGAATTGAAATCGACTATCGTTCCATTCAAACCTTATCCACAAGAACCTTATTACAATTGAACCCTATTCATGAATCCCAACGAAAAGAAATACTACTAGAATTGTGCTACTCAAAGGAGGACCGGAGGACCGGACGTAGCTCTGTCACAATCAAGGAGATGATGCATCTACCATGACCAATAAATAATCAATTTCGATTGAAAGGTAGAGGAGGAAAAAACACACAATTCACAAAAAAAACACATGAGTTTCTTCTCAATTAGTTTGTGGTTGATAAACCTATTGAGAACTGAGATGTTTTGGTATTTTAGTTGTTTTCCCTTATTGTTCAATAATAAAAAGGCACTTGAGCCTCATTGTACCACAATTCAGATGCATGTAGCCGCCACATATTTTCTTAGATATAAGCTACCATCACGCGAGCTAGCATATTTTACTTATTTGATATTAATGAAATGAAGATTGGTTTCTGTTACATCTCTATGATTATGTTTAAATTTGTATTCTGTTGCATTCGTGCATAAGTTCGGATCAAATTTTTATGTCATTAATGTTATATTAAAATATTATAATGTTATTATGTCATAGTAACATTATTAATGTTTTATACATGTCTTAATATTTATATTAATTTCATAATTAAATACTAATAATATTAATTATTTATTAAGTATTGTATTAATAAATAACCATTAATAAATTAATGTTTTAATTAACATATTAATATATTAAAATTGATTAAATTATATTTAATTAATATATTAATGTAATTAATACTATAAAAATGATTTATAATCTATTCATTTTATTAATGTAACATCATCAATGTTATTTATTAATTTTATAAATATAATGTAATGAGCAAAGTTATAGGATAAATATAATTATATAAAAAATATCTGAAATATGTAAGTATTTATGATTTGACAGATATATTTTTTAGGATATTCTGACACATAGGAAATAGTTAAGAATAACTTAGTCTAGTGTATAGTTAGGTAAAGTGTGTTTCTTTACCATGTACATTTGAAACTTATAATCCGATGGTCACGATTTGTAGTGATCCGACAGTTATCTCTCACCTCGATATTAACGACACTTGATCCGTGGCTTGATACCCAATTGGTCCATGATATCTATATAAAGAGAATGGAGGGTCATTTGTGCAGTAACCGTTTATGAGGGAAACATATGTAACTTTTATTTTTATATTAATAAATTTCCTAAAGTGGTCGCGTTGGCTCAGGCCGTGAATTGTTTCCCTCTTTAAGGGTTTTAACCATGTGATTATACTGGTGTACTGATATGTGATATGTTTGTGAGAAGTGACCTTTAGTTCTTGATCTACGGATTACCCTTTAAATTCCTACATGGTATCCGAGGTATTTTGAGGGTCGCGTCCGTTGTTGATCAAAATCCGAAGCCGATTTAACTACATGCGAATGAAGTTTTGTAGATCTACTATTTCTAAACATTTTTGGTCTTAGAAAAATGATCATTTGTGTCCAGAGCATCTGTTATAGTGAGGAATGTCTTTCATTTCATGCGAAAAGGTTTCCGGTTTCCCAAGTTATGAGAGTTTAGATCTAGAGGTATAAAGCATCTTTTTTGCAGTTATATTTTTTAATAGTTCTGCTTATTTCGGTTTATTCTATTTATTTTCGGTTTATAGGTTTTATTTATTTTCTATATTTGTACCCTCTTCTCTGTATATGCTCTTTGTTGTGCACTGCGTGTGATCTCGGCAAATCAGAAACATGAAAAGTGATTTTTTTTGCTATGTATGCTCTTTCCCCACGTCTTTGTGCGATCTCGAGAAACCAGAAATAGCAAAAAATTGATAGTTTCTGGTAAGGGTCGCCGAACTTCTAACATTATGTCGTAAGGCTTTGCATTTTGTTTTTTTTTTTTCATCCTTTTGTTGTGTTTTTTGTGCAAGAAAACACATGCACGCCGAAGAGTTAAAAAAAAAAAAAAAAAACCCTTCCTCCTTTCAAACAATAATAGAATCCTTTTACTATCTCAAATGTTGAGGAGTTAGTTTATGAGAATAGAGGCCTTGGGTTCAAATATCTTTCTCAAGGTTCTTTTTGTTAAAAGGGGTGGAATTAGAAAAAAAAAAACCGCACTTCATCCCGTTCCCGTAACTATTCGGCATCTACAACTCAGATTTTTCAAAAGGCATAACTTCTTGATCCGGAAGCCGTTTTTTTTAAATGGCCTAATTTTTCGAGATATTTCCATTGGAGTAGTTAGTTTCAAATTTTCTCAACTTCAGTTAAAAAAAAAAAATGGAATGTGCATGCCCGATTATTCTTGACAACACCAACTATTTCCAATGGCTACCTCACATGGTAGATATACTTAGAAGTAAAGGGCGTTATAGAGTAGCCACAAGGCTAGAAACTAAACCTTATGATGATGATAAAGTTGTTAAATGGGAAAATAAACAAGATCAAGGATGAGGGTTGATAGGAATGTCCATTTCTCAAGATCTTCGATTTCGTATCCTTGACATTGACACCCCCCATGAAGCCCTGGACAAGCTAAATACTGTCTTTGGCATTCAAAATCAAATCAGGGCCCATCAACTTGAAATTGAGTTGCTACTTTAGGCCCTAATAATTTCTCCTCTATTGAATATTTTTTGTCCAAATTCAAGACCCTCAGAGTTCTTTTAGAAGGTTGTAAGGTCAAAAAGGAGGATGGTAGCCTCATATATTGCATTCTTACTAAGCTTGGCCCTACATACTCTGTATTTGTTTCCGCCTTCCATTCCACTAGAGAAGCCATCATTTCTTCAGGAACCACCTACAAAAACCCATCTTTTGATGCCTTTTTTGATTCTTTGATAAGAGAACAAGAAAAAATCTTACACCTTGGTCTTATCACTTCTAGAAATTCTTCCAAGAAAGCCTTAGCAACCAAACATCAATCATATCAAAAGAATCCCAAGAAGCAGTATCCTAAAAAGTATTGTTCGAAACCAAACAAGGGTCCTAAGAAATTTCAGCCACAAACTGAAAAAAAAACTCAGCAAAATGATAAGGCATATAAAAACAAAGGAAATAAGACATATAGACATTGCAAATTTTGCAATCATGATGGCCATTTAGAATCTAAATGTTTTAAGAAGATGGAAGCCTTATAAGCATCAATGAAGAAGAACAACATAAATTTGGAGCACTCTTCACCTTCATCTTCAGGAATGGCTCTTTCTTCTTGTGGTTGTAAAGCATCAAGATCTGGTTATGGATTAAATGTATCTTCTTCTTCTCATTCTCATGAGTGGCTCATTGATTCTGGAGCTTCTTACCACATGGCTAAAAATAAATCCATGTTTTCTTCTTTAAATGATTGTAACACCAAACATATTTATGTTGGTGATGATAGATCTCTTAGTGTTGTAGGATCTGGAACCATTCATCTAGATAATGGTCATTTTAATGATGTACTATGTGTTCCTACCTTGTCATGCAACCTTCTATCTATTTATCAGATAACTCATTCAGGTGAAGGGAAAATAGTAGAATTCTCACCTCATGATGTTGTAATCAAGGACCTCAAAGATCCTAAACATATTTTAGCTACTGGCATTGAGGATCATTCCACAAGGTTGTATAAGTTTGACAACTTTGGGTCATCATGTCTTCCCTCTTTTTTTGTTGCTCATAATGATGATGTGAGCAAACTTTGGCATAAGGAATTTGGTCACTTAAAATATTTCTCTCTTCAAATTCAATGTAAGGAAAATATGGTGACGGGCCTTCCTATGGAATCTTGCCGAGATGGTGTTTGCTTTGAATGTGTACTCGAAAAAAATCATCGGGATAGTTTTGAAAACGTGCCTCTTGGCACGCTTTAGCCCCTTTACAGCTTGTGCATAGTGATTTATGTGGTCCACTTCCTATTGTTTCTTTCTCTGGATGCAAGTACTTCTTAAATTTCATTGAAGATTTTTCCAGACGCACTTGGGTATACTTCTTAAAACTCAAGAGTGAAGTTTTTAACATGTTCTTGGGCTTTTGAGACCTTTGTTGAGAAGCAATCTAGACATCAGATTCTTAAGTTAAGATCAAAAAATGGTGGAGAATATGTTAACACCAAATTTATCAAATTTTGCACTGAGCATGGCATTCAATTGCAACATACTGTTCCATATACTCCACAAAAAATGGTGTAGTTAAAAGGAAGAATCGCACCTTAAAAGAAATGGCTAATTGTATGCTTCAATCCAAATGATTTGGCCTCAATGTTTGGGCATAAGCCATTAACTATGAAAATTACATAGTAAATCACACTCCTACTAAGGTTTTAAAGAATATAACTCCAGAAGAAGCTAGGAGCTCAATCAAACCTGATGTAAGTCACTTTCGTGTTTTTGGAAGTGATGCTTGGGTCCATATTCCAGATGTGAAACATAAAGCCTTAGAACCTAAGAGTGAAAAATGAATTTCTGTTGGATATTCTAAAAATGTCAAAGGATATAGACTTCTTCAACCAAAATCTAAAAATATAATCATTAGAAGAGATGTAAAATTTGATGAAAATATATCAGCCTGCGAGCCTAGCTTGGTGAGTGTGCCACCTTTGGCCTGTGAGCTTGATTCGACATATGTGCCACCTCTCTCTCTCTCCTCTATTTTTAATATCATTCCTTCTAGTTCAGATGATGACAACGAGGATGAAAATCCTCCTCCACCTCTTGAAATTGTTCCTTATACTCCACCTCTTCCAATATGGGTCCGCTATACTCGGGATGCAGTAGGTTCTCTTGTAGGTGACCCTGTCGATCGACAATGTACACGCTCTCATTTTGAAAGAACCTCTTTCTTATTGGCTCAAGTTCCAGAAAAAATTGATCCAGAAACCTTTTAAGAGGCCTCAAGTCACCCATATTGGGATGAAGCTATGAATGAATAATATCGTTCCTTATTGGCGAATGATACTTGGGATCTTATTCTTCTTCCAAAAGGAATAAAACTAATCAAATGCAGATGGGTTTACAATGAAAATTTTCGACCAGATGGAAAAGTGGACAGACATAAAGCTCGTCTTGTTGCTAAATGTTTTCACAATTTGAAGGCATTGACTATATTGAAACCTTCTTTCCTGTTGCCAAAATGAATTCTATCTGCCTTGTTCTTTCCCTTACTGCCTCCTTTAAATGGGAATTCCATCAGATGGATGTTAAATCTGCCTTCTTACTTGGAGATTTACATGAAGAAATCTACATGGAACAACCCCCTGGCTTTATCCAAAATGAATCTAGCCTTTTTTGTCACCTTAGGAAGTCTCTCTATGGTCTCAAACAAGTTCCTAGAGCTTGGTATTCCAAAATGGATAGATTTCTATTATATAATGGCTTTTCTAGGTGTCATTCTGACAACACTATCTACACCAAGAAAGTGGGTAAGTCCTTCACCATCCTTGTTCTTTATTTTGATGATCTCATCCTTACTGCTAGTGATCCAAACCATATAAACCATGTCAAGTCTAGCCTCAAAAGGAAGTTTGGAATGACAGACTTAGGACACTTGCATTATTTCCTTGGTCTTCAAGTCTTGCAATCCAAGGAAGGAATTACCCTCTCTCAGTCCAAGTATGCCTGTGATCTTCTACACCACTTTCACATGGAAGACTATAAGCCTGCCCCTTCTCCCTTTCAGTCTGGAGTCAAGCTTTCAGTCACTTGTATTACCCCTGAAGTTGATGCTACCTTATATCGTCAACTTGTTGGTAAAATTATGTATCTAACCCATACATGTCCTGACCTTTCCTTTGTCGTTGGTCTTGTCGCTCGGTTTATGCACCAACCTCATGAAAGTCACTAGAAAGCAGCTAAAAAAAATACTTCGATATATTCGAGGTACAGTTGAGTTCGGGATTCATTATAGTGCAAGAGCATCTCCATTGTTGATTGGTTTCACTAATTCTGATTGGGCTGGTGACCCTGATGATCGAAAGTCTACTGCAGGATATGTATTCGCTCTTGGTTAGGGACCTATTACTTGGTCTTCTAAGAAACAAAGTGCCATCTCTCTTTCTTCAGCAGAAACAGAGTATCGTGGTGAAGTTGAAGCCAGCAAGGAAGCCATGTGGCTTCGTTAGATCCTGTCTTAATTTGGTCTTCATCAGCAGCATCTAGCCACACATTGTCGTGATAATAAGAGTGTCATTCAGCTATGTAAAGATCCAGTTTAGCATCAGTGTATGAAACACATTGAACTCCACATACACTTCATGAGAAAGATCATTCATGATTGTGTTCTTGAAGTGCAGTAATGTCCAACCAATGATAAAGTAGTCGATATCTTTATGAAGGCTCTCACAGAAGAAATGTTTACCAAACTTCAATCCATGCTTGGAGTTCAGGAAAGTTTTCATTAAGGAGGGATAGGCTCTAATGCCTTCTTCCTTCTCCTATTGTGTCACTTTTGTAAATCCTTCAATCCTATCCCAATTTGTTCTTAAGGAGGGATGTTAGGATATTTTGACACATAGGAAATAGGCTCATTTTGTCTCACCTTTGTAAATCCTTGAATCCTATCCAAAGTTTTTCTTAAGGGGGGATGTTAGGATATTCCGACACATAGGAAATAGTTAAGAATAAATTAGTCTAGTGTACAGTTAGGTAAAGTGTGTTTCTTTAACATGTACATTTGTAACTTATAATCCGACGGTCATGATTTGTAGTGATCCCACGGTTATCTCTCGCCTTAGTATTAACGACACTTGATCCATGGCTTAGCACCATATTGGTCCATGATCTCTATTTAAAGAGAATGAAGGGTCATTTGTCTGGTAACAATTTATGAGAGAAACATATGTAGCTTTTCTTTTTATATTAATAAATTGTCTGAAGTGGCAGCGTTGGCTCAGGCCGTGGACCGTTTTAACCATGTGATTATACTGCTGTACTGATTTGTGATCTATTTCTGAGCAGTGACCTTTGGTTCTTGATCTACGGAACTTACCCTATAATTTCCTACAATATTTATTTATGAAATATATTGAAGATATGATATTATTATAAATTGGGGTGTGAAGGTGCTTATATAGTCAAGTATCCTTTATAAAGGAGCATATCCTTAATATATATATATATGATTCATAACATATAAATAATAATATTAACTCTAATATTACTAAATTTATAATAGTTTCTTAATTCTAAATAAAAAATTTGAGTTAATGATATGCCAAAGAAATTGAAAAACTTAAGTAGCCTAGCTACAACAATTTCTTAAATAAAAAAAATAATATACCAAAAATATAAACGGGTCTCAAACTAAAGTCAGAATGATTAGCAGAACATCCTATCCACAAATACACAAATACAAATCATAAGGCATGACAAACAATCTTACAAGAAACTCATAGCAAAATGTCTTGTCAAAGGAGCCTTTCGAAACCACAACTCCCTAGTTTCGATTTTTGAAGGCCAACATCGTTTTCTATAAAGAAACAATCCTTCGTTGCCTTTATACCCGTATCAATTAACTACATATACGATATTACTAAATAAGTTGTCTCTTCAAAAGGCTCCGAAACACCAAACTCAAAGACAATAAATAATTTGATCTGAAGTATTCGAAATTGTTCACATACCAATTTCCCCTTGCAATTATATTTCTTATCCACCTTTTTTTGTAGTCACCTGTTTGAATGAGGAGGTGTCATAATCATCTGCCCAGAATTATAAAAACGGGAAACGAAGGTTTTGAATGTGAGGCACCATAAATCTATCACATCCACTCTATTATTAAAATTATTAAATATTAATATTTTTTCGATTAATAGAAACATCAATCTACCCACCTACTGAATACTGCTACCACAACCTAAATTTAACAACATAAATGTTTAACTTTTCATCGTGATTATAATGAATCAAACATGTGGAAGAAGATATTTTGTAGCATCTACAATTAGTGGCATTTGTGCAATCTATAAATATCCTCAATATTGTTGTTTAATGCTTACATAGTAAATAATAAAAATTAGTTCCACTCCATGCATGATAACATAACATCAATATTAGAACCACAATGGGTTCTTACAACAACATTTATCGATCAGATTTTCAACTAAATTATGATGAAATTAGTAAGGAAATTGTATTATAAGTGTTGGCTAAAGGAAGCTATTACAAATCGATACTATCATATTTCTTGGAAAATATACTAATGTCACCCGATTTTATATTTTCTGGCTATAATAACAATAACAATAATACCTTGTTTGTTGTGCTCACGTGGTCATTTTTATTCATGTCCTTCCAAAATAACATCTCAGAACTTCTCAGAGATCTCGAATGCTCCTTGAATGGCCTCCACAGTGAGCTACTTTTTTCCATATTCATTCGTAGCTTGTAGGTCTCCAACTTTGTCCTAGAGGAGAAATAGTGATGATGCCCGGTTTGGTGTTCCTCTTCATTCCTAATGTCATGTCTGGTTGTCGGAATTTGGGATAGATTTTTATCACCGCTTTCTGGTCCATCTCCATGCAAGCCTTTGTCATTGCATCAATTTCCAATCCCAGTGCATTTAATATTATCCTAAGATTTTGTGTTGCATTTCTCCACAACTTCCCTAAAAATACACAACTAAGTGTTGAATTCATATGAAAAAAAGTTGAAATCAATATATATGGCCATTTAGGGGAAGGACAAGAGTACCTCTAGCCATTGGGGTAAATAGGCCACCGACTATAATCACATCGGGTGAAGGGGATAAGAGAGGTTAATAAAAATTTCTCTAGTCGTGAATGCTTTGGCCCTTGAGGTGGTTTCTGACCACAAATCCTCCACGCTTTCCACCTCCCTCCAAGTGATTAGATGTTTCAAATATATATTGGTTGCCAACTACTTCAAGGAACATGTACTTGAAACCTTATAGCTCGTTGTGTGAGGACGAATAAACGAAGGTTGTGTGGAATGAAACACTATCGATTCAAATTTATTATTAAAACATTTGTTAAATTGTTTTCTAAGAAAAAAAGTGAAAGACGTAAATGGAATCATAGCCCTCAAAAGGGTTTATATGACTAAAAACATCATGTCAAGATGAAATCAAATCCATTCATTTAAAAAAAAAATGTGACTCTGTAATGGATACACATATCAATTTAATATGTGTGATAATGTTAGGAAATTAATTACCGTAATAAGTGTATCTATTTTTTTTCTTTTTTTTAAATTTCGGAGTACCTTTCTATTTTCTATTTTGTAACAAACAAGTTGTTATACATTTTCTACTGAGTATTGTGGCCTCAACCTACCTGAAGGAAACCAGATCTGTTGGCCACCTCATAGAGTTATCAGCCAACCAAAATTGGTATTGTTTTATCCTTTTAGATACAGCTAATATCCTTTTACTATGTCCATAAAAACTACATATAAAACATAAACTATACATACTATCTTCAAAAAACATACAAAATTATAAATTGTGAAGTCTTAACAATCTGAAGAATCCACAGGTGTTGGGTCTTTTGCAGTGGACCTAGGGATCTCTACTTCCTGCATGCTCAAAAGCTAATGTTCAATCCTTCCTATATGCGCATTTTCTTGTATCTGAGCCTTGACCATTTTGCGCATATCCTGTTTCATTTGCTGAAGTTCAAAGAGAACTGGGGGATTAGCTTCCTTTTCTTTCATACTTAACATTGCCTTTACTAATACACACTTTAATTTCTAGCATGTCTTAACCGACTGTTGAAATAGTGATACTCGACCTCTTGTGTTTCCTCGGTCTGAAATTAAATCCCTTCTATCATCTTGATCTTTAAAATCATCATCATCATCATCACTTTGCCTCTCCCAACCCTAAATAGTTTTCCGAATGTGCATTGGAGTCCCTGAATCATACATATTTGCTAGGTGTTCAAGAGTTTTCTTATTACTCTTTCTACCTCTTTTACTTGGACCAACTGCTTGAGTTTGTTTTAGCTTCTCCCCTTTAGCTGTGTCTTTTCGATAACCATTCCTACCCTTTGTCATTCTTCCCCAATAAAGACTAGCTATTATTGTGAATAGCAGAAACCCTGTATTTCGAAATGGATCAATTATATAAATCTTAGTTTCAATATTAGAATCCAGGTAATTCCTGTGACTGTGACCATTCAAATATTGCTTACGCGAACCAACCCCTGGAAAACTAACAAACTGTGTTCTCTGTTTTTCCATTTGCATCCACGTTTGAATTAACATTAAGAAGGTTTTTCCCAGAGAAAACAAGTTGGATTCAGTACCCCGAACTATAAAACTGACCCAATAAAGTCACAACAGAATATTACCACACTTCCCTTTCCAGACGCAAGAATAATTTTCAAGACAACAGGACTTACAATTACAGACCAGAACAATTATATAATGTATTTAAAAATTGGTAGTGCACTGGACCCAGAAATACCAAAAATAAACACTACCCCTAATCTTCTGATACCCAATACCGTTCTCATTCAGAAGAAGTTGCAGCAGAAAATAATCAGACTCCCCATTCCAGAGACATGAAAAACTTTGAATACCGCAATGCTTCCTATTACCGACCAGGGCAGATATATAATATATTGAGAGATTGGTAGAACACAGGATAGAGGAATTCCGACAATAAACACTACCCGTAATCTTTTGGTACCCAATAACTATCTCATTCGGATGCTTTTGATAAAGAAGATAGAGCTCTACCCAACCATTCAAGCCCATAAAAAGGAAATTCCAGAATAGACAGACATTAGAAAACCACAGACTTAACCTAAACAGATTGACATAACTGCGGTGATGGTACTATGTTCCAGGACGGTTGCGGAAGCATGGTTCGATTTCCAGCTTAACCCCCTCTACTATTACATGCAGAACATAAACAAAAAAAAAGAAAACAGTGCATGGGAAATACTCTGTAACCCATATAGAAACTTCTTCTAACATTATCAGCATGTTAACAAGAAAACTGCATAGTAAAAATAGAGTGGCGGAAACTAGTAAATACCAAATATTTCTCCACCCGCTCAACTATGATTTCTCTTCCTGCAAATATTCTGTCACAACTTCCATCTGAATTGCTACTATTTTTTGAACAATCGCATTACAACCAAAAGAACTTGCCTTATACATTCTCCTACCCCTCTGTCGGCATACATTCCCACTCTCTGTTTTGCATTGATGAGTTGAGCTGTCTCGTTGCTTGATCATTAAATTAGGTTCATGTGGGTAGGATTACCACCACCCATCTTAATACTAATGCATGATGGTCAGATGACAAGCCTCACCACATGGCATTTTCATGCTGTTGTCCTCGCTTTGTTGACACCCCAATCGAGGGAATAAGTGTATCTATTTTGGAACAATTTTTTTTTTTTTTAAACAATGGTTAGGATTTCATGTCGGCCGAATATTATTCGTGGTATAGGGGTATGGAGTGATGAGGTTTCATCTTATTCTAGAGATTACAATTTTATTCGTTAATTCTTAAATTCACTCCTCTCCACTTCGTTTTTTTTTTTTTAAGAGTGGTTAGGATTTCATTTTGACCGAATATTCTTCGTGGTAAAGTGGCATGGAGTGATGATGTTTCACCTTATTCTGGACGTTACAATTTTATTTATTAATTCTTAAATTCACTCCTCTCCACTTTTTTTACTCTACATGATGATGGTGATGGATAGTTTTGGACGTGTCCAATCCTTTCAATCAAACCTTGCTCCAAAAGAATTGAAATCGACTATCGTTCCATTCAAACCTTATCCACAAGAACCATATTACAATTGAACCCTATTCATGATTCCCAACGAAAAGAAATACTACTAGAATTGTGCTACTCAAAGGAGGACCGGAGGACCAGACGTAGCCTGTCACAATCAAGGAGATGCTGCATCTACCATGACCAATAAATAATCAGTTTCTGATTGAAAGGTAGAGGAGGAAAAACACACAATTCACAAAAAACACATGAGTTTCTTCTCAATTAGTTTATCAACCACAAACTTGATTCACATACGCATCCACCAAGATATGACTCATCTCTCATCTTGCTTCATACTTCTCATAATGACCCAACATTAGGCATATAAACACCACACTTACTTAATTTGGAATCATGCAATCTCTAGTTAGGCATGACTTCTCTCTGGCTAACTACTTCATGCAAACTTGACTAAACTCAACTTAACTTAAAATTTCATGCATCACTCAACTTGGATATTTCTAGATATTCATGAGGGAGTAATTACTATTTATAACACTCTGTCTTAATTACGACCGCATGACTCAACCTTAAATTAATCATGACTATAACTTAAACATGTCTATTAGTCTAAGTCTCACCTAGGCTTACAATGAGTCAACTATGTCTGCTATGCTTACAATAAAAAAAATTACCCAAAACATGTTATAATGGTGGGTTTATTTTTCATTTATTCCAAATATTATTCCCTTATAATTTTTTCATTCCTAGCTTTGTTTCCTTGTTGTAATCTCCATGAAATTATGTGAAAATAATGAATCTGTTTATGCTGATTTATATTTCCGTGAAATGGTTTTTTAGACGGGCTTAGTTGAATTTTTTGGCCAACGTGAAGTCAATTGAAAGTTCGGCCAAAATTTTGTAAAAACTTCGACCGAACTTTTGTGTCATTATACTTGACATGTCGTTGTGACAAAAAAAAATTCAACGGCCGAACTAACACGTCTGCAATTATGTAGAGCCGAGCTTTGAACAAATTTCTTCAACTTTGGACTGATTAAACTCCATGAAAATTTGTGAATTAACTGTCAGAACCAAGACAAGAATTTGCAGAATTCAATCTACTTTCAGGAAATATAAATTTTATTGAAGTTCATAAATATTTACTAATTTTAATTAATTTTAGTAAACCGGGTGCAAACAATTTTTGAAGGTCATTATGATTTAGTGAAATCAATATTCTATATATTCCAAAATAGACTGTAAAAAAATTGAAAAAATTATCGTACATTACATTAGTCTGTCTTCTATAATCGGTAGTTTTTAGATTTTTATTTTGTAACTTATATGTTGAGAAATTTTGTACAAGCCGAAACATATTCAAAATATGCAGTTTTTTCATGTTGAATCAATTCAAAAAATTCTAGTAATTATGATATGCATCAGTTGGTTTCGTAAATATAATGAAAACAAAGTAGACTCTATCTAGATTGTTGTGACACATTTTATTTCTCAAAAACACAAAGTTTTCAAAGAATACACCAACGCATTTGAGCATGAATTTTTAATCCTTTGATTGTTAAAGAACACACACTCAAAGAAATGCTAAGTTGACATATCAAATGTGCATAAAAAAATTCCCAAAAAAATTAATAGAAAGGTAATAAAATTTCTAACAACTTTTATTTTTATCGCAAATTGAAATTCTAAACAGAAATTTTTTTTTGGCTTGCAGAATGTTAAAGAACAGAAAAAAAATGATATTTTTTTCTCAGAAAAGGGAAAAAATTTTAACCCAACTCCACCTTCTCACTGCCATATTTATTCACTAGTTTTTGTTGCGATTTTTCTTTGACTTCTCTTGTATTTTTTTTAGCCTGTCTTCTACAACTTCCTCTTCAAAGATTCATTCATTGAAGGACTGCTGCCACAACCCTTCATCATCAAATTCTTAACTTTTTTTTTCTTCTTGCGCTTCATATTCTTAATCTTCTTTCTACCATATTTCTTAATAGAAATATTTTATCATTCCTTGAGTCCATTGTTGGAAGGTTATTTCAATGCTTTCTTCTTTTTCTTCAAAAATTTCCATGTATTTTTTTGCATATTTTTCTTCATCTTCTCTTTCAGTTGTAATTGTAACTGGTATGTTGTCCTATTTACCTACACACTCAAACTCAATGTTAAAAAACTAGTCCTTATGATTTGTAGTGAGACTTTTCTCCTCTTCCTCTTCCTCTTGTGCCTCTTCATCTGTATTGAGACTATCTTCAACTATTATACAGCTAGCTGATATTCTCATAAAAAACTCTTGAATCACTATATCCTCTTCTTGATCGCCAATTGTTGCTAGGTCACACACTACTTCATGAGCAGTTCCAACTTTTTCTTCATAACTTGCTGCTACAGTGACAACTTCAACCTTTAATTTTTCATCAAACATGGCACTTTCCATATTGCCACAATCAGTCCATGTTTTGAAAAATGGAGTACAAATTGTCATTAACATAATTTTCCTCCACTCTACGGTGGGATATTCAAGCATGCATGTGCTCATTAACAATTTCAACTTTACCAAATTCATTAGTTGCTACTAAATTCACCAATTCACATCTCACTTTATAGTCATCATCCACATGTGTCTAGTCACACTGAGATTCACCATCATCACCATCCACGTTACAATGGAGTTCTGGAGCATCTATATGCTCTTGCTCTCCTTCACACACAGAGGCTTCAACTTCTCTCTACTATAATCTTTTTTGTGTCTTCTTCATCAACATGCATATCTTCATAATGGGTTTCACTCTTACATTATTCATATACATTATCCACATTTGAGTGGGATCCTCCAAGCGACGTCTTTCTCTCAAAGTATTTCTCATTTACTCTCAAATTTGTAGTTGAATCTTCTCTTGGTTATTTAATAGGCTATGACACAAATTGTTGCATGTCACTTTCTTTTGTACCAAATTTTTCTTCCAAGATCTTCCATGCTTCTTGGGAAGATGTAATATTTTATACCTTACACAAAAACTTATGATTTAATTTCTATTTTATAAGATCCAATAGTAGAGAATTTAATACTACATCATATGGGTTATTAGACCGGTACTCAATCAACTCTGTATATCGAATTACCTGTAAATTTTGGAAGTGTTACCATATCCATCATGATTTGTTCATCCTTGAATTGTTTGCTTTCATCTGCTTGTCATTCAAATTCCTCGGTTGTGGTGAGAACCTCTATGATTTCTTCAAATACTCTGGCTATTTGTTTGATTCATTTTCTTAATCCGTTTCACTTTCTCTTCTTGACCTAGGACTATTGTCTTTCTTTTTTCTTCTGCCTTCTTTCCTTATCACATCAATTTTCTTTCCATATCACCCCTAAAAAAAATATTGTTTTAATATGCGCCCTCGTAATGAAAAATCTTCACCGAATTCATGTATATTTATCATATAGAGGGATTTTGATCAACCCAAAACATTTTTGTGCTTAACCAAAGAGAAAAAATTTATTGAATAACACATGTTTCTATTCTCAATATCATAGTGAAACTTCAGACCACTCACAACTATTGGCAACTATTTCCAATAATGATACTCCTCTTACTAATCACAACTCTCCAAACAATATGATTTTTTTTTTCTTTCAACTATACGACTTGAGTGGCCCTAAGGGTTAAGAGCATGTGTTTCCTCCTAAGAGGTCACAGGTTCAAAACCAGAGGGGCACACAGTATGTATGCCTTCGTAGACTTATCAGTCAAATCGTTGCGCGGAGGTGGGTCCCTTGTCCCACGAAAAAAGAGATCTCATACACCAATTTGGTGTATGGCTTAGCCATCACCTTAAAATTAGATACTAATACTAATATATAAAATCTCCCAAAAATAAATATACATTTTAAGAAACCATTTTCAATAAATAAAACCTTTCATACAACTAATTTTTTTAATATAAAAAAACTAAAAAATAAAAAACTTTATCTGCAAACCTTTAAGCAAAACGTTTTAAAAGCTCTTTATAAACCTTTATAATCCTTGAATAAACCTTTAATATTTCCAACCTTTATAATATTTCTTAATAAATCCCTTATAAAAATTAAGGCTTATATATACAACACTGTAATACAATTAAAAAAAATGCTTAAAAAGAACCTGCTTGACTTTTGAACAAGATATCTCTGAAACTCTAAGAACCTTTAAAACTTTAATCGACCCTTTCGAACCTGATAAATCTTGCAAAAACTTTAAAAACTTACTCACTCACTTTAAAAAATCATTTTCAATTTTTTTGTTTTCAACTTTTAACCTTGCCCCCCGGGATTGCACACTTTTCGACCTTGAGCACCTGTGAGGACCCACTAATAATCACCAAAAATTCACTTATTCGTAGATTTTTTTGATTGAACTTTTTATTTTACTTGTTGGAGGGAGAATTGCACACTTTTCGACAGTGACGACCCGCTAATAATCACCAAAATTCACGGATTTGTAAGTTTTTCCAAAGCGTTGACTTTTACCTTTTGGAAGGTTGCGTCATTACATAAACTGTTGGAGTTAATGCTTACATTCCTTATTTGAGAAGTTGGTTTGATGGTTGAGAAATTCTCTCAACCTCTCTCTGTCTAATTTAGGAATAAGTTGGATCTCAGAAACTCTATTTAATAGAGTAATCTGAATGTAAATCGGTGTGTGAGTGTGTGTGCACATACACCATTTGTGCATAGTATAATTATGTTTCTATAATTGTCTAATTTTTTAGCTATTTTCATCATGGTATCGGAGCTTCAGTTTCGTACTGGGATTATGAGAATATATTTTTTTTTGTTTAATTTTTTTGTTTTAGTTCGTCCATTCGAATTTTCATGCCATAGAAACTTGCTTTGGCACACGAAACTATGAGAAGAGCTACGACTAGCAGAAACTTTGCAAGCGAATCCCGTATGAATCAAGGTCTATAATAGAAGATCGGTGGAATATATGTTGTGAAATTTGGAGGTCATATTGACTTTCATATGTGCACACCCATTGCAGTGCACGTTCAACCTTTGTGTGTAAAGCATATACAAAATTCTGCGTGGCTCTGTTTGTATTGATCTGCGTCTTAGCATTTTGTGTTGGGCAGCCTCTCTACTGGAAGCTCTCAGCCATGCTACATGAGGTCTGGGAGAAGAATTACGACCCCCACGCCATGAAGGAAAGTTTTTTTTTTCACAGCTCATGTATTCAGCCCAAAGGACAGTCGTATGGTTCCATGATGAAGCTGATGCAGGGCCATTTTTTTCTCTTGGGAAGCGTACCTGTCCGTCCGCAGTCTGTCAATGAAAAGTTCTGAGCATCCCCTTGTAAACAGGATCGATCTGAAACAATGCGAGTTGATCTGAATTAATTCAGAAGCTATGAATTACGTTCGCGATCTACAGAAAAAAAATAAAAATCAAAGACCTTTCAACCCAAAGAGATAAAACAAAGTTGAACTCTTTTCGAAATGCAAAAGTTTTGTTCAGGAAATTTCGCAATAAAATCCCGCTGTTCGAAGGATCGGATCGGGAATATCCTGCAGTGAATATAAATTCTGTGGGTTTAGGTATTCAGATCTGGATGAACACTTTGGAGCATGATATTGTGTCTCTGATATTTTATTAGCGTTGGAAGGCAGTGAAAGTATGTGGAATGATTTGAAGTTTTTTACTGAGGATGTGGATATACACTTTACAGAAAATGGAGTCATGGAATCTTTAGCTAGTGGTCGCGGTGTTATTGAAATATATTTGTGGTTTAGTAGTATTATAATTTGTTTATAGATTAAGTGAGATAAATAATTAGTTAAAAGTCATTTTCATTTTGTAATACTGATTCTAGATACATTCTGTATCTGGACGACTTTTCTAGATAACTGGTGAGTACAGCGGTTGGCACCCATGTATCTCGGTGGATGGGAGCTCATCCATAGAATGACTAGGAGTTCAGTGATTGCAATCAATTGTTTTCAAATAGATCAAGTGGCAGTAAGGCTCAATATGGATGGTTGTCCAGATAGTATGGCAGTTGCGGATCTAGGGAAGGATCCCTCGTTAGTGGTAGACGTGGAAGTGGTCTTCTAATGAGGTTATGCGACAGATTGGGATGCTGTCCAGTAATTGACTTAGGGAGGTCCTTGATTCGGGAGTTAAGGAAGCGAACTCGGGAATCCAACTTGCCAACTACACCATTCCGAGGGTTATGAGGCAACTTGATGGAGCATCTACTGATAAGATTGATTATTTTTTTATTTTTATGTACTGTAATCATTAAGGGGGGATGTTGGAGTTAATTCTTACATTCCATATTTGAGAAGTTGGTTTGATGGTTGAGAAATTCTCTCAACCTCTCTCTGTCTAATTTAGGAATAAGTTGGATCTCAGAAACTTTATTTAATAGAGTAATATGAATGTAAATCGGTGTGTGAGTGTGTGTGCACATACACCATTTGTGCATAGTATAATTATGTTTCTGTAATTGTATAATTGTTTAGCTATTTTCATCATAAACTAGTCACACTGTTTGTGCTTGAGGGCTTCATCGATCCCCTTTCACAATTTTTTTTTAAAGGTTTTTTATATATATATATATATATAATATGGTTGTGGTTTTGTAGGCTTCTCATCTCTTTCAACTCTGGTTTTTTGGATTTTGAAATACAATGGAAAGACAGAATAGAAAGACACACGGTGAGTCACCTAGACATAATCCAGTGTAATCCAATTCACAATCTATTGAAAAACATAAACATGCCCATATGGTGAGTGACGTAGCTTATTATTATTATTGATGATAGCCATTATTTTATATTTATGGGCTTATAATTTCTATTTTTGAAACATTCCATTCTATATATGTTTTTGGAAGTATGGATAGTTGGTCTACATATTTAGGAAGTATGGATATATTAGTTGATCTACATATTTTGGATTTTGGATAATTTATTTTAGGAATGGTAGTGTATGGAAGATCCATTACAATAGGTTTATATATGTCTATCTTAAATCTGGCAATGTATAAGTGTATTATGATATGAAGTTAGTGTTTGCAGCCATAGTCTCCCAAATGTTTATTAAGAATTTTTTTAGAGCAAGTTTTTTGGAATGGATACTTCAAAGAAGATTATTTGACAATTTTTAGTTAAGTTTATTTGACAATTTCTTAATTAAGACTATCCTCGAAACATTATCACTGTATCTTATAGTAATTGTTTGCAAGTTTTATGGACTCTGTGCATATTATTGGTATACATTAGTTATGGCTAAAATTAGTCTAGATTTAAAATTGTATACATACTCGATAGACTCTATGTATATTATTGATATACTTTTATTTACTTATATCAACCACATCTATTAATATAATTGTGCTAATAAACAATATAACATTACATTAAATTTTATATAAATTAAAATATATACTTACATATACAACTTTTTAATTAAATATATTCCAAATCATATCATATTTAACACACTATTCCAAAGTACCAAATTCAACCTTATTTGCCTATCACACATTCAAATTCAATAAATCATGGATGTGATTCTAGAGGCGAAATAAATAGAACAGAGATTCAAATTTGAACGTGACACACTATGTTAGCATCAATTCAATGACATCGTCTTTTTAGTGAGAGAACTCTTAGAAGGTTGGGTCAAGTAAACATCAATTTGAGTAAGAAAATGATTGAATTACAAAAGGAAAAAAAACAAGGAAGCTGGTAGTTCCATAGACTATTTTTAGTCTAGTGGACATTAAAATTTCATTCATCCATTCACACTTTGATGCAATTTACTGAGAGGAAGAATTTATAAGGGGAATAAATACACTTTGATGCAATTTACTGAGAGGAAGAATTTATAAGGGGAATAAATACGTTTAGTTTTACCATGATGATACATTTATTGAAAAAATGTCTTAAGAGTCAATGTCATGCTTTAGAGAGAAGTTGGTATGGCAATCAATATATATAATATTATAGGGCTACTAATGTTCAGTATATGTCATGTGTTGGATTTTGTATGTGTTTATGTGTTGGATTTTATATGTGTTTAAATCCAAAGGATGTTATATACTGTCCAGTCTATTAATGATCCTATAATATTGTATATATTGATAGTTATTGGCATACAATATTTTATTATAATTAGAGGCCACATTTGTGTATGTAGAATTTTTATGAATGACTTATTGATGGCTTAAGTCAAACTCCATGAGTTAGTGAGAGCTCATATCACCGTGCAATGGGTAGGGAGTTGTGTGTAGAGGCCAAAATGTATTAACTGGGTGGATAATCGTTTGTTGGAATTAGGTGAAAAGAATTTCAAGAAATCTAATTTTGGGAGTGTTTAGACCATTTATTTGATGATGAAAATTGATTCAACACCACGAAGAACAGTGTGAAGTTGTATGCTAAAGATTAAGTGTGTTATTTTATTGGGTAGTTTGGATTTTTTCGAAATGGTAATTTTGCTTTTAAGATTAGTATGTTGATAGGTTAAAAATTTAGATTTCATTTTTGCATAGTTTGAATATATTAAATGGTTTTTCTTAAGATTAAATCAATTTTTATGTTAAAGATGTAATTAAAAAATTAATAATTATATAACAAAAAAATTATAAAGAATAATTTAATTGGTGATTACCGTATTATGAGGAGGTATTGCTTAAATCATGCCAATCAAATTTCAAAGTCTTTGTGGATTAAGTAATAATAATAATGTATCAAAATGGAGACTTTTATGATTTTTGATTAAAATAGAGTCTCTTCCCATAAATCACATCAATATTTTATTAGCAATATATTTGGAACCCTACTGAAGTTTATCATTTAGACAAATATGGATAGCAATATCAACTTATTGCTCTATTATATGCTCAATTATAATAGAGATACAATAATAAACTCTAAACTGTTATGAAAATAAAAATCATTAATAAATAAACATCAAAAATATTTTTGGTGAAATAATAAATAGAGATAAAATAGTAAACTCTAAACTGTTATGAAAATAAAAATCATTAATAAATAAACATCAAAAATATTTCTGGTGAAATAATAAATAGACAACTAAGATATTTCAAAAGAAACCTATAAAAATAATATTGAGATTATAAAATATAAATATAAATTACACATGCAATAATTGTGGAGAACCGAAAAGAGCTATCGTACTTATACGCGTGGAAACACTGGTATTCACATATTCCACGTGGAAACAATGATATTCACATATACCACGTGGAAACACTGGTATTCACATATTCCAGTATCTTAGGTAATACATTATACAGCCTGATGTTAAAAGCTTCCAATATTTTTGTATTTTTTTTTTTTTCCCTATAAGAGAGATCCCATATTCATGGAGATTTTCTGTTTTAAATAAAATAGGCAAAAATCTTAGTGTGTGACAACAATAGGAATTTGTTGCTAGATTAGCTCCAGGTTGTTGGGAGAGAGTTAATGCATCCTAAATTTGATGTGAGAGGATTTATGAGGCAGTTAGATTCTCCTTGCTATAAAACAGGTATCCATACGGATGGTTTGAGAGTGTGTGAGAGTTTGTAATCTCCTGTTTGATTAATAAAGAATTGCCGATGCCTATGTTGTGTGGACGTAGCCCAGATTGGTTGGGTGAACCACGTTAAACCTCTGTGTTTCCTGTGCATGATTTATTTGCTGTGTATATGTTTTAATCTGCTGTGCATCTGATCTCCAACAAATGGTATCAGAGCGATGTTGGAGTGCGTTGAATTGCTGGTGCGTTGAACTGGTTCGGTGAGCGTGGATCTAGTTGCAGTCGGTTGAGCCAGAGCGTGTTTGATTAATAAAGAATTGCCGATGCCTATGTTGTGTGGACGTAGCCCAGATTGGTTGGGTGAACCACGTTAAACCCTGTGTCTCTTTTGTGATGTGTTTGATCTGCTGTTGCTTGTTTTTTATTGAGCTGCACTGAATGCTCCAACAAGTGGTATAGGAGCAGTTGGAGGCGTGGCGCAGCTGGAGCGCGTGCTGGAGGTGGAGCGCAAAGGCGTGTTGGACTGCGTGGTGTATTGGAGCGCTGGTGATGTTTTCCGATTGATTACTGGAGGTTTGCAATTGCTGCGTTGAACATTGCTGGAGCTATACAACTGCGTGGATAGTCCATTACCTGCATGCTGTGTGAAGTATACAACTGCGTGGAGTGAGTGTTTGATTAAACAACTGACGCATTTTATTGGTTGAAATCTGACTCTTCCATCGGTCTCATTGTCAAAAATCATCTCTTGATAGTGCATATAGAGTTTGGATCTCTACACAGTTTTAGGTTGATAGTCCATTACCTGTTGTAGGTTTGAGTGGCCAGTTTGCAGCATTGAAATGTATTCTTCTTTAAAATAAAACGATTTGCATTTAAAGTTTGTTTAATGCAATTTTCGTTTGAAATCAATTTGGATTGAAATCGATTTAATTGTTTAAATGTCAATACCATTTCCATATGGTATGAAATCGATTATATTAGAAGGGAGGCCCAATTAGAATAAATCGATTTGTATTGTATTTAAAATCGATATTTTTTAAATAATCGATTTAAATGGGGTTTATTTAAATTGTAATATGCCATTTGGAGAAAGGCCTTTTCTATAAGGTGAAGGGCAGTTTGTTTTAAAGGCAAAGGCATTTTTTAAACACAAACTTCATTTATTTAAAAGTTGGATTTGGAGATTGTTTGTGTTTTTTGCTGATACAAGATGGCGAAAACTCAAAGTGCCCGTTTTGAAATTGAGAAGTTTAATGGCAAGAATAATTTCGAGATCTGGAAGGTTAAGATGCACGATCTGCTGATTCAACAAGGCGTGGCGAAAGCGCTGTTGGGGAAAATCAAAAAGCCTTCTTCCTTGACGGAGGATGAATGGGATGAGTTGGATGACAGAGCTGTGAGCGCAATTCGGTTATGTCTGGCGGATGACGTTCTATTCAACATTGTGTCAGAGAAGACCGCCGCAGGCCTGTGGTCGAAGCTTGAGAAGCTCTACATGACGAAATCCTTGACAAATCGGATTCTCCTGAAGCGGCGTATACGGTTTGTGAATGAAGAAGGTACCTGCGATTCTTATTTATGCGAATGTCTTTAATACTCTCCTGGTACAATTACAAAGTCTAGATGTAAAATTTGATTCAGCGGATAAGGCAATAACTCTATTGTGTTCATTGCCCGAATCGTGGGATCACTTTGCTACTTCCATAAGCTTTAGTACTGCAGACACCCTTGAGTTTGACGATGTGGTTGGAGCCGAACGATATGGTTGGAGCTTTGTTGTACGAGAACCGAAGCGGTCGAATGCGACACCTCTACATCGAAGAGGCAATGATGGCTGGAGGTCGTTCTAGAGAAAACGCTCACAGTAGCCACAGCAATTCGTGTTCAAAGTCGAAGGGAAGAAGAGTAAGTAGAAGTCTTTGATTTTGTGGTAAATCGGGGCCGCCGAAGAAGAGTTCTTGGAAGAGACGACAAACGGAGAAGAAAGGAGACTCTTCGACGGAGAAGAAGGAAACAAGCCACGACAGATACAGGTTCGACATCTGGTTCAGGTATGAGCGACGAAGTATTGTCTGTTAATATGTGAAATCATGATCAACATTGGTTGTTAGATTCCGGTGCATCAAACCACATGTGTATCCATAAAGACTGGTTTAAGACGTATAGATCTATTGATGATGGCGTCGTGTACATTGGTAATGATGTTACTTGCAATATTGTTGGGATAGGAAGTATACAACTGCAAATGTTTGATGGAACAACTAAATTGTTAACAGATGTGAGACATGTTCCAGACTTAAGGAAAAATCTAATTTCTTTAGGAGCATTGGATACGAATGGATATAAAACTGTAATTAAAGGTGGAGTTATGAAAATCTATAAAGGTATCTTACTAGTAATGAAGGCTAAGAAAGTAGGAAATATGTTTCAATTAGAAGGAAGAATAGGGTCAGATCATGTGTCTACGGTGTCTGAACATGACAGTAGTTCCATTCGTCTATGGCATCAAAGGTTGGGCCATATGAGCGAAAGAGGGTTAAAGATTTTGGCTGATCGCAAGTTACTTCCTAATCTAAAGTCTGGAAAGTTAGATTTCTGTAAGCATTGTCTGTTTGGCAAACAAAGTAAACAAAAGTTTAAAACAGACAAACATATTAGTAAAGGGATACTTGATTATATTCATTCAGATGTTTGGGATCCAGCGCCTACTACTTCATATGGTGGTTCGTCGTATTTTGTATCATTTATTGATGACTTTTCTAGGAAGGTGTGGGTCTACATGTTGAAAAGGAAGTCTGATGTTTTTTCAGTTTTCAAACAGTTTAGAGCATTGGTAGAAAACAGCACTGGTAGAACAATAAAGTGTTTAAGAACTGACAATGGTGGTGAGTTTACTTCCAAGTAGTTTGACAGCTATTGCAAGGATGCGGGGATCGAGAGACATAAGACCACGGTTTATACTCCTCAGCAAAAATGGAGTTGCTGAACGCATGAACAGGACTCTTCTAGAGAGGCTTCGAGGTATCTTTGAGTAATCTTTGGTTTACGAGAAGGGTTGTGGACGGAAGCGATGGCAACAACTTGTTATGTGATAAACCGATCTCCATCGACGGCGATAGACTGCAAAAGTCCGCAAGAGGTATGGAAAGGACACCCTTGTGATTATTCTAAACTCAGAGTGTTTGGTTGTGATGCATATGCTCTAGTGCCTAAACATCAGCGAACTAAGTTAGATCCAAAGTCTAAAAGGTATGTCTTTGTTGGGTATGGTGTTGGAACAAAGGGATATATATTGTGGGATCCTACTACCCGCAAAATCATCATCAATAGAGATGTAAAGTTTAATGAATCCTCTCTTGTACAGTTAGATGTAGATAGTAGATTGAAACAGGATGATGTATCTGACTTTCAGCACATTCAGTTTGACAGCTCTTCTAATGATAGTCATGATGACCATAGTTCAGATACTAGTCATGAACAGGTTTCGGAATAGAACATGAACGGGGTTCAGGTTTAGATCATGAACGGAGTCTCGGTGCGATCGTGGAGAAGTTCCTACGACGGTGTTTATCGACCGAAACATCCTTAAGGAAGATCGAAAAGAATCAAACGACCACGAGAAGGTATGATGATTATGTTACTTGATTGCTTTGACCGCTAACGATGATGATCCTCTGTGCTATCAGGAAGCAATAGAACGTTCGAAAAGTGACAAGTGGAAACCAGCCATGAAGGAAGAAATGATGGCCTTAAGTAAGAACGCCACATGGGATCTGGTTGAGCTTCCGAAAGACGAGAGAAAGCGTAGGGTGTAAATGGGTTTTCAAAGCGAAACGGGGTGTGAATGATACGAGAGAAACGGTACAAAGCGCATTTGGTTGCAAAGGGTTTTCTCGAAGAAAGCCGGTATTGACTTTCATGAGATTTTTTGCAGGTGGTTAAAATTATTTCAATTAAGATTGTGTTAGCATTAGTGGCTTTGCTTGATTTAGGTTACGACAATTAGATGTTAAGACTGCATTTCTACATGGAGACTTAGATGAGGAAAATTATATGGAACAACCAGAAGGGTTTGTCCAGCATCGCAATAAGAAATTTGTCTGCAGGCTCAAGAAGTCATTGTATGGTCTTAAGCAGTCGCCTCGACAGTGGTACAAGAAATTTGATTCTTTCATGTTGAGTCAAAAATATATAAGAAGTGAATATGATCATTGTGTTTACTTTAAGCAGTTAAGTAATGGCATGTTCATTATCTTAGTGTTGTATGTTGACGATATGCTTTTAGCAAACAAAAGCATTGAAGAAATCAACAGGTTGAAGACTCAGATGGCAAGGACATTTGATATGAAAGATCTAGGAGCAGCAAGACAGATTTTGGGCATGGATATTTTCAGAGACAGAAGCAATGGTAAGCTAATAGCTATCACAACAAGGAAAGTATATTGAGAAAATACTTGTGAGGTTTTGGTATGAATAATGTGAAGCAACTGTGTCGGTCCTTTAGCCCATTTCAAGCTTTCTTCGGGTTTATGTCTAATACGAGATGAAGAAAAGGATTATGTGTCTCGAATTCCATGTATTACTGATATTGAGATGCTTAATGTATGCAATGGTTTGTATAAACCCGAGATATTTTACGTACGGTTAGGATTCCTTGGTAGTGCATAGCACGTCCGATGGCTGTGATGAAATGGGTGTTTCGGTACTTGAAGCATGATAGTTATTGTATCACTTACAATAGAAGTAGTGAATTTGTTTACGGGTATGTTGATTCTGATTTTACGAGTGATTTAGATAAGAAAAGGTCAACTTCGGTATGTCTTTACTCTTAGGGTGGAACGCTATTCGTGCAGATGTCAGCTACGAACGTTTGACCTTTTGTCACTACGGAAAATAGAGAGGAATACATTAACACATACTCATACTTTAAAAGGCAGTTTGGTTGAAGGATTTGTGGTGAATTTGGTAGGTTACACCGCCGACAACATCGAGTTTAACTGTGATAGTCAAAGTGCAATACATTTAAAGCTGAAATCGACCCTGTCATGGTAGTCTGACATATTTTCAATTAAAGTACCATTTTGTAAGACGGAGTTATTCTTTTGAAAGGGTCTCGCCGAAAGGTGCATACAAGGGAAAAGCATACCCAGACATGTTCACGAAACTGAGTTTTGTTGGAAAATTTGTGATGGTGTTTGTCTCTTGGCTTGCGAGAAAAGACAAAATAATAAAGAACGAGGCATCGAGCTAATTGTTGTCGAGGTGGAGATTGTTAGGATTTTACTGTTTTCATTAAAATAGTGTCTCGATGGGTGACAAAATTAGGAATTAGTTCCTAGTTAGCTCAGAGTTTGTTGAGAGGAGTTAATGCATCCTAGAATTTGAGTTGGGAGGATTTATGAGGGCGGTTAAGTTCTCATGCTATATAACGGTATCATACTACTGATTGTTTGGTGTGGTTATGAGAGTTTGTAATCTCTGGCAGTTAATAAATAAATGTGAAGTGCCTATGTTGTGTGGACGTGGCCAGTTGGTTGGGTGAACCCGTAAAAATAACATGTCATGTGTGTGATTTTATTTACTGAATGTTTCTTTTACATGGTTTAACATGCATGCAGTCTACAACATATTTGCTAATGTTAGAATATAGTTTGTTGTGTTTTAATAAAATAGCATAATGTCTTGAAGAAAAAAATGTTTGAATTTTATAGCTAAATTGTTAATGTTTTTATATTTAAATATATGTCATAAAATTAATTTCTCTAATTATTTTCCCTTAAGATTGTTTTTGAATATATATTTTATTAAAAATTTTACGATAGGCTAGGCTAAACTAAGCTACGATTGGGTTTGGGATAGACTAAATTATTCTAGGCTAGACAAGGATAGAATAAGCTGAGGTAGGCGGAAAAAAGTTAGGCTACTCCCAAAGTAGGCTAGCTTAGGCTAGAGTAGACTAGGTGAGGGTGGGCTAGAGTAGGCTAAGCTGGAGTGGGCTAGGGTGAGGCTGGAGAGTTAGAGTAACCTAGGGTATGCTAGGTGGAGTAGGCTAGGCTAGAGTAGGATAGGGTTATGCTAGGTTAAGTGAGGCTAAGGCTAGAGTAGGGTAGGTTATGCTAGGTTAGAGTAGGCTAGGCTAGGGAAGGATAGATTGGGCTAGGTTAAGCTAGATTAGGCTAGGGTAGAATAGGATAGGTTATGCTGAGTTGAGAAGGGTAGAATAGGATAGGTTATGCTAAGTTAGAGTAGGCTAGGCTAGAGGTAGGATATGTTAGGCTAAGAGTTAGAGCGTGGGTTAAACTAGATTGAGGCTGGGTAGAGTGGGCTAGATTAGGCTAGATTAGGCTCGATTAGGCTAGGCTAGGCTGAGCTAGGCTAGGTTGAGTGAGATTGAGGCTGAGGCTAGAATAGGATAGAATAGAGGATAGGTATGCTAGTTTTAGAGCAGGCTAGAATAGTATAGGATTGTGCATGGGTTAGAATAGGGATAGTTTGTCGAAGTTATAGTAGGTTAAGTTAGAATGGGATGTGTTGGGCTAGGTTAGAGTAGGCTAGGTTAAGCTATGAATTGTGCTAAGAGTAGAATACACTAGGTTAAGCTAAATTAGGCTAGGTTAGACTAGGGTAGAGTAGGTTAGGTTAAGCTAGGTTAGTCTAGGTTATACTAAGTAAGGCTTAGTTAGGTTAAGCTCGGTTAGGCTTGGTTAGGTTAGGTTAGTTGAGGTTAGGTTAGTTGAGGTTAGGTTAGGTGAGGTTAGGCTAGGTTAGGCTAGGTTAGGTTAGGCTAGGCTAGGTTAGGCCAGTCTAGTTTAGGCTAGGTACGGTAGGATAAGCTACGGTAGGGTAGGCTTGGGTTAGGTTAGGTTAGATTAGGTTAGGGTAGGCTAGGGTAGGCTAGGTTAGGTTAGGCTAGGTTTGGCTAGGGTAGACTAGCGTTAGGTTAAGCTACGTTAGGGCTAGGTTAGGTCACTTTAGGTTGGGGTTAGGTTAGGTTAGGTTAGGTTAGGTTAGGCTAGGGTAGGCTGGGATTAGGGTTGGGTTACCTTAGGCTAGGCTAGATTAGGCTAGGTTGAGCTGAAAGGGTATGTTGACTAGGGTAGGTTAGAGCTGAGAGCTAGGGATTGGACAGGTTTTACTAGGTTAGGTTGGTTAGGTTAGGTTAGGTTAGGTTGGGATTGAGGCTACGATGAAGGTTGGGTCGGTAGGTTAGGTTGGGTTGAGGCTTAGGCTGTGTGTGCTTAGGTTGAGGCTAGGTCGCTAGGTTAGGCTAGGCTAGGTCGGGCTAGGTTAGGCTAGGCTAGGTTAGGCTAGGTAGAGTACGCTGAGGTTAGGCTAAATTAGGGTAGGTGAGGTTGGGAATTGAGAGGCTAGGTTGAGCTAGGTTTGGCATTAGAGTTTAAGCTAAGTTGAGGCTTAGTGAGGTTAAGCTTGGTTAGGCACAGTTCGGCTAGGTTCGAGGCTGGAAGTTCGGCTAGGTGAGGTTGTGTCGGCTAGGTTAGGCTAGGCTAGGGTAGGTTCGTTAGGCTAGGCTAGGCTAGGCCTAGGCTAGGCTAGGTTAGGTTAGAAATGTAAGTTAGGTTAGGATTAGCTTAGTCTAGGCTATTTTAGGGTAGGGTAGAGGTGGGCTTGGCTAGGTTAGGATTAGGTTAGGATTAGGGTAGGCTACGTTAGATGCAGCTGAGAAACTAGCGCAGATAGAATTAGGCTAGGTTCGGCTAGGTCGGGCTAGAGTTTGCGACTAGAGTTAGGTTAGGTCGGTTAGGTTAGGTCGGATAGGCTAGGCTAGGGTAGGCTAGGGTAGGCTAGTGGGATGTAGGCTAGGCTAGGCTAGGTTTGGTTAGGTTAGGCTAGGTTAGGCTAGGCTAGGCAAAGGCTATGTTAGGCTAGGCTAGTCCAGGGGTTAAAAGTAGTGTAGGGTAAGCTAAAATGGGTGGTGGAATTAGGGTAGGTTAGGGTAGGGTAGGCTTGGTTAGGTTAGGTTAGGTTAAGTTAGGGTAGGAATCTAGGTTAGGTAAAGAACTAGCTAGGTTGAGATAGGGTAGTGATCGGGCATAGGCTACGTATGCTAGGTTGAGGCTAGGGTAGGCTAGGCTAGGCGAGTGCAGACAAATAGACATGGTAGGGTAGGGTAGACTTGGGTAGGTTAGGTTAGGTTAAGTTAGGTTAGTTTAGGCTAGGTTAGGTTAGTTTAGGCTAGGTTTGGGTATGCTAGGCTGGGTTAGAGTAGGCTGAGGTTAAGCTAGATCATCTTCTAGGTAGATTAGGTTAAGATAGATTAGGCTAGGTTAGACTAGGTTAGACTAGGGCTAGGTTACGCTAGGTTAAGGTAGGTTATGCTAAGTTAGGCTTAGTTAGGATAGGCTTGGTTGAGCGCTTGGTTGAGGTTAGGATAGGCTGAGGCTGAGGTATGGGTTAGAGCTAGGCTAGGCTAGGCTAAGGTAGGTTAGGTTAGGTTGAGGTTAGGCTAGGTCTAGGCTAGGCCCAGGCTGAGGCCTAGGGTGAGGCAAGGCTGAGGTGAGGCTAGGTTAGGCTGAGCTAAGTTAGGCTAGGCTAGTTTGGGATAGGGTACTAGGGTACGCTAGGGGTAGGGTAGGGGTAGGGCTAGGCTAGGCTAAGGGTAGTCTTGGTTAAGTTAGGTTAGGTTACGTTAGGGAGTGGGTTAGGTTAGGTTAGGGTAGGCGTGGGGTAGGGCTAGGGCTAGGTTAGACTAGGGTAGGCTAGGTTAGGTTAGGCTAGGTTCGGCTAGGTCGGGCTAGGGTTGGGCTAGGTTGGGCTAGGCTTTGGGGTGCAGGGTTTGGGCTAGGCTAGGCTCAGGCTAAACTACGCTGAGTTAGGTTAAGTTGGAGAGGCTAGGGTAGGGTAGGGCTAGGGTAGGTTAGGTTATGGTAGGCAGAGTGTAGGTTTGGGTTAGGCTATGGTAGGTTAGGTTAGGGATATGCTAGGGTGAAAATAGGTTAGGGAAGGTAAACTAGAAGCTAGGCATATGGTAAGCTAGGCTATGGTTAAGGTAGAGCTAGGGTAGGATAGAGCGTAGGGAGTGAGGTACTATGCTAGGTTAGTATAGGTTAGGTCGGTAGAACTAGGTTAAGTTAGGGTATGCTAGAGGTAGGGTAAGGTAGGCTTGGGTAGGTTAGGTTAGGTTAGTTTTAAGCTAGGTTTGGGTATATAGGCTAGGTTAGGCTAGGTTAGGCTTGGTTAGGCTAAGCTTGGTTGTGCTCGACTAGGTAGGCTAGGGGCTAGGCTAGGTTAGTTAGGCTAGGATGGCTAGGCTAGATTGGTTAGATTAGGCTGGCTAGGATAGGGATAGGTTCGCCTAGGTTGGGTTAGGCTAGGATAAGCTAGATTATGCTAGGTAGAGTAGGCTAGGTTAAGCTTGATAGGCTAGGTAGAATAGGCTAGGTTCAGCTAAGTTATGCTAGGCTAGGCTAGGCTAGGCTAGATTAGCGCTAGGTTGGGAAGTGAGGCTGGGTTAAGCTAGATTTGGCTACGTTAGAATAGGATAGGTTATGCTAAGTTAGAATAGGAGAGGGTTATGCTAAGTTGAGAATATAATAGGTTACGCTAAGTTAGAGTTGGGCTAAGTTATGCTAAGTTGAAAGTAGGCTGGGTTAGAGTAGGATATGTTAGTCTGAGGTTAGAGTAGGCTAGGTTAAGTTGGGTTACGGCTGGGTAGAGTAGGCTAGGTTAGGTTAGGATAGGCTTGGTTAGGTTTGGCTTGGTTGGGTTAGGCTTGGTTTGGTTAGGCTTGGTTACGTTGGGTTAGGTTAGGTTAGGGATGGTTAGGGTTAGGCTGAGGTATGAGCCTGTCCATAGCTTAGTAGAGCCTATCCTGGCCTGTCTGCCTAACCTAGCTTATCACTAACACCACCTGCCAACACTAGCACGCTAGTACATAGCCACCTTAGCCTAGCCTAATCTAGCCTAACCTGTCCTAGCCTAACTTAGCCTCGCGTAGCCGAGCCCAATCTGGCCTAGCCTGTCCTGCCTAGCATGGCCCTAATGTGGCCTAGCCTAGCCTAACCTATCGTAACGTATACTACCCTGTCTTAGCGTAGGCTTGCTGGCTGGCCTAGCCTAACCTAACCTAGCCCTGGCCTTAGATAGCCTGGCACTAGCCTAACCTAACTAACCCTAGCCTATCTACTAACCTGCTCTGGCCTAGCATAGCCCAGTCTAGCCTGTCTAGCTATCCTGCCCTACCCTGACCCTAGTGTGACCTAGGCTAACCTAACCTAGCCTCACCTAACCTAGTCTGGCCTAGCCTAGCCTTATCAAACCTAGCCTCGTAATCTGCTTGGCCTAACCTGGCCTTATCAAACCCTGTCCTTGTTGGACTTGTATAAACCAACCTGGTCCGCCTAGCTTGGCTTCAGTGCTCCTGGCCTGGCCTAGCTGGCTAGCCTTTCCCTGTCTTAGACAAACTTTAGCAGGCAAGGGTGGAGAGCTGTCTTGGTGGGCGTTGCTTAACCTAACCTAACCTGTGGTAGCCTAACATGGCCCTGACACGGCACCAAGTCACTTCTAGCCTGGCCCTGGCCTGGCCTAACCTGGCCTGCCTAGCCTGCCTAGCCCAATCTGGCCTAAGCCTAGCCTAGTCTAACCTGGTCTGGCCTAAAATAGCCTAGCCTGGCCTAAAATGACCTGGTCTGGCCTCGTCTGGCCTAGCGTGGCTAACCTGACCTAGCTGCGCTGCGCCTGTCTCCTGACCTAACCTAACCATAACCTGGCTTCGGGTACTCTGGCCTGGCCTAGCCTGGCCTAACGCTTGCCTATCCTAGACAAACCTAGCGAGCACGGAGGCTAACCTGTCTTAGCGTGGCGTTGCCCTAGCCTGACCTGACCTCACGGTGGCCTAACATAGCCTAGCCTGGCATAATCTGGCCTGGCCTAACCTAGCCTGCCCTGGCATGCCCTGTCCTGCACTGGCCTGCCCTGGCGTGCCTACACTGGCCTGCCTGTCTGGCCTGCCCTGGCTAGCCTGGCCCTAGTCTGACCTGAGCCTGGCCTAATCCCTAGCCTGGTCTGAGCCCTGAAACTGGCCTGGTACTGGCCTGAATCTGACCTAGCAGTAGGCTAACCTGGTCTGGCTAACCTGACCTGCTCTAATCTAGCCTGGCCTGCTCTAGTCTGGCCTGGCACAGGCTGAGTCTGAGCCTGCCCTGGCCTGTTGGATGCTGGGCTGGCCTGACCTTCGGTAACCTAACCTGGCCTAACCTAGCATAGGCCCTTGCTGTGCTATGCTATCTGAGACTTTCCTAGCCTAACCTAACCTAGCGTGGCGTGGCTTAGCACTAGCCTGGTCTGCCTAGCCTAACCCTGAGCCCTGCTATAGCCTAGCCTAGCCCTGCTCTGGCCTATCCTGGCCTGGCATGTCCTACTATAACATGCTTTATGCGAGCCTGGCCTAACATGTCCTGCTCTAACACTAGCGCAGCCTGGGGTAGCCTGGCAGGGACGCTAGCCTAGCCTGGCCTAACCTGGCACTGATCTGGCCCTAGCCTAACCTGGCCTAGCCTAGTCTAGCCTGGCCTAGCCTGTCACTACAGCCTAGCACCTAGCCTGGCCTGGCCTGCCTTGTCCTTAAGTCACCTAACTGGCCCTAGCCTGGCCTGACCCTGTCCTAACATGGTCTGCCCTGTCCAAAAATAGCCTGGCCAAGCCTTACACTAGCCTAACCTGGCCACAATCTGGCCTAGGGTGGCCTGAGCCTGGCCCTAGCCCCTAACCCTGAAAGCTGCCGCCCTACCTGCCTGACCCTGCCCTACCCTGCCCTGGCTTAACCTGTCGTGGCTTGACCTAGCCCTACTCTAGCCTGGCCTGGCATTGCCTAGCCTAGCGTAGCCTATCCTAACCTAGCCTAACCTGGCCTAGCCTGCAGCCTAGCCTAGGGCTAGCATATCCTAGCTCACCCTAGGCTGAGGCAGGCCTACCCTAGCCTAACCCATATAGTAGCCTAGCCTAGCCTGGGCGCCTGGCCTAGCCTAGCCTAGCCTAGCCTAACCTAATCACCATGATCTAACCTAGTCGAGCACTAGCTTAGCCTAGCCTAGCCTAACCTAACCTAACCTAACCTCATTAAATTAAACACTATTAATAAAAAGTTTAAATATAATAAGAATGATTTAAAACAAATTAAATGTATGAAAATATAATTTAATATAGATTGAACTTAACCACATTAATAATGTAAAAACAAAATAGAACATAAGTTATAAGATTTAAACGAAAAAATATATTTATATATGAAAAACATATATAAAAAATAAAATTGAAAATTATTTTTAAAAATCCAATAATTTAAATTAAGTTTTTAGAAAAAATTAAATTTAGTTAACTAATATTTTTTAACTTTAAAAGAAATCAAAAAATGTAAAAAAACTATGATTAAATAAAAACACTAATTAATTCGAGACAACAAACTAATTCAATAAATAAATTAAATGATCTCGAAAGTACTGAATATAAGACATAGGTGATATCAATAAAACAACTTAGAAAATAAATAACTAGCTAAAGCTAGAAATACTACATCAAGGTGATCTCCTACATCAGAAAGTGATAAATAAATTTATTTGAAAATATTAAGAGTGATATCAATTCGCTCCAATTTCATTAGCTGAATACCTATTCTTGTTCTCGTTTGACGTTGTTGCTAATAGATGGCAGGGAAAACAGATCAATAATTAAAATGAATCAAATTCTCCAATTTCTTCCGGATCTATTGTGCAACGGTTCAATTTGATTTCAAGAATGATTTGTAAAATTTCAAGCACGATGTTTAATATTTTATTAACTGGTAAATATTCTGACTATTTTTGTTTTGAAAAGAAATTTAAAATTAGAAAAATATTCATGTTAGATATAATAACTGAATCCTCAAGGTACACTTAAAAAAACATCAAATAAAAAGTCGGTGTGGGGAGAGCTTTGACTTATACTTTGATTATTCAAGATAAAGCTGACAATTTATTCCATACCCAGTTGTATCTAGCACTTCTTTGCAAATATGCTGCGGTATAAAATTCTGCAGTGGATTGTTAGAAATTTACCAAACTTAGGAAATAGGAACCCACTTCACTAATATTTGTGAGTAACTCTAGAGCTCAGAGGAAATGTGATTGGGGTTTGATTTGAGAGAGGAAATGTAACTGTAATTGAAGTCCATGGAAGTTTTTATTCCTCTGGACCAAATGATAATTTTAAGAAAAATCAAACAATTGTTGTCCATGAGACACTAAGATTGCATATGTGAGAGCCCAGAAAACCAAAAAGGAAATAATTGGCGCTTGGTTTGAGAGCAGAGAGGTCAAATAAATATGGTAAATCCTACCTAATTCAAGAAACACAAAAAGATAAATCCTACCTAATTCAAGAAACACAAAATGAAGTCCAATATTGAACTAGGTTTATTTAGCTTCTTGTATCTTAGCATCGAATTTGTTATAATCTCATCTTATCTTAGCAGCGAATTTGTACGTTTACCCTGCATATTGAACTCCAAAAGACAAGAGAAACCTACCTGCAGTTGGGATGAACCTAATCAGCGTCCTGGCGGTTGAGTGAGAATCCGTTCACCTATTCTCTATCTGTTCACAGAGCATGAACGTAATCAGCGTCCCAGGCGGTTGATTGAGAATCGGTTCACCTATTCTCGATCTGTTGACAGAACAAGAAAATTAAAATCACTGCAACTGTCCCAGATTCTGGTTTCGACTCCCCCCACGAAAATCAAAATCACTGCAGCTACGAACAAACTGACTCCGACTCTGACCCTATACTGTGTTCTGAGTCTGCGAATCCTAGACAATCATCAACCCTTATCTGAATTTACTGGCGGTTACTTCGATCCTAATAAATAAAGCTTCTGTCACTGAATCTGGTGATTCTGGTTTCCCACAAAATAAAATCAACTCCATACCAACTTCGACCCAAATAATTCCATTTCAAACATCTGAGGGCTATCCATAATTCACCAGACTCAAAATAATTTGAAACTTTATCAAATTTCCAGTTCTTCACAGCCAAAGCCATCCACCGTTGAGAAATAGTAAAATAGCGGAACGGTCAGATTTAGGAAAGGATCTTGAAAAGCGTTGTTTTTTTTCTTTTGAAAAATCCTAAAAAAACATAAAAAAGCAGTAATTACTTTTTACTTTTCCAAGCAATAAAACATCTCAGTCAAAAAAACATAAGAAAGAAGTAAATACTTCTTTTTTTCAGCAATAAAACATCTGACAGTTTCCATCAACGTGGTTACAGTTGGTTTCTCGGGAAAGAGATGTTTTTGTCTAAAATTAAAAAAAAGCAGAAGCAAAATTTAAAAAAAAATACAATGGTTTAATTATGATGTTATAATAATTGTTTTTTTAAAAATAATTTTATATTTTTATCCTATTTATTTATGTTATTTGGATAAATATATTTTAGCTTAGTTAATATTTTGAAAATAATTTATTTTTAAAATTCCCAAATTATGTATATACGGTAGTTATAAGATAAAAAAAGTTAATGATTATATTTAGTTATTTGAAAAAAGAAATAGTTTTTAAAATTATTTATAATTATATTTAAAAAATATGTTTTTTAATATTAAATATTTATTTTATTTTAACTAATATTTCAATATATATATATATATATATATATATATATATATATATATATATATATATGCTACAATTAACTACTAAAAATGAGTTAAAGTTGGTTATTAGCGGGTTAAAGACATTTTTATTAGAATTTGTTTTTTTTATAATAAATAAGATTGATATAATTAATATTTACTTTCCAAATAATTAAATATATTTATTAGATTGCAAATAATAATATTTATAAATAAAATATGGCAACATACAAAATACTATTTAAAATATATTTATAACTAACTAGGATATAAAGGAAGTATTAAATTTATTTTGATATTTATAAAAAAAATTAATAAAGAAAAAGGTAGCAAATGTATACGAGGATCTAGTTAAATTTCAAAGAAGACTTTGATAAATATTATGCATTGGTCGGCAACCTTTGCCAATAATAATTATGAAATGTCGAGTGTTATATGATGGAATTTAAGGTAGAAATAAATATCAAACATACAAAGCATGGTTAAACATTCTAAAGAATTGACCATTTTTAGTTTTCTATTGGTCAAATGCTTTCCGTACAGAATCTAAATTTGGCTTGTGAGTCATTTTAATTGTAAAAAATAAATATAGCTTCTAAGAATACCTCTACTACAACCAAATTTGTTTCTATTGCAACATTTGATGTCGACAACTCTTCATCATTATTTTATTTCTTTTTACACTCCAACCAAATCAAAATTCAAAAAATATTAATTAAAAATTTATGGATTTGGTAGCCCAAATTGAATGTAACTCCATAAATAATCATTTTTAAAATATGTGTTTCTTTTTAGATAAAATATTAAAAGTCACATATTTAAAAGTACTTTATTTATTCTAAATAAATCCAAATCATGGCTATATTTAGGTATCTCATGTATAAGAAAAAAGCTTTACAATATGGAATCCAAGAGGTTTCCCAAAACTACTTGGAATTCTTGCCAAAACTAGCATCTTCAACAAGCAAGGTTGACATAAGGGTGCCACTGCCTTGACTCAACCATTGAGGGATAAAGAAGGAAATCATATGAGAGAATAATGATAACATTAAAAAATGTTATTATTTCCAAATTTTGGGATCAGTTGTGGGATGATAAAGAGCTATAGAGAAAAAATAAAGCTAAGATATTATAAGGAGTTTATTAGGCTGAACCTTGCTAATCATAATTATCTTTTTGCCTTGACCAATGCTATCAAGAAATGAACATTGTTCAAGATAAGAAATCATTTTGATGAAAGTCGAAGTGGAAGCTCACCACCACCATCATTTTTCTAAAATATAACTAATTTTTATTTAATTAATTAATGAAAAAAATGTTAAAATTTAGAAAATATATTGAAATAAAATATAAATAATTTAACTTTTACTTGCTTATGCTTTAATTCTGTTATATGGAAATTATTCTTAAGAGTTTACGAATGGGAAATAAAAAATGTGAAACTAATTGGGATTGGGAATGTTTATTGATGTATATTAAATTTGATTAATAATATTCATACAATTTTCGTTTACTTATTGATCGGGGTGGTAAACTTATGAAATACTTGGTACAATTTGTATGAATAGACTTTGGTTTCTTTTTAACAAAAAATAATCCACTACCTAATATAACGTCCTTTTTAAAGATTTTGGGAACAAAATATAATTTTTTACCAAAAAAAATTTCAATATTGTTGGGAAAAATACTGAGAGGAGGGGGGGAAGGGGGGCTTAATCGGTATTTTCAATAATCACAATCCTTTTTTATTTTCTCTTTTTTTATTTCTATGTGCAAATTTGATTAGCACAATCAGTGTATATATGAGACTTTCCAAAGAGAAACTAGCGTATACAAAGATAAATTTACTTGTTTACGTAAACGTTGAGAAGAAATTTTTAGCACTAAAGAGAAACTAGCGTATACATAGATAACTTTACTTGTTTAGGTAACCATTCAGAAGAAATATTTAGCCCATACTATCAGAAAGTTAAGTAGTAAATAAGTGCGAGTAATAACTTAATTAACCATCACACAAGAGCATCACACATGAACACCACGATTTAATGTGGAAACCCAATTTAGGAGAAAACCACTGTTGTTGTCATATCTATATTCAAAATTTATTTTATGGAAAACTCCTTACAATGTTGTGCTAATGCAGAATCATATCAATATGGAGGCATATACTTGCAGAAAGGCTGCAACCTTCTCTCATTCTCCAGCTACTACGGGAAGGGAGCTCCAACCCCCCTACTCTCGTTTACCAAACTCTATTGGAAGGGAGCTACAACTCCACTATTCAAAACACCGACTTCTACTCGTAGGAAGCTTCTACTTCCACACTGAAATGGTTCAACCCTTAGACCCTGCTGCAGACCACACTTCATAAATTTCCACACTTTGGATCCAACAACTTTAACTCAACTCGGCATAAAGATCAACACCAATAAACTTAACCCAAAAATTCAAACAGAATAGTGAACACTATAACTGAACACGATAATAAACCCTAGATTTCAAAATCAACATGTAGAATGAATTTCAACCACGATCATTCATTATCTTAAATGCATACACTACTTCCCTTTAATGAACCTATGTATATACGCACTTTCATGCACACCAACCTACGTATAGATCAACATCATTTTTTAAAACCCTTATTTAGTCAACATCATTAATCATACTTAATCACTCATTGATAAGATTTGTACATATTCAACTTAGCAGCATATACATTATTCAACCAACCTAGATTTATATGAAGACTTCATTTACGAGACAACAAAAATATAACAATAATAAAGCGAGATAACCTCTCCATCAAGCTTGAGAAAAACCCTATCTTCCATACGCACTTTTAGTGAACCAAACTCGCATGTATACACACTTTCACATGATGAACCGGCGTATAGATCTATAAATAAATATTGTGCAAAAAGGTTCGGATCTATAGACTTACCGAACCTAGCCTAACCTAGCCTAACATAACCTAGTCTAACCTAGTCTAGCCCTACTTAACCTAGCCTAGCCTAGCCTACTCTAGCCTACTCTAGCCTAGCGTGTAGTAGCCTAGCCTAGCCTAACCTGGCTTCAAATACTCTAACCTAGACTAGCCTAACCTAGCCTGGCTTCAAATACTCTAGCCTAGCGTAGCCTAGCCCTAACCTTTCCTAACCTAGCATTGCCTACCTAACCTCACCTAGGCTAACCTAACCTATCCTGGGATAGCCTAGCCTGAGCTAACAATGACTAACCTAGCCTACCCTGGCATAACCTAGCCTAATCTATCCTACCTAGCTTAGTCGAGCCTATCCTAACCTAGCTCACCTAACCTAGCTTATCATAGCCTTACCTACCAACCCTAACTTAAGCTGGTCTATCCTACCTTAACTAGCCTAACCTAGCCTAAGCTAGCCTAGCCTAGCCTAACCTAACCTAGCCTAGACTAATGGCCTAGCCTAGCCTAACCTAGCCTAGCCTAACCTAACCTAGCCTTGCCTACCTTATCCTAAAGTGGTCTAACATAGCCTAACATAGCCTTGCCTAGCCTAGCCTGGCCACAGCCTAGCCTAGGGCCCTAGTGTGCCCTAGCTTAGTCGAGCCTATCTAGCCTGGCTCACCCTAACCTAGCTTGTCCTGGCCTAACCTACCAGCCCTAGCAAGCTGAGTCTGAGTGCCTTATCTCAGCCTAACCTAGCCTAACCTGTCCTAGCCTAACTTAGCCTAGCCTAACCAAGCCTGAGTATAGCCTAGCCTAACCTTTCCTACCTTATCCTAATGTGAGCCTAACATAGCCTAACCTGAGGCTAACCTAGCCTAACCTGTCGTAATGTATACTGTCCTATCCTAACTGTAGCGCCCTAGCCTAGCTAGCCTCAGCCTAACCCTGGGCCTAGCCTTACATGGCCTAGCCTGGCCTAGCTAACCTGGCCTTGCATAGCCTAGCCTGCTAGCCTAACCTAACAACCTAGTCTGGAATAACCTGGCCGACCTATCTTACCTTACCCTAACCTGGCATGACCTGGGCTAACACTAACCTAGCTCAGACCTAACCTGGACTTGCACGACCTGGCCTAGCCTGGGCCCTGGCCAACCTGGTCTAACCTGGTCCCTAGACCTAGCTTAACCTGGCCTAGCCTAGCCCTGACCTAGACCTAACCTAACTGCTAACCTAACCTGAGCTTTAAATACTCTAGCTAGGCTGGCCTAGCCTACACCTGGCTTCGAATGCTCTAGCCACAGCCTGAGCCCTAGCCTAACCTTTGTAACTAGCATTTGCCTAACCCTAACCTCACCTGGCTTACGCCTAGCCTGGGCTGGGGTAGCCTAACCCTGGCCTTACCCCTAACCTGGTCGGGCCTAACATGAGACTTGCTCAAGCCTAGCCTAACCTGGCCTAGCCCTAGCCTAGCCTGGCCTAGCCTGAGCCCTGGTCTGAGCCTAGCCTGGCTTCAAATGCTCTAAGCTGAGGCTGGCACTGCACCTAACCTAGCTTCGAATACTCTAGCCTGTCCAAGCCTAGCCTAACCTTTGCTGTCCTAGCATTGCCTAACCTAACCTCACCTGGCTTAGGGTTAGCCTGGCCTAGGCTACCTAGCCTAGCCTAACAATGACTAACCTAGCCTGCCTAGCATAAGCAGAGCATAATCTGTCCTGCCTAGCTTAGTCGGGCCTATGTGGCCTGGCTCACTCTAGCCTAGATTGTCCTAGCCTTACCTGCCAAACCCTAGCTTAAAGCTAGTCTATCCTGCCTTACCCTACCCTAACCTAGCCTAACCTAGCCTAGCTTAGCCTAGCCTCTTCTAGCCTGGGCTAACTAGCCTAGCCTGACCTAGCCTGGGCTAGCCCTAACCTAACCTGGCCTGAATACTCTAGCCTGGCCAAGCCTAGCACTGACCTTTGCTAACCTGGCATTGCCTAACCTAACCTTGCCTAGCTAACTAGCCTGGCCTAGCCCCTAACGATGACTAACCTAGCCTGCCCTAGCACAGCTAGGGCGTGATCTGGCCTACCCTAGATTGGTCGAGCCTATCTAGCTGAGCTCACCCTACCCTAGCTACATCCTGGCCTAACCTACCAGCCTAACCAAACTGGTCTATCCTACCTTAACCTACCCTAACCTGTCCTAAGCTAGCCTAGCTAAGCCTAGCCTAAAGCTAGCCTGGCCAGACTTAACCCTTGCCTACCTTATCCTAAAGTACCCTAACATAGCCTAACCTAGCCTAAGCATTAGTAACCTATCCTACCTATCCTAAAAGTAGCCTTGCCTAGCCTAACCTGGCTTAGCATAGTCTTTGCTTAGCCTAGCCTAGCCTAGGCTAGCGTGCCTAGCTTAGTAGAGCCTGTCCTAGCCTAGCTGCCCTAACCCTAGCTCATCCTAACCTCACCTACCAACACTAAATTAAACTAGTCTATAATACCTTGGCCTAGCCTAACCTAGCTTAGCTATCCCAGCCTAACTTGGCCTAACCTAACCAAGCCCAATTTGGCCTAGCCTAACCTTTGCCTACCTTGCCCTGGTGTGGCCTAACATGGCCTAACCTAACCTAACCTAGCCTAACCTATCGTAACGTATACTACCCTGTCTTAACGTAGCCTTGCACTAGTCTAGCCCTAGCCTAACCTAGCATGGCCTGGTACCTAGCCTGTCACTAACCTATCCTAACCTACCTAACCTAGTGTGACCTGGGCTAAGCCTAACCTGGCCTCACCTAACCCTAGTCTGTCCTAACCTAGCCTTATCGGACCTAGCCTCGCTTAGCCCTAGCCTAGCCTAACCCTAGCCTTATGAACCTAGCCTTGCTAACCTGGCCACACCTAGCCTGGTCTGGCCTAACTGGCCTTATCGAACCTAGCCTAACCTGGCCTCGCCTAGCCTGCTCTGGCCTAACCTGTCCTTACGAAGCCTGGCCTGGTCAGGCCTAAGCTAGCCTAACATAGCCTAGCCTAACCCTGGGCCTAGCCTAGCCTAACCCTGGCATAGCCTGATGACAGCGTAGCCTAACCTAGGGCTGACCCTGGCCTGGCCCTAACCCTGACACGCCTAGCCTGGCGGCTAGTAGTCTGGCCTACGCTGGCCCTGGCCTAGCCCTGGCTTCGAATGCTACGGGCGTGGCCCTAGCATAGTGATAACCTTGCCCTGCTCACTGGCCTAACTTGGCCTGGCCTAGCACACTGTCCTGGCCTGGCCCTGACCCTAGACTTGGCTTAAAATGAGTCTACCCTGGCATAGCCTAGCTTAGACTAACAATGCCTAGCCTCAGCCTAACCTAACCTAACCTGGTCTAACTTATCCTAAGCCTACCTAGCCTGTCCTAGCCTAACACTAGCCTGTGATGCCTAGTGAGCCTATCCTGCCTATCTTAGCCTAGCTTAGCTTAACCTAGCTCTACCAGCTGTAAAGTAAAGCTAGTCTCAGCCTGCCTTAGCCTGTCTAACGCTAGCCTAGCCTACTTCTAGCCTTACCCTAACAAAAACATAACCTAGCCTATCTAACCAATCCTAACCTACCCTAACCTGTCACTTACACCAGCAAGCCTAGCCTGAGCTTGCTAAATAGCATATCCTAACCTGGCCTAGCTAGTCTAACGAGCGTAACCTAGTCTAACCAAGCATGGCCTTAGCCTATCCTAGCCTAGCCTAGCCTAACCTTGCCTGTCCTAGGCAAACCTAGGAACCTAGGCTAACCTATCTTAAGCGTGGCGTTGCCTAACCTGGCCCTAACCTAACCTAGACTAGCTTAACATAGCCCACCCTAGCCTAATCTGGCCTGACTACCTGGCCTGCCCTGGCCTTCTCCTGCCTACACTAACCTCCTAGCACTGGCCTAATCTAACCTAGTCTGGCCTAATCTGGCCTGGTCTAGCCTAAAGCTAGCGCTTACCTAGCCTAATCAACTAGCGAAAACTAACATGGTCTAGCCTGGCCTGGCCTAATGCAGCTGGCCTGCTCTAGTCTAGCCTGGCCTGAGCTGGCACTAGCCTAGCCTGTTGATCCTAGGCTAGCTAGCCTTCACTAACCTAACCTAGCCTAACCTAGCATAGCCTTGCGTGTGCTATGCTATCCTGGACTTTCCTAGCCCTAACCTAACCTAACGTGGCGTGGCTTACGTAGCCTAGTCTGCTAGCCTAACCTGACCTGTTATAGCCATAGCCTGGCCTTTAGCCTGCTCTAGCCTGTCCTAGCCTGCCATGTCCTGCTCTAACATGCATTGTGCATGGCCTAGCCTAACATATCCTGGCCTCTAACCTGGCATAGCCTGGCATGTGGCCTAGCATAGCCTGGCATGCACTAGCCCTGACCCGCTAGCTGGCCTGGCCCTAACCTATGCGAACTGTCAGCCTGACCTGCTAGCCTAACCTAACACTAGCCTAACCTAGCCTAATCTGGCCTAGTCCTAACCTGGCTACCTTGTCCTGAGTTGCCTAACCTAGCTACCCTATCCTAGCACAGTCTAGCCCTATCCAAACATGGCATAGCCAAGCCTTACCTAACCCTAACCTAGCGTAATCTAGCCTGAAGTAGCCTAGCACTAGCCTGCTAGCCTAACTGCCCTTGCACCTACCCTACCCTGCCTGTAGCTTAACCTAGGATGTGGCTTAGCCTGGCCCTGTCTTGGCCTGGCCTGGCATTGCACCAGCCTAGCGACAGCCTATCTAGCCTGGCCATCGGAGCCTAGTCCTAACCTAGCCTAACCCTGGCCTGCGGCTTGCCCTGTCCTAGCTCACTGAGGTTGCAGGCCAGCCCTGCCTGGTCTGCCCACACTGTAGTCTAACCTGGTCGAGCCTGGTCTGGCCTGGTCTGGCCTGGTCTGAGCCTGATCTGGCCTTGCGCAGCTGAAAGCCTAGTCTGCGCCGTGAAGCGTGACGCCTAGCATGATGCCTGGCCTGGCCTGGCCTGCTCTAATCTGAGCCTAGCCCTGTCTGGCGACTAGCCTGGAAGGCTAGCCTGGCCCTAACCTGTCGGTCCTGGAAGCTGGCCCTGGCTTCACTGGCCTGGCCTGGCCCTGGCCTGGCTTTGACCTTGCGTGTGGTCGCACTGTCCTGGACTTTCCCTGAGCCTAGCTCTAGCCTCGCGGGCAGGCGTGGCTTGCGTGGCCTGGTCTGCACCTGGCCTGCCTGGCCTGTTGTGGGCCCGGCCTGGCCCTGGCCTACTCCTGGCCTGTCCTGGCCTGCCATGTCCTGCTCTAACATGCATTGTGCTAGCCTAGCCTAGCATATCTCTGTAACCCTGGCTGAGCCTGGTGTAGCCTGGCATGGCATGGCCTGGCCTGGCACAGCCTGGCTGGCGCCTAGCCTGGCCTGGCCTGGCCTGACCGGGCTCAGCCCAACCTTTGCCCAGCACTAGCTAGCCTGGTCTAACTAACCTGACCTAGCCTACTGCCTAACCTAGCCTACCTTGTCCTAAGGTCTGCCCTGGCACTAGCCTGACCTGGCCTAGCCTGCCCTGTCCTAGCATGGTCTACCCTGTCCAAACATAGCATGGCCAAGCCTTACCTAACCTAACCTAGCGTAATCTAGCCTGAAGTGAGCCTAGCCCAGCCTAGCCTAACCTAGCCTACCCTTACCTGCCTACCCTACCCTAGCTTAGCCTGTCAGTGAGCTTAGCCACAGCCTACTCTAACCTGGCCTGGCATTTGCCTAGCCTAGCGTAGCCTATCCTAGCCTGGCCTAATCGAACCTAGCCTAACCTAACCTAACCTAACCTAGGCTAGCATATCCTAGCTCACCCTAGGCGAGCCAACCCTAGCCCTGGTCTACCCACCATAATCTAACCTGAGTCGAGCCTAGCCCTGGCCTAACTTAACCTAGCCCTAGCCTAGCCTAGCCTAACCAAGCTTAGCCTAACCTAGCCTAACCTAATCCACCATAATCTAACCTAGTCGAGCCTAGCCTAGCCTAACCTAACCTCATTAAACTAAACACTATTAATAAAAGTTTAAATATAATAAGAATGATTTAAAATAAATTAAATGTATGAGAAAATATAATTTAATATAGATTGAACTTAACCACATTAATAATGTAAAAACAAAATGGAACACAAGTTATAAGATTTAAACGAAAAATATGTTTATATATGGAAAACATATATAAAAATAAAATTGAAAATTATTTTTAAAAATGCAATAATTTAAATTAAGTTATTAGAAAAAATAAATTTAGTTAACTAATATTTTTAACTTTAAAAAAAATAAAAAATGTAAAAAACCAATTTAAATAAAACCACTAACTAATTCAATAAATAAATTAAATGATCTGAACAGAATAAAATATTGATGAAATCAATAAAGTTAGAAATCAGCTAAATCTACTCTAATAATACTAACTAGTTACAAACTTAAATAAATTAACAAAAGAAAAAACTCAAATGAACGGATTAGGTTTCCCTAGAAAAGCAGGGCGAGAGAGGGATAAACACTACATCTATGAATCTGAACTGAATACGCTATTCATTCTTGTTATATTTTGAGGTTGTTGTTAATAGATAGTTGGAAAAATCAAATTAATAAATAAAATGAATCCAATTCTCCAATTTCATTAGGCTGAATACCCTATTCTTGTTCTCGTTTGATGTTGTTGCGAATAGATGGCTGGAAAAAACGATCAATAATTAAAATGAATCAGAATTCTCCTATTTCTTCTGGATCTATTGCATACGGTTCAATTTGATTTCAAGAATGATTTGTAAAAGTTCAAGCACGATGTTTAATATTTTATTAATTGGTAAATATTCACTATTTTTGTTTTGAAAAGAAATTTAAAATTAGAAAAATATTCATGTTAGATATAATAACTGAATCCTCAAAAGTGTTTTCACTTAAAAAAAACATCAAATAAAAGTCGGTGTGGGGAGAGCTTTGACTTATACTTCGATTATTCAAGATAAACTGACAATTTATTCCATACGAGTTGTATCTAGCACTTCTTTGCAAATATGCGCAGTATAAAATTCTGGAGTGGATTGTTAGAAATTTACCAAACTTAGATAGGAACCCACTTTACTATTTTTGTGAGTAACTCTGGAGGGCGAGAGGAAATGTGACTAGGTTTGATTTGAGAGAGAAATGTAACTGTAATTGAAGTCCATGGAAAGTTTTTATTCCTGCGGACCAAATGATAATTTTAAGAAATATCAAACAATTGTTGTCCATGGGACACTACGATTGCATATGTGAAAGCCCAGAAAACCAGAGGAAATAAACTGAGCGCTTGGTTTGAGGGCAGGCGGTCAAATAAATATGGTAAATCCTACCTAATTCAAAACACAAAAAATATAAATCTACCTAATTCAAGAAACACAAAATGAAGTCCAATATTGAACTAGGGTTTATGGCTTCTTGTATCTTAGCAGTGAATTTGTACGTTTACCCTGCCTATTGAACTCAAAAGACAGGAAAACCTACCTGCAGTTTGGGATGAACCTAATCAGTCGTCTTGCCGGTTGAGTGAGAATCCGTTCACCTGTTCTCTATCTGTTCACAGAACGCACGAGCGTAATCAGCGTCCCAGGCGGTTGATTGAGAATCGGTTCAGCCTATTCTCGATCTGTTGACAAAACAAGAAAAATCAAAATCACTGCAGCTGTCCCCAGATTCTGGTTTCGACTCCCCCAAAGAAGAAAATCAAAATCACTGCGGCTACGAACAAAACTGACTCCGACTCACGACCCTATACTGTGTTCTGAGTCTGCGAATCTAAACAATCATCAACCCTTATCTGAATTTACTTGGCGGTCACTTCGATCCTAATAAATGAAATCTTTCTGTCACTAAATACAGTGATTAGATTTTCCCATAAATAAAATCAACACTGAAACCAACTTAAACCCAAATAATTCCATTTCAAACATCGAAGGCTACACGTAATTTCACCAGACTCGAAATAATTTGGAACCTTATCAAATATCGAGTTCTTCATAGCCAAACCCATCCACCGTTGAGAAATAGTAAAATAGCGGAACGGCCAGATTTGACAAAGGAGGGTAACGGTCAGATTGGGAAAGGATCTTGAAAAGCGATGATAAACCTCAAAAAACATAAGAAAGCGGTAATTACTTTTTTACTTTTTCCAAGCAATAAACTTCTCGGTCGAAAAAAACATAAGAAAGCGGTAAATAGTGCTTTTTCTCAACAATAAAACATCTGGCGGTTTCCATCAACGTGTTTACGCGGTTTCTCGGAAAGAGATGTTTTTGTCTAAAATTAGAAAAAAGCGAAGCAAAATTTAAAAGAAAAAAACACATTGGTTTAATTATGATGTTATAATAATTGTTTTTAAAATAATTTTATATTTTTAACTTATTTATTTATGTTATTTGGATAAATATATTTTAGCTTAATTAATATTTTGAAAATAATTTATTTTCAAAAATTCCCAAATTATGTATGTACGGTAGTTGTAAGATTAAAAATTTAATGATTATATTTAGTTATTTGAAAAAAGAAATAGTTTTTAAAAATTATTTATAATTATAAAAAAAATTTAAAAAATATGTTTTTTTAATATTAAATATTTAGTTTATTTTAACTAACATTTCACTTTTTTATATACTTCGTTACATGTTGAAGTTGAAAAGTTAGACATTGAACTTTAAGTCCTAAAGGGAGTGTACCCCAAAGGATAAGTATGGTGTAAAATGTATTTGAATATTTAATTTGGAAATAAATAAAATGATTGTGCATTTTGACCAAGATGAGAATTAGAATCACTTTCCAAATCCATGAGATGGATAAGGCAACAAATCCCCACAATATTTCAAAAATCCTTGAAAGAAATTAATTTGAATTTTGAGGAGGAATCTAAATTTTCTGACCTGATGAGAAAGTAGTTGGGGAAGAGGTAAGAAAAAGGCACGGAAAAAGGCAGGGAAAAGCATAAAACATTTTAAAAAGAGTCCCAAAATGGGAAGGCTAGGCTAAGCAGGAAAGAAAGCATCCTGCACTAATACCAGGCCACGAGAATTAGAAACATGCTTTGAGAAATATGAGCTTAAATAATTTGCTCTAAACGGATGGAAGTTGATACGCAGTGGAAATGATCTCGACTCGGGGGGTGAGTTAAGGAGACAAAGAGGACTCTAAGGTTGGGAGGTTGGTCGTTTGCAATAGTGGTATGTCTGTGAAATTCTAATTAATTTGAATTATTATGGTATGAATTGGCTACATATGAAAGTAATTTGAGTGTATGATTGATTTTAGTACTACCATTTAATGAATCCATTCTAAGGCATTCACCTTCAGTTTTGTTTAATTGTAGACTAGAAATCTATAGAGTAGAAACACGAAAACTTTAAACCAAGGTGGGATTTAAACTTTTAAAGTACTTATCCTCCATAGATAATTAAATACTAACTTTCCCATATATATATATATATATATATATATATATATAAAGGTAAGTATATACTCGTGGGTATACTGAAAATATTGTAAAACGAGTAAAAGAAATCACATGGTACATTAAAGAGAAGTAAAAACCTTTGAATATGTATTTTGAGTTTCTTTCTAGCTCAGAATCTAATTCCCTCTATAAAAGTGTTATGGAATTTATAGCAATTAGAGTGCATTCCATTCCTTAACTTACCTCTAAACCTTTAAATGAAAACGTAGCAATAGAATTTAATTAAACTTAAGAGTATACTATGAGTTGTTACATGTACATGTATGTACACTTAAAAACAAATAGAAACAACAATATAAATACCGGAAACTAACAATGACTCGCTTTAATATTAATTGTGATACATGTATATGTGAGTAAAACAAAAAAATAATATAAGTACGAAGCTAAATAATAGCTCATTTTAATGTCGATTTAGAAAGTGTGAATGAAAAAGATTGCTATTCGAACCATATGGGGGATTCGCGGTTATGGTCAAATTATATTTATTATGGAGACACATAAAGTAGGTCAAACAAACATAATTTCTCCATCAAACAAACATAAATGAGGCCGCGGTACTTTCGAGTCCTTTTATACATTAGACAAACCGAAACAAAACTATAAAATAATGCATCAAAAATAATGGCCGACGACATGACGACTTGCTGTGTGTGAGCTTCATGCAACCGATTTAAATAATTTTTATATGTCAGAAGTATTATATTAAAACTCCCAAAGTCAGCGTGACACCTTCTCAGGAGAAATGCTATCATCATTAAAATAGCCAAAATTAAAAGCGTTTGAACTTTCGTTTAAGGAATTATGGATGACCGATATAACATTTGGTCACCCTTTCTCATGGATCATTAGTTAATACCGCCATTAAATTGAAAGGAAAACTATTGAAGTAGTTATAACCACAACGAGTCAAGACGCCTTTGAATCTACTTGAATGAAGACGATTTAACATAAATATACAATCGTAGCCACCGATGGGATTTTGACGGATAGGCACATTGATTTAGAATGATAGCGAATGTTGAAAACACATACAGACAAAATTGATGCATAAATCGCTACAACGGAAGAAAAGAAATTAGGGTTTTGCAACAAGTGAGTTTCCTTGCCTTACGTCGTGTTGTTGATATGCATTAAAAAACGAAAACCCATACGGTGTGCGGGGAAATTTCGACGTCGGTTGCATAACAGCTGTCAAAATGCGGGTGCGGAAAACCTAAGATCCCGCACTCGGAAGCGTAGAAAAAAAAATAGATTCGGGGGGGGTCTCGGTGTGTAGCCATTTGGAATACTGTGATGGTTTGAGCACATGCAATACGTATTGAATGCAGAAGCGGTAAATTAATGAACCGAACTCTCCCACACGACTATACGGCTAGGGTTTGTCCGGCCAGTTTGCCAAAACTATGATAAGAATAAAACAAAGATTCAAAATGCGCTAAAGGACGAGCTAGATCTCCGCCTCGGGTGAAAGAGCAAGACGTTGACCTCTTGCCCTCTGCAGAAAAACATACATTTAGATGATTAGATGCGTATTGAAAAAAAAAACGGTAAGGATCTTCAACGTAAAGAAATAAAAAAGCGAGGGATTCAAAGAAACGTAGAGAAACTGTGTGGAAACCTCCAGTGATACCAAAGCATCCCTCGAGATAAGCAACACTCCTGCACACATGAATTCACCGCCGCAACTTATGAAAGAAGCCGAAGGATTTAAACATCATCTTCGAGAAAAAAATAAGATAGGAAGGATCCTGAAAGTAAATAGATGGGCAAAAAGAAGTCCTCCAATTAAAGAACATAAGGCAACCCTAATCCCAACATACGAACTTCAGAAAATCTCTTAAGTGTGGGTTGAAAACCTAGAAATACATCGATGAGAGGGTATGAGCAAATACTAAGGGGTGCGAGAGGAGGGTATGTCATGTGCACGTAAGTGCGGGTTAACCCTATACTAACAAACGCGGACGAAACTCGGCGCATACGAGTAACCGGATCGGCCTGAGTGACAAACAACAAGCCACACGTCGGGTTCTTGCGGGTGAGGGGGTTGATGTACGCGCGGCCCAACGCCTCGCTGGGAGGCAGACGTGGGTTTCACTGTGGCGCTTGGCGAAATATTACAACCAAGCTCACCGTCAAGGCAACCAGGGCAGAACCTTTGTGCTGTACGGCTAATACACACCTACATAAAATTAGAATATAAGGTACTAGACGTATGAAAACCGGATGCGTGTGTATGTTTGGTTCAAATAAAAAAATATTGTAATCGTGGTCTCCGGGCGAATGAATTCGGAGGTTATGCTTATATTGATGGTGGGCGAGATCATTGCAAGCTAATACGGATATGCAGGCGACAAATCCAAAAAAAAAAATACATTTAATAAATAATATAAAAAATGTGGTTGAGTTGAATAGTTTGGAAATTTCATAGGTATGAGCACGCAGGCGGAAGGCATGAAATACCTATACATCAATAATGCGAACGCCGAAATCGTTACGATGGTACACCCTATATGGATATAGTTACGTATATGTATGGCGTTAATTGTTGCATACCATGTATTATGTGCAAAATCGATGACTCAATATACTCTCATTAATTACCCTAAGTCTAATTCACATTTGAAAAGACAATGCTTTTCGAAGGATATAGTCTCATCCAATCAACATATGTTCATACAGAGTTTTGTAAATACTTTTAATTTAAATTTATCCAAAGTATATATATATATATATATATATATATATATATATATATGGGTTATATATATATATATATATATATATATATATATATATGGGTGTATGCGCATTCAATATAATCTTTATCCAATGAAATATATTTATATATATGTTATTATGTTTGTATGTATGTTTACATTGATATATAAATGGTAATTCAATTCGAAAGAGATGAATGAACATAGAAACCTGCGGTAGAGCATAAATTCTATGTGCAGGTGGTAAAACATGAGAATATTGAATGTTATTAGGAAGGGATGATAAGAAAAGAGATATTAAAACTTAAAGGAGATACGGGAGGGTAGAGGAAAATATAACAATATATGAAAAATAAATACCCAATTTACCCGAACTTATTGTTATTAATATTAAATAAGAAAATGAAAAACCCAGTACATATATATATGTGGAAAAAAAAAAAAAAAAAAAATTCCTTCAACTGGAGGTGTTACATTTTTAAATAAGTTTATATATATATATATATATATAAAGCTAAATGATGGGTATAAAACAATAACTACCAAGAAAGAGGGAAAATTGGTTATTAGCGGTTTAAAGAAATTTTTACTAGAATTTGTTTTTTTTTATAATAAATAAGATTGATATAATTAATATTTACTTTCCAAATAATTAAATATATCTATTAGATTGCAAATAATAATATTTATAAATAAAATATGGCAACATACAAAATACTATTTAAAATATATTTATAATTAATTAGGATATAAAGGAAGTATTAAATTTATTTTGATATTTATAAAAAAAATTAATAAAGCAAAAAGGTAGCAAATGTATAAAGGATCTAGTTAAATTTCAAAGAAGACTTTGATAAATATTATGCATTGGTTAGCAACCATTGGCAATAATAATTATGAAATGTCGGTGGTATATGATGGAATTTAAGGTAGAAATAAATATCAAACATACAAAGCATGGTTAAACATTCTAAAGAATTGACCATTTTTTAGTTTTCCATTGGTCAAATGCTTTACCACTGAGAATCTAGAAAATTTGGCTTGTGAGTCATTTTGATTGTAAAAATAGATATATCTTCTAAGAATACCTCTACTACAACCAAATTGTTCTATTGCAACATTTGATGTAGACAACTCTTTATCGTTATTTTATCTCTTTTTTACACTCCAGCGAATCAAAATTCAAAAATATTAATTAAAAATTTATGGATTTGGTAGCCCAAATTGAATGCAACTCCATAAATAATCATTTTTAAATATGTGTTTCTTTTAGATAAAATATTAAAAGTTACATATTTAAAAAGACTTTATTTATTCTAAATAAATCCAAATCATGGCTATATTTAGATATCTCATGTATAAGAAAAAAGCTTTACAATATGGAAGCCAAGAGGTTTCCCAAAACTACTTGGAATTCTAGCCAAAACTAGCATCTCCAACAAGCAAGGTTGACATAAGGGTGCTGCCTTGTCTCAACCATTTAGGGATAAAGAAAGGAAATCATATCGAGAGAATAATGATAACGTTAAAAATGTTATTATTTCCAAATTTTGGGATAGTTGTGAAATGATAAAGAGCTATAGAGAAAAAATAAAGCTAAGATATTATAAGAAGTTTATTAGGCCAGAACCTTGCTAATCATAATTATCTTTTTTGCCTTGACCAATGCTATCAAGAAATGAATGTTGTTCAAGATAAGAAATCATTTTCATGAAAGTCGAATTGGAAGCTCATCACCACCATCATTTTCTAAAATATAACTAATTTTTATTTAATTATTTAATGAAAAAAATGTTAAAATTTAGAAAATATATTGAAATAAAATATAAATAATTTAACTTTTACTTGCTTATGCTTTAATTCAGTTATATGGAAATTATTCTTAAGAGTTTACCAATGGGAAATAAAAAATGTGAAACTAATTGGGATTGGGAATGTTTATTGATGTGTATTAAATTTGACAAATAATATTAATACACTTTTCATTTACTTATTGATCGGGGTGGTAAACTTATGAACTGCCTGGTACAATTTGTATGAATAGACTTTGGTTTATTTTAACAAAAAATAATCCACTACCTAATATAATGTCCTTTCAAAGCTTTTGGGAACAAAATATATTTTTTACCAAAAAAAATTTCAATATTGTTGAGAAAAATACTTTGAGAAGAGGGGAGGGGGGCTTAATTAGTATTTGCAATAATCACAATCCTTTTTTCATTTCTCTTTTTTTATTTCTATATGCAAATTTGATTAGCACAATCGGTGTATGTATCGCGACTTTCCAAAGAGAAACTAGCGTATACAAGATAAATTTACTTTTTTACATAAAGCGGTCAAAAGAAATCCTTAGCACTAAAGAGAAATAGCGTGTACATAGATAACTTTCTGTTTAGGTAAACATTCAAAAGAAAATTTTTAGCCCATACTATCATAAAGTTAAGCGAGTAAATAAGTGTCGAGTAATAACTTAATTAATCATCACACAAGAGCATCACACATGAACACCACGATTTAATGTGGAAACCCAATTCAGGAGAAAACCCACGCTCACTGTCATATCTATTTTCAATATTTATTATATGGAAAACTCCTTAAAATCTTGTACTAATACGGACTCGTATCAGTATGGAGGCATCTACTTGCGAGAAGGCTACAACCTTCTCTCATTCTTCGACTACTACGGGAAAGGGAGCTCCAACCCCACTGCTCGCGTTTGCAACCTCTAGTGGAAGGGAGCTACAACTCCACGATCAAAACACCAGCTTCTACTCGTAGGAATTTTCTACTTCCACACTAAATGGTTCAACCCTTAGACCACTGCTGAACCACGCTTCATAAATTTTCGCATTGGATCCAACAAATTTAACTCAACTCGAGCATAAAGATCAACAACAATAAACTTAACCCAAAATTCAAACAGAACGGTGGACAACTATAACTTGAACACGATAATAAACCTAGATTTCAGAATCAACATGCGGGAATGAATTTCAACCCACGATCATTCATTATCTTAAATGCATACACTACTTCCCTTTACTGAACCTATGTACATACGCACTTTCATGCACACCACCTGCGTATAGAATCAACATCATTTTATAAAACCCTTAATTAGTCAAAATCATTAATCATAATTAATCACTCATTAATAAGATTTGTACATATTCAACTTAGCGACATATACATTATTCAAACAACTGAGATCTATGTGAAGACTTCATTTACGTGAAAACATATCTAACAATAATAAACATATAACCTCTCCATCAAACTTCAGAAAACCTATCTTCCATACGCACTGAGACCAAACCCGCATGTATACATGCTTTCCAGTGATGATGGAGCGATGTAGTAAATATGTAGCATGGACAGGCATAAAGGTTTCGGATCTAACATAGCGTAGCCTATCCTAGCCTGCTTTAGCCTGCTCTAGCCTAGCGTGCACAGCCTAAGCCCTGGCCTAGCCTAACCCTAACCTAGCTTCGAATGGAGCTAACCTGGGCTAGCCTCAGCCTAGCCTGGCCTCGGATGATCTGTCATGACCTGGCCCTGCTCCTGGCCCTGGCCTAGCCTATTGTGCCCTGTTACAGCGACGCCTAACCCTGGCCTCACCTGGGGCCAAGCCGCAAGCCTAGGCTGGGCCTGGCCTGGCCCTGTGCGGCTAGCTAACCTGCCTAGCGCAGCTGGGCTGCATTCTGAGCTGCCCTGTCTTGGTTGGGCCTGCTCCTGGCCCTGGCTGCACCTGGCCTGGCTGTCGGCCAGCCTGGCCTGCAGCTGGCTCAGGCTGGTCTGTCACTGCGTAGCCTAAGCCTAGGCAGCCTAGCTACTAGCCTAGTCTGTGGCCTAGCCTAGCCTGGCCTGGCCCTGACCTAGCCTGGCCCTGGCTCAGCACAGCCTGCCTAGCCTAGCCTTGCCTGCCTTGTCTCAGAAGTGATACAACATGATGCCTAACATATCGCTAGCTGTATCCTGGGCTGTCTGCTAACGTAGCCTTGCCCTAGCCTAGCGTGGGCTAGGCCCGGAGGCCTAGCCCTGTCCTAGTCCTGGCCTTTAGCTGGCGTGCCCTGGCATGGTGGGGCCTGTCCTGGCCTGTGGCTCTTGCCCTGGCCCTGGCTTGTCCTGGCTAGCCTACAGCTAACTGGCGCGAGTCTGTGGTGCCTTGTCCTGGACACTAACCTGGCTGGCTTGGCCTAGCCTGCCAGGCCTAGTACCTGGCCTTTGAGCCCTGGCCTCTCCTGCCTTGTCCTAATGCTTGGCGCTAACGTGGCTTCTCGCTGCTTCAACCCTGGGCTAACCTGTGCACGGCAGTACTGCCCTGTCCTGGCCGCAGCGCTGCCTGGTAAGCCTGGCCCTGGCCCTGGCCTGGCCTGGCCTGGCCTTGCACAGCGCTTTGCGCTGGCCTAACGCTGGGCCCTGGCTTGAGTCTGGGTCTGGGGCTAGCACCGCTGTCTTGCCTGCCTAAGTCTGGCGACATGACTTCAGCACTGGCCTGGCCTCGCCTATCGCTGAGTGGTGCACTAACCTAGACTTGTAGGTACCTAGCATATCTTCTGGCCCCACGCAGCACTGAGTCTGGCCTGGTCTAACCTAGCTCAACCCTGAGCTGGTTAACCTGGCGTGAGCTTAACCTTTGAAGCCCAGCCTAGCCTGGCCTAGCCCTAGGCTAGCCTAAGCCTAACCTAGGCTAGCCTAACCTAGGCCTGAGTCCTACCTATCCTAGCTTTTGAATGCTCTGTGCTACTTGCAGGGCCACCAAGCCTGGCCTTTTGCCTCAACCTGGCATTGCCTGCCCTAACCTCCACCTGAGCAACAGCCTAGCGCTAACAATGACTAACCTGAGCCTACCCTAGCGCCAGCCGCGCTGGTGGCCAGCCTACCTAGCCCGGGCAGGCCTGCTCACAGCCTAGGCTACAGCCTGGCCTGGCTTGTCCTGGTCTGACCTGTAGCAACCTAACTCAAACTAGGGTGTCTGCTACCATGGCCTGCTAGCCTGCAGCGCCCAGCTAGCCGTTTACAGCTGTTTCGCCTAGCCTAGCCTGTTGTTCCCTAGCCTAGCCTAGCTAGCCTAGCGCGCTAAGCTTAGCCCTGACCGCTTGTTCTTCTAACCTTTCTTAACTTGTCTCTAAAGGTAGCCCTAACATAGCCTGACACTAGCCTGGCCTGTGACATGCGTATCCTGCCTATCCTAACGTGGCCTTTCCTAGCCCGGCCAGCTAGCTTAGCCTTGCGCTAGCCTAGCCTACACAGTGAGCCTGGCCCTAAGCTAGCATGCCACTAACTCAGTCCTCACCTGTCCCTAGCCTAGCTCTGCCTAACCCTGTAGACTCATCCTAGCCTCACCTACTAACACTGACTTAAACTGAGTCTGCCATGCCTTAGCCTGGCCTAACCTAACCTAGCCTGTCCTAGCCACAACTTAGCCTAACCTAGCAAGCCTAGTCTAGCCTGAGCCTAACCTTTGCCTACCTTATCCTAATGTAGCCTAACCTACGCCCTAACCTATTGTAATGTATACTACCCTATCTTAACATAGCCTTGCCTAGCCTAGCCTAGCCTAACCTAACCTAGCCTAGCCTTAGCCTCCTAGCCTAGCCTAACCCTAACCTAACCTACTCTGGCCCCTAACATAGCCTAGTCTAGGTGTGACCTGAGCTAACCTAACCTATCCTCAGCTAAGCTAGTCTAGCCTAACCTAGCCTTACCAAAGCTAGCCTCACTTAACCTAACGCCTAGCCTAACCTAGCCTTATCGAACCTAGTCTTATTGAACCTAGCCTCGCCTAACCTAGTCTAGCATAACCTAGCCTTCATCAAGCCTAGCCTAGCTAGCCTAATCAAAGTCTGGGCTCGCCTAACCTAGTCACTTAGACTGCTTTCAAACCCTGTCATTAGTCAAGCCTAGCCTGGTGCCCAAAGCTAGCCTAACATAACCTAGCCTAACCTGACGCCTAACCTAGGCTAGCCTAGCCTAGCTTAGCCTAACCTAGGCTAGCCTAGCCAGGCCTAACCTAACCTACCCTAGCCTAGTGGGTAGAGTCTAGCCTAGCCTGGCCTAACCTAACCTGGCTTTGAATACTCTAGCGTGAGCGTAGCACTTAGCCTAACCTTGCCTAACCTCACCTAGCCTAACTTAGCCTAGCCTAGGCATGCATATCCTAGCCTAACCTAACCTAACCTAGCTTAAAATACTCTGGCCTGGCCTAGCCTAGCTGGACTAACAATGCCTAACTTTGTCCTAACCTAACCTAACATAGTCTCGCTTATCCTAGCCTACCTAGCTTTATCCGAGCCTAACCTACCTCGTAGCCTGTCAAGCAGTCTCGCCTGTATCTTAACTGCTTGGCTTATCCTAGCCTAACCTAGCCAATGCTTAACTTACGCCTACGCAGCCTACCTAACCTATCCTGGCAACCTAACCCTAGCTGGCCTAGCTCTCAAAACCCTAACCCTCTATCCTAACCTAGCAAACTAGCCTGCCTTGCCTAGCCCAAACTAGCCTACTCGCCTAAACCCTGTCCTAACTGGCCCCAGCTAGTCTAACCAAGCATAACCCTGGCTCTATCCTAGCCCGGCTAGCCCTAACCTTGCCTATCCTAGACTAACCTACCTATCCTAGCGTGGTGTTGCCTAACCTAACCTAACCTAACCTCACCTAACATAGCCTAACCCTGCGCCTAACCTAGCCTAGCCTAGCATACCCTATCCTACACTAGCCTACCTAGCCTGCCTTGTCCAATCTCCTAGCCTAGCCTAATGTCTAACCTGGTCTACCTTAAAGCTAGCCTAACCTAGCCCAATCTACCTAGCGTAAACTAACCTACTCTAGACTAACCTAGCCACTCTAGTCTGGCCTACCTGCTCTATTGGCCTAGCACGAGCTAGCCTAGCTGGCTATTTCGATCCTAGCCACAGCCTAACCTTCACTAACCTAACCTAGCCTATACCTAGCCTTGCCTTGCCTATGCTATACTATCCTAGACTTTCCTAGCCTAACCCTAACCTAGCGTAGCATAGCTTAACGTAGCCTGGTATGCTAGCCTAACCTAGCCTACTATAGCCTAGCCTAGCCTACTCTAGCTTATCCTAGCCTAGCATATCCTACTCTAACATACTTTATGCGAGCCTAGCCTAACATATCCTACTCTAACCTGGCATAGCCTAACGTTGCCTAGCGTGGTCTAGCCTAGCCTAGCATAGCATAGCCTAGCCTAGCCTAGCCTAACTTACCCCAACCTTGCCTGACACCTAAGCTTAGCCTAGCCTAGCCTAGCCTAATCCCCAGCAGCTAGCCTACCTACCTAGCCTACCTTATCCTAAAGGCGCCTAACCTAGCCTAACCTAGCCTACCCTATCCTAACATAGTCTACCCTATCCAAACATAGCCCTAACAAGGCCTTACCTAACCTAACCTAGCCTAATCTAGCCTAGCCTAGCCTAACCTAGCCTTACCTACCCTAACCTACCCTGCCCTACCCTGCCTAGCTTAACCTATACGTGGCTTAACCTAGCCTACTCTAACCTAACCTAGCATTACCTAGCCTAGCATAGCCTCTCCTAACCTAGCCTAACCTAGCCTAACCTAACCTGCACTAGCATATCCTAGCTCACCCTAGCGTAGCGACCCTAGCCTAGCCTACCCACCATAATCTAACCTGGTCAAGCCTAGCCTAACCTAGCCTAACCTAATCCATAATCTAGCCTAGCCTAGCCTAGCCTAGCCTAGCCTAACAAAACGTCATTAAATTAAACACTATTAATAAAGTTTAAATATAATAAGAATGATTTAAAATAAATTAAATGTATCAAAATATAATTTAATATAGATTGAACTTAACCACATTAATAATGTAAAAATCAAAATGGAACAAAAATTATAAGATATAAATAAAAAATATATTTTTATATGAAAAAAATATATAAAAAATAAAATGTAAAATTATTTTTAAAAATCCAATAATTTAAATTAAGTTTTTAGAAAAATGAAATTTAGATAACTAATAGTTTTAACTTTAAAAGAAATAAAAAATGCAAAAAAACCAATTTAAATAAAACCACTATTTTTCAGATAAATAAACTAATTCAATAAATAAATTAAATAATCTGAACCGAATAAAATTAGAAATCAATAAAATTAGAAATCAGCTAAAGCTACTGCTGTAATAATACTAACTAGTTACAAACTTAAATAAATTCATTCTAATACACTTATAAACTGAATACCCTATTCATTCTTGTTATAGTTTGAGGTTGTTGTTAATAGATTACTGGAAAATCAAATTAATAAATAAAATGAATCCAATTCACCAATTTCATTAGCTGAATACCCTATTCTTGTTCTCGTTTGACGTTGTTGTTAATAGATGGCTCGGAAAAAGCAGATCAATAATTAAAATGAATCAAATTCTCCAATTTCTTCCGGATCTATTGTGCAACGGTTCAATCTGATTTCAAGAATGATTTGTAAAATTTCAAGCACGATGTTTAATATTTTATTAATTGGTGAATATTCTATTTTTGTTTTGAAAAGAAATTTAAAATTATAAAAATATTCATGTTAGATATAATAACTGAATCCTCAAGGTACACTTGAAAAAAACATCAAAGAAAAGTCAGTGTGGGGAGAGATTTGACTTATACTTCGATTATTCAAGATAAACTGACAATTTATTCCATACCCGATTGTATCTAGCACTTCTTTGCAAATATGCGTCAGTATAAAATTCTGCAGTGGATTGTTAGAAATTTACCAAACTTAGGAAATAGGAATCCACTTCACTAATATTTGTGAGTAACTCTAGAGCTCAGAGGAAATGTGATTGGGGTTTGATTTGAGAGAGGAAATGTAGCTGTAATTGAAGTCCATGGAAGTTTTTATTCCTCTGGATCAAATGATAATTTTAAGAAATATCAAACAATTGTTGTCCATGAGACGAAGCTAAAATAAATGAAGAAGAAACTATTGCATATGTGAGAGCCCAGAAAACCAAAAGGAAATAACTGGCGCTTGGTTTGAGAGCAGAGAGTTCAAATAAATATGGCAAATCCTACCTAATTCAAGAAACACAAAATGATAAATCCTACCTAATTCAAGAAACACAAAATGAAGTCCATTGAACTACGTTTATTTAGCTTCTTGTATCTTAGCATCGAATTTGTTATAATCTAATCTTATCTTAGCAGCGAATTTGCATGTTTACCCTGCATACTGAACTCCAAAAGACAAGAGAAACCTACCTGTAGTTGGGATGAACCTAATCAGCGTCCTGGTGGTTGAGTGAGAATCCGTTCACCTATTCTCTATCTGTTCATAGAGCAAGAACGTAATCAGCGTCCCAGGTGGTTGATTGAGAATCGGTTTCACCTATTCTCGATCTGTTGACAGAACAAGAAAATCAAAATCACTGCAACTGTACCAGATTCTGGTTTCGACTCCCACCAAGAAAATCAAAATCACTTCAACTACGAACAAACTGACTCCGACTCCGACCCTATACTGTGTTCTGAGTCTGCGAATCCTAAACAATCATCAACCCTTATCTGAATTTACTGGCGGTTACTTCGATCCTAAATAAATAAATATTCTGCAAAATCTGATGATTCGGTTTCCCACAAAATAAAAGTCAACACCAAACCAACTTCGACCCAAATAACGACAACTTTCCATAATTCATCAGACTCAAAATAATTTCGAACCTTATCAAATATCCAGCTCCTACAGTTGAGAAATAGTAAAATAGCGGAACGGCCAGATTTAACAAAGGAGCATAATGGTCAGATTTAGGAAAGGATCTTGAAAAGCGGTGTTTTTTTTTTTTTTTTTTGTAGAAAACTCCTCAAAAAAACATAAGAAAGTAGTAATTACTTTTTACATTTTTCCAAGCAATAAAACATATCAGTCAAAAAAAAATATGAACGCAGGAAATACTTTTTACTTTTCCAGCAATAAAACATCCTACAGATTCCATCAACGTGGTTACAGCTTGTTTCTCGGAAAGAGATGTTTTTTGTCTAAAATTAGAAAAAAAGCTGCTGCAAAATTACACAATGGTTTAATTATGATGTTATGATAATTGTTTTTTAAAATAATTTTATATTTTTATCCTATTTATTTATGTTATTTGGATAAATATATTTTAGCTTAGTTAATATTTTGAAAATAATTTATTTTTTAAAATTCCCAAATTATGTATGTATGGTAGTAATAAGATAAAAAAAAGTTAATGATTATATTTAGTTATTTGAAAAAGAAATAGTTATTAAAATTATTTATAATTATAAAAAAAATTTAAAAATTATGTTTTTTTAATATTAAATATTTAATTTATTTTAACTAATATTTTACTTTTTGAATAAATATATATATATATATATATATATATATAGTATATGTATGGGTATAAAACAATTAACTAAAAATGAGTGAAAATTGGTTATTAGTGGTTTAAAGAAAATTTTTATTAGAATTTGTTTTTTTTTATAGTAAATAAGATTGATATAATTAATATTTACTTTCCAAATAATTAAATATATCTATTAGATTGCAAATAATAATATTTATAAATAAAATATGGCAACATACAAAATACCATTTAAAATATATTTATAACTAACTAGGACATAAAAGGAAGTATTAAATTTATTTTGATATTTATAAAAAAAATTAATAAAGCAAAAGGTAGCAAATGTATAGAGGATCTACTAAAATTTCAAAGAAGTCTTTGATAAATATTATGCATTGGTCGGCAACCATTGCCAATAATAATTATGAAATGTCAATGGTATATGATGGAATTTAAGGTAGAAATAAATATCAAACATACAAAGCATGGTTAAACATTCTAAAGAATTGATCATTTTTAGTTTTCCATTGGTCAAATGCTTTCCGCACAGAATCTAAATTTGGCTTGTGAGTCATTTTAATTGTAAAAATAAATATAGCTTCTAAGAATACCTCTACTACAACCAAATTGTTCTATTGCAACATTTGATGTCGACAACTCTTCATCATTATTTTATCTCTTTTTACACTCCAACCAAATCAAAATTCAGAAATATTAATTAAAAATTTATGGATTTGGTAGCCCAAATTGAATGAAACTCCATAAATAATCATTTTTAAATATGTGTTTCTTTTAGATAAAATATTAAAAGTTACATATTTAAAAGGACTTTATTTATTCTAAATAAATCCAAATCATGGCTATATTTAGGTATCTCATGTATAAGAAAAAAGTTTCCGATATGGAATCGAAGAGGTTTCCCAAAATTACTTGGAATTCTAGCCAAAACTAGCATCTCCAACAAGCAAGGTTGACATAAGGGTGCCCGCCTTGGCTCAACCATTGAGGGATAAAGAAGGAAATGATATGAGAGAATAATGATAACATTAAAAAATGTGACTATTTCCAAATTTTGGGATCAGTTGTGGGATGATAAAGAGCTATAGAGGAAAAATAAAGCTAAGATATTATATGGAGTTTATTAGGTTGAACCTTGCTAATCATAATTATATTTTTTCCTTGACCAATGCTATCAAGAAATGAACGTTGTTCAAGATAAGAAATCATTTTCATGAAAGTTGAAGTGGAAGCTCACCACCACCATCATTTTCTAAAATATAACTATTTTTTATTTAATTAATTAATGAAAAAAATTTTAAAATTTAGAAAATATATTGAAATAAAATATAAATAATTTAAATTTTACTTGCTTATGCTTTAATTGAGTTATATGGAAATTATTCTTAAGAGTTTAAGAATGGGAAATAAAAATGTGAAACTAATTGGGATTGGGAATGTTTATTGATGTGTATTAAATTTGACAAATAAAATTCATACACTTTTCGTTTACTTATTGATCGGGGTGGTAAACTTATGAACTACACTGGTACAATTTGTATGAATAGGCTTCGGTTTCTTTTAACAAAAAATAATCCACTACCTAATATAACATCCTTTTAAAGCTTTTGGGAACAAAATATAATTTTTACCAAAAAGAATTTCAATATTGTTGGGAAAAAATACTGAGAGGAGGGGGGGGGGGGGGGCTTAATCGGTATTTGCAATAATCACAATGCTTTTTCTTTTCTCTTTTTTTGATTTCTATATGCAAATTTTATTAGCACAATCGGTGTATGTACGCAATTTTCAAAGATAAAATAGCGTATACACGGATAAATTTATTGTTTACGTAAATGTTCGGGGAAAGAAATCTTTAGCACCAAAGAGAAAGTAGCGCATACATAGATAACTTTACTATTTAGGTAAACATTCGGAAAGAAATATTTAGCCCATACTATCAGAAAAGTTAAGCAGTAAATAAGTGCGGTAATGACTTAATTAATGATCACACAAGAGCATCACACATGAACACAATGATTTAATGCTGGAAACCCAATTCAGGGGAGAAAAGCACCGGCGATGTCATATCTATATTCAATATTTACTATATGGAAAACTCCTTACAATGTTGTACTAATGCAGACTCGTATCGGTATGGAGGCATCCACTTGTAGAAGGCTGCAACCTTCTCTCGCTCTCCAGCTACTATGGTAAGGGAGCTCCAACCCCCCTGCTCTCATTTACCAACCTCTAGTGGAAGGGAGCTACAACTCCCTGATCAAAACACCAGACTTCTACTCATAGGAAGCTTCTACTTCGACACTAAATGGTTCAACCCTCGGACCCACTACGAGACCACGCTTCATAAATTTTCACACTTGGATCCAACAACTTTAACTCAACTCAGCGTCAAGATCAACACTAATAAACTTAACCCAAAATTCAAATAGAACAGTGAACACTATAACGAGAACACAATAATAAACCGAGATTTCAAAATGAACATGTAGAATGAATTTCAACCACGATCATTCATTATCTTAAATGCATACACTACTTCCCTTTACTCGAACCTATGTATATATGAACTTTCATGCACACTAACCCTGCATATAGATCAACATCATTTTATAAAACCCTTATTTAGTCAACATCATTAATCATAATTAATCACTCATTGATAAGATTTGTACATATTCAACTTAGCAACATATACATTATTCAAACAACCTAGATCTATATGAAGAATTCATTTACAGACCAACAGAAAATATAACAATAATAAACCGATAACCTCTCCATCAAGCTTTCAGAAAAACCCTATCTTCCATACGCACTTTTACTTGAACCAAACCCGTATGTATACACGCTTTCACCATGATGAACCATCATATAGATCTGTAAATATAGATTGTGCAGAAAGGTTCAGATCTATAGACTTACCTGATTTCTTCACACTTCCTTAGCAAACATGCATCGGATCACAAATTAAACCATCTCATCAATAGATCGAGTAAGTACATGGTCATTTCAATTCTAGAGATCCTTATCCATTATTATGTCCATGAGTGCGGCATAATTTCGAGCTACAAATAAATAGAACCCATTTCATGCAAATATACTTCAATATATAGGTTTAGCCTTTTTTTAAATACCATGAGCCAAAAGCACATAAATGCGGATGGTATTTTGGGACGAGATCAAATGGATGACAACTTTGTGCTCAATATTGTGGGCTAAAACCATGGTAATGCACCTTGGTATTTATAATTTTAGAGCGCAAAAAGGCATACGCAACTTGGATCATTTTTTGTCCACGTGTATACGCGACTTGCTCTATACAAATCTGTGTATAGAACCCTCAATTATGAATATTAAACATATTCTACTGGACTCGACACATTTCATACTGTTAGACCTTCGCAACCTATTGTGCTTCCCTAGAAGACATATACTTCAATATTTGCAGAGAGTTGCCATCAAGGGAAAACATATGCAACCATAAGAATCATATTGCCAACAATATCACCCTTTGGACTTGATGGCAACCATGTTGATGTTTGATCACCACAACACTGTAGATACATGGAGCTTAATTCAAACACCAAATACTCTCCCCTTTTTGACATCAAGAGAAAAGAGCTGACATTTTCTCCCCCACGAGAACATGTGGAAGCTTCAGATTTTCAATGACTCTTTAACTCAACAAAGTATGACCTTTTCTTTCACCAAGGACACAAAATTACATCAAGGATAGAGTTGAATGGATTTACATATTGACTCAACTACCCAACCAAGTGAGTTTTATTAAATTAAACATGACAATATTTACATCAAAGGTCTCAACATGACCTTTATATCAATTTAAAAAATATGACTTTTTATAGCGAGGACCAAAGAATCTCAAAAAGAGATCATAACAACAACCAACATAGTGCCAACAATGCACTCTTTCAGACAAGGCAAATGATCCCCCTTAAACATGTGCATGAGTACCAAAATAGCATATTTTACCCAACAACACCATAGATTATTCTAAAAGCTGACCTATAGAATTTCTTGAAAGCATACCCATAGAATTTTCTATCAACAAAAAACATACATGGTTTTATGCATAGAAACACGCGTATACATGTGATTCACCTACATGTAATGAGCATATCGAATTTAATATTTTGTAATTAAGCGAAAATAAAAGAGATAGAGATAACTCTAGCTTACTGCGAGATATTTGAATGCTTCCCTAGGAAGATTTTTAGTAAATATTTCGGCAACATGTTCTTTGGAGGGAACATACTGTAATTTGACCTTTTTTTCAAGAATTTGTTCTCAAAAGAAGTGGTACTTTGATAGGAATGTTCTTGGTCTTGGAATGCAAATAGGATGCTTTTGAGATGCTGATGGCACTTGTATTATCGAGATAGGATGGAGATGGGAGGTGAGAATTTGATTTGAATATCTTGTAATCTCTGAATCATCCAAAAAGTTGTGTGCAAACATGATGCGACAACCACATATTTTTCTTCTACTATAGGTAAGACAATAAAACTTTGTTTCTTCTGAACCAAGATACTAATCGAGGGCCCCATATAGAATGGCCTACCATTAGTACTTTTTTCGATCACCAACATTTCCAGCTTTCGATCAGCATCTACGTAAGAATGAAGAGTGAGATCAACATTCTTTGGATACCATAGACCAAAGTCTTGAGTCCCTTGTAGATATTTTGAATATTATTTTTTCATACTTTGAAGGTGTGAGTCTTCCGGATTAGCTTGGAATCATCTAACTTTCATCTTTACTAGCTTGATTTACATTCTATGCTTCAATAGTGGATAAGAATGCCGGATAGCTAGGGGATCCTACAAGATTTCTTCTTGTTTGGACGCTCTGATCCCTTTTCTCCTAGAATTTGAGATTCTGGATGATTATTTTCAACATACCTAGATGGAGCCTTTTTCGATACATCTTCTTGTGGTGCTTCATTGGGTTCTCCTTCTATATTATGATTATTTGATCGAGGGAAAATATACATCATCATCATCTTCATTTGTTGTTTTTATTTCCCTTTTAGGAGCGGTGAGAGACACATCAATTACAACATCAATACATTCAACAATGTTCAAAGTCTTTTATTGTAACATTTATATCCTTTACTTCTAGAAGTATGACCAAAAAATATTCCTTCATCTATTTCTAGGGCTCAAACTTACCATGTTTTTCATCATTGTTCTTGATAAAACATTTTGCTTCAAAAAACTCTAAAATGTTTCATAGTGGGAAGATTACCATACCGAGCTCATAAGAGTTTTTCTCACAATTCACACGAACATGAGCCTTGTTGAGAATATTTCACTGCGAGTATGTGCTACTTATCTCCAAAAGGGTATCGAGTTCCAGATTCATCAAGCATAGCACGAGCCATCTGTTGAACTAGTTCTATTCATTCTCTTCGCCACGCCATTTTGTTGTGGAGTTCCAACTACAAAAAAAATATCTTTTTATGCCATAATTTTCACGAAATCAAAGGAATTCATTTCGATATATATTCTCCTCCTCATTCGGATGTAAGACATTTGATTTTTAGATCTAATTCATTTTCAGCCAAAGCTTTGAAGATATTGAATTTTTCAAATTATTTATCTTTATGTTTCAGTAAAAGCTGATCCAACACATTCTATAAAAGTCATCAATAAATAGAATATAGTATTGTTTCTCCATGAGGTGACTTTTTCCATACAGGGACCACATATATCATTATGTATAAGTTCAAGAGGCTTATGTTTCGATCCTTCTTTCGTGTTGAATTTTACCCTTATTTTCTTACCCAAATTGGCATGATTTTCATATGGTACTTTCGGGAAAAGTGATGTTGGGTAGATCACGAAAAAAAATTTGAGTCTCATAGATTTGCTTATTTCGTAGAAGCTCAAATGTCCCGACCTTTTGTGCCATAACCGATTTTCCGTAGATTTACCTAGTAGCACTAATCTTGGCCACCTTTCAATATATTCAAATTTATTGGTGTTCTAGTTCCTTTTATTACCGTTTTTCATGTGTCAAGTTCACGTACTACATTATTTTGAACTAAAGTCAACTTCATTTCCTTGATCACACATTTGACTCACACTCAACGAGGTTACTCGCTTTAATCCATCCACATACATAACATTGTTATCTCTCACATTTTCTTTTAGAAAAACAAAACCTTTACCCTTAATGACGAAGGAGAGTCATTTCCAAAAAGCAACATTCTTTTCCTTCGTAATGCATTGTATGAAAGGAGTTTATTTTTATCACCTATCATGTGTTTTGAGCATCCATTATCAATGTACCATTGGTTTTATTCCCCCTTATCCAAATAAATCTATGTCACAATTTTCAACCTATAAGTCATCCACACCTTGGAGTTTCGAGTATATGCAATTTTGGGTTGAAGTTTGCTCATGCATTTAGATTCTTCATGTACAAAGTTATTGCAATAAGAACATTCAATTTAATTTTGAAGAGGAGAAAATTTGGTATAATTATTCTTCTTTATTTTCAGTCTCATTTTTTTTCTTTTTTTCTTCTCTACTAATGATGGTTTTGTGTGCAACACATTGAGAAGCTTTATGAAAAAACTTATGACATGAGAAAAATTTTCCATTAAAGAAGAAATTTTTTGTGATCATGGAATCTTCAATTGATGTTTTATACTGCTGATTGCTACTTCTCTTATTTTCTCATCCTTGAATTGAAGTGGTCATGTGCTTTACCCGGGTATTCTCTTTGTTCTTTTGTCTGAGTAATGAAATGTTGTTGGCTCACTTGAGTTGCATTTAGATAGCTTGGTGTTGAAGATTGAGAATATTCTCCGATATATCCAACACCTCTCTTTACAAGAGGAGAAAGCATTGAACCTTGACAATTTCATCTAAGGTTTCGGATTCTTTAGAAAATATAAGATTTAAGGTTTTCACTTTATCAATTTCCTTTCTTAGACTTACGTATTTCACATTCTAGTTTCTCATTATGATTCTCCTTTTCTATAAACTGATTCTTTAGAGTATCTATGTCCATTTTATTTTCTTCCAAATATATTTTGAGTTGATTGATATCTTCAACAAAATCATTTTCTCCTAAAGCATCCATAAATATATTTTGTCTCACTAGTGTTCTTTTCAAATGCCATGAGTAGTCTAGTACCTTGATGACATTCTCCTTCTTCACTATTTGATAGAACATAACTAAATTCATGAGTATAATAATTTTCTCTATTGATGAAACATTTATTATCTCCTTTTTCCAATTCCTTTCCCTATTCATGATTATCCTTATCAGGACATTTAGTAGTGTAACACCCCCAATTTATGTGTTGAAATTTTAAAGTTGGACATTTGAATTTTAATCCTAAGGGGAGTGGACCCGAAAGGATAGATACATTGTGGATGTAATTGAATATTTAGTTGAAGAAATAAATAAACTTTAAGTGTGCATATAGACCAGAGACGTGTTTAGAGCCATACTAAATCTGTGAGGATGGATAAGGCAAGTATTCCCTAAAATCCTTGAGAAATCCTTGAAGGAATTAATTCTAATTGAATTTGAGGAAGAATATAAATTTCCCCAATGTGGGGAAAGTAGTTGGGAAGGGAGTGGAAAAGGCTGGAAAAGGCAGAAACGTAAAACGACTTTAAGAATCCCAAAAATGGAAGCCTAGGCAAACGGAAGAAAACGTCACTATTGCGGACGCGAAATTAGAAAACGAGGCTTGGGGAAAATAGCTTAAATAAGTACAACAAACAAATCAAGAGGTTGATACTTGTGGTGGAGGTGGTCTGCGCTCGAGGGTGAGTTACGGAGAAAATAGAACTCTACGGTTGGATGGTCTAATGCATGACTAGTATGTCTTTACAATTAGTGCTCTTCTACTTAATCGGTATGAATTGGCTACATATAAAATCAAATGGAATAAAATTCATTTTAGTACTACATTTAACGGATTATCTTTGGGCATTCCTTGATTATGTTTAGTTGCTTAATTAGAAATCCACATAAATGAAAACACAGAAATTTTAAACCAAAACGGTTTAAATATGAAAGTGTAGTCTCCTGAGACAATAAATGTTAATTTGTATTACATGTGTGTATACAAAGGTGAAAATATATGCTCACATGTAAAGGTGAAAGTATATGCTCATATATGAGACAGAAAGATAGTTGTGATTTACCTGTTTACCCAATTGATCCTACTTTTAACAGGAGGGAACACCATGAGGTGCCCTTTTTCTATTTTTGCATGGAATTGAAAAATACTAATATGTAAAATAGATAGTATAAAAAAGTGAAACCATGATTGGTTTCAGTCTATAGATACTTATTTCAATAGAGAAAATTGATGTGAGAATAGTAATCTGCATACCTCATACCATAATCAAAACTATACATACATGAAAAAGAAAGTTAAGTATTGTTGTACTAAATTAAAAAGAAATTGAAGCGTGTGAATGTAAATTCTATATCCATGATCTAGAGTAGGAAAATATAACGAAGGCCATTCTGTAAATACATGCATAGTTATTAACATTACCTTTATAATCACATACCTTAACTTGGAATTTCAAGAGTATTGAAATGTTTTGAAACAGATGTATATTTCAAACTACAACTATAATATAAATTAGAATAGCGAAGTCGAGATCGTTAGGCATCATATATATACATGCCTATCATGGTGAGAACGTGCGACGTAGTACGTTTGATTTATGAGTATACTATTATCATTGTATAGGTTTCATATAACCAATCAATGAAACGCTTTGTGTAAATCATTAATACCGCAACATAATACGAAAAAAAATTGCCATACATTATGCAGGTTGACAGCTAATTACCGGATGATGTCCATTAGATAGAGTCCCCTCATTAGAGTGGAAAACGCGTATTCCACCACACAATGACGGTCAATGATTAAGATTTACTTAAAGGTACCTCTATTGCTACTAGGCTTCAATTATGAGAATAAAGGCGAGTTTAGAACCAAGCAGAGAAATCATTGTAAGTTATCCTTTGCGTAAGCGAGATGGTACGTTGAATTTATAGTCTGTGACTTTGTAGCTTAAAAAAAAAGTTCCGAAAAATTTAATACAACGGTCGCAAATATGGTGAACACGGTGTTCGCTAATGGAAGTTTGAACGAAAACATCATATAAGATTAACAGACGAGGCTCTATGTAACATTACGCGTCGGTGTGTGTACAAGCATCGAGCCAAAAATACGTAACCACGGTGGGCGTGTGATGTGGGAAGATGAAGAGAGTGGGTCGAGTTTAAAACCCAACAATGTTACCCGAACTATAACAACAACGATTTTCAATCACGGAAGGAACAAATTGAACGAAAAACCCTCACTGTAAACATGCTGGTATAACGGTTCCCAGTTAACATGAGTAGGAATAAATGTATTAACTTTAAAAACCATCAATCATTGCATTTGAGATTATAGAAATGAACTACTTTGGAACCTCACGCCAACTCACAGGATATGCCGCAAGATCCTCAATATACCTATAGCAACACGTAAAGACAACCTGCGGAATTCCCCTGGCGCCTCAACCGCATCGTGGAGGGTTGACAAAGGCGGAGGCTACGGAACTTGAACACGTGCGAAGGTCGGGTAGGCGGAGTTCGACCGAAGAAGGCCAATCCTCCCTGCGCACGAAACAAAATCAAACCCACGTGTGAGAAATTGGAAAAGACTATACAAGAAGTTAAATACAATAATAAATCGAAGAAGAAGAAGGGTGAATACGGAACGAACGAAGGTCGCTAAAGAAGGAAAATATACGACCGAAATGGTAGGTTTGAAAAACAAAGCTAAGGTAGCACTTCGTCGGATCGTGCAAAAACACACGACACGATTGAATAACACTCGGCCGAAACGCGTTGAACCTAGCCCCCATACCTACTATGCATTCAACCGTTGTAACCCGGGGGCGCCGAAAGGAAGAAAAGGGAAAACGCGAGGCTGAGCAGAAAACGAGAAGCCTGGGGTTGGAGACGAGCACTGTGCTGAGATTCGGATCTCGGGACTTGCGACCACCAAGAACCTTACGAGATCCAAGGGGGATTGTGGGAATAAAATCAAAGAGAACCGAGGTGTACGAGTTCGGAAGAGGTTACTTATATTCAATTCCATTCGAGGTACAACCGGCAATCAAAGTTTCGGTGAACGATGGACTCAACCACATCAAAGGTACCTACCCGCACACTGCTACAACTGAATTTAAAACATGGCGATTCGCATAGGCAAGTATGTGTGTTGAAAACGCGGTTTCGAATGGGAAAGGAAGAACACGCCATCGTAGTGGGACGAAGTTAAAACGCGGAAGAGCGCTGGGTCGGATTCGTCGGGCCCAACGAGCGGCGTGATAAAATGCTCAAACTCTTTCTCAGCTGCGCCGCATGGACATCACTTTCGCATGCTGATACGATGAAAGATTAGAAAGTCAGGCAATATTACGGTGCAAACACATGAACCAAAAAACCACGTGGTCTTCTCGCAGAACTAGGGTTTGGAAACCCATATTCCAGAAGATAGCGCTATCAGTTTTCAAAATAAGCAGATGTGCAGGCGATAATCCCTATCACTCTCCAAAAACAATTTGTAAAACAATAGGAATAAGTATTTGATGATGAAACCATTATCACGCTCTAGGAAACCGGTTGAAAACAACCATAATGATCGGTACAGGCAACATATATCATATGTTAACTAATATATGTAATGCGAATTAGGCATAGCTATTTTAATGATATACGATACCCACATAAATTGACAAATGGATATGTGGTGGGGCGAGGCAATATCAAACATATATCACGATTTTATACCAATTCATAAGGTTAAATATACATAATTATTTTAGTGGAGATATAATTATGTAAATAGGTTTCTAATGTATAGTGTTGAATATATATATAAGTATTTTTATGTGGATATATAATGTGTATACACATATATAACAATTTCATATTTGTAAATCGTATACTATAGCATTGAGGGTTTGGTTATAATGTGTGGGTTCTACTTGTAATAGCGAAAAACTTCAAACATTAAGGTAAGGAATATCATTAGCCTTCCCAATTTTAAAAGGGGTTATTATTGCTGTTTCAAATAAATATTCAATTAGAGGAAAAAGGGAAAAACTTTGAGATTATTTAATATGAAGATATCTATGTGGAAAAAAAATAAAAAAATGGAGGTGTGACAAATGGTATCGGAGCACCGATTTACAACAAATTAATTTTGTCAATTTTTAACTCTTTGTATACATGTTTTTGTTTTTAGATTTTTATAAAAAATTTCTAATGTTTGTGTTGTGAGTGTGTACGGTTAGAAATGAAGTTTTGAAGGTGAAGGTTTGTGTGGATGCAGGATGAGTTTGCTACCCCGGATCCCAACGCTACGATGATGGCCATATTTGCATCGGTTGCAACGAAATTGGCTGAAATAAGAAGCGAATGACGGTTGTCATCGGCCCGACGAAACAGAAAAAACTCGCCAGAGGGTCGCCGGAACGACCCAAGAAGGCGAAGGTTCGAGAAGAAAGATGGATAGTCGGTATTGAAAACTACTAGACAACGGCCATGGAAAAAATTACGAGAGAGTTAGGAAGATTATACCTCCCTCCTATGATGAAGAGAGGATACGAAGCTTGGTTATTGAATATGATCGGTATTTCTAGGTCTACGAATATGACAATCAAGGCAGTTAATACATTTACGATTTAAAGAAAAGCTACCTTGTGGTGGGAGGAGACGAAAATGGTCCATGCATTGATAAAGAGACGAGTTACTTGGAAAGAATTTCAGGATTTAAAGTTTCAGAATCGGTACTTGAATGAGCGTGGTACTATGATGACAAAAAGCAAAGATAATTTCATGGAAACGCAGGTTGCAGGACGACTCACTATCGATGAGTTTGTTTACTAAAGTGCGATCTGTTATGAGACACGTACCTTACATAAAGGAAGAAAGCAAAAAGGTCAAAGTACGGTTTCTGAATTGTTTTGCCTATGGCATACAAAGAGAAAATTGAGTTTGACAACCTTCAAAAACTGTGGACGCGAAAGAGCATTGTTAAAGCAGACTGGGTGTGTTGCTCCAAATGGGTTGAAAGGAAAAAACTGAAACCGAGGGAAAAAGATTTGGGTACGTAAGAAATGAATTCAAAGGAAGAAAGCGAGAAAACCGACTTCTATCGGAAAAGAAATTTTGGCAGAATCCTTGACGATGAAAAAGGTTTATTACAGAAAGCAAAGATGGCCAGCTGTCAGTCCCAAGTGGCTTCGAAACGAATGGATGGAGGCGAGTCAAAAAAGGAAGGAGCAGTCGAGAATGAAAGGAACCCTTGAAAGTGTTGAGGAAAGTCGTGGAGCATCTTTTGAGGAGTCTGCCCTCCATAGAAACATTCATGATGCATCGAGAGCGCGTGCTGACGAAAAGTAAATGATGGCATGGAAACATACCCGACTATCAGTGCGGCCCTAGCAAAATGACCGTAGCGAACATCAAGCAACCATGGTGGAAATGGAGGGTAAAGATTTCTGACCTACTGTTTTCTTCTGCAGTTGATCCGAGTGCTGCTTTGAGTTACATTGGTCCAAATATTGTAGAACAGTAGCATCTTGAAAACTGAGAAATTTCCAGCAATCATGGTTGGTACGACTAGCCGGAACTAAGAGAAAGGTAACACATAAGCGCACGAACACGAGATATTAGATTAAATGAGTTTGACGACGGTGAAATTTGAACGTTACGCTGGCACAGGGTCATATGATCTGTTGATAGGGATGGACTGGCTGGAAAAATACGAAAGACCTTTGATGGATTGCTGGGATAAGACCTGCGCATTGTGTGAGATGAGGAAGGAAACACCTTTTACTCGCTCAAGAAAGCAAAAACCTATTTAAACGCAGGACCATTTCAGCTGTGCAATTGAAAAGAGACGACTAGAGAAAGGATATGAAGTTTATGCGATGTGCGTAACAGAGATAGAACGAGAAAGGCTGAAGAGAGTTGCGGATGCTTGTGCCGGTGATCAGGAGAATTTCAGAGGAAGTCTTTCGAGGGAAATCCCTCATCTACAAAGAGATTGACTTCTCAATCGGTCTGAGTGCCAAGAAACCTTTGTGTTTCCACGGAGGCACCCTATCGGATGGGTCCTCCACGAACTTATGGGCCATTAATGCAACTGCACAGGAGCTGCTAGATAAAGGGGTATATGGAGACCAAAGTGTGTCTCATGCTCGCAGTCTTTGACTGTGAAAAGAGAAGATGGAACTTTCAGGATGTGCATTGATTGTAGGCAAACTGAATAAGTTGACCATTAAAAATAGATATCCCTTTGCCCAGAATTGATGATATTTTTAATCAGGGTGAGAGGAGCGGTCGATTCTCAAAAGTCAACATAAGAACTGGTTACCACCAGCTCATAATTAGGAGGAAGAGATCAACATGACATTTAGAACCGTGTGTGGCCACTACGAATTTGTAGTTCTACCTTTTTGGTTTGACGAATACTGCCACATTTATGTGTCACATGAGCAGGTGTGTTGAAAAGCAAGTATTTGGATAAATTTTGTCCTTGTGTTCATAGATGATATCTTTAGTTTACTCCAAATAGTTTGAGGATAGAACATAAAGGAACACCCTATGAGTAGTGTTGGAGACTCTATAGGACCAGGCTATGTGTCAAGTTCAGCAAAATGTGAATTTCTATAAAGAAAGCAAGATTCCACATTGAGCCATATTATTTCTCTGAAACAAAGGCCTGGCATATTGACCTCGAGAAGATAAAGGCCATTAAAGAATGGCCGGTGCAGCTAGTCGATGTGATGAGTGAAGGATCCATTCATGTGTGATTGCTGGAAATTTATTATCGCAAACGGTGCAGAGAGGTTTCGCTACATAGCTTCGTCCCACCACGTCCTTACAGTAGGAGAGGCAGGGTGCTCAGTTTGTCGCGGTGCATGCCAAACCAGCTTTCTGAGCAAATTGAAAACTAGCTTACTTTTCAGCTTTCATCGAAAGATTGCAGATCCCGATAAAGGAATTTGGTAGTGCACAGATGCTTGTGGAGAAGGATTGGGAGGAGTTCTATCTACGGAAAATGCGATGTATTGCCTATGTAATCCAGAAAATTGAAGACTACATGAACGCAAATTATAGTGCCTATGATCAGAGTGCATTAGCGCTGTTATCCATGCTTTGAAAATGTGGTGGCACTATCTTCTTGAGAAAAAGAGTTTACATTGATGATATCGATCATGGTGGTACTCAAATGTTCTTTCTCAGGCGGTACGAATTTGCAAGATTTCATTGCGCGGATGGGCGTGCTCCTTTTTTAAGTGAGTTTGGCATGGACATAGAAACATATCAGAGGGAAAGAGAAATAAAGTTGTTGATGCATTAGCGGAAATGTTTCGTCAAAATATCAAATCACATTGGGAGTAGTGCTCAGGTAAGATGTAGAAGAGTTGGTGGTGAAAGGCAGACGACCGGGACCAAAATCTATGAAACTCTCTCGGTGAAAATTACGGAAAAAGAGAAAAGCTAGGTTTCTACTCAAAAACCAAAACGTAGGGTGATCCGTGAGCATAAAAGACAGGTTTGTATTTTCCCCAAATGGAGAGTCCTTGAAAAGAGGAGATTTCCCGGATGAGTACCACGTAAAGCAACCTTATGCCGGACATCCAGGATAATGTAGAAAAGTGTTAGCAACGCGAAAAAGAAAGTTGTTTCCGACGAGAGAAATGAAGAGAGAGGTAGCGTATTTATTTAGGTGAGATGCATGGAATGTCAACTAGTCAAAGGTGGAGCACCGACATCTACGCTGAGACTGCTGAACCCTTGTCCAATTGCGTAAATGGAAATGAGACACCTGACTTTCCATGGACTTTTATTACGGAGATTACCCAAAACACAAATACCGACGCATGTTCTTGTAATGCGTAAGTTAGAGAGACACTCTAACGCAAAGTCAAGCCACTTTATACCGTTGAAATCCACCTTTGGGCAGCTCGAAACGTGGCATAATGTTTTCCTCAAAGAGATAGTAAGGCTTCCGCGAGGTTCCCAAGGTGATTGTCTCGGATAGGGATGCTAAAGTTCACGGCGACACTCTGGGAGAGGATTGTTTGCGAGAACGGTACTAAAAGTGGATACCGTCTCTGCGCTGCCACCCTCGACACGATAGGCAAGCATGAGAGAAAGGACTAAATCACATCTAGAGGATATGTTTGAGTATGTATGTGATGGATAGGCCATCAAAAGTGGGAAAGAGGTACTTACGTTGGGCCACAGGTTGCCTATAATAATAGCTACCAACCTCTCCATCAAAGATGAGTTCGTATTTGAGGCACTGCATGGGAGGAAAGTGTCTGTACCCCTTTGAGCTGAGTCACCGGACGACAAAGCGAGGTGTCGGGACCCGGATGCTTTACAAGAGATGGATAAATTGTCAACACGGATACAAAGTAACATCGAAGACAGCCGCAGACCGTTTCGTAGTAAAGTGTCTTTGATTAGAAAAGCAGTGTGCACGGAGAATTTCAAGGTGGGAGACCATGTGTGTGTGCGTATTAGACCCAAAAAGAGCACACTTTGTGCTTGAGAGTTGTACGTGCGGCATTCCTAGATATCGTGATCCTTTTGATATTAGAAAAGGGTGGGACTACGGTGGCCAGTACAGCCTTCCACTCACCCCCATGTTAGAGTGCACATGATGTGTTTCATGTTTCATTGTAAAAAGATATGTGCCTGATGCTTTCTCACATAGTTTGATTGGAATGTTGTATTGCAGGTGGAAATCCGTAAGAGTGAGCTTTTCTACCGAGCCGCTTCAAATATTGGAGCGGGAAGAAATTGAATTGAGCAGGAAGCAGTGGCGTAGTAGAAAGGTGCGATTGGAGGAAGCACTGCTACCGGCTAGAGTTATCTGGGAAAGGAAGGAAGAGTACGAAATGATGGAAAAATGTCCATTTTTGTATTTGCAAAAGATGAAACTCTAGTAGTTGAATAACAACACTGAGTAGCTAAGTGTTTGGCTTTTCGCAGGGGAGATTATGCAACACTTCAATTCATGTGATTTCATTTTAAAGTTGGACACTTTGAACTTTACATCCTAAGGAGTGGACCCCAAAGGATGATTACTTTGTGGATGTAATTCAAACATTTAGTTGAAGAAAGTTGAAATAAACTATTGCGAGGTGCATATAGATCTAAAGATGAGATTTATGAGACCACTATGCTAAATGTGGTCTGAGATGGATGGTGCAAAGTATTTCACAAAGTTCGCAGAAATCCTTGAAAGATAGTGGTGATTCTAAATTTGAGATTTTGGAGGAAAGTCTCTAAATTTCCCAACGATGAGGAAAGTAGTTTGGGAGAAGGAGTGGAGTTGGAAAAAGTTGAGGAAAGTTAGGGATAAAAACGATCCTTTAAAGAATCCCTAGTGGGCAGCGCGGCAAGCGGAAGAAAAGCATCCCGCTATTCCGGACGCAGAAATTAGAGAAATGTGCTTTGGGGAGGCATTGGGCTCCATAAGTCGCTACTAGAACGAGATCAGAGGTTGGTCTCGTGTCCAGGAGAATGGTCTCGCTCGTGAGTCCTAGGAGACAAGAGGAACTCTCCATGTTGAGGTTTGTTAGTCTAATGCATAGAGCTTGGTATGTTCCTCAATTTGATACGTATGTTTCTGCTCATATCGGTATGAATTGGCTACATATAAAATCAAATGGAATAGAATGATTGTTTTATTTTCATTTAAGATTCTATCTTTGAGCATTCACCTTCCAGTTCTGTTTGAGTTGAACTAAGGTACATAAGGTAGAAACCAGAAACTTTAAGCAGGAAATGATTTGATTTGATGTAAATATCCTGGAGACAATAAATATTTAATTTGTATTTTGTGTATGTATACAAGGTGAAAATATATGCTCACATGTAAAGGTGAAAGTATGTGCTCATGTATAGGTTAGAAAGATAATTGTGATTTTGTATTTATGATGGGTCCTACTTTTAACCGGAAGAACACCATGAGGTACCCTTTTCTTGCATGATTGAAAGAAATACCTAATATGTAAAATAGAATGGTATGTGAAATTTAAACCATGATTGGTTCAAGTCTATAAAATACTTACTTTTAAATGAAAAAATTAATTAACGAGAATAATGGTACGCCACCTCATACCATAATCAAAACTATACATACATAGAAAGAAAGGAATTTAAAGTATTGCTAAGTTAAAAGTAGGACGTGTAGATGTAAGTTCATATCAACAAGTCTGGGTAGGAAAATATAATAGAGACATTCTACGGAAAGTACTTTTGTGATTATATTACCTTTTTATAGTCACATTATCCTTCAATTTCAAAGAGTATTAGGAAATGTTTTAAAATACAAATTAACATGTTTAAACCCAATATAATATAAGTTAGAATAAGCGAAGTGGGGGGATGGATAGTCATCATGTATATACTTACCTATCATGGTGAGAAACGTCGACGTAGTACGTTTGATTCTCGGTATACTATTATCATTATACATTTTCATATAACAATCAATGGTGATATATAAAATCATTAATACACACTTGTAATACGCGAAAAAAAAAATTGGCACTATTCCCGGGTTGACCAGCTAATTACCGGATGATGTCCATTAAAATGATCCCCCTCGTTAGAGTGAAATGTGTTCACTGTACACCAGTGACCAGTCAGCCAATTAAGTTATATTCGGTGCCTCTCTTGTCTCTGTTCAGTATAAAGAATAAAAGCAAAGTTTAGAACAACGGAGAGAAAGTCATTATAAGTTATACCCTGCAGGCCGGATGGGCCACAGCTAGTTATAGTCATGACACGCAAGCAAAGAAGTTCAAGTTTAATACACAACAGTCCGCAAATGGTGGTGCAATTAGTGACATGTTCGCTAATGGAGGGGGGTTTATTCGAAAACATCATATAAGTTAACGAGGGCGAGGGCTCTATGTAACATTACGCGTACGATTGTATGTACAAGCATCGAGGACAAAAATACGTAACTTAGTAAGGGCGTGTGATATGGGAAGATAAGGAACGGTCGGGTTTCCGGCCCCGTGATATTACCCGAACTATAACAACAACAGATTGTAATCACCAAGACAAATGGAAACGAAAAAACCCTCCCGGTGTAAACATGCTAGTATAACGAGGTTCCCAGGTTAACATGAGTAGATAAGTATAATAGCAGAAAAACCATCAATCATTGCATTTGCAGGATCGCCGAATGAACTAGCTGAGACCTCTGGCAATTTCACAGGATGTGAGCACGGATCCACTCAGTATACCTACAACAACGTATAAACACAACCTCGGAAATTCTAAGGCGCCTCAACACCGCATCGTGGAGGGTTGACAAGGTGGAATCCAGGAACTTGAACACGTACGAAGGTCGAGTGGGTAGAGTTCCGGACGGGGGAGCCGATAATCATCACTACTTTCGAAGGCAAAGTCAGGCGACTGGTATCGAAGGTGGGAAAGGGCGTACGAAGAGTTAAATGCAATAAGGAAGTACGAAGAAGAAGAGGGTGAATACGAGACGAATAGGGGGTACTCGCTGGGAAGGAAGAAATATACGGTAAAGAAATAGTGGTACAGAAAAACAAAACTAAGGTAGCACTTCATGGATCGTGAAAACACCAAGCAAATTTAGACAACACTCGGCTGAGCGTAGGCGTTGAACCCCACAATGACTTTCTATACATTTGTACGTATATCGCCCGGAAGCTTGAAGGAAAAGGAAAGGGCGCGAGGGCTTTGGGCAAAACGAGAAACCTAGGGTTAGAAAACGGCTTTGTGTACCTACAAAGATTCGGATCTAGGACTTGCAACCACCGAAGACACGGGATCCAAGGGTTGTAAGGATCAAATCAAGCGAAACGACGGTGTACGGGTTCGAGAGGGTTATTTATATTATTCAATTCCATTAAATTTTAACCGAACAATCAAAGTGTCGATGAGCGATGAACTCCAACACAACGTCAAAGGTACCCCGCCACTGCTACCACAGCTGGTTAGGAAACGTGGCGACTTCGCATAGGCAAGTATGTATTTGAAAACGCGGTTTAAGATAGGAAAGGAAAGAACTCTTGTCATCGTGTAGTCCGGACAAAGTTAAAACGGAAGAGCGTACAGAATTTGGGTTAAATACGACCCAATAGCGACGTAATGCAGGTACTCAAACTCTTTCTCAGCTACTTTACATAACATTGTAGGTGCATACAATCTGGCGAAAAGAAAGATTAAATCAAACCAATAGCTTCACGGTCCATAAACCGTGAACCGAAAAACCATAAATTAACCCTACATGAAGACTAGGGTTTTGGAAACCATATTCAGAGGGTGACACTATCAATTTCAAAATAAACGGATGTACGTGGACGATAATCCCTATCACTCTCAAAAACGAGTTTTGTAAAACAATAGAATGAAATGTACCCACGACCGCGAAACGCTGTCACGCTAGAAGCTGGTTTGAAAAACAACCATATTGGCCAAGGCGCAAGCACGCATATATCATATGTTAGCTAATATATATAATTCGAATTAAGCCATAGCTATTTTATTGAAGTATACGATACCCCACATAAATTGACAAATGGATATGTGGTGAGGCATGCGATGTCAAACATACGTATCACGATTTTATACCAGTACATAAGGTTGAATATACATAATTATTTTAAGTAGATATAATTATGTAAATAGGTATACTAATGTATAGTGTTTAATATATATATAAGTATTTTTATGTGGATATATAATATTAACATTACATATATAACGATTTCATATTTCATAAATCGTATACTATAGCATTGAGGGTTTGGTTATAATGTGTGGGTTTTCTGCATAATAGCGGCAAAAGCTTCAAACATTAAGGTAAAAGATATCATTAGCCTTCCCAATTTTAAAAGGGGGTTATTATTTCCTGTTTCAAATAAATATTCAATTAGAGGGAAAAGGGAAAAAATTTAGAGGTTAATACCAATATAGAATATCTATATGGAAAAAAAAAAAAAAAAATTGAGGTGTGACAAGTAGCATAATGACAAACTCATCCATAAGCAAAATATTTGAAAGGAAGCTTACCTCTGAACCTCCCAGTGCCAAGTTATATATTTTATTTACAAAATTTATGTTATATTCTTCTAAAACATATCTTGATCCTTCTTGTTCTTCCATTTCCTTGCCTTTTGCAGCGACTCTAAAAACAACTTCTTTGACTTTCAAATGGACCTCCTTTTCTCATTTCACATGCAGTTAGGATCCCATGAAGTTGAACAATAGTAAGAATTTGTAGATCCTGCTTATGTTCAATAGCATACACTTTTGAATAGAATTTAGGAGTTAGAGATATTAAATATTTTTCTACTAAGAGTAGTGTAAGTTATATTTTTATGTTATATGGAAATTATTCTTAAGATTTTACGAATGGGAAATAAGAATATGAAACTAGTTGGAATTGGGAATGTTTATTTATGTGTAATAAATTTGACAAATAATATTCATACACTTTTCATTTACTTATTGATCAGGGTGGTAAACTTATGAACTATCTAGTATAATTTGTATGACTAGACTTTGGTTTCTTTTAACAAAAAATAATACACTACCTAATATAATGTCCTTTTAAAGATTTTGGGAACAAAAATATAATTTTTTACAAAAAAAATTTCAATATTGTCCGGAAAAATACTAAGAGGAGGGGGACGAGGGGTTTATTCGGTATTTGCAATAATCACAATCCCTTTTCTTTTTTCTAAATTTCTATATGCAAATTTGATTAGCACAATCGGTATATGTACGCGACTTTCCAAAGAGAAAATAGTGTATACACTGAGATAAATTTACTATTTACGTAAACGTTCGGAAGAAATATTTAGCACCAAAGAGAAACTAACGTATACATAAATAACTTTACTTGTTTTAGGTAAACATTCGGAAGAAATATTTAGCCCATACTATCGGAAAGTTAAGCGATGAAATAAGTGTAGTAATAACTTAATTAATCATCACACAAGAGTATCACACATGGACACCACGATTTAATGTGGAAACCCAATTTAGGAGAAAACCACCGCTTCTATCATATCTATATTCAATATTTATTTTATGGAAAACTCCTTACAATGTTGTACTTGATGCGGATTCGTATCGGTATGGAGACATCTACTTGCAGAAGGCTGCAACCTTCTCTTGTTTTCTAGCTACTACGGGAAGGAGATCCAACCCCCCTGCTCTCGTTTACCAACCTCTAGTGGAGGTGAGCTACAACTCCTGATCAAAAACACCGACTTCTACTCATAGGAAGCTTTTAGTTCCACTAGCCGAATGGTTCAACCCTCAAACCCGCTTGCGAGACCACACTTCATAAATTTTCACCTTTGGATCAAACAAATTTAACTCAACTCGACATAAATATCAACACTCGATAAACTTAGCTGAAAATTCAAATAGAGCAGTGAACAACACCTTAACCGGAACAACTGTACCCCCAATTTGTGTGTTGAATTTTTAAAGTTAGACATTTGAACTTTAATCCTAAGAGGTGGACCCCGAGGATAGTGTGGTGTGAATGTATTTGCATGTTTTTATTTGAGAAATAAATAAAATGATTATGCATTTTGACGAAAAGTTAGAATCATGCCAAATCCGCGGGGATGGATAAGGCAACAAATCCCAAAATCTTTCAAAAATCCTTGAAAAGAGAATTAATTTAGATTTGAGGAGAATCTAAGTTTCCCCAATGAAGAGGTAGTTGGAAGTGGTGCCGAAAAAGGTGGAAAAGGGCGGGGAAAAGCTTCGCGACTTTAAAGAGGTCCCAAAGAAATGGAAGCCCTGGGCTAAGCCGGAAGAAAACGTCACCTTTATTCTCGACACGGTGGAAACGTGCTTTGGGGAAAGCAGAGCTTAAATAGCTGCTCTAGGAAGATTAGAGGGATGTGACCGAGAGGGTGATCTCGACTCGGGGTGGTCTTGAAGACAAAGAGGACTAAGGTTGGGAAGTTGTACATTTGCAGTTGGTATGTTGTAGGTATTGTTTATTTTGATGTATTATGGTATGAATTAGCTATAAAACTTAAAGCATTTGTAGGATTGATACTGGTACTACATTTAACGAGAATCCACATCCTAAGGCATGCCTTGATTCTGTTTGGTTGTAGTACGGAAATTCCATGGAAGTAGAAACCCCATTTTGTAAACCAAGGTTGGTTTAAGTACGATTACTTGGCCTCTACGGATGATTATTAATTTTGTTGTATTCCCACCATAGACACAAAATGAGATGATATGTATGTGTATACTAGAGAAACATTATAGCAGAACTAAAGTTACATGAGTACCAGTCTAAAGAAAAGTCGGATTAAGGTATATGGTCTTCGAAATAGTGCTAGAAACAAAATAATTTTACTCTATGTAATTTTGATAACATCTATAAAGGTATATATTTTATTCCAAATCTAGCCTTATATAAAGAAAACAAATATCATAGAAAGAAAATTTATAATTAAGATGTTTAGTCAAATGCTATTAAACACATATAGGCATCCTTGAAGAAAAAATAGTATTTAATAGCGAGGATTAAGATTCTTGTTAAATCACAAGGAGAAAATCTACAAGGTTATAGCGCCTAGCAATTATAGGGTACTTTGTTTAAATTAGGTTCTAACCCTTGAAACAAATAATATGTTAGGTTACTCTGTCACGAATGTGTATATCATTAATGGAACTATAGAACACCTATATGTACCTTTAGAAAAATATAGATATATATGTGTTAACAGTATCTAGAAAAATCCCAATTAAGCTTTTAACCTCTACCATATATGATATATATATGCATGAATTTTCATATGTCACGTGGACGATATAACTACAAATCTTACATTTTAAACCACATGTATTAAGAAGGAACATAAGTACTGAAATATAGGTATATATATGGACATATAGGTCGAAAGGGGACATAAACATACTAAATAACTAAATATATATGAGCGCTATAACTATGGGAACTAGCGTACGATCGAAAGCTATCTTAACACGGGTAGGATATCATAAGAACATCAACTATATAATTGCCGAAGATTTAAACAAATACCTTGTTTCCATAGTTTATATAAATACGGTAAATAATAACTGCGTCTCACCACTAATTCTGCAAACCATAGTGGATGAGTAGAAGCAAGAAAATATCTATGTGCGGAAATAGATAACATAACCATCACGAGATTCGGAGAAACAGGTGTTAAATAAAACAAAGAGATTGTTGTACGAATCGGGAGAACAACGTTAAATAAAACAAAAAGAGATTGTGCGAATCAAATAGGGTTCTATCGTGTGATGGTCAAATTAGATTTATAATGACGAGCGCATAAAGTAGGTCGACGAAACATAATTCTCTTGTGAAACCACCATAAACCAAGCCACGACGAGTGTCGAACCTTTGATACATCGGATGAGCCGAAACCAAACTTTGAACTACTTTCAAAGCAATGGCCAACAAGATCATTGTCACAACTGTTATGAGCGCACAAATCGAAGTCAATATGTTCGCATATGAAGGTATTATGCTAAAACTCCCGAAACAACGTATCACGCTTGGGGTATACTCTTGTCGTAAAACAATAAGATTAACGGTGTTGAACTTTCGTAATGAAGATAGACGGCCCGAAGAAAAAGAATTTAGTGTTACAGGGTGATCACCATGCGTCGAAGCTGATAGTAACCACATTCGTGTAGAAAACCATACGGTACGATGTATGTGAACGCTGGTGGTTTACCGGCGCAAATACGGGGGGGCGAGGCAACCTACGATTCACACTCGGACGTTAGCCATAAAATACTGCCAAATATCGTCACATGGATATGTATTAAGCATGAAAATAATAACGTTAGGAACCAAAAAATTCTTAAGTTTCTGACGAAGTTGCTTAGAAGCGAAGTGCAAAATTGTGGTAAAAATAGTACGGTTTAACGCGCCCAGGGTATGAGTTGGGTCTTTGCCCAAACTTACCACCGGATGAGTGGACCTTTGTGTCGTCCAAAAACGAAGTAAAGATCTACAGGCGTAATGAAATATTAGATGAGAGAAATAAGCGATACCAAACCTTAGACCTCCACACGCAGTTCGCATTGCAACTTGTTTGAAGGAGCAAGGAGACCGAGGCGGAGATGCGGGGAAAAGAAAACAAGACGAAGAATACGGTAAATAGATCGACACAGTATCTCTAGTTAAAAGAAAATTCGAACGAAGTTCATCTCCAACGCCACCTTTAGAAAATCCAAGGGCGATTGCGTCGGCGGAAAGTACAAGTGGTGTGAAGGGGCGCGAGGAGCATTGTGGCACATAAACGCGATTAAACCTAGATCGAGCCTTTGCTGTGCCGGCGACTCGGTGTACAGTACTATGGCCGACGAGCGCGGTTGAACTCCCGTCGGTGTGGTGGACATGAATTCGAGAGTGCGCCGCACGGTGAACGTTGCTCTGCACGAGAAAAAAAAAAAAAAAAAAAAACATTGTGAAAAGATTTAACTCAACCCACACCGTCAAGCTAGATGATCCGAATCACAGGTTAGGCGGCCCTTATCATACGGATGGAGTACGAAAATTGAGTACTGCGTAAGGATGCGCGTGTGTGTGTGTGTGGTTTTAAAACCAAATCAACGATAGTGCTAACCCGTGTTCGAGAGGTCATAGGGTTTACGCCGATGATTTAAGCCAGTCGACATTGTGCGCGAGAGATAGTACGCGTAGGCAGCAACAAACGGATAAAATTGTCCCGCCGCGGTCTTTCCGAAAAAAAAATAGATTGGAATACCTGCATAACAAATGTCGATCGAGAGGTTAGACACGGATTTTAGAAAATTCAAATGACGGTGAGAAGAAACCGAACTCCAGGACCATACATATCTATATGCATCGAACATTTGAACCTGCATTCATACCATGGTCAACATGCCCGGATATATGTAGATCATGACGTTAGATTGATTTTTGTGTGTATTACTACCCATGGAATATTCAAATTATTCACATTAAAACTAACCTCGGTCTCAGGCCCGACTGTAGATGTAATCGATAATTCAGAGATGAAGATATACGTGGTATGGAGGCACGGGGGGTTGGGGAGTGAGCGCGCGCCACTCCAATTATTATTAGCAAGTAACAAACGCATACATGTGTGTGTGTATATATATGTTATGAAATAAGTACATTATATATATAAGTTTATATATATGAGGAACGTATTATATATATAAGTTTATATAGGATGGGCGTGTATGTAAGTTGGTGATATAATTATATAGTATATGTATTGGACTATATATGGGGTAGATAGAATAAAAGAATGAGGGTACGTAGGGGAGCATGAAAGCATGAATTTTGTGTTCATGGGTATATTGTAAACCTTGGAAATAGTAAAAGTTTATATAAAGGAGGTAGTGAAAAAAAAAATATATATTAAAATTTTAAATAGAGAAATTGAAGAGGTGGTGGCTGATAGATAGAAAATAATTAAGTCTTAGCATTAGATAACTAGAAATTGAAGTATAAAGAAAAAAAAAAAAAAAAAAAAATTGTCTTCTTAAGCGGAAGATGTTACAAATGGTGTCGGAAGCGAAATTGCAAGAAGTAGGCGTATTATTGTGCTCACAAGTGCAGGTGTTATTGCGGGGGTGTAGAGATTGCAGCCGATGTAGAAAGTTGTTAGAATTATTTTTTGTTGTGTTTGGTGATTAAATTTATGAAGTGTGTACGGTGTGGTGCTAAAATAGGTAGAGGAGGAATCTATGTGGATACGTGTGGAGAGCGATAAAAAGGTATCTTTATATCCTAATTACCTCACATTGTGTTATCAGCAGGAGACGACTTTTTGTTGAAGTGTACTCGATGCAGGCGGCTATTTAATAAAGGTAATGTTTGTGAAGATATGGTATGGAAATGCAAATACGGAAATAATGAATGTCGAAAAAATACGCGAAAAAGTGGTACAAATGACGGAAATGTAAGACTGCACTACGACGGCAACACTGAACATCGATTGGGGATACACGGTAGTAATAACTCTTTCCCCTAGAAATCGATGTGAGATGACCAAATGCGGGACACGGAATGATTGGCTACGCCTCTACGGTTTGAAGATCTCGAGCGGTGAAAACAACTCAAAAGAAATGAAAATCTAAGCATAAGCTGAAAGGAACATCAATCTAAAAGCAAGCAGAGCAGAAATTGAATGGCCGGCGTAAAACGATGAATTCAGTTCATAACCGAAGCAAACTAGATTTCTGTCTTTAATCCTGTCGTGACAACGCAACAGTAACTATCGTAATTCATAAACAAAAGGAATAACCATTTGGAATTAGATACAAAAAAACAATATTTTATAACAATTGAATAATTTGACATAAATATTGTTTTTTTGTATCTAATTCAGTTATTATTCACTTTTGTTTATGAATTACGATAGTTGATTGTTGCGTTCTTGTCGGCTTGAGTTAAAGTAGAAATCTAGTTTGCCCAATTGTAATTAGTTAACATTTCTTTCTGTTGCTATTCAATTCTGTTCATGCTGAATTGATGTTCCTTTCCGATTTGCGTTTTAGATTTCATTTCCTTTGAGTTATTTTCGCACAGCTTTGAATCTCTATTTATGAAGCTGATATCGTCGATCTGAATTTAGTAAATCTCCCTCGATTTCTAGGAAAATTGTACTATTGCATCTGTCGATATCTGCTGGAATTCTTATAATTAATAATCTTTATTCTGTCATTTAATAATTAGATTTCTTTTTCAACGTTAACATTCATTGACTACGCGTCAATATTTCTATACTTCATCTTCACAGAACATTACTCTTGATTAAATAGCATACCGGTAGAAATACACTCTTGAAACAAATTATCTCTAGAATTGACTTAATTAATGTAATTAATTAGGAAATTGCAAAGACACCTTTTAATAAAACCGCGCGAATCCACATGGAATTCCTCCTCTGACCATTTAACGCCGCAATAAATTTAATGATGTACAACAAAATAACCCAGCAATCTCTATCTTGCGCAATCTCTGCAACTGTAATAACATTGAGCCCTGAGCGCAATAATAGCGGCCGATTTCTTACTACGCCCGAATACATTACTACGTATAACATCTCGATTTAAGAAGACGCAATTTTCTTATATATTTCTAGTGCTCACGAATCTTAAGATCGAATTTATTACAAATACATTGTCGCCTTTTACCCCTTCAATTTCTCATTTAAAATTTTAATATATATTTTTTTCACTACCCCCTTTAGCAGCGCTACTATTTCAAAGATCGACAATACTCTACATGAACATAAAATCTTATGCTTCTCTTAAAAGCCCTACGCTACTCATTCCTTATTCCATCTATCACATATAATCCAATACATATACGATATAATTATATCGCCAACTTATATATAATGCCCATCCTATATAAACTTATATATAACTTAAATCTTCATATATATAAACTTATGCTAATATAATGACCATTTCATAGGCATGCTCATATGCATATATGCCATATGTAAATGCGTTTACACTTGATTAATACTGGTGGAAACGTAGCAGCTCGCATCTCAACCCTGCATGGAATTTCATTACCCGCGTCTTTCTCTATCCTTTAATTCATCGGTGCATCTTTCTGTTTGTCTGAATTTGAGATTAGTGTGATCATTAGTCTTCACGTAGGCGGAAATACATGATAGAGAATCGATCTAGCGTCGATGATCTATATATATCCGTGTAATATTGACTATGAAGTATGAGTGCGAGTTCAGATGTTTGATGCATGGGTATATGTATGAGTACAGATTGATTTTCCTTTATCGCTAAACGGAATCTTGAATCGTGTCTGGCTTCTTTGTCCGACATTTAGTATGCAGGTATTCAATCATTTTGGGCGTTTTGTGGCGTGGGCAATTCCTGTCCGTTTATCTGACTCACGGCAATGCAAATCTCGCGCTGATCTTGTAGGTGGTCATTTGGCGTAGGCTATGACTATCTGAACCTTGAGTTAACGCTATGCGTTGATTGTTTGAAACTGCGCATACGCAACGTCATGATCGCGCGTAGTGCTCAGTTCTGCGTGCTCACGTCTGTGATATGGGGCGTAACTCGGGGATTGAATCATCAGCGGCGTGTTAGTGGTAAATCTTCATTTGAGATTTTTTAACTGCGTGTCGCGGCATTCGCGTCACCGCTGTCGCGGCATCTCGAACCATGTCCATCCGGCCTTTCGCGTGGTCAACATCATTTCGTCTGTGCCCGATGCTGGTAACAGGCTGCCTATGGCGATGGCCGATCAGGTTGCTTCCTGCGTTTAATAACAACGCGATCTGCCCTCCTCTGTAACCCTTCACGCCGCTGTGCTTCTCCCGATCGGCTGTGATAATAACCCTGGCTCTAAAGACAATGCGATGAATGTTGATTTCAATTTTCTTTTAACCAGAGATACTTATGTCGATCTATTTACGATTCTTTCTTATCTTCTGCTGATGCTGCGTCTCCCTTTAGCTCCTTCGGCTAAGTCTGATGCGAATCATGCGGGGAAGATCTGGGAGAGTATCATGCTCTCTCATCTAATCTTCATTGCGCTATCAGATCTTTACTTAGATTTCTTTGGGCCGATACAGTGTTCTAATCAACTCATCTATGTGAGATTTAGACGAATCTAACTATACTCTAGTATCTATGGCTAATTTTACCACGATTTTATAATTTCGTTGAGTAACCCTGCGTCGTGAACTTAATGAGATTTTTGTATTATTTCTGCGTTTATGCATATTCCATGTAATGAGTATTCTGGAGTATTCCATTGGCCTAGCGTGAGTGTAGATAAATGGGTGCCTGCGCTAATTCTACCCGGTCAGTAGACACCGGTATTCGCATACATCGCGCCTGCGTATAGTTTTCGCATTTTAATGTAGTGCTATCAGCAATGCATGGAATGGGGATTCACGCATGACGCTGGGGTGCTTTTTCTTGATAGATCTATCTTCGTGAGGATTCAACATTTATTAATCTTATTGTTTTATGACAAGTATACGCCGACGTGGTCGCGTTGCTCTACTGTATAATACCTTTGACATCTGGAGACATAATGACTTGATTCGAAGCGATTCATGCGAGACGGGAATGACTCTTGGTAGCCGACTACTTTTGAAGCGTTAATTCCGCAGAGATTTGAACAGTTCATCGATGCCATGAATTTGACAATAAGTAACTGAATTTATGGTAACTGCCAGGAAGGGAGTATATTTCGTTGATAGCCTACTTTATCTTGTACGTCATTACTCGTCTAATTTGGCAAATCACGCGATAGAACCCTATTTGATGCATAACAATATCTCTTTATTTTATTGCGTTATTCTCATTATAACAATCTCTTTATTTTAATTTAACAACATTCTCGGCAACTGATAATTTATATTATCTATACGTACATAGATATTTTCTTCTCATGCAGCTATAATTTAAAAATGAGCAGATTATTATTTACTTTTACTGCATTTACTCAAACTGTAAGAGCAAGTATTTATTTAAATCACAAAGCAATTATCTACTGTTGATATTAATCTCTTTTATTAAGATAGCTTTGCTTATACGCTAATTCCATAATATAGCTAAATATTATATATTTAGTTGAATTTATAGTATATCCCTTTTGACACACTTAATAACAATATATATATATATATATACTTATGTTCCTTCTTAATATATATATAATTTTAAATATAAATTTATAATTATATAAATCCCTTATTTATATAATTCATATATATATATATATAATAAATTAAAAAGCAGGTAATTTCTAGATACTATTAATATATATATATATATATTTTTCAAAGCATATATAAATGTTAAATATTCATTAATAATATACATTGACATGAAATAACTCTAATGCCATATTATTTCAAGGGCTAATTTAAAATACAAAATGCCCTATAATTGCTGAAATCTTACTATGGAAATTACCATATGATAATAAAATTGAATCCTGCTATTAAAATTACTATTTCTCTTGAAGAATGCCTATATATTTAATAGCATTTGTAAAGTACCAAATGCAAATTTCTTTCTATGATATTTATTTTCGAGAATAGACTAGATTTGGAATAAAATATATACCCTTATAAATCTTATAAATCATATAAATAAAATTATTACATTTCTGCTTGCTATTCAGGCCATATAAGAATCGACTTTCTTCTTTTTGGGTAGTACCATGTAACAGATTCTGCTATAATATTTCTCTATTATACACGCCATATCATCTCATTTTTGTAATGCAATCCCAACAAAAAATTAATCATGCAATGAAACCGAAGCCGATTTGGAAAAACCAGCCTTGAATTTCTGATTGCAGAGATTTCACTCCCTTAGATTTGCATACTGCAACCAAGCGGAGATACAGGTATGCCATAAGATGATTACATAAATATATTACTAGCATCAATCCTGCAAATCTTTAAATTTTATATGCGACAACTAATTCGCTCTGTATACATCAAATAAACAAATATTTCTGCTTGCAATCACAAATGTAACCTCCCAACCTCAAATCTCTATCTCGAGACTCACCCCATTTCAGATGCCTCTGTGATCTACCTCTAATCTTCCACGAACAGCTTATTAAGCTCATATTTCCCGAAACTCTATTACTGCGTGAAAATGTAGGCCACTGCTCTGGCCCCAGCCACAGGCCATTTGAGACTCTTTAAGTTGCTGAAACATACCGACTTTTCGACTTTTAGCACCCTTCCCAACTACTCCTCTCATTAAATTTAGATTTAACTCCTCGAATCTAAATTAATTTCTTTTCGGGAATTTTGAAGATTTTGCCTTATCATCTCATGGAATTTAGCGTGATATCTCGATACGTCGGAAATGCACAATCATTTATTTATTTCCTCAGATAGAGCTGTAACCTGTACCATCTCATCATAGAATACCCTTAGATGAGATTCAAATGTCTAACTTTAAAATTCAGCACTTTACAAGTTAAATTCTGATATTGTTCGATATTCCTTTATTCTATTTGGAATTTTTGATTAAATTTATTAGGGGTGAAATATCTATCTTGAGGTGGTAAATTTGTTTGATCGATAATTTAGCAAGTATGTCTGGCAAGACTGGTGGGCACCATTGATGTAAGAACTAAACTTCTAGTAAATTTGAGCTGTCAGTGCCGTAACCTCTAGATATTGTAAGCGGAAATGAGCTGTCCCCTTCCACATGTGCTTAAGCGAAGAATTGCGGCCTTCTACAAATAGATGTCTCATGCGAAATGCATAAATACAACATTGCCTCATAAAATAAATGTAGATATAGATATGATAGAAGCGTATTCTCGTGGAAATTTCCCACATTAAATAAATAGTATCAATAATGATACTCTTATGCGTAGTAATGAATTATTACTACGCTAATTTCTTGCCAACTGCGATAAACTAATGAGCTAATCCTATACGAATGTTCTACAAACGATAAAAATTATTTATGTATCATTAATTCGATTTAATGCCCAAATATTTCTTACAGGCATTCATCAAATAATAAATTTATCACATGTATACGCTATTTTTCTATTTGAAAATTTAACATTACACCTCTTGTTATTATATCATTGCATATAGAAAAGTTGTAATTTATTGCAAATCTTGAATAGGCTCTGCCCTCCCCTCCTCTTGAGTATTTTTCGGGCATATGTAGTATTTTGTAAAGAATTATATTTTATTCCCAAGATGCTAGAGGACGTATATTAAAATTAATTGTATTATTTTGGTAAAAAACCAGAAATCTGGAGTCATACAAATTATACTAGATGAATTCATAAATTTACCGCCTGTCAATAAGTAAATGAGAAATTAATATGAATATTATTTATCAGAATTTATTACACATAAAATAAACATTCCCGAATTTCCAACTAATTCTGTTATTTCCACATTAAATAAAATCTTAAGAATAATTTCCATATAGCAATATATACACTACTCTGTAAGAAAATATTTAATATCTCTAACTCCTAAATTCAGAATACTATTGAAAATAAGCGAGATCTACAAACTCTTATTATTATTCCGCATGAGATCCCTAACTTCATGAAACAGAAAGAATCCATTTTGAAATCAAAAGTATTTTAGAAACTGCTGCAAACAGAAATGAAGAACAGAATCAGATATATTTTAAGAATATAACATAAAATTTTATGATAAAATATATAACTAGCCTTCAAAATAACTCCTTTCAAATAATTTATAGACAAGTTTAATGCGTATACTGCTATCACACCTCAATTTTTTTTTCCATATGAATATTCTGCTATTATTATTAATACAAATTTTCCTTTTTCCCTCACAATTGAATATTTATTTGAAACGTGAAATAATAACCCTTTAAAGTAGGAAGGCTAATATTATCTTTGTAATATTTGAAAGCACCGCTAATGTGAACCCACACATTATAACCAAACCCTCAATGCTATAATTATACGATTTATAGAATATGAAATCATTATATATATAATGTTAACATTACTATATCACATAAAAATACTTATATATAATTAAACACTATACATTAGCATACCTATTTACATAATTGTATCTCCGCCTAAAATAATTATGTATATTCAACATATGCGTGAAATAAAGATAAATAATCATATGTTGACATTGCATGCCTCACCATATATCCATTTGTATCAATTTGTAAGTATAAATATATCAATAAAATAGCTATACTAATTCAATTATATATATTAAGTGTAACATATGACTATATCGCGTAACTACTTGGCGTATTTTTCTAGGCGATTTACGAGCGTGGCTTGATATTTATATTCAACACATTTCATTCACTGTGTTTACAGCCCAGTTTTCGGAAGTGACCAAGTTATCGTCAACGTACATCTGTTTTATTTTGAGTGATAGTGCTCGATCCTCTTGGAATATGAGTTTCCAAACCACAATCTTCATGTAAGGTAATTTATGTATTTTTGATTCCTTGATTTAATAGTATGAAGCCATATTTGTTATAATCTTTCTCTTTTCGCTGATTAGCGACAATATTATGTCTGGCACTTGGAAGAAAGGATTTGAGTACCGCCGCCTATTAGAACAGACTAGCTGAGAATTTATCTGGTCTGCCTTCTTTTGTCCACAGACCTACTTGATAAACATCCTCTCCTTTCCCCGATGAGCAACGTATCCTTTGCTATACTCTTACTTTTATCATGCGTTTATCCTAACCTAGTATAGTAAGCAGTATATTCTTGAGTTAATTCATCGCCCATTTGACTCACTGATACATTGTCTTGAATGGAATTGAATAATATAGATAGCCTCTCCAGTATACACTGTGCAAACGGTGTCCCTCTGATCCCCTTTCAGGACTCGTAAATTCTTAGTAGTGCAATCTGAATCTGAATCTATGGAAATTGCCTTGATGCTCCCCAACCTAGGTCACATTTTCTATTTGAAACCTGCAGCGTTTCCTTCCTTTCGAAACTCACAAATTATGTGTAAAATGTAGTAGGTAAAGCGTTGAGTTCAGCGGCGTTTTAAACTGATGTTATCTGGCTATTGGCCGTGTCTTTCACTTTACGATCATGTCTTGCCTTAGTTTTGTTTTTCTGGGCCTTGTTCATTTGTATATTTTCGCCCGTGAAATACTATTCGTCCGATTCACCTCTTCTTCTTCGATTTCTTATTGTATTTAACTCTTGCCGCGATCTTTTCTAATTTCTCACGTAGGGCTGATTTTATTTTGGCGAGGAAGAAGATTGCCGGCCTCTTAAATGCAGGCTCTACCTACTCGACCTTGACATGTCAAATACAGATCTCCTTTATCAGCCCTCGCGATACTTGATGCTTATCCGTCATCCCCGAATTCTTATGTGTAGATATATTGAATTACGTACTCACATCTATGTAAATACTGAAAATTCGGTGAATTCATTTGTAATCTCAAATGCAATGATGATAATTTTTCTGCTATTACATTATCTACTCATGTGAAAAAACTGAGAACTACCGTTATACTAGCATCTTCAGGAAAATTTCACATTCTATTGTATTGAAAATCTGTATTCTCGCAGATGCAAGTAATATCATTAGGCGAAACTCGTATTCCTCTATCTTCCCATATCTGCGCCCTTACTTTAATTTGCGTATTTTAATACGTACTTGCATATACCTTGTAGCGTAATAATACATAAAATACTGCCTGTGCTATATGATATTTTAATTTTCAACTCCTCCATTAAGCGAAAACACTCGAATTCACCATTCTGAATAAACGTATATTAAATTTTAGAACTTCTTTAGCCCTAGCGACGCTGGTACTTGCAACTATTATGCCATCTCGGCTGCTCATGTGATAACATAATGATTTCTGCAATTTGAATTCCTTTAGCTTTATTCCTTATAATTGAAGCGAGTAAGCGGCGATACCTAACGCGTCTTAATCATTGACGCGGCTCATTGTAATAATGCGAATGAATGCAGCGATTTCCCTAGCGAGAGACCTATCTAATGGAGCATCATCGACAATTAACTGTCCAGCTTACAGAATATATCTTTATATGAGTACAAATGATATACTGTAGTATTAATGTTTTACTGCGATCATCCATTGTTATATGAAGCGATACAATAATAATAGTATACTCATAAATCAAGCGCACTAAATACAGCATTCTACTCACCATGATAGGCATGTATATATGACTAGCGATCACCGACTTAAACTTATTCTAATTTTATATTATAGCTATAATTTGAAATATATTAATTTGTATTTCAGAACATTTCAATACTCTTGAAATTAGGGTAAAATATGTAACCAATATAATCTATGCAAATATTTATGAGAATAGCCCGTATATTTTCCTACTCTAGATCATGGATATGAAATTTACATCTACGCATCATTCTCTTTTATTTGTGCAACAACTCTTATTTCTTTTCCTATATATATATATAGATTTACAGTATAATATAGTAAATGAATTACTATTCTACATCAATTTTCTATTTAAACAAATATCTATAGACGAACCAATCATAATTTAAAATTTTACATCTATTTTACATATTTAGTATTTTTCAATCATACAAAATAAAGGAAACACCTCATGTGTTCATACAGTAAAAATAGAATTTCAATCGCAAATATAAATCAAGCAATTATCTTTCTAGCCTGCATATAGTATATACTCACCTTTACATGTAGTATATTTCACTTGCTATATACATGCATATAATACAAATTAAATATTTATTATGCATGGAGAACTAAATTACCCTTCAAATTTAAGCGTCTTTAATTTAGAAATTTGCATGGAAATTTCTACTCTATGAATTTCTAATCTACAACTTCATGAAATGCAGAAATGAATACTGAAATAAGAATGCAGTAAATATAATCTTTAAAATCAATCATTCTATTCCATTTGATTTTATATGTAATTCATCTTGATAAATAAACGGCATCGAATAGCAAAGACATACGATCATGCAGTAAACCAACCTCCCAACGTAAATTCACAATACTATCTGCAGAACTCACCTGGCAGAGACCACCTCACCGCGAACCAACCTCTTGACTCTGTTTAGGCATTATTAGCTATTTTCCCAGGCCTTTCTGATTACAGCGTCAACAACGGATATTTTCTATTTGCCAATTTCCATTTTTAATAAGGCTATTTTACTCTTTCCTCAACTTCGACTTTACCTCTTCCCAGCTACTTCCTCATCATTAAGTGAATTCTTCCTCAAATCTAAATTAAATTAGTACTAATTCACGAAAATTTAGAGAATACTTATATCATCCTCATAGATTTAGCAAAGTAATATCTAAATCTCATTCTTAATCTATATACGCATCGAAGATTTATTTATTTCTTCAGCTAAATATTAGATTGCATCCATGATATATCTATCCTTTAAGCCCTCCCCTTAAATTAAAATTCAGATATCAACAAAATTTCAACGCATAAAATTGAAATTGGCTCCTATTCCCCCTCTAAAAATAAACTGCCGTCACCGATATTGTGATACGACTGCAAATTCACTTAAACAAAAGTAGTATTTTCCCGTATTCGACTTCCGCTCGATAGCCCTAACCCGGCCCGATGAAATGCTTCAACTACTGCTACTCATCCCGTGCTATTTCTCAATTCAATTTCTTCTAACTCAATATTTGAAGCGGTGCAATGAAAATCCTTATGAATTTCCGCTCTCACAACGGTAATCAACTATGTAGACATCATGCCTCACAATATTAGAGCATGAGCCGCATTATACGCTCACAACATGGGAATTGTAGGCCCGGCTACATGAAACCTCGTCCGCCCTTTCTAATGCTTCAGAGGACCGCGTAGGGCGTTTATACGGCTCTTCGACGTAAGTATTAGCTCTTTTTAGGTTTAATGCAGCAGATACATGGTCTCCCTTTTGTTCTCGAATTGCCTTCTTACGGCATAATTTTAAAGCGTCTATCTTTATCTTGATATTACTGTAACTGACTGACAGTGCTTTCCATCTCTTGTAATTGCATCAAATCTCAACACTTGATTATCATGCAGGTAACTCAGTCAAAGAAGATACAACACTCTCCCATGAAATGCCTCAAGCCAGACTCCTCTTAATAGAGAGATTAGTAAACAGCAATATAGGCAAACTCGGCTAAATGCAGTCACTCTTCCCATTTGATAGCCTGCATCGCATACATTCTCAGCATATCCTCTAGAAATTTATTTATCTTCTATTTTATCATTGAAAGTGATAAATGATACTAAAAATTGACTTGAAACCACCCATTCACAGAGCAATCCTTTCAAAATCTTGCGCCAACCCAACATCACGTCTAGGCAATCTGCTAGAGACTCCATGAAACCTTACTATCTCCTTTAGGAAACATTTGCTACTTGAAACATTCCCAGAGTAGATTTCTTGTAGTATAGAAATTAGAGCCTTTGTTAGGTAATGCTACTGCCATTGCGAATAAATGCGTATTTGTTTTAGGCCAATCTGTATAAAATCCATAGAAGCTATCCCATTCCATTTGCAATTGAAAGGGATTCCTTGATCTCTTGGATGTGTCTCCTTTGACTAATTGACATTCCATGCATCTATAAAATGGCCATACATCTCTTCATTCACAGCTTGAACAATTTCTTTTTCAATGCGATTAGCACATTATCACAGATGCTCCGTATATGGTATTTGTGCTGTCAGAATCTCTTCAGACTCTACTTGAGAAATGCAACTATTTTATAGCTGATCAGCCCTTGTTAATTTTAGTGAGAATCGATTTTCTCCTTTTCTGTAATTTTCACTAAGAGAGATTTCATAATTTGATCGACTTCTTGCCTTTCTCGCCAACTCTTCTTCGATTTGACACTACTTCAATGTAATTTATGTCGGCAAGCGTCTGCCCCAATACGTAAATAACTTTATTCTCTTTTCGCTGATATATTCTATATCCATGCAAATTCGCACCAAAAAAGCGGCCATACCTTATCTTGCATTAGAATGGAATTTGAAGAAGAAATATTTGAGACTAATGTGATGAAATCATCAATGCTAACTTCCCAGAAAATGGAAGTGCCGCATTTTCAAAGCATAGATAACGAAACACTAATTCTAGATCATAGGCACTATAGCTATTCATAATCTTCAATGGCAATAATACCAAATGAAACCATGCAATCTTCTTTACAACGTATACATATCACAAATTCCCTTTAGAATCTGCGAATTTTGAGATAAAGGCTGAAATAAACTTTTATTTTAATTACTCAAAAGCTATTTTGTATTTTCGATCACAAAAACTTAACACCCCTTCTTTTCTATAATGAAATTATAAATTTGCTACTTGAAAATCTCAAAATTCTGCGTATCTTTGCAATTCCCATAAATAATCTGCGTAGAAACGCCAGTAGAAGCGCCATTCTTTAATAGCACATACCCGTCAAATACCAACCCTTTTGAATATTAATTTTACTTTATAAAATTCACATTTGCTAACTAGCATATAGCTAATTTTTCTGCTAAAGATACGCAGCACAATACCAGTGGCTGTATATTCTTCCTCATTTTACAAGTAAACTAAGATATCATCTATGAGCAAAGAACAAATTTATCCAAATACTATTCAGCACTGTATTCGCCGAGCACATAAATAAGAGCGACCGTCAGAATTGCGAAACCAGAACTGGTAATGCCCATGCAATTTGAAATATTTTTCTTGATATCTTTCTTCTTAATTCTAAATTTATTGATAACGATCCTTCGTCTATCTTGGAAAGGCTGACTCCTCTCACTTGATCGGAAATATCATCGATTCAGCGAAAAGTATCTGTCTTAATGAATTAACTTATTGATTAGGCGATAATCAATGCGCATCTAAATTCATGCTCTTTCACCAAATAAAACGAAGTCCCAAGGAACACACTGTCTTATATACCCTTTATCTAACAACTCTATGATACATTTTACGTAGACCGAAGTTTCGACCGATAGAATGCTGGAAAACGTGTACTCTGTGCAGACCGATTGAAAATCAATCTCTCTTTTGGGGAAGATAGAAATTTGCCGAAGGCTTGCCGAATTCTCATTCTTGTAAGCATCAATGCTCTTACCGATTTTACAATACCTTCCATACCATACACTGCATAAACCGTATCCCTTACAAGCCTCTTTTCAGTGCGAAAGCACAAAATTTGTCTTGCAGTAAATTTTATTTCCCTTTGAAGAATAAAAGATATCACTCCTCATGCATACAATCATTATCCCAACAATTCATCAAGGCCAATCCATCCCTATCAACAAATCAACTATGACCCCAAAGCGAATAATTCAAATTTACCTGCATTTGAAAGTCATTTAACTTTGCATGCGAAGCATTTATGTGTTACTTTTCTCTTAGTTCCGATGCTAAATTTAATACCAACCATGGTATTTAGATTTCTCAGAACTAAGATACATTATTCTACAATTTGGACTGAAATGTAACTCAAAGAAACACACAGATCAATCGAGCGATGAGAATAAATCGAGAGAATCTTACCCTCTATTTCCACCATGGGTAGCAATCAGCCATATGCATTTTCGAGGGGGCTTATAAATTTAGTATGTTCACAGCTACATCATTGCTGTCGCCTCTCGTCTCACACGAGCACTATGAATGTTTCTATGACGAACTCTCAAATATAGAGCCCTCCACAACCCCAACACTTCAAGGTTCCTTTCATCTCTGTCCCCTTCCTTTCTTGTCTCCCTCCCATTATTTCGAAACCACTTGAATAGCTTGATTTGACTCTCTTTGAATTTTATTAAACTTTTAATGTCTGTAAATTCTTCAAATAAGCTGAACATTCCTTCCTTGCTTCATTTTAATATCCGGCTTTCCCCAATTTTATTTCCTTTGAAGCTCTTTAAATATCCCCTTTTCTATGACCGTCCATAATTTTTAGATTTATCAACAAATTTTCTCCTTGTATACTACATGAAAAATAATTCAAAATATCAGACACCTTTCTCTTCACTTATGTAAGTACATATCTCGCCAATGCTGTAAACTGTAGCAAAATTCATCGATAGTAATTTATCGGCCATTCATATGAAATTCCTTACCTTTCATCATAATAACGCTCATTCAAATGCTGAATTTTTGAGCAACACAGAAATCTTCCCAAATGCTTATCTTTTTCATCAATAGCATGGGTATTTTCTCCTCCCACCGCAGATAGCTTTCCTTATGGCAATGGCTAATCTAGCTTTCATATTAAATTAGACCTAGAAATGCTGTCATATTCAATAGCAACCTGCATCCTCCTCTCTCTCTCCATCATGAAGTATAATCTTAGGAACTCTCACGCATTCCTTTACACTTTCTTGGTAATCTAATAGCTTCACCATCATCAGAACTCATCCCATCTTTCTCTTTAAAGGAACCAGCCTTCTTATTTGTCCATGGCCGTAATTTTCTTATTCCTTATTTATTTATTTCTTTATCGATACGACTATTTCAGCCAATTCTAATTGCAACACATGCAACATAGCCATCATGTAAGCGTTAAGTCTAAGTAGCAAACTCATCCCTTGAATTTATAAATCCCTTCTGCCGGCCGATGTATACACACTCACAACGGTAAATTTTATAAAAATTGAAAACAAATATATATAATATGATAGCGCAAAATTAACTGACAACTATTGTAAACAATGCTCGATACCATTATCACCTCCATTTTATTTTTTATATAGATATTTGCTTATGTGTGTGGCTTATAAGAAGTTTTCGCCTACAATTGAATATTTGTAAGCGAGCAATAATAACCCTTTAAAGTAGGAAAATTCAATATTATCTTTACCTTAATATTTGAAACTTTTATACAATATGCGGGAGCCACGCATTATAACCCAGGCCACTCAATGCTATGTCACGATTTATGAAATATGAGAATTATTATATATCTCTGTGTAGCGTATATATCCGCATAAAAATACTTATATATATATTCAGCACTGCCATTAGAAAACCTATTTTACATAATTATATCTCATACAAAATAATTATGTAATTCAACCTTATGAGTAGTATAAAACCATTGACCTTAATATTTGACATTGCACGCCTCGCCATATATCCATTTATCAGTATATTAGTATAAATATATCAATAAAATAGCTATGCCTAATTGCATTATATATATTAGCGCAGCATACTGTGCTATGTAGCGGCTTACCCGTCATTATGAACATTTTTCTAAACCCGATTCTGGCGTAACCCCGATAATTTCGCGAGTTTAGCGCATTTCATTCCTGTATTTACAGCACAATTTTAGGCAACAAACGTCATGCCTCTGTTATTTGAAAATTGATAAGCTCATTCTCTTGAATAGATTTCCAAACCCTGAAAATGTATAATGAAATTAATTCGTAGTTTAATTCATATAACGTAAACCATTAATTTATTCAATCTTTCTCTTTTATTTAGATTATATCGATGACAATATTCATCAACTTGAAAAATTTGAAATACCGGCGATACACCGCTGTCATTTCGGCAAGCGACTAACGATTCTTGTATTTTAACTTGTCGAACTCAACGATAAGCGTATTCTCACTGTCAATAGCATTTTCAACTGTATACTATACTATCTTGAAATACACCTATGTCTTCTAACTAGTATAATGTAATGACAAAACTACCTTTAGCGAGTTAAATTCATACAGCTTCTATACATTTTTTGATGCCGAATTTATCTTAGATAAGAATTGAAATAATATAAATAACCTCTTGAAGCTATACTACAATTCTCTTGAATTTTATTCCTACGATACACCAAGTCTCTGTGGTGCAAATGCGAATCCCGAATGCTGCTGAAATTACCGCAGGCGCTTCAACCCTGGGAATACCTTTTTCTATTTGAAACCTGGCGATTTTCCACCGCTTCAAGCTTCTGAAATTATAGCAGTGAATGTAATATGGCAATGATAGCGATTGAAATTGTCTTCGCATTCGGCCCGTGTTATCTGGCGTAAATATATTTCGCGATCATGATGCTGCCTTAATTTCTTTTCTGAGCCGCGTTGTTGTAATATTTTCATGTGAAATACTATTCGTTCGATTCATATATTCTTCTTGATTATTATTGTATTTAACTCTTGTATAGTCTTTCCTAATTTCTCACCGTAAATTTTATTCTATTTCGAGCGCGAGGAAAATTCTCGGCCTCTTAAATCACAGACTGCACCTCTCTCGGCACCGAACGTATTCAATTCGACTCATAGCTATCCTTGCCTCAACGATGCGGTAACAGCCAGTAATTCGAATTCTTGCGGCTATATTCTTATAAACCTTGTGAGATTGTCTTATACATCTATGATACTAGAAAGTCCGGTGTTCATTTACCAACGTCTCAAATGCAATGATGATAATTTTTATGCTATTACATTATCTCATGTGCTAGGAACCTTTCATTATACTAGCATATTTCTGATAGGAGAATTTCATTATTTGTCACATGATGAAATGCATTTATTATTAGTGCAGTAATATCATTAGGCTGAAAACCATTTATTCCCTCTATCTTCATATCCTGCTATACATGCTAATGAATACGTAATTTTAACCGATAACTGCATACACCTTGTATAATATTATAGAGCTACTATGCAATGCTTTATATGATATTTTAAGATTTTCAAACTCCTCCATTAAGCGAACACTGAAATTCACCATTTCTTGAACCTATTATATTAAAATTTTAGACACATACGACATGACTACTGTATTGCCATCTCGGCTTATGCAGTGATAACTTATAATTATTTCTACTATTTACAATTCCTAAGCCGGCTTTTATTCCTTATAATTGAAGCGAAATAGAGAGAATACCCTTAAATAAAATCTTAATCATTGACGCAAATGCATTTTTGAAATTATGCGAGTCGTCTGGCGTTTTCACAATGAGAGGACTCTATCTAATGGGCATCATCATTAGTAAATTTAGTCAACCCAGCATAGCAATGTAGTATATTTGTGTATATATAGTATTAATGATTTTACGCGATGCTCCATTATTATTATATAAAGCGATACAATGATAATGAAATATACTCATAAATCAAGCGCGCCTAAATACTTAATTCTCACTGCATGATAGGCATGTATATATATGATGCCTAGCGATCACTACTTATTCTAATTTATATTATAATTGTAATTTGAAATATATTAATTAAATATTTCAATTTATTTCAATGCTCTTGAAATCAGGTAAACTAATATGATTATAAGTAACATAATCTATCGCAATATTATAGTAATACATTATAACCTCTCTCTAAATCATGGATATACTGCATCTACGCGTCAATTTCTCTTTTTAATTTAGTAACCAATACTTAACTTCTCTTTTCTATAATATGTATAATTTTGATATGAAGCGGCAAGTACTATTCCTGCATCATTTTTCTGGCCAAATAATATCTATAGACAGACCAATCATGAATTTAAATTTTATACCATTCTATTTTGCATGTAGTATTTTTCAATCATGCAAAATAGAAAGGCACCTCATGTATTCCTTACAGATAAAGCAGAATCATAAATATGGAAATCAACCCAAATTATCTTTCTAACCTACATATGAAGCATATACTTCGCCTTTGCATGTGAGCATATATTTCGCATACATATACATACATGTAATACAAGTAAATATTTATTATGCATGAAGACTAAGCTCCTTCATGGCTAAATAAAATCTTTAATTTAAAATTTGCAGCGGAACTCCTTTCTATGAATTTCACAGTACTACCTTCAAACATAATGCAAATAATGCCTAGGCAGAATCTATTAAATAATAGTACTAAATCAATCATTCTATTTCCATTGATTTTATATATATGATCGCAGTAAATAGAGAGCATCAATTGTAAAAGACATACTGAATCATGCATTAGACCAACCTCCCAACGTAAATTCTATTTTCTCCCGAGCCTCACCCTGGCGAACCACACCCTCCCTGCGAACCAACCTGCCTGACCCAAGGCGGCTTTATTTAAGCTATTTTCCCAAGCACGGCCTAATTACTGCGCTTGAGATACTTTTTCTTCTGTACCTAAACTTCCATTTTAAATTCTTAAAAATTTATTTTGTAGCACCACCGGCTTTTTTCGGCTCCACCTCTTCCCAACTACTTTCACTCATCGTATTATATTCTTCCTCAAATCTAAGTAATTAATTCCCTTAATTTCTGAAAATTTTAGAGAATGCTGCCTTATCCCATCCTCTAGGCTTAGCAAGTAATCTCTAAACAGCTCTATATGCACATCAATTTATTTATTTCTTGACACAAATGTGATACATCACAATGCCTATCTATCCTTTGTCCACTCCCCTTAGAACAAAATTCAAATGTCAACACAAAATTTCAACACATAAATTAAAGTATTACACTACTAAATAATGCAGTAGAATAATCATGAATAGAAAATTGAAAAAGAGATAATAAATATTTCTATCGATAAGAAAATTATTACTCATGATTTAATTATATTCCTCGATAAATGAAGAAGAAGAATATCATCAGATACTAAACACACCATTAGCATTTGAAAAGAACACTGAAATGAAGACAAATATATATTTATAGATTCTTTAGGAAAGTGGCCTATTTGAAGATATCAATCAACTCAAAATATATTTGAAAATAAAATAATATAGATACTCTGAAAAGAATCGATTTATAGAAAATGATGAACTAGAATGTGAAATAGTAAGTCTGAAAGAGTGATAAGTGAGCCTTAAAATCTTATATTTTTCACAAAGTCTGAAACCTTAGATGAGTATCAGGTGTGCTACTCTTAACGAAAGTATTAGATATATCGGAGAATATTCTCGTCTTGACGCAAGCTATCTAAATGCATCTCAGCGAGCAACAACATTTCGTACCGACAAAGAACAAATACCGGAGTAAAAATACTCAATTCAGAGATGAAAAATGAAAATAGCAATCGGCGAGTAAACACCAGTGAATTCCATGATACAAAATTTCTTCTTTAATTGAAATTTTCTCATGTCATAAATTTCCATAAAACTTCTCAATATATTGCACACAAAACCATCATTAATAGAAAAGAAAAATGAGCTGAAATAAGAAATAATTATACCAAAATTTCCTCTTCAAAATTAGATATTTCTGCAATAACTGCACGCGAAGAATGCAGATGCATGAAGCAAACTTCGGCCAAAATGCATATACTACGAAACTCCAAATTATAAATAACTTATAGAGTGAAAATTATGACATAAATTTGTTTGAATAGAGAATAAAACAATGAAATACATTGATAATAGATACTCAAAACACATGACAGTAATAAACTCCTTTCACTCTGTCTATTCTGAAAAATATTATTTTTAGAAATAGCTCTCTCTATCATTAAAAACAAAATTTTATTTTCTAAAGAAAATATGAAGAATAACAATGTATAATAGATAGGCGAAATTTGTAGTAATCAGAAAATAAAGAGATGACTTTAATTCAAATAATGTAAATAAATGAACTTGACATGAAAAACGTAATAAAGAAAACAAACTATAATAGAACAATATATTGAAAGTGGTAAAATAGTGCTACTAGAAAAATGCAGAGAAATCATTATGTATAGAAAATTTTAGGACGACTGAACTTCTCTGAAATAAACAAATCTATGAACTCATTACAATCAACATCACTTTCTGAAAATACCATATGAAAATCATGCCAATGCAATGAAAATAAGTATAACTTGAAAGATGAGCGAAAAAGCCTCTTGAGCAACTGCATAATGATATATGTAATCATGTAATAAGAAAAGTCACCTCATGAAAAATACTATGTCTATTTGTGATAACCTAGAATGTATTGAATCGATTTCTTGAAAATCATAGATAATTTGAAAAATTCAATATCTTCAAAGCTTTAGCTGAAATAATTATTTTAAAAAATCAAATGTATCTTATCTGAATGAGAGAATATATATGAGATAGATTATACAATTCTATGAAATATGTCATAAAAAGATATCTTTGCCAGAACTCACTGACAAAATAATGTAAACTGAAAGAAGAATAGATAAACGATTCATCAGTAATATATATTGATAAAATAAAATATACAGAATAAATTAGCGCATGCTGCGACAAATATTCTCAGCAGAGCTCATGTTAAAATGTAGACTATGAGAAAACTCATATGAAAAGCAAGTATAATCTTGCTATGAAACATTTTAGGATTTTTGAAACGAATATTTTATTAAGAACAATATTGAAGCATGTAAATTTGAGCACAGGATAGATGAAGGAATATTTTAGTCATACTTCACAAATGAAAATATAAATCTTGCAATAAAATACTTGAAACATTTTAGTATGGCAAATATTGCCGAATTGATGTAATACTCTCTCATAAATACAAAGAAATAAAAACAACAAATGTAATGGCGTATATTTTCACTGAATCAAATAATCATAATATAGAAGGAAGGCAATGAGAAGATATTAGAAAGCTCCCGTCTGGCTATGTTAATGTCAATCTCAAAATTCTACCGAGAAGAGATCGGCGTCAAAGAGAATCTTGTAGGATCCCTACAGCATTCTTATCCACTATTAAGCATAGAATAGCAAATCAAACTGAAAATATAGAGATTAGATAATTCCAAGCTAATCCGAACTCACACCTTGAGCTGTAAATAATATTCAAATATCTCTGAAAGAGACTTCAGACTTTAATTATGTATCAAAATGGTGATCTCACTCTTCTATTCTTACGTAGATAACGAACTAATAAATATTGTGTCAAAAATATAATGAAATAGGCCATTCTATATAAAGACGATATCTTAGTTTGAGAACAAATTTATTATCTTACCTATAATAGAAAAATATGTAATTTATGCATCATGTTTCACCGCAACTCTTTAGATGGTCGAAGATACAGATATTCAAATCAAATTCTCACCCTCCCATCTCATCCTATCTGATAATACGAAATTGCCATGCGGCATCTCAAAACATCCTGGCTGCATTCGAACCAGGACATTTCTGTCGATACCACTCTTTGAGAACAAATTCTTGAAAGATCAGATACGATATATTCCACTCAGAACATGTGCCCGAGAATATTTGGAAATCTTCGAAGGAAACATTCAGAATATCTCGGGCAGAAATGAAATTCTCTCATCTCTTTATTTAAACTGATACAAGTAAATTCGATATGCTTCATTGCATGGAGTAGATCACGTAGCAGCATGTTTCTATGCATAAAATTCTGTATATTTTTCTTTGTCATTCTATGGGATATGCTTTTGAAAATTCTATAGGTAAACTTTTAGAGCAATCTATATTATTTGGAAAAATAAGCTATTTTAATGCTCATGCATCGCTGAAAGTCATTTGCTGCTTCTTTGAAATGCATTGTTAACTATGGCAATTTATTATGATCTCCTTTGGGCTAGCAATCTTAACTATAAAAAATCATATTTTGATGTCTCAAAATGTGAAGACCTTTGTCTGAAATATTATCATATTTAATTCAATAAAACTCACTTAATTTAATAGTGAAAATCAATATATAAATCCATTGCTCCATATCACTGATGTAATTTTAACAATCGCAATTGAGAAGAAGATAATACTGTTGAGTTAAGAATCATTGAAAATGCAGCCATATTCTCGGAGAAGATATCGACTCTTTCTCTTGATGATCAGAGAATGCTAATGTTGGAAATTAAAGCTCCATGTATGCGATTGTGTGTCCCGAAACATCAACATGTACCATCAAGTCAGAAAGTGATATTGTTAACGATATGACTAATATGGTGCATGTATTTCCTTGATAGCAACTCTCTTGAGAATATTGAAATATATATTCTGGAGAAAATAGGTGCGGGAAAGATCCTAGCCCCAGTGGGAAATATCGATCGATAGAATATGGTGAATATTCATGGTGAGGATTTCTATATCTGTGATTTTAATATGGAGGCAATTAAAACATACTAACGTGGACAAGCTGATACATATGCCTTTTGTAACTCTATAAAATTATAAAATTACCAGGTGCATTACCATGGTACTAGCCAAATATTTAGCGCGTGTAAATCCATTTGATCTCGTCAGGCTCTGTCGCATTTAATAATAGCACAACTCATGTATTTAAAGAAAATTCGACAAATATATTAGTATATTTGCATGAGATAGGTCTATTTATTTGTAACTCTGAAATTATTAATACACTCATGGACATAATGATAGATGGAGATCTCTAGAATTGAGAATGACCGTAATACTTCTTTAATATATTGATAGTCTTTAATTTAATGATCCGATGCATATTTGCCCCAGTGTGAAATGCAGGTAAATCTATGAATCTGAACCTTTGCACATTATATTTACAGATCTATATGATAGTTTAAATCACCCCGATGAAAATATTAATATACGATTTAATTCGATAAAGAAATATATAGAAGATAGGAAATTTTTACGAAGCTTGATAGAGGAAAATTATCAATTTGTGTGTACTCTTCTGTTAATATAAATAGTATTCATATAGATCTAGAGTTATTTGAATAATGTATATATTACTTAAAGTTAGATATATACAAATCTTATCAATAATTAATTATGATTAATGATATTGACAAATAAAGAGATTTTATAAATGATATTGTCTATATCTTTTTAGTATTAATACATGAAAATTCATATATACATAGAGTGATAAAAGTAGTATATATGCATTAAAATAATAGATAAATTCATCATTCTACATATTCATTTTAAATCTGTTCTGTATATTACAGTATAATGTATTCAACATTCTATTTAATTTACAAATTCAAATTTGTGATGTCAATCTTGACAGTGAAGTTAAAAATTGTGGAATCGATGTGAAATTTATAGCGTAATCTATAAGCTAATCTAGTAGATACGTATGTCGAAATAGAAGCTTCTAAATAGAAAACAATATTTAATCGAGAGATATAACTCCCTTCACACTAGAGAGCCAAATATAAGCGAAATTAAACTCCTTACCATAGTAACTGAAATGAAGAAAATTCTGCGGCCTTTACAGATGAATGCCTCCATCTTGTCAATGCATTAATCAACATTGTAAGGAAATTTCCATATAACAAATGTGAATATAGATATAATAAGTAATCTTCTCATGAATTAAGTTCAATTAAATCATTATGTTCATGTGATACTCTTGTGATCATTAGTAGTCATTCTGCTATTTACTTCTTAACTTGCGATAGTAGGCTAAATATTTCTTCACAGATATTCTACAAATAAATGAAATTTATCTATGTATGTGCTACTTTCTCTTTGGTGCTAGACACATGAACATTTACATGAAGCAATAAAATTTTATGCGTATACTTTATTTTATCTTTGGAAAATTCTTGCGTATACAGTACTAATAAAATCTGCATATAAAAATCAAGAAAGAAAAGAAACATTGTAATTATTGCAATCTTTGATAGCCCCCCTCCCCCTCTTCTCGATATTTTTCACAGCAATGTGAAATTGGCCGGTAAAAATTATATTTTATTCATCTTTAAAGATGTTATATTAGTAGTAGATTATTTTGTGCCAAGAGAGCAACTATTCATGAGATTATGCAGTAATTCATAAATTTACCGCTACATCGATAACCCGAAAGTATATAATTTTATTTGTCAGAATTAATACGCATCAATAAACATTCCCAATCCAGTGAATTTCGCATTTTATTTCATTCTTAAATAAGAATAATTTCCATATAACTTCGATGAAAGCATAAGCAAATGGAAATTCAAATTATTTATATTTTTATTTCAATATATTTTAAATTTTAACATTTTTTCATTAGTGAGTAAATAAAAATTAGATACTCTTGAAATGATAGTAGTAGTAAACTTCCACTTCAACTTTCATGAAAATGAATTTCTTATCTTGAACAGCGTTCATTTCTTGATAGCATTGGTCCAGGACAAAGATAATTATGATTAGCGGAAAGGTTCAACCTAATAAACTCCATATGATCTCTTAGCTTTATTTTCTCTGTAACTACTTTATCATCGCGAGGCTGATCCCAAAATTTGGAAAGTAGTCGCATTTTTAATGTTATCATTATTCTCTCATATCGTCCTTCTTTATCCCTCGAATGGTTGAGCCAAGGCAAGGCACACTTTTGTCAGCACTGGCTTAGTAGAATGCTAGTCTTTACTGAAAGGCCTAATTCCAAGTAGTTTTGGGAGACTCATCTTGAGATTCCATGTGTAAAGCTTTTTCTTATGACATGAGATGCCTAAATATAGCCATGATCTGGATTTATTTTAGAATAAATAAAGTCCTTTTAAAACATGTAGCTCAATATTTTATCTGAAAAGCAACGTATTTAAAAATGATTATTTATGGAGTTTCATTCAATTTTAGGCTACCAAATCCATGAAATTTTAGTTAATATTTCTGAATTTTGATTTGGTTGGAGTGTAAAAAGAGATAAAATAATGATTGAAAGAGTTTAATCAGAGCATCAAATGTTGCAATAGAAACAAATTTGAGTTGTAGCAAAGCTATTCTTAGAAGCTATGGCTATTTTTACAATTAAAATGACTCACAGGCTCAAATTTAGATTCTATGCAGAAAAGCATTTGACCAATGGAAAACTAAAAATGATCAATTCTTTCCAGAATTTTTAACCATGCTTTGTATGTTTGATATGGCTATTTCTGCTTAAAATTCCATCATACTACCATTGACATTATTCATAGTTATTGTGGCCAAATGGACTGATGACCAATACATAATATTTATCAAAGACTTCTTTGAAATTTTGCTAGATCCTCTACACATTGCTTGCTTTATTAATTTTTTTATAAATATCAAAATAAATTTAATACTTCCTTTTATATCCTAGTTAGTTATAAATATATTTTAAATGGTATTTTGTATGTTATACATATTTTATTGTAAATATTTATTATTTGCAATCTAATAGATATATTTAATTATTTCGAGAGTAAATATTAATTATATCAAATCATGACTTTACTATAGCAAATTCTAATAAAAATTTCTTTACTTCCACTAATAACCAAATTTTCACTCGTGAGTAGCTAATTGTATATAAATAAATACACGTATACACGCACGCACGCACGCACGCACACATATATATATATATACATATATTCAAAAAGTAAAATATTAGTTAAAATAAATTAAATATTTAATATTACAAAAACATAATTTTTAAATTTTTATAATTATAAATAATTTTAGTAACTAGCTTTCTTTTTCAAATAACTAAATATAATCATTAACTTTTTATCTTATTACTACACAGTACATGCATAATTTGACAGAATTTCTAAAAATAAATTATTTTCCAAAATATTAACTAAGCTAAAATATATTTATCCAAATAACATAAATAAATAGGATAAAGAAATATAAAATTATTTTAAAAACAATTATCATAACATCATAATTAAACCATTGTATTTTTTTGTGAATTTTGCAGCGAGCACTACAATTTTAGACAAAGGCATCTCTTTCCTGTAACTGCGTTGATGGAATCTATGCAGTGTTGTACTGGAAAATGAAATATTTCCTGCGTCCATATGTCTTTTGACTCGAATATTTTATTACTTGGAAAAGATATGAAATGGTAGTTCTTTCTTATATTTTTTTGAGGAGTTTTCGACCCGAAAAGCGCCGCTTCCTGATCCTTTTTTCACAAATCTGACCATTATACTCCTTTGCCTTTGTCAAATCTGGCCGTTCCCGCTATTTTACTATTTCTCGGCAGTGGAGAAGTTTGGCTGTTGAATTATTTTGAGTCTGATGAATTATGGAAGTTGTTATTATTTAGATAGAAGTGAGATTTGAGTGTTGACTTTTATTTTATTTGAGTAGCGAGATATTTATTTATTTAGGATCAGAGTAACCGCGTAAATTCAGATAAGCGGATGATGATTATTTAGGATTCGCAGACCTCGAGAGCACGGTAAGTCGATCGATCAATTTGTGAAGTAATTGAACATTTTATTTTCTTGGGGAGTCGAGCCAGAATCTGAGGCTGCAGTGCCGTGATTTTGATTTTCTTGTACCTGGCTCGAGCAGATCGAGAATAGGTGAACCGATTCTCAGTCAACCACTGGAACGCTCGATTACGTGCTTTGCTCTGTGAGGCTTGAATAGAGAATAAAAGTGAATGGATTCTCACTCAGCCTCTGAGGCCATGGTGGAGGTTCATCAACTACGGAGTAGGTCTCTCTTGTCTTTAATGAAATATGCAGAATAGGCACAAATTCGCTACAAGGCCTAAGATTAGATATAACAAATTTAATTCTCATGCGAAACTACACTTATGAATTCAATAGACTTCATTTTAATATTCTTAATTATATAGAATTTAACTCATTTGTATCTCTTAATTAGGAAGTAGAATTCTGTAACCTCTGCACTCTCGAAACCAAGCATTATTTCCTAATTTTCTACCAGGCTCACATATGCAATAGTTCCTCTCTCATTTATTTTGTATACATCTCTATGGAGCAACACTATTCGATATTTCTTAAAATTATCATTTTAATCCCGGAGAATCAAAAACTTCAGCAGACTTCAATTCTGATTGCAGTTTCCTCGCAAATCAAGCCCTTGTCACGTCGCATAGACTCTAGAGTGCTTTCCTGGAAATGTGAGTAGCTCTATTAAGTTTGGTAAATTTCTGGCAATCCAGCTGCTAGGATTTTATCTGGCGCAGATTTACGAAATGCTAGATACAGCTGGAAATGAGAGTACGATTTATCTTGAATAATCGAAGTATAAGTCAAAGCTCTCCCCACAGCTGACTTTTATTTGATGTGAAAGTATATGCTGTGAGATCCGGTTATTACTATCACAACATGAAATATTTTCTAATTTTAAATTTCTTTTCAGGAAACAGAGAGTAGTCGGAATATTACGCGATTAATAGAAATGTAAACATCGTGCTTGAAATTTTACACGTCATTCTTGAGAATCAGGTGAGCTAGATTTACACGGATAGATCAGGGAGAATGAAATTTGATTCGTTCAATTATTGTCTACGCTGCACCATCCTGGCGCAACAGCGTCAGCACGACGAAACTAAGTATGCGTCTGATGGAAACCATTGAAGAATTAGTGGACTCCTTTTATTTGTGATCTGATTTTCAGGTAATCTAATAACAACAACCTCATACTATACCCTAGAGGACCAGGAATTATTTCGAGTTTATCAGTGTATTAGAATGAATTTATTTAAAGTTTGTAACTGAGTTAGTCTTAATTCGGTAGTGACTTTGGCATAGCTGAATTTCTATTTTATTCGTCTGATTTTATTACAGTCCAGTATTTAATTTAGTTAGTGTATTTATCTTGTCGAAAAATGATGTTTATTTACGGTGGTTTTACATTTTTATTTCTTTAGATTTAAAAATATTAGCTGTCTAAATTTAATTTTCTAGAAAACATAATTTTACAAATCGTGGATTTTTAAAATAAATAATTTACATTTTATTTTATATGTCTTTCCATATATAAACATATTTTTAGTTTATATCTTATAACTTGTGTCCATTTGTGTGCATTATTAATGTGGCTAAAGTTCAATCACATATTAGACTATATTTTCATTACATTTAATTTTATTTTTAAATCATTCTTATTATGTGAGCTTTTATTAATTATTTGTAGTTTGAAATGAGGTTAGGTGAGCTGTAGGCTAGGCTCGACTGGGATCTAGATTATGGTGGATTAGGTTAGGCTAGGTTAGGCCAAGCTTGGTTAGGCTAGGCTGAGCAAAAATTAGGGTGAAACAGCTGAGCTGGGCTAGGCTTGACTAGGTTGGAGTCGCCGGTGGGTAGGCTAGGCTAGGGTCGGCCTAGAAGCTAAGCGTGATCTGGGATATCCTTAGCCTAGGTTAGGTTGAAGCTAGGATGAGCTAGGTTAGGAGGCTATGTTAGGCTAGGTAATGCCTGACTGGGTTAGAAGTGAGCTGGGACTGGCCACGATAGGTTGCGCTAGGGTAGGGCGGTGAAGGTGAGTTAGGGTAGGTAAGGCTAGGTTAGGCTGGGCTAGGCTAGACCAGAGCTGGGTTGGGATTGGAGATGAGGCCTCGTTAGGCTATGTTTGGATGATAGACTATGTTAGAGGATAGGGTAGGCTGGGTGCAGGCTAGATTGAGCCGCCTTTTGGGAATATGAAAGGTAGGCTGGGTTAGGCTGAGGCTAGATTGAGCTGAGTTGGGTGAGCTGGGTTAAGGACTAGGCCAGGCTAGGTTAGGCCAAGTGTGGGGTAAGTTGAGCTGAGCAGGGCTGAGCATATGCTGTGCTGAGCTAGGCCGAGACTACGCTGGGCAAACTGTGTTGAGCTATGCTGGGTTAGAGTAAGGATATGTTAGGCTGGAGCTCGCATAGAGAGATATGTTAGAGTAGGATATGCTTGGGCTAGAGATGAAAGCTAGGTAGGCTTAGGCTAGGCTATGAGTAGGCTAAGGTTGGGCTGGGGTATGACTAGCTACGTTAGGCTTACGCTACGTTAGGTCGAGTTAGGCTAGAAAAAGTCTGGGATGGTATGGCATGGGCAAGGCAAGGCTGGGATGGAGCTGGGATTAGGTACAGTGAAGAGGTTGGGCTAGAGCTGGGATCAAGGAATGAGACTGGAGCTGGCAGCTAGAACTCGGTAGGCTATGTGGAAGTAGACTGGGCTAGGTTAGGTGGAATTAGGTGGTACAGGTTGTTGGTTACGTTAGGTTGGAATTAGGGCTAGCTGCTTTGGCTTTAGGGTGAACTAGAATTAGATTAGAAAGCTGAGACTGAGGTGAGATTGGACAAAGGAGTAGGCTACGGTGAGCTGGTGTGGAGATAGGGTATGCTAGGCTAGGCTAGGTTAGAGGCTAGGTTAGTTAGGCTAGGTTGAGCTATGTTGAGGCGAGGTTAGGTTGGGTTGGGTTGGGTTAAGAGGCAGCACGACGCTAGGATGGGTAGGTTGGTCTGGGATAGGCAGAGGTCGAGAGCTGAGTCCAGGCTAGGATGAGGCTGAGGTTATGCTTGGTGAGACTAGGTTTGGGCTAGGTTGAGGATGGTGCTAGTTTAAAGGTGACCTGGGCTGGGATTTGGTTGGGTTAGATGGGTTAGGGTAGGTTAGGATAGGTCGAGTTGGGTTTGTTGAGGTAAGTTAGGCTAGGCTAGGTTAGGCTACGATTAGGATAGAGTTAAAGGTGAGGCTGAGACCGTAGTTTAGATGCGATTGGTGGGTCAGAGCTGGGATAAGCTAAGCTGGGTTAAAGATAGGCGAGGACAATAAGCTCAGCCTGAGGCTACGGAAGTGACTAGGATGGGCTTGGATGAGCTAGGGTAGGCATGAGATAAGTTGGAGCCATATTGTTAGGTTGGGATTGCATGGTTAGGCATTGTTAGTCCCGCGACTGAAAGCTGGAGCTGAGGCTGGAGATACTGAAGCTAGGTTAGATTGGGATAGAGGCTAGGATATGTCGTGCCTGGGGTGAGGCTAAGTTGGGCTGGGTGAGGATTAGGCTGGAGGTGAAGGCTGTGCTACGGCTGCGCTAAACGTGTTCAGAAAGCTGAGGTCGGGTTAGGCTAGGGTGGGCTGAGACTCTTGCGCTGGGCTGAGGGTAGGTTGAGTTGGCACTAGGGCCGCAGAGCTGGCCTGGGCTGAAGGCTAAGCTGAGCCTGGAAGGCTGGCCTGATGAAGCTTAGGTTAGGCTAGGTTGAGGCTGGAATTGCGTTAGGCTTCAGCGTAGTCTTGACTAGGCTAGGTTTTGATAATGATGAACTGGCGAGTACGCTTTTGACTACGATAGCTAGGCGAGTCTGGGTTTGATTAGGCTGAGGTTGGGGTGGGCTCGATAAGGCTAGGTATTGTGCTAGACTGAGTTCAGGCGAGGGCTGGGTTTCCGGCAAGACTGGGTTCGATAAGGCTAGGATTGAGAGCTAGGTTGGGATTAGAAGTGAGGCTAGCTTTGGTAAAGGGCTAGGTTAGGCTGAAGTAGCTTGGGCGAGATGGGTTAGGATTACAGCCTAGGTCACGACCTAGGGTAGCGTAGGCTAGGTTAGGATGGGCTAGACAAGGCTATGTTAGACTGCGGTAGGTTAGGTTAGGTTAGGCTGATGCTGGGCTGTGGAAGGCTAGGCTGGGTTGGGTTAGGCCTAGGCTAGGCTAGGCGAGGCTATGTTGGGAATGAGGTGCTGAGTATGCGTGCAATGGGATGAGGCCTGGGTTGAAGCTGCATTGGGATAAAGGAAAGGTAGGCAAAGGTTGGGCTAGAGCTAGATTAGGCTTGGTTAGGTTAGGCTAAGTTAGGCTAGGATAGGTTAGGTTAGGTTAGGCTAGGCTAAGGTATTATAGACTAGTTTAAGTTAGTGTTAGTAGGTTAGGTTAGGATAAGCTAGGTTAGGCAGAGCTAGGCTAGGATAGGTGAGACTAAGCTAGGGTATGCTAGCTTAGGCTAGCTTACGGTAGGCTAGGCAAGGTAAGGCTAGGCTAGGCTGGGCTGAGCTAGGAAAGGCTACGTTAGGATAGGGTAGGATACGTTACGATAGGCTAGGCTATGTTAGGCTAGCTTAGGCTAGGCTAGGTTAGGCTAGGCTAGGCTAGGCTAGCTTAGGCTAGGTTAGGGTAGGCTAAGGTAGGATAGACTATTTTAAGTTGGGGTTGGCAGGTTAGCCTAGGATAAGCTAGGCTAGGCTGAGCTAAGCTAGGATAGGCTCGACTAAGCTAGGATAGGCTAGATTATGCTCAGTTATGCTAGGGTAGGCTAGGTTAGTCATTGTTAGGCTAGGCAAAGTTAAGCTAGGTGAGGTTAGGTTAGGCAATGCTAGGTTACCAAAGGTTAGGCTAGGCTCGGCTAGGCTAGAGTATTCAAAGCTAGGTTAGGTTAGACTAGCCTAGGTTAGGTTAGGTTAGGCTAGGCTAGGCTAGGTTAGGTTAAGCTAGGTTAAGCTAGGTTAGACTAGGTTAGACTAGGTTTCGTTAGGCTAGGTTAGGCTAGGTTCGGTAAGTCTAGGTTAGACACGACTAGGTTAGGCGAGGCTAGGTTAGGTTAACCTAGGTCACGCTAGATTAGGGTAGGGTAAGATAGGTCATGCTAGGTTATTCTAGACTAGGTTAGGTTAGGTTAGGTTAGGTTAAGCTAGGCTAGGCTAGGAAAGGCTATGTTAGGATAGGATAGTATACATTACGATAGGTTACGCTAGGTTAGGCTAGGATAAGGTACTATAGACTAGTTTAAGTTAGGGTTGGTAGGTTAGGCTAGGATAAGCTAGGTTAGGGAGAGCTAGGTTAGGATAGGTTTGACTAATATAGGGTACGCTAGCTTAGGCTAGGATAGGATAGGCTAGGCTAGGCTAGCCTACGTTAGGCTAGGCAAGGCTATGTTAGGATAGGGTAGGATAAGTTACGATATGTTAGGCTATATTAGACTACTTTAGGATAAGGTAGGCAAGGTTAGGTTAGGTTAGGTTAGGCTAGGCTAATTTAGGCTAGGCTAGGTTAGGCTAGGCTAGGCTATGCTAGGCTAGCTTAGGCTAGGTTAGGCTAGGTTAAGGTAGGATAGACAAGTTTAAGTTAGGGTTGGTAGGTTAGGCTACGATAAGCTAGGTTAGGGTGAGCTAGGCTAGGATATGCTCAACTAAGATAGGGTAGGCTAGATTAGCCTAGGTTATGCTATGGTAGGTTAGGTTAGTCATTGTTAGGCTAGGCTAGGCTAGCGTAGGCCTTGTTAAGTTAGCCTAGGTGAGGCTAGGTTAGGCAATGCTAGGTTAGGCAAGGTTAGGCTAAGCTAGGCTAGACTAGGGTAGGCCGGGATAGATCATTCGAGGCTAGGTTAGGTTAGGCTAGCCTAGGTTAGTCTATTCGAAGCTAGGTTAGGTTAGGCTAGGCTAGGCTAGGCTATTACACGCTAGGCTAGAGTAGGCTAAAGTAGGCTAGGATAGGCTACGCTATGTTAGATCTGAACCTTTATGCTCAATCTATATTTACAGATCTATACACTGGTTCATCACGGTGAAAGCATGTATACATGCGGGTTTGGTTCAGTAAAAGTGCGTATGGAAGATAGGGTTTTCTGAAGCTTGACGGAGAGGTTATCTGTTTATTATTATTATATTTCTGTTGTTTGTAAATGAAGTCTTCATATAGATCTGGGTTATTTGAATAATGTATATGCTGCTAAGTTGAATATGTACAAATCTTATTAATGAGTGATTAATTATGATTAATTATTTTGACTAATTAAGGGTTTTATAAAATGATGTTGATCTATACGCAGGGTGGTGTGCATGAAAGTGCGTATGTACATAGGTTCAGTAAAGGGAGGTAGTGTATGCATTTAATATAATGAATGATCAGGGTTGAAATTCATTCTGCATGTTGATTCTGAAATCTAGGTTTATTACTGTGTTCTGGTTATAGTGTCCACTGTTCTGTTTGAATTTTGGGTTAAGTTTATTGTTGTTGATCTTTATGATGATTTGAGTTAAATTTGTTGGATCCAATGTGAAAATTTATGAAGCGTGGTCTGCAGCGGGTCTAAGGGTTGAACCATTTAGTGTGGAAGTAGAAAATTCCTACGAGTAGAAGCTAGTGTTTTGATCAGGGAGTTGTAGCTCCCTTCCACTAGAGGTTGGTAAACGTGAGCAGGGGGTTGGAGCTCACTTCCCATAGTAGTTGAAGAATGAGAGGTTGTAGCCTTCTGCAAGTAGATGCGTCCATACAGATACGAGTCTGTATTTCTACAAGATTGTAAGGAGTTTTCCATATAATAAATATTGAAAATAGATATGACAGTAGCTTGGGTTTTCTCCTGAATTGGGTTTCCACATTAAATCGTGGTGTTCATGTGTGATGCTCTTGTGTGATGATTAATTAAGTTATTACTGCAGTTATTTACTGCTTAACTTTATGATAGTATGGGCTAAAATTTTCTTTTGAATGTTTACCTAAACAGTAAAGTTATCTATGTACACGCTATTTCCTCTTTAGTGCTAAGGATTTCTTTTGACCGTTTATGTAAAAAGTAAATTTATCTGTGTATACGCTACTTTCTCTTCGGAAAGTCGCATACATACACTGATTGTGCTAATCAAATTTGCATATAGAAATCAAAAAAGAGAAATGAAAAAGGATTGTGATTATTGCAAATACTAATTAAGCCCCCCCGCCCCCCGCGTCTCAGTATTTTTGTGAACAATATTGAAATTTTTTTGGTAAAAAATATATTTTGTTCCCAAAAGCTTTGAAAGGAAATTATATTAGGTACTAGATTATTTTTTGTTAAAATAAACCAAAGTATATTCATACAAATTGTACCAGGCAGTTCATAAGTTTACCACCCCGATCAATAAGTAAATGAAAAGTGTATTAATATTATTTGTCAAATTTAATACACATCAATAAACATTCCCAATCCCAATTAGTTTTACATTTTTATTTCCCATTGGTAAACTCTTAAGAATAATTTCCATAGAACTGAATTAAAGCATAAGCAAGTAAAAGTTAAATTATTTATATTTTATTTCAATATATTTTCTAAATTTTAACATTTTTTCATTAATTAATTAAATAAAAATTAGTTATATTTTAGAAAATGATGGTGGTGGTGAGCTTCCACTTCGACTTTCATGAAAATGATTTCTTATCTTGAACAACATTCATTTCTTGATAGCATTGGTCAAGGAAAAAAGATAATTATGATTAGAAAGGTTCGGCCTACTAAACTTCTTATAATATCTTAGCTTTATTTTTCTCTATAGCTCTTTATCATTTCACAACTATCCCAAAATTTGGAAATAATAACATTTTTAACGTTATCATTATTCTCTGATATGATTTCCTTCTTTATCCCTAAATGGTTGAGACAAGGCAGGGCACCCTTATGTCAACCTTGCTTGTTGGAGATGCTAGTTTTGGCTAGAATTGCAAGTAGTTTTGGGAAACCTCTTGGCTTCCATATTGTAAAGATTTTTCTTATACATGAGATACCTAAATATAGCCATGATCTAGATTTATTTAGAATAAACAAAGTCCTTTTAAATATGTAACCTTTAATATTTTATCTAAAAGAAACACATATTTAAAAAATGATTATTTATGGAGTTGCATTCAATTTGGGCTACCAAATCCATAAATTTTTAAATAATATTTTTGAATTTTGATTTCGTTGGAGTGTAAAAAGAGATAAAATAATGATAAAGAGTTGTCGACATCAAATGTTGCAATAGAACAATTTGGTTGTAGTAGAGGTATTCTTAGAAGATATATCTATTTTTACAATCAAAATGACTCACAAGCCAAATTTAGATTTTGTGCGGAAAGCATTTGACCAATGGAAAACTAAAAATGGTCAATTCTTTAGAATGTTTAACCATGCTTTGTATGTTTGATATTTATTTCTACCTTAAATTCCATCATATACCACTGACATTTCATAATTATTATTGCCAATAGTTGCTAACCAATGCATAATATTTATCAAAGTCTTCTTTGAAATTTAACTAGATCCTTTATACATTTGCTACCTTTTGCTTTATTAATTTTTTTATAAATATCAAAATAAATTTAATACTTCCTTTTATATCCTAATTAATTATAAATATATTTTAAATAGTATTTTGTATGTTGCCATATTTTATTTATAAATATTATTACTTGCAATCTAATAGATATATTTAATTATTTGGAAAGTAAATATTAATTATATCAATCTTATTTATTATAAAAAAAACAAATTCTAGTAAAAATTTCTTTAAACCGCTAATAACCAATTTTCCCTCTTTCTTGGTAGTTAATTGTTTTATACCCATCATTTAGTTTTTTTTTCATATATATATATATATATATATATATATATATATATATAAACTTATTTAAAAAGTGAAATGCTAGTTAAAATAAACTAAATATTTACTATTAAAAAACATATTTTTTAATTTTTTTTATAATTATAAATAATTTTAAAAACTATTTTTTTTTCAAATAACTAAATATAATCATTAAATTTTTAATCTTATAACTACCGTACATATATAATTTGGGAATTTTGAAAATAAATTATTTTAAAAATATTAATTAAACTAAAATATATTTATCCAAATAACATAAATAAATATGTTAAAAATATAAAATTATTTTAAAAACAATTATTATAACATCATAATTAAACCAATGTATTTTTTTCTTTTAAATTTGGTTTCGGCTTTTTCTAATTTTAGACAAAAACATCTCTTTCCGAGAAACCGGCTGTAACCACGTTGAGACTCAGAAAACAGTAGAAGGTCGGAGTCGGAGTCAGTTTGTTCGTAGCTGCAGTGATTTTGATTTTCTTTAGGGGAGTCGAAACGAGAATCTGGGACAGTTGCAGTGATTTTGATTTTCTTGTTCTGTCAACAGATCGAGAATAGGCGAACTGATTCTCAATCAACCGCCTGGGATGCTGATTACGCTCATGCTCTGTGAACAGATAGAGAATAGGTGAATGGATTCTCACTCAACCGGCAAGACGCTGATTAGGTTCATCCCAACTGTAGGTAGGTTTCTCCTGTCTTTTGGAGTTCAATATGCAAGGTAAACGTACAAATTCACTGCTAAGATACAAGAAGCTAAATAAACCTAGTTCAATATTGGACTTCATTTTGTGTTTCTTGAATTAGGTAGGATTTATACTTTTGTGTTTCTTGAATTAGTTAGGATTTACTAGAGTTACTCACAAATATTAGTGAAGTGGGTTCCTATTTCCTAAGTTTGGTAAATTTCTAACAATCCACTCCAGAATTTTATACTGCGCATATTTGCAGAGAAGTGCTAGATACAACTCGGTATGGAATAAATTGTCAGTTTATCTTGAATAATCGAAGTATAAGTCAAAGCTCTCCCCACACTGACTTTTATTTAATGTTTTTTTAAGTGTACCTTGAGGATTCAGTTATTATATCTAACATGAATATTTTTCTAATTTTAAAGTTATTTTCAAATAAAAAATAGTCAGAATATTTACCAATTAATAAAATATTAAACATCGTGCTTGAAATTTTACAAATCATTCTTGAAATCAAATTGAACCGTTGCACAATAGATCCAGAAGAAATAGGAGAATTTGATTCATTTTAATTATTGATCGGTTTTTCCAGCCATCTGTTCGCAACAACATCAAACGAGAACAAGAATAGGGTATTCAGCTAATGAAATTGGAGAATTGGATTCATTTTATTTATTAATTTGACTTTCCAGCTATCTATTAACAACAACCTCAAAATATAACAAGAATGAATAGCGTATTGAGTTCGATTCATAGATGTAGTGTTTATCCCTCTCTCAGCTCTGTTTTCTAGGGAAACCTAATCCGTTCATTTCAGTTTTTCTTTTGTTAATTTATTTAAGTTTGTAACTAGTTAGCATTATTAGAGTAGCTTTAGCTGATTTCTACTTTTATTGATTTCATCAATATTTTTTTCTGTTCAGATCATTTAATTTATTTATTGAATTAATTTATTTGTCTGAAAATTAGTGATTTTATTTAAATTGGTTTCTTACATTTTTTATTTCTAAAATATTAGTTAATTAAATTTATTTTTTCTAATAATTTAATTTAAATTATTGCATTTTTAAAAATAATTTTCAATTTTATTTTTATATATGTTTTCCAAATATAAATATATTTTTCGTTTAAATCTTATAACTTGTTTTCCATTTTGTTTTTACATTATTAATGTGGTTAAGTTCAATCTATATTAAATTATATTTTCATACATTTAATTTATTTTAAATCATTCTTATTATATTTAAAATTTTATTAATAGTGTTTAGTTTAATGAGGTTAGGTTAGGCTAGGCTAGGCTAGACTAGGTTAGATTATGGTGGATTAGGTTAGGCTAGGTTAGGCTAAGCTTCGTTAGGCTAGGCTAGGCTAGGCTAGGTTAAGTTAGGCTAGGCTAGGCTCGACTAGGTTAGATTATGGTGGGTAGACTAGGCTAGGGTTGGCTCAGCTAGGGTGAGCTAGGATATGCTAGCCTAGGTTAGGTTAGGTTAGGTTAGGCTAGGTTAGATTAGGCTAGGTTAGGATAGGCTAGGCTAGGCTAGGCAATGCTAGGCTAGGTTAGAGTAGGCTAGGCTAAGCCACGATAGGTTAAGCTAGGGTAGGGTAGGGTAGGTAAGGGTAGGTTAGGTTAGGCTAGGCTAGGTTAGGCTACTCTAGGCTAGATTACGCTAGGTTAGGTTAGGTAAGGCTTGGTTATGCTATGTTTGGATAGGGTAGACTATGCTAGGATAGGGTAGGCTAGGTTAGGCTAGGTTAGGGGACTTTAGGATAAGGTAGGCTAGGTTAGGCTAGGCTAGGTTAGGTTAGGTTAGGCTAAGCTAGGTTAGGCAAGGTTGGGCTAAGTTCGGCTAGGCTAGGCTAGGCTATGCTAGGCTAGGCTATGCTAGGCTAGGCTACGCTAGGCTATGCTAGGTTAGAGTAGGATATGTTAGGCTAGGCTAGCATAATGTATGTTAGAGTAGGACATTGTAGGCTAGGATAGGCTAGAGTAGGCTAGGCTAGGCTAGGCTATAATAGGCTAGGTTAGGCTAGGGTAGACTAGGCTACGTTAAGCTACGCCACGTTAGGTTAGGCTAGGAAAGTCTAGGATAGTATAGCATATGCAAGGCTATGCTAAGTTAGGCTAGGTTAGGTTACTGAAGGTTAGGCTAGCCTAGGATAGAATAGGCTAGGCTAGGCTAGATTAGAGTAGGCTAGATTAGGCTAGACTATGTTAGTTTACGTTAGGTTAGATTAGGCTAGGTAAGGCTAGTTTAGGCTAGACTAGGTTAGATTAGGCTAGGCTAGGTTAGATTGGGCTAGGGTAGGCTAGGGAAGGCTAGTGTAAGATAGGTTATGCTAGGGTAGGCTAGGTTAGGCTAGGTTAGATTAGGCTAGCTTACGCTAGGATAAGCTAAGCTAGGCTAAGATAGGCGAGGATAGGCTCGACTAGGCTTCAATAGGCTAGGTTAGGCTAGGATAGGCTAGGGTAGGCTAGGATAAGTTAGACTAGGTTAGGTTAGGTTAGGCTAGGTTAGGCATTGTTAGTCTAAGCTAGGCTATGCTAGGGTAGAGTATTTGAAGCTAAGTTAGGTTAGGTTAGGCTAGGATAGGCGTGCCTAGGCTAGGCTAAGTTAGGCTAGGTGAGGTTAGGCAAGGTTATGCTATGCTAGGCTATGCCAGAGTATTCGAAGCTAGGCTAGGTTAGGCTAGACTATTAGCCGCTAGGCTAGGGTAAGTTAGGTTAGGCTAGGCTAGGCTAGCCTAGGTTAGGCTAAGCTATTCTAGGCTAGGCTAGGTTTGGCTAGGTTAGGCTCGGTAAGGCTAGGTTATGTTAGGCTAGCTTAGGCTTGACTAGGCTAGGCTTCATAAGGATAGGTTAGGCTAGAGTAGGTTAGGCAAGGCTAGGTTAGGCTAGGTTCAATAAGGCTAGGTTAGGCTAGACTAGGTTAGGCGAGGCTAGGTTTAGTAAGGCTAGGTTAGGCTAGGTTAGGTTAAGCGAGGCTAGGTTCGATAAGGCTAGGTTAGGATAGACTAGGTTAGGTGAGGCTAGGTTAGGTTAGCCTAGGTCACACTAGGTTAGGGTAGGTTAGGATAGGTTAGGATAGGCTAGACTAGGCTATGTTAGGTTAGGCTAGGCTAGACTAGGCAAGGCTACATTAAGATAGGGTAGTATATGTTACGATAGGTTAGGCTAGGTTAGGTTAGGTTAGGCTATGTTAGGCTACACTAGGGTAAGGTAGGCAAGGTTAGGCTAGGCCAAATTGGGCTTGGTTAGGTTAGGCTAAGTTAGGCTAGGATAGGTTAGGCTAGGTTAGGCTAGGCTAAGGTGTTATAGACTAGTTTAATTTAGTGTTGGTAGGTGAGGTTAAGATAAGCTAGGTTAGGCAGAGCTAGGCTAGGATAGGCTCTACTAAGCTAGGGTACGCTAGCTTAAGCTAGGCTAGGCTAAGTAAGACTATGCTAAGCTAGGTTAGGCTAGGCAAGGCTACTTTAGGATAGGGTAGGATAGGTTACGAATGTTTAGCCTAGGTTAGGCTATGTTAGGGTACTTTAAGATAAGGTAGGCAAGGTTAATTTTGGCTAGGCTAGTTTAGGCTAGGCTTAGCTAGGCTATCTTAGGATAGGTTAGGGTAGGTTAAGGTAGGATAGACTAGTTTAAGTTAGGGTTGGTAGGTTAGGCTAGGATAAGCTAGGGTAGGGTGAGCTAGGCTAGGATAGGCTCGACTAATCTAGGGTAGGCTAGATTATGCTTGGTTGTGCTAGGGTAGGCTAGGTTAGTCATTGTTAGGCTAGGCTAGGCTAAGTTAAGCTAGGTAAGGTTAGGTTAGGCAATGCTAGGTTAGCAAAGGTTATGCTAGGCTTGGCTAGGCTAGAGTATTCGAAGCTAGGTTAGGTTAGGCTAGCCTAGGCTAGGTTAGGCTAGGCTAAGTTAGGCTAGGCTAGAAGAGGCTAGGCTAAGCTAGGCTAGGTTAGGCTAGGTTAGGCTAGGTTAAGGTAGGATAGACTAGTTTAAGTTAGGTTTGGTAGGTAAGGCTAGGATAATCTAGGCTAGGGTGAGATAGGCTATTATAGGCTCGACTAAGCTAGGGTAGGCTAGATTATGCTCGGTTATGCTAGGGTAGGATAGGTTAGTCATTGTTAGGCTAGGCTACGCTAGCTTAGGCTAGGCTAAGTTATGCTAGGTGAGGTTAGGTTAGGCAATGCTAGGATAGCAAAGGTTAGGCTAGGCTTGGATAGGCTAGAGTATTCGAAGCTAGGTTAGGTTAGACTAGCCTAGCTTAGAGTATTTGAAGCTAGGTTAGGCTAGACTAGGCTAGGCTAGGCTAGGCTAGGTTAGACTAGGTTAAGTTAGGCTAGGTTAGGCTAGGTTTGAGTAAGTCTATGTTAGGCCCGACTAGGTTAGGCAAGGCTAGGTTAGGTTACCCTAGCCTAGGCTAGGCAAAGTTAAGCTAGGTGAGGTTAGGTTAGGCAATGCTAGGTTAGCAAAGGTTAGGCTAGGCTTGGCTAGGCTACAACATTTGAAGCTAGGTTAGGCTAGGCTAGCCTAGGTTAGAGTATTTAAAGCTAGGTTAGGTTAGGTTAGGTTAGGCTAGGATGGGCTAGGCTAGGCTAGGATAGGTTAAGTTAGGTTAGACTAGGTTAGACTAGGTTAAGTTAGGCTAGGCTACGCTAGGTTCGGTAAGTCTAGGTTAGGCCCGACTAGGTTAGGTTAGCCTAGGTCATGCTAGGTTAGGGTAACGTAAGATAGGTCAGGCTAGGTTATTCTAGACTAGGTTAGGTTAGGTCAGGCTAGGCTAGGCTATGTAAGGTTAGGCTAGGTTAGGTTAGGCTAGGCTAGGCTATGTAAGGCTAGGCTAGGTTAGGTTAGGCTAGGCTAGGCTAGGAAATGCTACATTACGATAGGATAGTATACATTACGATAGGTTAGGCTAGGTTAGCCTAGGTTAGGCTATGTTAGGCTACATTAGGATAAGGTAGGAAAGGTTAGGCTAGGCTATACTAGGCTTAGTTAGGCTAGGCTAAGTTAGGCTAGGATAGGTTAGGCTAGGTTAGGCTGAGATAAGGTACTATAGACTAGTTTAAGTTAGGTTTGGTAGGTTAGGCTAGGATAAGCTAGGCTAGGATAGGCTCGACTAAGCTAGGGTACACTAGCTTAGGCTAGGTTAGGCTAGGCAAGTCAATGTTAGGCTATGTTAGACTACTTTAGGATAAGGTAGGCAAGGTTAGGTTAGGTTAGGCTAGGTTAGGTTAGGCTATGCTAAGTTAGTCTAGGCTAGGTTAGGTTAGGCTAGGCTAGGCTAGCTTAGGCTAGGTTAGGCTAGGTTAAGGTAGGATAGACTAGCTTAAGTTAGGGTTGGTAGGTAAGGCTAGGATAAGCTAGGTTAGGGTAGCTAGGCTAGGATAGGCTTGACTAAGCTAGGGTAGGATAGATTAGGCTAGGTTATGCTAGGGTAGGCTAGGTTAGTCATTGTTAGCCTAGGCTAGGCTATCCTAGGATAGGTTAAGTTAGCTGAGGTGAGGTTCGGTAGGCAATGCTAGGTTAGGAAAGGTTGGGCTAGGCTACGCTAGGCTAGAGTATTTGAAGCTAGGTGGTTAGGCTAGTCTAGGTTAGAGTATTTGAAGCTAGGTTAGGCTAGGCTAGGCTATTACGCGCTAGGCTAGAGTAGGCTAGGCTAGGCTAGGTTAAGTGAGGTTAGACTAGGTTAGACTAGGTTATGTTAGGCTAGGTTAGGCTAGGTTCGGTAAGTATATAGATCTGAACCTTTTTGTACAATATTTATTTATATATCTATACGCTAGTTCATCACGGTGAAAGTGTGTATACATGCGGGTTTGGTTCACTAAAAGAGCGTATGGAAGATAGGGTTTTCTGAAGCTTACTGGAGAGGTTATCTATTTATTATTGTTATATTTTTGTTATCTGTAAATGAATTATTCATATAGATCTAGGTTGATTGAATAATGTATATGCTACTAAGTTGAATATGTATAAATCTTATCAATGAGTGATTAAGTATGATTAATGATGTTGACTAAATAAGGGTTTTAAAAAATGATGTTGATCTATACGTAGGTTGGTGTGCATGAAAGTGCGTATATACATAGGTTCATTAAAGGGAAGTAGTGTATGCATTTAAGATAATGAATGATCAGGGTTGAAATTCATTCTACATGTTGATTTGGAAATCTGGGTTTCTTACTGTGTTCTGGTTACAGTGTTCACTATTCTGTTTGAATTTTGGGTTAAGTTTATTGGTGTTGATCTTTATGCTGAGTTGAGTTAAAGTTGTTGGATCCAGTGTGGAAATTAATGATGTGTGGTCTGCAGCGGGTCTAAAGGTTGAACCATTCAGTGTGGAAGTAGAAGCTTCCTACGAATAGAAGCTAGTGTTTTGAATAGTGGGTTGTAGCTCCCTTCCAATAGAGTTTGGTAAACGAGAGTAGGGGGTTGGAGCTCCCTTCCCGTAGTAGCTGGAGAATGAGAGAAGGTTACAGCCTTCTACAAGTATATGCCTCCATATTGATATGATTTTGCATCAGTACAACATTGTAAGGAGTTTTCCATAAAATAAATTTTGAATATAGATATGACAACAATAGTTGTTTTCTCCTAAATTGTGTTTCCACATTAAATCGTGGTGTTCATGTGTGATGCTCTTGTGTGATGGTTAATTAAGTTATTACTGCACTTATTTACTACTTAACTTTGTGATAGTATGGGCTAAATATTTCTTCTGAATGGTTACCTAAACAGTAAAGTTATCTATGTATACGCTAGTTTCTCTTTGGTGCTAAAAATTTCTTCTAAACATTTACGTAAACAGTAAATTTATCTTTGTATACACTAGTTTCTCTTTGGAAAGTCTCATATATACACTGATTGTGCTAATAAAATTTGCACATAGAAATAAAAAAAGAGAAAATAAAAAGGGTTGTGATTATTGAAAATACTAATTAAGCCCCGCCTCCCCCCTCCTCTCATAGTATTTTTCCCAACAATATTGAATTTTTTTTTGGTAAAAATTATATTTTGTTCCCAAAATGTTTAAAAGGACGTTATATTAGGTAGTGCAATATTTTTTGTTAAAAGAAACCAAAGTCTATTCATACAAATTGTACCAAGTATTTCATAAGTTTACCACCCAGATCAATAAGTAAATGAAAATTGTATGAATATTATTAATCAAATTTAATATACATCAATAAACATTCCCAATCCCAATTAGTTTCACATTTTTATTTCCCATTCGTAAACTCTTAAGAATAATTTCCATATAATAGAATTAAAGCATAAGCAAGTAAAAGTTAAATTATTTATATTTTATTTCAATATATTTTCTAAATTTTAACATTTTTTCATTAATTAATTAAATAAAAATTAGTTATATTTTAGAAAGTGACGGTGGTGGTGAGCTTCCACTTCGACTTTCATGAAAATGATTTATTATCTTGAACAAAGTTCATTTCTTGATAGCATTGGTCAAGGCAAAAAGATAATTATGATTAGCAAGGTTCGGCCTAATATACTCCTTATAATATCTTAGCTTTGTTTTTCTCTATAGCTCTTTATCATCCCACAACTGATCCCAAAATTTGGAAATAATAACATTTTTAATGTTATCATTATTCTCTCATATGATTTCCTTCTTTATCCCTCAATGGTTGATTCAAGGCAGGGCACCCTTATGTCAACCTTGCTTGTTGAAGATGCTAGTTGTGGCAAGAATTCCAAGTAGTTTTGGGAAACCTGTTGGATTCCATATTGTAAAGCTTTTTCTTATACATAAGATACCTAAATATAGCCATTATTTGGATTTATTTAGAATAAATAAAGTAATTTTAAATATGTGACTTTTAATATTTTATATAAAAGAAACACATATTTTAAAATGATTATTTATGGAGTTACATTCAATTTGGGCTACCAAATCCATAAATTTTTAATTAATATTTTTTAATTTTGATTTGGTTGGAGTGTAAAAAGAAATAAAATAATGATGAAGAGTTGTCGACATCAAATGTTGCAACAGAAAAATTTGGTTGTAGTAGAGGTATTCTTAGAAGCTATATTTATTTTTACAATTAAAATGACTCACAAGCCAAATTTAGATTGTGTGCGGAAAGCATTTGACCAATAGAAAACTAAAAATGGTCAATTCTTTAGAATGTTTAACCATACTTTGTATGTTTGATATTTATTTCTACCTTAAATTCCATCATATACCACTCACATTTCATAATTATTATTGGCAAAGGTTGCTGACCAATGCATAATATTTATCAAAGTCTTCTTTGAAATTTTACTAGATCCTATATACATTTGCTACCTTTTTCTTTATTAATTTTTTTATAAATATCAAAATAAATTTAATACTTCCTTTATATCCTAGTTAGTTATAAATATATTTTAAATAGTATTTTGTATGTTGCCATATTTTATTTATAAATATTATTATTTGCAATCTGATAAATATATTTAATTATTTGGAAAGTAAATATTAATTATATCAATCTTATTTATTATAAAAAAACAAATTCTAATAAAAATGTGTTTAAACCACTAGTAGTTAATTGTTTTATACCCGGCATATATATATATATATATATATATATATATATATATATATATATAAAGTTATATAAAAAGTGAAATATTAGTTAAAATAAAATAAATATTTAATATTAAAAAACATGTTTTTTAAAAAAAATTTATAATTATAAATAATTTTAAAAACTATTTCTTTTTCAAATAACTAAATATAATCATTAACTTTTTTATATTATAAATACCGTATATACATAATTTGGGAATTTTAAAAATAAATTATTTTCAAAATATTAACTAAGCTAAAATATATTTATCCAAATAACATAAATAAATAAGATAAAAATATAAAATTATTTTAAAAACAATTATTATAACATCATAATTAAACCATTGTGTTTTTTTTTTCAAATTTTGCTTCTGCTTTTTCTAATTTTAGACAAAAACATCTCTTTCCGAGAAACCAGCTGTACCCACGTTGATGGAAACTGTCAGATGTTTTATTGCTGGAAAAGTAAAAAGTATTTACTGCTTTCTTATGTTTTTTTGAGGATTTTTCAACCAAAAAAAAAGCAACGCTTTTCAAGATCCTTTCCTAAATATGACGGTTCCGCTATTTTACTATTTCTCAATGGTGGATGGCTTTGGCTATGAAGAACTGGAAATTTGATAAAGTTCCAAATTATTTTGAGTCTGGTGAATTATGGATAGCCCTCAGATGTTTGAAATGGAATTATTTGGGTCGAAGTTGGTATGGAGTTGATTTTATTTTGTGGGAAACCAGAATCATTCAGTGACAGAAGCTTTATTTATTAGGATCGAAGTAACCGCCAGTAAATTCAGATAAGGGTTGATGATTATCTAGGATTCGCAGAATCAGAACACAGTATAGGGTCAGAGTCAGAGTCAGTTTGTTCGTACCTGCAGTGATTTTGATTTTCGTGGGGGGAGTCGAAACCAGAATCTGGGACAGTTGCAATGATTTTAATTTTCTTGTTCTATCCACGGATCGAGAATAGGTGAACCGATTCTCAATCAACCGCCTAGGACGCTGATTACGTTCATGCTCTGTGAATAGATAGAGAATAGGTGAACGGATTCTCACTCAACCGCCACGACGCTGATTAGGTTCATCCCAACTGCAGGTAGGTTTCTCTTGTCTTTTGGAGTTCAATATGCAGGGTAAATGTACAAATTCGCTGCTAAGATAAGATGAGATTATAACAAATTCGATGCTAAGATACAAGAAGGTAAAATAAACCTAGTTCAATATTGGACTTCATTTTGTGTTTCTTGAATTAGGTAGGATTTATCTTTTTGTGTTTCTTGAATTAGGTAGGATTTACCATATTTATTTGACCTCTCTGCTCTCAAACCAAGCGCCAATTATTTCCTTTTGGTTTTCCTCTCACATATGCAATCTTAGTGTCTCATGGACAACAATTGTTTGATTTTTCTTAAAATTATCATTTGTCCAGAGGAATAAAAACTTCCATGGAGTTCAATTACAGTTACATTTCCTCTCTCAAATCAAACCCCAATCACATTTCCTCTGAGCTCTAGAGTTACTCACAAATATTAGTGAAGTGGGTTCCTATTTCCTAAGTTTGGTAAATTTCTAACAATCCACTGCAGAATTTTATACTGCACATATTTGCAAAGAAGTGCTAGATACAATTGGGTATGAAATAAATTGTCAGTTTATCTTCAATAATCAAAGTATAAGTCAAAGCTCTCCCCACACTCACTTTTATTTGATGTTTTTTTAAGTGTACCTTGAGGATTCAGTTATTATATCTAACATGAATATTTTTCTAATTTTAAATTTCTTTTCAAAACAAAAATAGTCAGAATATTTACCAGTTAATAAAATATTAAACATCGTCCTTGAAATTTTACAAATCATTCTTGAAATGAAATTGAACCGTTGCACAATAGATCCAGAAGAAATTGGAGAATTTGATTCATTTTAATTATTGATCTGTTTTCCGAGCCATCTATTAGCATTTTTACATTTTTGATTTCTTTTAAAGTTAAAAATATTAGTTAACTAAATTTATTTTTTCTAAAAGCTTAATTTAAATTATTGAATTTTTAAAAATAATTTTCAATTTTATTTTTATATATGTTTTTCATATATAAATATATTTTTCGTTTAAATCTTATAACCTATGTTCTATTTTGTTTTTACATTATTAATGTGGTTAAGTTCAATCTATATTCATACATTTAATTTGTTTTAAATCATTCTTATTATATTTAATTTTTTATTAATAGTGTTTAATTTAATGAGGTTAGGTTAGGTTAGGTTAAGCTAGGCTAGGCTAAGCTAGGCTCGATTAGGTTAGATCATGGTGGATTAGGTTAGGCTAGGTTAGGCTAGGCTAGGCTAGGCTAGGCTAGGCTCGACTAGGTTAGATTATATTGGGTAGGCTAGGCTAGGGTCGGCTCAGCTAGGGTGAGCTAGGATATGCTATCCTAGGTTAGGCTAGGCTAGGCTAGGTTAGGCTATGTTAGGATAGGCTACGCTAGGCTAGGCAATGCTAGGCTAGGTTAGAGTAGGGTAGGTCAAGCCATGATAGGTTAAGCTAGGGTAGGGTAGGGTAGGTTAGGGTAGGTAAGGCTAGCTTAGGTTAGGCTAGGCTAGGCTAGGCTACTCTAGGCTAGATTAGGCTAGGTTAGGCTAGGTAAGGCTTGGCTAGGCTATTTTTCGATAGGGTAGACTATGTTAGGATAGGGTAGGCTAGGTTAGGCTAGGTTATGCGACTTAAGGATAAGGTAGGCTAGGCTAGGCTAGGTTAGGCTAGGATAGGTTAGGCTAGGCTAGATTAGGCTAGGTTAGGTTAGGCTAGGCTAGATTAGGCTAGGTTAGGTTAGGCTAGGCTATGCTGTGCTAGGCTACGCTAGGCTATGCTAGGTTAGAGTAGGATATGTTAGGCTAGGCTCGCATAAAGTATGTTATAGTAAGATATGCTAGGCTAGGATAGGCTAGAGTAGGCTAGGCTAGGCTATAGTAGGCTAGGTTAGGCTAGGGTAGACTAGGCTATGTTAAGCTACGCTACGTTAGGTTAGGTTAGGCTAGGAAAGTCTAGGATAGTATAGCATAGGCAAGGCTATGCTAGGTTAGGCTAGGTTAGGTTACTGAAGGTTAGGCTAGCCTAGCATCTAATAGGCTAGGGTAGGCTTGACTAGCTCAGGCTAGGCTAGATTAGAGTAGGCTAGGCTAGATTAGAGGAGGCTAGGTTAGGCTAGAATAGGCTAGTTTACGTTAGGTTAGATTAGGCTAGACTAGGCTAGTTTAGGCTAGAGTAGGCTAGTTTAGGCTAGACTAGGTTAGATTAGGCTAGGCTAGGTTAGATTGGGCTAGGGTAGGCTAGTGTAGGATAGGGTATGCTAGGGTAGGCTAGTGTAGGATAGGCTATGCTAGGGTAGGCTAGGTTAGGCTAGGTTAGATTATGCTAGGTTAGGCTATGTTAGGTTAAGCGAGGCTAGGTTCGATAAGGCTAGGTTAGGCTATGTTAGGTTAAGCGAGGCTAGGTTTGATAAGGCTAGGTTAGGCTAGACTAGGTTAGGTGAGGCTAGGTTAGGTTAGCCCAGGTCACACTAGGTTAGGGTAGGGTAGGATAGGTTAGGATAGGCTAGACTGGGCTATGTTAGGCTACTGTAGGTTAGGTTAGGTTAGGCAACACCACGCTAAGACAGGTTAGCCTCGGTTCTGCTAGGTTTGTCTAGGATAGGCAAGGTTAGGCTAGGCTAGGCTAGGCTAGAGTACTCAAAGCTAGGTTAGGTTAGGTTAGGCTAGGATAGGAGTGCTAGGCTAGGCTAGGTTAGTTTACGTTATGTTAGATTAGGCTAGATTAGGCTAGTTTAGGCTAGACTAGGCTAGTTTAGGCTAGACTAGGTTAGATTAGGCTAGGCTAGGTTAGATTTGGCTAGGGTAGGCTAGGGTAGGCTAGTGTAGGATAGGGTATGCTACAGTAGGCTAGGTTAGGGTAGGTTAGATTATGCTAGGTTACGCTATGTTAGGCTACTGTAGGTTACCTTAGGTTAGGCAACGCCACGCTAAGATAGGTTAGCCTCGGTTCTGCTAGGTTTGTCTTAGATAGGCAAGGTTAGGCTAGGCTAGGGTAGGCTAGAGTACTCGAAGCTAGGTTAGGTTAGGTTAGGCTAGGATAGGCGTGCTAGGCTAGGCTAAGTTAGGCTAGGTGAGTTTAGGCAAGGTTAGGCTATGCTAGGCTATGCCAGAGTATTCGAAGCTAGGTTAGGTTAGGCTAGGGTAGGCTAGACTATTACCCCCTAGGCTAGTGTAGGTTAGGTTATGCTAGGCTAGGCTAGCCTAGGTTAGGCTAGGCTAGGCTAGGTAAGGCTAGGCTAGGCTGGGTTAGGCTAGGTTACGTTACGTTAGGCTAGCTTAGGCTTGTCTAGTCTAGGTTAGGCTATACTAGGTTAGGCTAGACTAGGTTAGGTGAGGCTAGGTTTCGCTACGTTCGATAAGGCTAGGTTAGGCTAGACTAGGTTAACGAGGCTAGGTTCAATAAGGATAAGTTCGATAAGGCTAGGTTAGGATAGGTTAGGTTAAGCGAGGCTAGGTTTGATAAGGCTAGGTTAGGCTAGACTAGGTTAGGTGAGGCTAGGTTAGGTTAGCCTAGGTCACACTAGGTTAGGGTAGGGTAGGATAGGTTAGGATAGGCTAGACTGGGCTATGTTAGGCTATAGTAGGTTAGGTTAGGTTAGGCTAGGCTAGGCTAGGCAAGCCTACGTTAAGATAGGGTAGTATACATTACGATAGGTTAGGCTAGGTTAGGCTACATTAGGCTATGTTAGGCTAGGATAGGCTAGGCTAGATTGGGCTTGGTTACGTTAGGCTAAGTTAGGCTAGGATAGGTTAGGCTAGATTAGGCTAGGCTAAGGTATTATATACTAGTTTAAGTTAGTGTTGGTAGGTGGTGTTAGTATAAGCCAGGTTAGGCAGAGCTAGGCTAGGATAGGCTCTACCGAGCCTAACCTAACCATCCCTAACCTAACCTAACCTAACGTAACCAATCCTAACCAAACTAACCTAACCTAACCAAGCCAAACCTAACCAAGCCTATCCTAACCTAACCTAGCCTACTCTACCTAGCGTAATCTAACTTAACCTAGCCTACTCTAACCTAGACTAACATATCCTACTCTAACCTAGCCTACTCTAACTTAGCATAACTTAGCCCACTCTAACTTAGCATAACCTATCATATTCTAACTTAGCATAACCTCTCCTATTCTAACTTAGCGTAACCTGTCCTATTCTAACGTAGCCAAATCTAGCTTAACCTAGCCTACTCTAACCTAGCCTACTCTAACCTAGGCTAATCTAGCCTAGCCTAGCCTAGCCTAGCATAACTTAGCTGAACCTAGCCTATTCTACCTAGCCTATCAAGCTTAACCTAGCCTACTCTACCTAGCATAATCTAGCTTATCCTAGCCTAACCCAACCTAGGCGAACCTATCCTATCCTAGCCAGCCTAACCTAACCAATCTAGCCTAGCCATCCTAGCCTAACTAACCTAGCCTAGCTTGGCCTAGCCTAGCTGAGCACAACCAAGCCTAGCCTAACCAAGCCTAACCTAGCCTAACCTAGCCTAGCATACCCAAACCTAGCCTAAACTAACCTAACCTAACCTACCCAAGCCTACCTTACCCTACCCTAGCATACCCTAACCTAACCTAGCCTAGCCCTAACCTAACCCTAACCTAACCCTAACCTAGCCTAGCCTGACCTAACCTAGCCTAACCTAGCATATCCTACCCTAGCCTATCTTACCTACCCTACCATAACCTAACCTACCCTACCCTAGCCTAGCCTAGCCTACCCTAGCCTAGCCTAGCTTACCCTAACCTAACCTGCCATAGCCTAGCCTATCGTAACCTAACCTACCCTAGCCTACCCTACCCTAGCCTAACCTAACCTAACCTAACCTAACCTAGCCGAGCCCAGCCCAGCCCAGCCGAGCCCAGCCTAGCCTGACCTAGGTGAACCTAGCCTAACCTAACCTAGCCTACCCTAGTCTAATCTAGCCTACCCTACCCTACCCTAACCTAACCTAACCTAACCTACCCTAACGTAACCTAACCTAACTTAACCAAGACTACCCTAGCCTACCCTAGCCTACCCTACCCTACCCTAGCGTACCCTAGTGTACCCTATCCTAAACTAGCCTAGCCTAACTTAGCCTTGCCTAACCTAGCCTAGCCTAGCCTAGACTAGCCGAACCTAACCTAACCTAGCCTAGCCTAGCCTAGCCTAGCCTAACCTAGCCTATCCTAACCTAACCAAGCCTAACCAAGCCAATCCTAACTAAGCCTAACTTAGCATAACCTAGCTTAACCTAGCTTAACCAAACCTAGTCTAACCTAGTCTAACCTAGCCTAATCTATCTTAACCTAATCTACCTAGCATAATCTAGCTTGACCTAGCCTACTCTAACCTAGCCTAGCATAACCAAACCTAGCCTAAACTAACCTAAGCTAGCCTAAACTAACCTAACTTAACCTAACCTAACCTACCCAAGCCTACCCTACCCTACCATACCCTAACCTAGCCTAGCCTACCCTAGCCTACCCTAGCCTAGCCTGACCTACCCTACCCTAACTTAGCCTAGTCTTACCTAACCTAGCCCACCCTAACTTAACCTAACCTAACCTAACCAAGCCTACCCTACCCTAACCTACCCTAACCTACCCTAGCCTACCCTATACTACCCTACCCTAAACTAGCCTAGCCTAACCTAGCCTTGCCTAGCCTAGCCTAACCTAGCCTAACCTAACCAAACCTAGCCTAGCCTAGCCTAACCTAACCTAACCTAGCCTAACCTAACCTAGCCTAACCTAACCTAGCCTACCCTATCCTAGCCTAGCCTAGCCTATCCTAACCTAACCTAACCTAACCTAACCTAACCTAACATAACCTAACCCCAGCCTAGCCTCACCTAGACGAACCTAGCCTAACCTACCCTAGCCTAACCTTGCCTACCCTAACCTAGCCTACCCTAACTTAACCTAACCTAACCTAGCCAAGCCCATCCTACCCTACCCTAAAATAGACTACACTAACCTAACCTAACCTAACCTAACCTAGCCTAGCCTAGCCTAGCCTAACCTAACCTAACCTAGCCTAGTCTAACCTAGCCTAACCTAACCTAACCTAGCCGAACCTAGCCAAACCAAGCCGAACCAAGCCTAACCAGGCCTAACCAGGCCTAACCAAGCTTAACCTAACTAAGCCTAACTTAGCTTAACCTAGCCTAACCTAGCTCAACCTAGCCTCCTCTAACCTACTCTAACCTAGCCTAATTTAGCTTAACCTAGCGTACTCTACCTATCCTAGCCTAGCCTAGCCTAACCTAGCCTGACCTAGCCTAGCCTAACCTAGCCTGACCTAGCCTAACCTAGCATAATCTAGCCTAGTCTAACCTAACCTAACCTAGCCTAACCTAACCTAACCTAACCTACCCTACCCTACCCTAGCCTAACCTAATCTAGCCTAACCTAGCCTAACCCTAGCCTAGCCTAACCTACCCTAGCCTAACATACCCTAGCCTAACCTAGCCTAACCTAGCCTAATCTAGCCTAGCCTAAGGTAACCTAACCTAACCTAGCCTACCCTAGCCTAACCTAACCTAACCTAACCTAACCTAACCCGACCTAACCTAGCCTAATGTAGCCTAACCTAACCTAGTCTACCCTAGCCAAACCTAGCCTAACCTAGCCTACCCTACCCTATCCTAACCTAACCTAACCTAACCAAGCCCCTACCGTAGCTTATCCTACCGTACCTAGCCTAAACTAGCCTGGCCTAACCTAGCCTAGCCTAACCTAACCTAGCCTAACCTAGCCTAACCTAGCCTAGCCTAACCTCACCTAACCTAACCTAACCAAGCCTAACCAAGCTTAACCTAACTAAGCCTAGCTTAGTATAACCTAGACTAACCTAGCTTAACCTAACCTACTCTAACCTACTCTAACCTAGCCTAATTTAGCTTAACCTAGTGTATTCTACCTAGCATAATCTAGCTTAACCTAGCCTACTCTAACCTAGCACAACATATCCTATTCTAACTTAACCTACTATAACTTCGCATAACCTATCCTATTCTAACTGAGCATAACCTATACTATTCTAGCCTACTCTAAACTAGCATAACCTATCCTATTCTATCCTATTCTGGCCTAGCCTAATCTAGTTTAACCTAGCCTACTCTAGCCTAGCCTAGCCTAATCGAGCTGCATACTCTACCTACCGTAATCTAGTTTAACCTACCCTGCTCTAACCTAGCCTAACATATCCTACTCTAGCCTAGCCTACTCTAACTTAGCATAACCTATCCTATTCTACCCTTCTCTAACCTAGCATAACCTATCCTATTCTACCCTAGCCTAATCTAGCTTAACCTAGCCCAATCTATCCATCTCTAGCCTAGCCTACTCTAACCTAGCATAACCTACCCTACTCTAGCCTAGCCTACTCTAACCTAGCATAACCTATCCTACTCTAGCCTAGCCTACTCTAACCTAGCGTACCCTAGGTTACTCTAACCTAGCCTACCCTAGCCCACTCTAGCCTAGCCTACTCTAGCCCACCCTCACCTAATCTACTCTAGCCTAACCTAGCCTACTTTGGAGTAGCCTAACTTTTTTCCAGCCGTACCTTAGCTTATTCTATCCTTGTCTAAACTAGAATAATGTAGTCTATCCCAACCCACTGTAGCTTAGTTTAGCCTAGCCTAATAAAATTTTTAATAAAATATATATTCAAAAACAATCTTATGAAATAATTAGAGTAAAATTTAATTTTATTATATATATTTAAATATAAAAACATTAACAATTTATATTATATAAATTCAAAAAAAAAATCTTTGCACATTATGTTATTTTAATTAAAAAATACACTAAACTATATTTTAACATTAATAAAATATAGTGCAAAACTTAAATAACATATTAAATATTTAAATTTGAAAATCATTTAAAAAAATAAATTAAACTAAAGAATATTAATCTAGAAAACATTAAAAAACAAAACAAATTAAATGTTATTAATAAAAGTTTAAATATAACAAAAATTATGTAAAATAAAATAAATTTAGGAAAACATAATTTAAAATGCATTAAATCTTACCAAAAAAATCTAAAAACAAAATGTAACCTAAGTTATAAGATGTAAATGAAAAATTATTTTTAAATGAAAAACATAATTGAAAATAATTTTGAGAAATCCAATAATCTAAACTAAAATCATTAGAAAAATACTTTTTTTTATTTTATTTTGAGAGAGATTAAATCAACTAATTTAAATTAAAACAAGAACTTTGATAAAATACCTCAATAAATGAATAATTGAAATTATTTAAACTAAATGGAATACTGATTGAATCTATAAAACTACAGTAATAAATTAAATTAATCCAATTAAAGAAATCAGCAAAAACTACTCTCATAAATTTAACTCATTACAGGTTAAATAAATGAATACAACTAAATCTGAAATGAACGGATTAGGTTTCCCATCCAGAGTGCTTTAACATAAAATACCCATCAGGTTAACTCTAAATGTCCTATTCTTGTTGTAATTTGAAGTTGTATTTATTAGAGGGCTCGCAAAAAATAATTGATAAATGAAATCCTACGAATTCTCCAATTTTTGTACTTTCTTTTCAGATTCCAGCGAGCCAATTAGGTATGGTGCAACCATTCAATTTGTTTTATCGATGAAGATACTTAACGATTTTAGAGATTGATTCTTAAAATTTTTAAGAACAATCTTTACTATTTTATTAATTTATAAATATTCTAAATATTTTAGTTTGAAAAGAAATTAGACGAAGATATTTGAGATTGATTTGTAAAATTATTAAGAGCAATGTTTACTATTTTATTAATTTATAAATGTTTTAAATATTTTTATTTGGAAAGAAATTAAACTAATATTAAAGTTAGATATAATTTATGGAATGGAAATCCTCAAGGCACACATTAAAAAACATAAAAGAAAAGTCAGTATGCCTAGAGATTTCATTTATAATTAGATATTTGATAGATCCAGAGCAAAGAAATATCTAATTTTTAGATGTGGAAAATTATACATTAGAGTGAATAATTTTGATATGCAACATAAAACAATTAAACCAATAGCATGAGAGAAATCAAACAATTTCTCTGCTTGAGATTTGACAGATAAGGAGATTACATCGGCTGAAATTAAGAAGAAACTATGGCATTAGAAAATTAGAAAGATATTAGAATTTTAACCTAAAAGAATCGATAGCTTAAGATAATTTGAACAGAAATGGAAAGGCTGCGGTGGTTTCATATCCCTAGACATGAAACATTCTAGCATTAATTTATTCTTAGCACAGAGAATCAATGTAATGGGTGTTTTTAGAAACAATGTATTATAAACAATAGTTTATTTATAGGACAATGAACTAATGAGTTATACTACAAGGACAGTACTAATCCACAAATTATAATTATAGAATCACTGGAAAATGAAATAGAAGCCTATCTATAGCTCATTGAAATGACTTTACTTAAAACTAGTTTAACTCAAGAAAAGAGACACAAACTTACCTGTAGTCCAGTGTAGAACTAGGTGTTTCTAGCTTATTGTTTACAGCGAACAGCGAAAGATCATATGTCCAACTTCTTTAATTGTATGCCAACAGCCAAAGATAGTATGTCCAGCAGAACTAGGTCTTTTTAGCCTCCTCTTTACAGCCAACAATCTCATGTCCAAGACCTTTAATTGTATGCTTTATCTGCTAAGAAAACAATTCAAATCAAAAGGCATAACACTAAAGAAAACTAAACGAGGAGAACATTAAAAGATTGACTAGGCCAAATATTTAGCATCTTTAATTGTATGCTTTATCTGCTCAGAAAACAATTCAAATCAAAAGGCATAGCACTAAACCAAATCTAAATGAGGAGAACATTAAAAGACTCACTCGACCAAATATTTAGGGAAGTAACGTCTGCAACTTGTTTTTAGATGGATGAGGGTTCACACCGTTAACCACATATTGCTAGATTGAACTGTTGATTTTTGGACGGCGACAGAGTGAAATAATCAAAGATACTTTGTAATTAAGAATTTCTTGCATGACTAACAGTGGGTAATGCCACTCTTTCTTCTTAAAAAAGATTGCAGGAAATGCTTCCAGTCTAGAAAAGAAACTACAGGGGAGTTTCCCCGTGTCTATGGTTCGAAACCCAGTAACTAATTACGAGGGAATTTGCACTACATATCTCTAATACCAAACAGTTCAACTTCATAAAAACCCTAGGTTCTAAGCTCCCCAAATGCACGCAATTGAGCGGCCTCGAGGCACAATAATTAACCCTAAACAGAGATTCGACAGACTTTCATCTGCCCTGTACCGCTGTGGCATAGTCAACCCAACGGCAAACAGAGGAGGAATTCCTACCATTAACAATTATTAGCGCCCTCTGGAACCTGAGCAAAGTACCCTGTGTCATTACCGCAAGTGGGCATCCTGAGCAACCAAATCCATCACTAGCAAATAATTGTTGAACAAAACATACAGGATTATTAGCTGCCGAACATAAATCAACACATAAACAATTGACCTGATAGGTGCAGCTACAAACAGGGAATCTAAAATATTATCATTCAACTTCCACAAATAACCTTTACCCAAAAAACTCACACAGACCCAAACAAACAAATCGAACGCATGGAACGAGGAAGAGAACGCAGCATGAGGACTGGGCGAAAGAGGCCCAGATTTCTCTCCGTGGAGATAATCTGTAGTGGCGTGCTTAATGTGAGCAGCAGCCAATGCACCAGTGGGAGGAGAACCGAAAGGAGGAGTAAACCCGATTCCTCCTTCCATAACATTTTCTTTGTTCTCATGGCGCTGCAACTGTTGTTGTTGCTGCTGTTCATGTCGCTGCATTGCTTTGTTCGCATCCTTCTTCCTATCATCGGCAACAAGATCTGATCAAAGAAAATCTGTTACACACACAAACATAAATTTGAAAAATCTGTTGCACAGACACAGCTAAAACCCTGAATTCTCAGAAACATAAATTTGAAAAAACAATACCAAGGTATACCCGTGAGTTTATTTATGGTGAAAATGGTAGACTGGGTGTCTGCAACAGCTCTCGTTCTAGACAGTTCAAAAATCGCGTGGGGATGGTGAGAGCGGTGGGCAGAGAGGGATTCTTTCAACAATCGACACGTTTTTTACAGAAGAAACTGGCGGATTTGGTTTGCTAAGGCATCAACAAAAAGAGAGAATTAGGAAGAAGAAGTGGAAAGCAATAGAATGAATTAAGAAGCCTAAGGCGCATCTAAAGGAGAAGAGAACCAGAAAGTAATTGAAAGGATGAACAGCATAAGCAAAAACCTCATTATATAACTCTGAACTTGTGAACGGTCTAACTCTGCCTTGTAGCTATTTTAATCCACCGCTAATTTGTGAGGGACGTGCCACGTCATTTTAGCTGTTTGGTGTGAGGGTGCAAGGTCATATCTAGCCGTTTGTGCCAGATCATTTCTAGCCGTTGTATCTAGGAAAGATTATTAGATTTAATGATATAAAAGTTTACTATTAGATTGAAAATATGAAATATTGGATTTTTAAATTTAGTAATATTGAAATCTTAGTACTTCAAACTGAATTATTATTTTTTTAAGAAATAATAGATGATTTTTATTCTTTAAATATAATTTATAAAAATAACATAGGTCTGAAATTTAATACAAAATAAATTAAAATAATAGGTATGTGGTTATATTACTTATGGGTGAGATTAGGGGTTATATATAATATGTATTTTTCAGAATTATTTTATTACTCAATTTTATCAATTTAATATGTTTTTTAAGGAATTTAAAGAGGGAGGAAGTATAGCTAGAATGTATTGCTATCACACTTGTTTGGTTTTTTGTAATGGAAATGAAAATATAAAGAAAGAGGCTCTTACTACCAAGTTTTCTTTGATATGATGGCTTAAGTGGATACTGCAAAATCTTATTGCTCATCTATTGTTGCCTAACATCTCACCCATTAGTGCTTTGCACAACTATGAAACAAGTACACAACTAAAAGAATTGAATCTCCCTTCTTTTAGGTGGCCTAATATTTAATATAGCGTAATAGTCATCTACATTTAAGGGTGAGATTAGGGGTTATATATACTTATGGGTGAGATTAGGGGTTATATATAATATGTATTTTTCAGAATTATTTTATTACTCAATTTTATCAATTTAATATGTTTTTTAAGGAATTTAAAGAGGGAGGAAGTATAGCTAGAATGTATTGCTATCACACTTGTTTGGTTTTTTGTAATGGAAATGAAAATATAAAGAAAGAGGCTCTTACTACCAAGTTTTCTTTGATATGATGGCTTAAGTGGATACTGCAAAATCTTATTGCTCATCTATTGTTGCCTAACATCTCACCCATTAGTGCTTTGCACAACTATGAAACAAGTACACAACTAAAAGAATTGAATCTCCCTTCTTTTAGGTGGCCTAATATTTAATATAGCGTAATAGTCATCTACATTTAAGGCTTTTGTGTTCCTCTACTCTCAATTAGCACTAGGTTTTAGAGTATCTAGAATATTCTTAAAGGTCTATCATTATGCAAAATTTTAAGCATGGAAATTATATCAAAGTTTAGAAATTTTGGCAAATCCTACTAGTTCTCTAAATTGTTTGACCATATTCATCTAAAAATATGCATATTTATAAGAATTTTCCATACTCTCTATAATTTTTTTGATGAATTGTTGCATAAATTAACTTTATCGTATAAAATTTATGTGAATCATTTAAGAAAGAAAAATGAAAATGCATTATTTTTTATTTTAAAAGGCATTGAAAATAAGTCAATTTATGAAATTTTGTTCGTAAGATTTCCCATGGTCTAGATGTGGGTAGGACCGCCTCTCCCATGTACTTAGTACCATGGTGGCCAACAAGTTAGCTTCAACTATGGTAGGCATAATATTTATATATGAGCTCCTATAGAGGTAATTTTTACATAATTCTAAAGGTCACTATATGAATAATTCTATCACAACACTGTATGCTAATATTTTGAATTTTTTACTCAATAAATTTCCATTTGATTGCTCAAAATGGACCTATAAAATTTTACACCTTGAGTCTCTTAATTGGGATGTGCCATGAACTTAAAAGGCACTCCTCGAATAGAAACACGTAATGTATGGGGCACAAAAGTGGGAATATACATCTCACTAACCAATGGAATGAAGGTTGACATAATGGCTCCTTATTCTACATTTTAAAAGTGGGAAGAATTCTTTCTATATTAGATGAGCTAGTAGAAAGGTACTCCTCCAATAGAAACACGTAATGTAAAAAGTGGGAATATACATCTCACTGACCAATGGAATGAAGGTTGACATAATGGCTCCTTATTCTACATTTTAAAAGTGGGAAGAATTCTTTCTCTATTAGATGAGCTAGTAGTTCATGAAATCATATGAGAACTAAACAAAAAGGAAAAAGGGATCACCAAAATGAGGTCTATTCAATTGAACAAGTGAATGTTATAAAATATCTATCAAAGGATGATTGTAATTAAGTGGAAGACGTTCATTGATGAATTCAAACTTTATGTTTTAATCCTCCATTGGCTATCTTGTGTGAACCCTAACTATAACCAGGTTTGTGTCATTATTTATGCATAACTACTATTGATTAATGATGCCTAATTCCTCTACCTTTGAGGAAAACTTATGATACTTCCTCACTTAAATTTTTTTTCATCTATCCATTTAGTTCTTGAGGCCCCTAACCACTTGGAAATACCTTTCTACTATTGTTCTTGAATTAGCTAATATCAAACACATTCTATGATGATAGTATCACAACCATTTTTTTATACCTCTTTCATCTAACAAGTGTTTCAAGTTCTATTATTATTGAGTTTGAAGTGAAATATAACGGTCCAAACCTCTCAATAAACCAACACTCAATACCTCAACTCCCAATAACTAGTTTCCATGTCACTTGCTATTGCCATCCAATTTCCATATTAGCACCATTTCACACCCTAATCCATATCACCTTGCCACAAACGCATCCATGTCAACATCATGTCATATCCAACTCTATTCCACCTCAATGCCATGAAATCTCTACATCTATGCCACATGATCACCACATTGGTGCCACAACATCATAATTTCAATGACATGCTGTCTCGATGTGAGTAGCACATTAAAGGCACATTATCATCTACCACCTCAGGGACTTCCTATATCAAAATATTTTTCTATGTAAGCTAGTCCCATCGTTATATTTGCTAGCTTTGCAATGATATGTACTTGATCAAGCTCTTTTATTTTTCTTCCTAGTTTCTTTATATGCATAATTCATTTTTTTGTGTGTTTATTGTTGCAGTATTTAATGGAACATGAAATATGTCATATATCAAGTGTTTCAAGACTATTAGTATTGAGGTTTATCCACAATATAAGGGTTCAAACCTCTAGATAGACAGACATAGAATAGTTGACCTCCCCACATCTAGTATCCATGTCACTTGTTACTATCATTATATATCCATATTAGCACCAATGCACACTCTAATCCATATAACCTTACCACATAACGTGTTCATGTCAATAACATGTCATCTCGATGTCTATGCCACATTAGTTCCATGAAACCTCCACAATGATTCCACACGATCACCACATTAGAGCCACATCGTCATCATGTCAGTGCCATGTTATCTCTATGTGAGTGAAACATCAAAGCCACATTATCATATTAAGGACTTCTTCAATCTATATATTTCTTTATGTAACTTATTCCCATCATTATATCTTCTAGATTTATAATGATATGGTCTTTATGAGTCTCTTTTATTTTTCTTTTTATAGTTTTGTTTTCGCATAATATTTTTTTGTGCATATTGTTGTAACAGCTACAAAAACTCCAAAATTTTGAACTAAGGCCAAATTTGAAATCCAATTCATTCAAATTATAAAGATATAAATGGAAATTATCATGAAACTGTACTTATTAAGATAATTTAAGCTTGAGCATGTTCTGAGAAGCTACATGGTGCAACAAACTCTCACAACACTTTAAAGCACAACTTGGCAGTCTAGTGGAGTGCCCTTCTTCATGTCTTCCATTTTTCATTATAGCAACACCATAAAATATCTCCTTACAATGGAGAATTTACGACATGTTAATGATATGCGCATGTGCGATAAAAAATATAAGCCCTCTTCCCCATATTAATTTTCAATGTGGGTTTTGTTGCATGCATCCTCTTCTTCCTCTACACAATGTAACATTTTTCTGTATTCAATGCATTCTCTTTGAACCATAACGTGTCACCCTACATATGAATATACTAATTTTTTTTTTTCTATAAATTTTTTTTTTTTGGATAAATTAATCTATCACTATGAATATTTTTTTAAATGACAGATATAGTAGACCTTTAGTGTGTCATGATTTCATCGTCATTAGAGGAAATGGCCCCATGAAAGAAGATTCCATAAGAGTGGAAAGAAGAAATTTTTATGGCCTCAATTCCCACATACATAGAAACAAATTGCTTTATTGGAAAATCCATGTACATTACTAGGTTATAAATATATCAATTGTTTTCTTGAGAAGAGATAATGTATGACGGAGAATATGGTTAAGTATATCATAATTTCAGAAGGTCTTCGTTACACATGTTTGCATCACATTCCATAGTTTTCCCTTGTGGGGATACCATTAAATGGATTATAAAGTGCATTGATGTTATATATATGACACTTAGAGATATCCCCAGTCAAGGTATGATGATATTCACATATCCCCACATTCTTGATTATTGTAAATTGCCGAGAGATGAAGTAGCACTTAGGGAAAATGAATACGAAATTTTTTTCCTAAGTAGTAAAGGAATCCAAAAAAGTCAGTGGTAGGACCCTATCAAATTCTATACCAAGACTAATAGGGTTTATAATACTAAGCTGCTAAGGAAATAATATCAATTGATCATGGTTATGTGTTTCCAACATTATGGTAGACCTAATGTAGATATGTTTGAAGAGAGATATCTATCATTAATGTAAAGTTTTTCCCAATAAGGAAGTGCATTCAACTGGGAAAATATTGTACAATTCTCCATTCAAACAAGAGTACGAGAAGGTGAGACTCTAGTAGTAGGAAAATAACCATATTTTTATATGGCATAATATATTCTCGATTGTGTGTGCTATAAATTTTAATTTGAAATATTAGGATAGAGGTGAATTTTATCTCCAAAGATAGAATTAATAAACATATAATATATCTATTTATGGGAAAATCATTACAAAAAATATTACTTAAGAATAAAATAAAGATTTATCTAGCCATTATTATGCATCCTCCTTGATAGTGGTTGACCTTGCATGTTTAACCAGGCTATAGAAACATTGTATGATGTAGTTTATTAGGCCAAATACATCATAGTATTCTTATATTGGAAATCACCACATCATGTACCATTATTTTCCATAAACAAAGTGATCTTACAAGAAATGGCATATCAAGTGACCATGGGAGTTGGAGGCACGTTAACACAAAAAATGAAGCCACCATGTCCTATATATACATTATATGTAAGTAAATACTTCTTAAAGTGTTATAAAGAAGTTACCCTTGAATCCATTGAATTGAAACACCAAAATTCGAGGAACTCAATTTCCAATGGCATGGTCCAAGAGCCATAATAGTGTATCACTACTTTCAGTTGAAATTTAAGTGGCCATACACGTTAAAACCCAATGAAGGAAAAGATAAAATCAAGAATTTATATAATGCTACAGTGACCATAGATGCAAAAGAACGTGTCAATGGCTCTGAACTGATGGATGGTGTTGAACTCAGCATTGGACAATTGTGAAAGGTAAAGATATCAAATATAAAAATGATGCAAAAAAAGGGAAGATAGAAAAAAGAGGAAGCCAAGAAAGTAAACAATAAAGAATTTGAAGAAAAATAAAGGTAATTAAGGGAGAAAGAAAAGGCTAAGAAAAAGGCCAAAGCGGAGCATAAAATGCTGAGAGGGAGTAAGAATAAACAATGAAGAAGGAAGAAGAAAGAAATAAGAATTCATAGGAATGATTAGAAAATTAAATATATAACAAACCATCTTAGGCAGAAGCAAGACAGAAAGCACATAGTTGAAATTAAACTTTAAACATATTTCCCAATATGGATGTTGATCCTTTGATCCCATCTCCAAAACCAATTACACGATATTATCTCCCAATCAGGGATATGGGTATCATAATTGATTAAGGAAATGAGGCCTTGGACCCATCATGCTTCTGATTTGATCATTGCTCCCATAATATTATCCAAGAAACACATTTATTTAGCTTGAGAACTGACAAAATTGATCTCGGTAGGGACTAAGGAAAACATAGTGTATAACGCAATCCATAATCCTCTATCCATTTCTTTAGAGGGACTCCCTTCTCTTTGAATACTTAGAATAACATTGACTACATCTTGGATATATTCAAGGAGCTTGGAGGAAGCGTCAAAAAGCCACAACAAGAAAGTAATAAACCTCATCAATGAATTAATGGCTTGTCATCCATTAGGCCTTATGATAAGGATTACTAGGATGAAACATTAAAATAAAATGTTTCAGTAGAGGAATTCATAAAATCGTTGTACGTAGATCTTGGGAAACTTCAAAATATTGTTATCGCACTCGTAAAAGTTATGATGGAAGTGAAAGTTATAGCAATACTATTAAGGTGGCCTTCACAACCATCGAAATTATGCATGAGTGGAATACAACATACTCAACATCACAAGAGACATTACCAAGGACAAATGAAACAACTAGATAAACAGATAGAATAAAATTCAAAATCGTCATGTGCGCTGAAGAGGAGCTAGAAAAGGATGTGGAAAGGACTTTGTTAATGTACCAACAACATCATAACATGATGGAGTAATTGGTTAAATCCAAAAATATAATATCCATCAAAGCATGAGGGGACATAAGGCTAGAACAAGAAGTGGAGCAAGAGATACACTAGAATTTGCAAGCACAAAGTTTAGATATCATGGAAAAGGATACCAAACTCATGAAAGAAGCATTGGAACAGAACTTATTTGAACCCACCAAATTGCACACTTAGCATAGGATTCAAGATGGCCTAAAGACAATGGTACCTAAAATTTATGTGTATGAAGATTTCAATGAAATAATAATTCCACCGAATACTTTGTCCATTGCATATAATTATAAGGCTTGGTATAATTTTTAAGTAATAAAACACCATAGCGTTTGGGTTGGAAACCACAATAGAGCAAGAGGAAAACCACAACAAGAAGTATACAAACAGGTAGTCCTCCTAATGCTTAATCTATTAAAATGGGAAGGAGTAGTACCTGTAGGTCCTATGTTTGAAGGAAATCTCATAGGTTTCAAACCCTCTCCTTCTCCTAATGCTCCAAAAGTTGCAACTCATTCAAGAAAGGCACATATACTAGTAGTAATTCAAAGCATGTTCATGATATTAGCATTAGATCATATAATCAGAAAAACATAAAAACATTGAATCATTGATAATAATATCATAACATGTATAAATCATAAATATCATGAATATAGAGAATATTACATAGCTTCTTTATTGATGAATGTAGAGAAGTGTGGAGGAATAGCACCTGATTCAGCCATAGCTCCAAGTGAAACCGTCCTTCTCATATGTCCAGACCAAGCCTCAACAATATCCTTCCAAATTCATACACATGGATGTCATATAAGAGGAATGAACATCTCTGTGAGGGAAGCAAGTGTTTCCACAATCTCGGAGTACAGGAGGAATAGGGATAAATCGGACTTGATCATGGAATAAATGGCTATAATATCAACATACTATCTTTCTCCTCCCTTTAGGCCTTCCCATGAGGTGAATTTATACCACCCTAAAACATTTGTTTTAGTTGGGTTATAGTTAGGCCACTGGATGATATGGGTAGGCTTGAGTTATAGCTTGTAAACCCCACCCAAAAAATAGGGATTTTTATACCTTTTCATATTCCAAATTATATACGCGGGTTGGGTATAGATGGACCCACTTGTGTAAACATTTTGAGGGGATAGAGTCATGTATGGAATTCAAAATAATGTATTTTTCATAAAGGACCAAGTCTGAAGGGAAAGGGTTTCCCAAGGCCATCACTTAGAGCATCAAGTATACAGAGGTGGAAAATTAAGCCATAACATATGCCCCAAAATATATGAGGTCAGAAGGTGTACATGATGGTCAAAATGTATTAATTGTATAAGAATAATCAGATGAGAACTTGGGAAGAGTTCACCATATTTTATATTTCCAAAAACAAATGGAATAAATAAAAAAGAAAGCTCATTTCTAAGGTGGGGATACCCATACTCATAGATATTAAATCATGTTTTCATATCTAGTATAGAGTGGATCCAATATGTATACAAGTGATTAAATATGTCATTAGGCACATTTGGAGGAGTTAATAAACACCTTATTGCCTTATTAAGTCTCTTTTTCTTTCATTTTAATTATATTATGGTCTTATGACACTAGTGTAGATGGTGATTGAGGCCTATCATACTTTGAGTACCTAACATGAGTTAAATGCAGGAAAATCATGAAGATATTTCATTTTGGTGAATATTTTTCCTTTAAGTCTCTGGTTAGTAAACAAGGAGAGATTCTAGGGGGATTTTCCACCCTCCTTCACTATCAAAGGTGGCCAAAGGATCCTCGAGATTCCCTCCAACAACTTGCAACCAAGAAAACTCAAGATCAAGTGCACCAAAGATAAACTTCAATTGCAGTCAAGTTGACTCATCACCTAATTTTTAGGGAGTTGCTAGTAGCTACCCTTTAGTTTAAATAGGGCTGAGGAAGAGATCATTATGATTCGAACTTTGGAAAAATCCATTAGGCTCTTTTAACTTGTAATAAGTTTTTATGACTTTCAAGTTGATGTAATGAGACTATCTGTAACACCTCCATTTTAGGAGCATTTTTTTTTTTCCAAATGTTATATTTTCCTCTTATTACTTCATTAACTTTTTATAATGTTCAATATTTCCCATGTGTCCTAAACTATCATACCTCTCTTAAGGCCCATATGTACAATCATTTCTTTCGATCATACCTATGCCACCTATGGGTCAATACATAACACCTAGATACACTTCTATCATAATTGTATAAAGAAGCCAACCAAGTATGGTTATCATTTAACAGAATTAATTAAATTTGGCACAACTCTGGGCATAACCATATATATATATATATATACAAGTTCCCTGTGTATATTTTTATATCCTTTGATAATATTATGAGCCAATGCACATAGATTTATAAACACCTATTCCATGCACGTGTTTTAATGTCACACATATCCATATATATGACCTATGCTAATATACTTGCATGCGCGTGGATTAGTATATAACTCATATATATATATAGGGGACGTTCCTCTTGCCATTCATTTTAACTATGTTCATAACATCAAGGATTCTGGCATTAAAAGAGAGTAGTCTCAATAATTATCATAAGGTCATTCCTGTTGTTTAGTGTTGCACCTAAGGCATATATATATGTAACACCTTTGTATCACCAATTTTTGACTTAATAAATACCCCACTGATATAATTGTTACGACTCTATTTAATCTATATATATATATATATCTATGTATAATCCATATACCTATATATATATATGTATCACTTCAGGGCTGAATCACATATATATTATATATGACAACCACTCCATAGTACCCGTACTCGTGTTGCTCTATTCCTTAAAGTCGGGCGATATTAACAACACGTTGAGTGAATTATGAGTAGGCGGCAATTTGTCACTTCTCATGCTCTGGTACGTTTTTCTCGGCATGCATCTTTTCAGGGTTCCGGTTGGTGATGTGATCCCTTCCGCAAGTCCTACAAGCAATACACGTTTACCGTGATACTTCGCCTGACTGTCAACTGTGATAACCAAATCACGATGTCGATTTGTAACCGGTCCTATTTTAAATATTAAGGTTGCGTGTTGTTCTTCGTCGGCCATGGGAAGCAAAACCTGGCTCGAGTGTAGCCGACTGGCTTAGAACTCAGCCGTCCTCCGAATGACATGAGGACATCTCCTTCTGTACTCGCGCGGCGATATTTAATATCCCATCCCTCAGTTACTATGCTTCCACCAGCCACTCTGCGAAACTTACTCCCGCTCCTTGGTATTGTTGAAACCCTAATTGTACCGACTAATATCCATAGTATGGTGATGCATTTGTTTATACCGAGCACAAGTACTGTTATGTTTTCTGCAGAGGTTTCAAAATCTCTTAAGGATTCGTTCCACTACCGGGTCGCCAGATGGATGGAAAGGGCGCTGAGTATTCCGATGAATCTTCCCGGAAGGCTTTACATAAGCCCTGTTCTTTTCGAGTTCTGCTAAGTTCGAGCGCCGAGGAAGAAGGATCTGTTGATCCTGAGTTAAATTTAGCATTTGAAATCAGTCAGGTAATTTAATGTTGCAACTAGGGTGACTCAGGCTTTGGAATCCTCCCTGGTTCGACATCATATCTAATTTCTGTGGATGTATTGTGATCTTCAGTTGTGTAGTTGTTGAGTCGATTTAGTAAGGCAGATAAATGGACCACGCAGGGTTTTACACTACAAAATTTGTGTATGTCGGCTGCGTTACGCGGGATTTCTGTTCGCCTGAACCCCCTCCCCAGATAGCCATCACTTTAGACCCAACACAGAAGGTAAGCGTATTTCGTTTTCGTTTCAGAATCCTTCTATTTCTTTTGGGTTTGTTTCATATCAGTGATGGTAATATGGTTCGCCCTCTACAGATTTCTTCCGGATTATATTTTTATTTCCAGAGCTACGCGGCTAGAGAGTCTGGAACTAACGAGGTTGGTAGACTCGACTCATTTACCCTGGAGTCCTATGCGCAGAATGACTTGGGGTCAGAGATGGCGAGGTAAGGATTCTAGCCTCTGTTCGTGTTCATGTTTTATTTTTTTTTCGCTGAGCAAGAGTAGCTCTTGGTAATAGTCCTATTCCTCCTACAGGATTCAAGAAAGGTTTCGGAAGTGGAGTGTAGCGATGGCGCTGGTTTCATTCCACACCGACCTTCGGCGTGAGCGAGTCGATTTGACTCAGCCATGACTGATTTCTAAACTATTCAGATTTTCTAGCACGATTCTATCGTGACTATACTTTGTGTCTATCTCTAACTACCTCAGTCGAGCATTTAGATTGTTGTGTGATAATGGCGAGACCTTCGTCGCCATCGTATATAATTTTTTTTTTTATCTATATTTCATATCTGTTTGTCGACGGGGTTTTTTTTTTTATCTTCATCACGCATTTCGACTACAGGCCTTTCCATAGTAGTCGACCCAGCGTACTATTAGTTAATTTCTCCTCTTCCTTTATATTCATGTTGTATAGAATTATTATCATACCTATACTGAACTTTTGAACGCGTTGCAGGTGAATTTAATTATTAATTTAGACATATTCAGCTATACAAGTATGGGCCCTTTGTTTCTCGGGACCGCGGTTTCACTGTATGATGTATTATGTAATTTGTATACTGTAACGTCTGGTTTAGTAGCCTGTCTTGATGTCAGTTTCGTTTTTATATGTATGTTTCTGTGAGATTTGGTTTTTTTTTTCTTTTTCATTCCGGTATGGCAAAGTGCCACGACCGCATCTGGTGTTTACTTCGACTGTCCTCCCAATTAAACCCGGGTTGTTATAACCGGATTTCATGCTAAACGCACAATGATATACTATTAGTTTCTGTTTATTGTATTTGTTATCATAACCCATATGTTGATATTGTACTTGAAATCCCTAATTACAAAACGTAGAACTCATATTTTATATACGCGTCTTTGTTGTTTATTTCATTTCATATAAGTGTAATACTTCAGTAGTTAGATAACAATCATGATTTAATATGAGTTACAGTGATTACATGGTTCGATTGGGCTCTCAACCCGCTCGTATATTCTATTATAATTATTGTCACAATTATTTATTGTTCTATTCACTGCTTTTACATCCTATTCTTGTTTGTTGCACGTATGTATATATATCTTGTTGGTAGGTTAGCTCACGGCGTTGGTGCTCTAATTTCAACTCTTTTTCGTGATGCATATGTATATGGATTCGGAAAGAGAAAAAATAGATTGAAAAAAAAACAATATATATATATATATATATATATATACTTACACTCGCTACCCATGCTAATAAGGATGAGACACCACTATAAAGTAGATCTTATTCTCCCATTATAAAATTTCCAGAACACATATTTCAAATCTTTTCGCTGCTCTTGTACGGTAACAGGTGAGTTTCAGATCTGTTACCATTACTTCTTAACATATGAGTATATAATATAACCTTGGCATGTGTATAGATTAACCAATTTACAAATTTTATTTATCTATAGAAAATAAGTTCCTGTAGATCTAGACCTGCTTGGGTTTAGAGTTTCTGCAGGATTCTATTCTATAGATTTCTGGTCTACAACTAACAGAGTCTAAGAGGTACATGCCTTGAGATAGATTCTGTTCAATGTAGTACTCAATCAATTATATCATTTACTCATTTTTTTTTTTTTATATGTAGCCAATTCATACCACAGTAAGCAAAGTAAACAAGAAATGTAGAAGCATACCACTATTGCAAATGACCAACCTCCCAACCTTAGAATCCTCTTTGTCTCCCAGGATTCACCCCCGAACAGAGATCACCTCCCAAGACAGACCAACCTCTGATCTGCTTAGGAGCAGCTTATTTAAGCTCATATTTCCCCAAAGCATGTTTCTAATTCTGCTTGCAGAATAGCAGGATGCTTTCTTTCCTGTTTAGCCTAGGCTTCCCATTTTCGGATTCTTTAAAGCTCCTTTAAGCTTTTCCTCAGCTTTTCTAGCTTTTTCTCACCTCTTCCCAACTACTCCTCTTCATTAGGGAAATTTAGATTCCTCCTCAAATCTAAATAAATTTCTTTCAAGGATTTTTGAAAGATTTTTGGGGATTTGTTGCCTTATCCATCCTCATGGATTTGGCAAGTGATATCTAATTCTCATCTTGGTCAAATTGCACAATCATTTTATTTATTTCCTCAAATAAAATATGCAACTACATTCACACCATACTTATCCCTTGGGGTCCACCCCCTTTATGATTAAAGTTCAATGTCTAACTTTAAAAATTCAACACACAAATTGGGGGTGTTACATATTCCCCCTCTGAAAATAAACACCGTCCTCGGTGTTATTATTTAACTACTAGAGTTCACTTAAACAAAAATGGATATTTTCCCATCATTTCAGCTTCCTTTTCCCAGGTAGCTTCTTCAGCAGTAAAGTGCTTCCACTGCACTTTTACTCTGGCCACTTTTCTGTTTCTCAATTCAATTTCTTCCCGCTCCAATATTTGAAGCGGTTCTGGCAGAAACTCCCCTTCTGGTTCCACCTGTACAACATTCCAATCAACTATGTGAGAAGCATCATGTACATATCTTTTTAACAAGGAAATATGAAACACATCATGCACTCTAACATGGGGTGGTAAGGCCAGCTTGTAAGCCACTGGTCCCACCCTTTCTAAAATTTCAAAAGGCCCACAATATCTAGGTGCAAGTTTTGCACAACTTCCAGCATAGAGTGTGCTCTTTTTGGGTTTGATGCGTAGATACACATGATCACCCACTTTGAATTCTCGGTGCACTCTTTTCTTATCAGCATAGTTTTTCTGGCGATCTTGTGCTGTCTTGATATTTCTTTGTATCTGTTTGACAATTCTCTCCATCTCTTGTAATGCATCTGGTCCCAACACCAGTTTATCCTCTGGTTGGCTCTAGCTCAAGGGGGTACGGCACTTTCTCCCATAGAGTGCTTCAAACAGACTCATCTTAATAGAGGATTGGTAACTATTATTATAAGCAAACTCAGCTAGATGCAGATACTCTTCCCATTGTGATGGCCTATCCATCACATACATTCTCAGCATATCCTCTAAAATTTGATTTGTCCTTTCTGTTTGTCCGTCAGTTTGAGGATGATAGGTAGTACTAAAATTCAGCTTAGTACCCATTCCTGCAAACAATCCCTTCCAAAACGCTGCTGTAAACTTAGCATCCTGGTCTGACACAATTACTTTAGGAACTCCATGAAGCCTTACTATCTCTTTTAGGAAGACTTGTGCTACTTGAGCTGTTTCGAAGGTAGATTTCACTGGTATAAAGTGGGCAGCTTTGGTTAAAGTGTCTACTACTACCATTACCGAATCATGTTGATATTTGGTTCTAGGTAGTCCTGTTATAAAATCCATGGAAACTGTGTCCCATTTCCATTCTGCAATTGGCAAAGGGTTCAGAAGACCTGCTGGATGTTGATGCTCAACTTTGACCAGTTGACATTCCATGCACCTACTTAGATACTCTGCCACATCTCTCTTCATTCCTGGCCAGAACAGCTTCTTTTTCAAGGTTGTTAACAAATTTTGGTATCCTGGATGTCCTGCATAAGGCTGTTTGTGATACTCATCCAAAATTTCCCTTTTTAATGACTCTACATTAGGAACGTACAACCTGTTTTTGTAATATAGTAGTCCTTTTTGATTTTGTGTAAAGTCAGTTTGATCCCTTTTTTGTAGTTTCACCAAGAGGGTTTCATAGTTTGGGTCTTGACTGGCTGCTTCTCTCACCAACTCTTCTATCTCAATCTGTCCACTACTCCCGATACTGTTTAATTTTTCCAAGCATTTCTACTCAATGCATCCGCCACTTTATTCTCTTTCCCCTTGATATGCTTTATGTCCATATCAAATTCACTTAGAAAGGACAGCCATCTGGCTTGTCTTGCATTTAGGTCAGTTTGGGAGAAAAAATATTTGAGGCTGATATGATCAGTCATCAAGGTGAACTTCTTCCCCAGTAGATAATGCCTCCACATTTTTAAAGCATGGATAACAGCTGCAAATTCCAAATCATAGGCACTATAATTCTGTTCATGTATTTTCAGTTTCCTAGATTCATAGGTAATGACTGAATTTTCCTGCAACAGGACTCCTCCCAGCCCTTCTCTGCAAGCGTCTGTACATACAACAAACTCTTTATCAGGATCAGCAATTTTTAGTATAGGGGCTGAAATAAGTTTTTTCTTCAATTGTTTGAAACTGTTTTGACATTTCTCAGTCCACATGAACTTAACACCCTTCCTTTGTAATGAGGTTATGGGATTTGCTATAACAGAAAATCTCTCCAAAAATCTGCGATAATAGCCTGCAATTTCCATAAACGATCTTACTCCTGAGACATCAGTGGGAACTGGCCATTCCTTAATGGCTTTTATCTTTTCAGGGTCAACTGCCAACCCTTTTTCAGAAATTATATGACCCAGATATTGTATTTTTTGTTTATAAAATTCACATTTGCTGAACTTGGCATATAGCTGGTTTTCTTTTAAAGTCTGCAACACTATTATTAGATGTTCATTATGTTCATATTCATTTTTAGAATAGACTAAAATATCATCTATGAACACAAGAACAAATTTTTCCAAATACTTATTCAACACACTGTTCATCAGACACATAAATGTGGCAGGGGCATTCGTCAAACCAAAAGGTAGGACTACAAATTCGTAATGCCCATACCTGGTTCGAAATGCTGTTTTGCTGATGTCTTCTTCTTTAATTCTGAGCTGGTGATAACCAGTCCTTAGGTCAATCTTGGAAAAGACTGAAGCTCCTCTCACTTGGTCAAAAAGATCATCAATTCTAGGAAGTGGATATCTATTCTTAATGGTCAATTTGTTCAGTTGACGATAGTCAATGCACATCCTAAAAGTTCCATCTTTCTTTTTCACAAATAAAACAGGTGCTCCCCATGGAGACACACTTGGTCTAATGTAACCCTTATCCAATAACTCTTGCAACTGCATCTTCAGCTCCATCAGTTCTCGCGGACTCATCCGATAAGGGGCTCGGGAAACAGGTGTAGCTCCCGGCACCAGATCTATAGAAAAGTCAATCTCTCTTTTGGGGGGAAGATGAGGGATTTCCTTGGGAAAGACTTCCTTAAACTCTCTGATGACTGGTATAGCATCTAGTAACTCTTCCTCAGTTTTCTATTCTATTTCTTCTACATGCACAGCATAGACTTGATATCCTTTTCTAGCTGTTCTTTTCAATTGTAAGGCTGATATTTGTCTTACTACAATGGGTTTTGGTTTCCCTTTTAGTGTAAAAGGTTTCCCTTCCTCATCTACACAATGCAGGGTTTTATCCCAGCAGTTCATCAGGGCTTTCTTCTTTTCCAGCCAATCCATTCCTATCAGCAGATCATAGGATCCTAATGGCAATATGTTTAGATTTACTTCTGTTGGGAACCCATTTAATTGTATTGCTATTTTGGGCAACTTATGTGTGACTTTTCTCTTAGTTCCAGTGGCCAGCTGTACCAACCATGACTGCTGAAATTTTTCAGGTTTAATTTTACATTTTTCTACAATGCCAGGACTAATGTAACTCAAAGAAGCACCTGGATCAATCAAAACAGTAACAGGTAGGTCAGAAATCTTACCCTCCATTTCCACCATGGTTGCTTGATGTTCTGCTTGCCGATTTTCCAGGGCTGCACTGATGGTTGGTATGTTTCTGGCTATGTCATTTACTGTTGTTGCCTCTCGCTCTCTGCTGATCATATGAATATTTCGATGGGGGCAGTCCCTCATCATATGGGGTTCTCCACAGCCCCAACATTTCAGAGGTTCCTTCATTCTGACTGTCCCTTCCTTTTTATTGTTCCCTTCTACTGGTTTTGAAGCCACTTGGGACTGAGCAGTTTGAATTTCTTTTGGTTTATTGAATTTTTTCCGCTGATGATCTCTACCAAAATTTCTTAGATATGCTGGTTTTGGTCTTTTACCTTTGAACTCACCCTTGTTCAGCCAGCTCTTCCCTTGTTCAGCTTTACCTTTGAACTACTGGTAGCATAATCTTGCCTTCCTAACTGCTTCGTCCATTGTCTTTGGGTTATCAAACTCAATTTTCTCCTTGTATACAGTAGGCAAGCAGTTCAAAAACCTTTGTACCTTTGCCTTTTCTTCCCTAATGTACGGGACATACCTCAGTAAATTGGTGAACTTAGTGACAAACTCATCAATGGTGAGCTGCCCCAGTCTAAGTTCATGGAATTCTTTTGCTTTATCATCATAATAACGTTCATTCAAATAACGACTTTTGAACTTAATCTGGAAATCTTCCCAAGTAACTGTCTTTTCGTCAATGGCATGCACCATTTTTGTCTCTTCCCACCACAATGTGGCTTTTCCTTGCAGCTAATACATAGCTAATCTGGCCTTCAGATTGCTCTCATATTCATATAATTGGAAATATTTGATTATGTTCAGCAACCAAGCTTCAGCATCTTCCTCCTTTTCCCCATCATAGGAGGGAGGTTTGATCTTTCGAAAATCCCCCTGCAGTTCTCTTTTCTGTTTATGCTGTTGTCTCGCAGCCTCATCGTCATCAGACTCATCCATCTTTCTCTTTCCGGAACCTTCGCTTCCTGGCTGTTCCGAGAAGTTAGTTCTCTAATGAGCTTTTCCTGTTCCTTACTGGCTGATGACATCATGTCATTTTGGCTTCTTAGTTCAGCCAATTCTCGTTGCAACCTGTGCAACATAGCCATTACCGGGGCATTGGGATCTGGAGTAGCAAACTCATCCCTCAGATCCACATAAATCCCTTCACCTTCAACCATTTCAACTGTACACACTTACAACACAGATTAGCAGAAATTTTATAAAAATTTCAGAAACAAAATATGTAATAATCAGTGAGCACAAAATTGACAGCCCAATTTGTTGTAACCAGTGCTCCGATACCATTTGTAACACCTCCATTTTAGGAGCATTTTTTTTTTCCAAATGTTATATTTTCCTCTTATTACTTCATTAACTTTTTATAATGTTCAATATTTCCCATGTGTCCTAAACTATCATACCTCTCTTAAGGCCCATATGTACAATCATTTCTTTCGATCATACCTATGCCACCTATGGGTCAATACATAACACCTAGATACACTTCTATCATAATTGTATAAAGAAGCCAACCAAGTATGGTTATCATTTAACAGAATTAATTAAATTTGGCACAACTCTGGGCATAACCATATATATATATATACAAGTTCCCCGTGTATATTTTTATATCCTTTGATAATATTATGAGCCAATGCACATAGATTTATAAACACCTATTCCATGCACGTGTTTTAATGTCACACATATCCATATATATGACCTGTGCTAATATACTTGCATGCGCGTGGATTAGTATATAACTCATATATATATAGGGGACGTTCCTCTTGCCATTCATTTTAACTATGTTCATAACATCAAGGATTCTGGCATTAAAAGAGAGTAGTCTCAATAATTATCATAAGGTCATTCTTGTTGTTTAGTGTTGCACCTAAGGCATATATATATGTAACACCTTTGTATCACCAATTTTTGACTTAATAAATACCCCACCGATATAATTGTCACGACTCTATTTAATCTATATATATATATCTATGTATAATCCATATACCTATATATATATATATGTATCACTTCAGGGCTGAATCACATATATATTATATATGACAACCACTCCATAGTACCTGTACTCGTGTTGCTCTATTCATTAAAGTCGGGCGATATTAACAACACATTGAGTGAATTATGAGTAGGCGGCAATTTGTCACTTCTCATGCTCTGGTACGTTTTTCTCGGCATGCATCTTTTCAGGGTTTCGGTTGGTGATGTGATCCCTTCCGCAAGTCCTACAAGCAATACACGTTTACCGTGATACTTCGCCTGACTGTCAACTGTGATAACCAAATCACGATGTCGATTTGAAACCAGTCCTATTTTAAATATTAAGGTTGCGTGTTGTGCTTCGTCGGCCATGGGAAGAAAACCTGGCTCGAGTGTAGCCGACTGGCTCAGAACTCAGCCGTCCTCCGAATGACACGAGGACATCTCCTTCTGCACTCGCGCGGCGCTATTTAATACCCCATCTCTCGGTTACTATGCTTCCACCAGCCACTCGGCGAAACTTACTCCCGCTCCTTGGTATGGTTGAAACCCTAATTGTACCGACTATTATCCATAGCATGGTGATGCATTTGTTTATACCGAGCACAAGTACTGATATGTTTTCTGTAGGGGTTTCCAGATCTCTTAAGGATTTGTTCCACTGCTGGGTCGACAGATGGATGGAAAGGGCGCTGAGTATTTCGAATTCTGCTAAGTTCGAGCGCCGAGGAAGAAGGATCTGTTGATCCTGAGTTAGATTTAGCATTTGAAATCAGTCAGGAAAGTTAATGTTGCAACTAGGGTGAATCAGGATTTGGAATCCTCCCTGGTTTGGCATCATATCTAATTTCTGTGGAAGTATTGTGATCTTCAGTTGTGTAACTGTTGAGTCGATTTAGTAAGGCAGATAAATGGACCACGTAGGGTTTTACACTACAAAATTTGTGTATGTCGGGCTGCGTTACGCGGGATTTCGGTTCGCTTGAACCCCCCCCCCCCCGGATAGCCATCACTTTAGACCCAACACATAAGGTAAGCGTATTTCCTTTTTGTTTCAGAATCCTTCTATTTCTTTTGGGTTTGTTTCATATCAGTGATGGTAATATGGTTCGTCCTCTACAGATTTCTTCCGGATTATATTTTTACTTCCAGAGCTACGCAGCTAGGGAGTCTGGAACTAACGAGGTTGGTAGACTCGACTCATTTACCCTGGAGTGCTATGCGCAGAATGACTTGGGGTAAGATATGGCGAGGTACGGATTCTAGCCTCTGTTCGTGTTCATGTTTTATTTTTATTTTTCGCTGAGCAAGAGTAGCTCTTGGTAATAGTCCTATTCCTCCTATAGGATTCAAGAAAGGTTTCGGCAGTGGAGCGTAGTGATGGCACTGGTTTCATTCCACACCGACCTTCGGCGTGAGCGAGTAGATTTGACTCAGCCATGACTGATTTCTAAACTATTCAGATTTTCTAGCACGATTCTTTCGTGACTATACTTTGTGTCTATCTCTAACTACCTCAGTCGAGAATTTAGATTGTTGTGTGATAATGGAAAGACCTTCGTCGCCATCGTATATATATATATATAATTTTTTTATCTTCATTACGCATTTCGACTACAGGCTTTTACATAGTAGTCGACCCAGCGTACTGTTAGTTAATTTCTCCTCTTCCTTTATATTCATGTTGTATAGAATTATTATCATACCTACACTGAACTGTTGAATGCGTTGCAGGTGAATTTAATTATTAATTTAGACATATTCAGCTATACAAGTATGGGCCCTTGGTTTCTCGGGACCGCGGTTTCACTGTATGATGTATTCTGTAATTTGTATACTGTAACGTCTGGTTTAGTAGCCTGTCTTGATGTCAGTTTCGTTTTTATATGTATGTTTCTGTGAGATCCGGTTTTTTTTTTTCATTCCAGTATGGCAAAGTGCCACGACCGCATCTGGTGTTTACTTCGACTATCCTCCCAATTAAACCCGGGTTGTTATAACCGGATTTCATGCTAAACGCACAATGATATACTATTAGTTTCTGTTTATTGTATTTGTTATCATAACCCATAGGTTGATATTGTACTCGAAAACCCTAATTACAAAACGTAGAACTCATATTTTATATACGCGTCTTTGTTTTTGATTTCATTTCATATAAGTGCAATACTCCGGCAGTTAGCTAACAATCATGATTTAATATGAGTTATAGTGATTCCATGGTTCGATTGGGCTCTCAACCCGCTCGTATATTCTATTATAATTATTGGCACAATTATTTATTGTCCTATTCACTGCTTTTACATCCTATTCATGTTTTATGCACGTATGTATATATATCTTGTTGGTAGGTTAGCTCACGGCGTTGGTGCTCTAATTTCAACTCTTTTTCGTGATGCATATGTATATGGATTCAGAAAGAGAAAAGATTGATTAAAAAAAAAAAAACAATATATATATATATATACTTACACTCGCTACCCATGCTAATAAGGATGAGACACCACTATAAAGTAGATCCTATTCTCCCATTATGAAATTTACAGAATACTTAATCCAAATCTTTTCGCTGCTCTTGTATGGTAACAGGTGAGTTTCAGATCTGTTACCATGACTTCTTAACGTATGAGTATATAATATAACCTTGACATGTGTATAGATTAACCAATTTACTTTATCTATAGAAAATAAGTTCCTGTAGATCTAGACTTGCTTGGGTTTAGAGTTTCTGCAGGCTCTATTCTATAGATTTTTGGTCTACAACTAATAGAGTCTAAGAGGTACATGCCTTGAAATAGATTCTGTTCAATGTAGTACTCAATCAATTATATCATTTCCTCATTTTTTTATATGTAACCAATTCATACCACAGTAAGCAAAATAAACAAGAAATGTAGAAGCATACCACTATTGCAAATGACCAACCTCCCAACCTTAGAATCCTCTTTGTCTCCCAGGATTCACCCCCGAGCAGAGATCACCTCCCAAGACAGACCAACCCCTGATCTGCTTAGGAGCAGCTTATTTAAGCTCATATTTCCCCAAAGCATGTTTCTAATTCTGCGTCCAGAATAGCAAGATGCTTTCTTTCCTGTTTAGCCTAGGCTTCCAATTTTGGGATTCTTTAAAGCTGCTTTAAGCTTTTCCTCAGCTTTTCCAGCTTTTCCTCACCTCTTCCCAACTACTCCTCTTCATTGGGGAAATTTAGATTCCTCCTGAAATCTAAATAAATTTCTTTCAAGGATTTTTGAAAGATTTTTTTGGGGATTTGTTGCCTTATCCATCCTCATGGATTTGGCAAGTGATCTCTAATTCTCATCTTGGTCAAATTGCACAATCATTTTATTTATTTTCTCAAATAAAATATGCAAATACATTCACACCATACTTATCCCTTGGGGTCCATCCCCTTTAGGATTAAAGTCTTATGTCTAACTTTAAAAATTCAACACACAAATTGGGGGTGTTACACTATCATTTTAAATAAAATCAGTATTCAGGTTGTGCTTCAATGATCTAGTTTCAGAGAGCTATGTTTATGGGTTACGACCCAATCCATGTGCCTTAGTCTCCCTTGTGTAATAATTCTTTACTTTCATGTAATTTTACTTAGTTTTTCTTATGATTATTTAGCTAGTTTTATTGCATTTTCATTCACTACTTTTATTTTTCTTCCATTTCTCTTTTTTTGTAGATTTAGCTTTCTTACATGTTGGTAGAATAGGTTATAAATTCATAAAGCTGTGACTCAAGCCTCCCCCTCTCATCTCTTTCATTGGAGCTTGAGGAGGGTAGACCTTCTCCACAAGCCGAAATTTCTTTTTAGTTTATGATTTCTTGGAATGGATAAGTTATTTTGTTGTAGTTCCATGGATATGTTTATAATGTTGTGTTAGATCTCCATTTGTAGGTTAAACTAGATTTTCTTTCCAAATTAAAGTCATATTTTCCGTTGTATTTATCATGAATTTGTCCATATTTATTGCATGAATGGGTAATTTTCTTTCAGGTTTAGGTAGTAGATCCAAGGAGAACTTCACCAACACCTTCAGCTTCATATCTCACCCTTTACGATCCCTCTCTTTATCGAAATCGCCATCAACCCTATTTTCAGATTTTTTCATCCCTACACCATGGCAAAACCCTAGAGGTGCAAGACAGGACTCCCAAGAGGTTCTCAGATTGAAACATGGGTGGGACACCTTCCACTCATCGAAAACCATCTTCACTCCACATTCCCTACCCTTTTCACACCCATTTTTGCCTCATATTTCCCTCAGACTGTTTCATGTAGCAATTCAGGAATTTCATATAAAAATACACGAAACCTATAATAGCACCTAAAGCAGCACTAGTGGGCCCCTTCTTAAGCCCAAAAACCACCATACACATCCTCAAGACCTGCTAAAACCACCCATACACCTTTGTCCTTGTACCCATTTTTTGAATCCTTCCATAAGACACCTTAGCACTTTCTTCTCCTAGCTGCAAAACATCACATCTACAAACATATATAGGTAATGCTTAGTTGCATCATTAAAAGCATGATAGATATAGAATAGAGTGAGTAGAGTGTTTTAATCCATTTGGCCCAAGAAAGTGTAATTACGTTAGTTTCCTTTATGCAATTTCAATTTACATATTTACTTCATTAGACATGCCTAGTTTTCTTTAATTTATTATAATAGCTTAATGAGTATATATCTTTAATTGCAAAGAAGTTAGATGTAATTTCTCGCTATAGTGTATTTTTGTACTTGCTGATAGAACCATGGCTTTAAATCATTTGTAGCCCTAGGCCTAAATTTAGAAGTGTGACAGACTACATCCATAAACCCTAGAAGTAGCACCCTTTCGTAAAGCTCAGAAGAGGATGTCATGAGTAGAATGCATATGTTGTGTATATAGTGTTGTCACCTCAAATTTTGTATGAACCTTGGGTTGATAAAGTAAATTAGGGCAGACTCTGGGAGTTGCAGCATTCTTGGTGCAATACCAATGCTCACCACTTTTTGGCGACGTTACTTGGGAGGTCTCTACTAGATGCTTTGATTTTGTTTTAGAATTATTTTCTAATTTCCTTTTACATGTTGTTTAAAAATATTGAAAAAATACACAAAAATATAATTTTCATGCCTCACAAGAGAAGGGATACTTAAGGAATTTTTTTACCTGAAAACCCACATCACCAAATAGTCACCCTTCTCTCTTCTTCAGTGGTTGTGAGGTCAAACACACCATACGTGAGACTTACGAAAATTTTGAAGAATGTATTGGAGAAGAATAGGATTGTGTTTAACCTAACGAACGTGCCTCGCCTATCTCAACCATGGCTAACACTAAATCCGAGGGAGCATTTCCCATTAGAGAGGCAGATGGGGAAACTAAAATGAGAAACATTAGCCCCTCAACCCTTCCACGTTTTCACAAAAATACCTCGAAATATCCTAACACATTCATGTTTGAACCTATTGTTTTTTGTAGGACCTATGACTATGCCTTAGATGATCAAAATTTGAAGCTATTCCCATCTACCCTTAAGGATTCAACCTTTTGTCGGTTCATGGTTCTACCTAGGAACATCATCAGTATTTGGGAAAATATGCAAGAAGCCTTAAAAAAAAAGTACATGGACTACTATAGGTCCAAGGAAACTAAGGATGAGATATTCAGGATGAATCTAGGGCCCGGTGAATCCCTAAAAGACTATGAAGAGATGTTTCAGTTAAATTATTAGAGATCTAACTGTACTCTTGATCCTAGATCACTTAAATTAGCACTTCTCCAAGGGATTAGGAAGGAGGATATAGAAACACTCAATATTTTATCAGAAGGATATATCTACCAACTTCCTTATGAAGCAATCAAAGTTGTCTTCAAGAACCATTCTAGGGCAGCTAGGAAGAAAGGCACAGTTGGTGAAAGTACAACCAATACTTCTTCCTGTTCCACCTCCATCAAAAATGAGTGGGCTTTAGGAGTCACATTCTACACACGTTTTCTTTGAAAATGGACACAATGCAGGTCAAAGAGAAGCAAAAGGAAGAAGAAAGAGCCTTGGCTATATTTTTCCATAGATGTACCAGAAAACACCCTAGAAATGAATGTCCATTAAATTTCATAGAGGCTTTCTTAGTCTATGAGGAGAATCATGCGACACACAAGTGTCCCTCCTTACCTAGACTCAAATTCGTATATCAAGGTGGGGAAGTAGGACCAAAGAAACTATGTTTCATCAACCATAGAGGGCCTCAAGGCCCTAGGTCATATTAGCATGATATTAAAGGTGCATCTTACTCTTACTATCACAATAATAAGAATGCGCCCAAAATCTTGGTACACCCCAACTCCTCCATCCTGGCCTAGACCCCCTACTTGGCCTTACAACCCTCCATATAATCCCTAGCCTTTGAACCAATCATTTCAGCAGTATGTTCCTCAAAAACCTTAGTAAAACAATCCATCCCAAGGGTGGAGGCCTTAACATAATCAACCACTTGAGTCTAATGCCTCCACCCCAACCTCAACCTCAGCTTACTCATGCTGATCCACCCAAGTTCCTTTAGATTCCTGCATGACCAAATATGAACACAAATAACAAAAAAAAATAGTAGGTTTATAATGGGGAGACATCCTATGCAGCTTATGTTGTAGAGATAGAGGAGATTAATCTCATTTCAGGAAGAGTACTCCCAGAAAACCACCCTCCATCTCTACCTGTAGAGTTTGAGAAGGAAAAGGAATAAACTAACACTAATATCCAACAACTTCCTTTTCCCAAGCGCTTTATCCATTCCATTCAGCACACCCTAGAGGATACTAAACTTCTGGGAGAAATGAAAAATCTATGTGTAGGCAAACTGCTTCTCCAGGCCATTAAGGATGTCCCTATTTACAATAAGCATCAAGGAAAAGTGCTTCGAGAAACCCGGGAGAAATAAGAAAGATACCCCCACCATCAATGTATTAGGAAAAATATCTAAATTAATGTTGGGAAGGGTGATCCTTCAAAAGTACCTGGATCCTAGTAGTCTAGTCTTAGATGTGCACATAGATGATGTCATAATCCCCAATACTCTGATTGATCTCGGGGCTCTCATCAATGTCATGAGAAAACTATGTTTAAACTCAACCTCCAAGGGACTTTGAGGACAACCACAACACTTCTAAAAAATGTGGATAGATACACAGTAACTTCGAAAGGAATAGTTGAGGATATTGTGGTTTCAATTAAATCTTGGGAGTATCCTACAATTCTCCTAGTTCTGCAGCCAAAAACCAACTTCAATAGATATCTTCTAATCTTAGGGGGACCTTGGTTATCCATTGTTGATGCCTATATTAGCTATCAAGCCAGAAAAATGATAATTAATAATGACCCCTTGTCTAAAAATTTGGTATTATATCCTCTAACCCAACCTTCCATTGATCATGTTCTACCTATATGGTTGGAGGAAGAAGAAGATGAGGTATATAACAATACCCCAATTTGTACCATAAATTTTTTTCTTAGAGGGAGGAACCTTGATGATGATGAAATCATTAACCATGTCATTCAAAACCTGTCCCCCACTAACAGTCCACTTAAAAACCCAGTTAAAGAATCTGAAAGCCAACCTTAGATGGAATTGCACTCAGTCGATTCAACCTATGAAATTTTTTTTTTTTTAGAGTTTGACCCATCCACCTTTCAGAAAATCAACTGAAACCTATTAGATGAAGAAGAAAATTAGTTTTTCCAGCTTCTAAAATAAAACCTAGATGTGTTTTCTTGGGATTACAAGGACATGAAAGGGGTGCATCCTTCAATATGTAGACATCATATTTATATTAAGGAATAGTGCAAGCCTGTGAGACAACCTCCAAGAAGGATGAACCCAACTCTAAAGGACATAGTTAAAAAATAACAGCAAAAATTATTGGATGCAGGTTTCATTTATCCTATATCATATAGTGAGTTGGTATCTCCTCTTTTCCTAGTCCTGAAGAAGAATTGAAAATGGTAATCTGTGTTGATTATCAGGAACTTAACAAAGCCAATGAGAAGGACCATTTCCCTTTGCCCATTATAAAACCAGTCCTGGATTGCCTTACAGGAAACAATTTATTTTTCCTCTTAGATGGGTTCAGTGGGTATAACAAGATCCAAATTATCCCCGAAGTCCAAGAGTAGACAACTTTCACTGCAATATTTCTAATTAGCTTTTAGCTAGTTAGAATATCAAATTTTGTTTTTGTCAATAAGATAGATGAATAAGAGGGTAGGGGGACCCATAAAATCTCTTTAGTAGGAATAAAACACTTATAATGTGAATGTGGATCAGTGTATCTAGTTTAATAAAGCACTCCTTGGTGTGAATGGGGGTCAATGCATCTAGATGGGGTCAAGATTGACCAAATCAACAACTTAGTCATTGAGGTAGTGGACATAGTGGAAGACAATGAACTCATAATTGGAGGAAGTCTCCATGAGAGTAGCATCATTATTGAGTGGGACCAACGGGGGGGAGGCTCACAAATCATATAAGGAAGGGGATCTAAGCCATAGGGGACAGTATAAATATTGTTTATGTATGCTCTTTTATGACTTTCACTTTAGCTATTTATCAAAGTCTGTTGTGCTATTTAGCACAAGGTTGTTTCCAAGAGGAAATCCCACCCTCATCCTCAGGGGAATTTGAGTGCCCACTTAGAAGAGGTTCCTTTGAGCTTCATTCCATCATCCAGCATCAGACCAATCTTCAGCCACCTTCAGCAACGCAGTCTCCTTCTGGAAATGTGCAATCCAAGAGGGCAGTTTCAATGCAGGGTTGATAACCCAAGATTTTGAGCTTATTTTCTAGTGAGGGGTGTAGCCCTTCATCCAGAAAGTTAGTGGGGAGAAGTATCAGATATTTTCTCATTAGTTTAGTGACCCCCCAACAGTTTCCCACATGTAGAGTGTAATTCAGCCCTACGGTTACATTTTTCATATTGGGTATTTCTGGAAACCCTTTCTGGGTTATCATGGAAGTATGCTAGAAAGCCGAGATCTTGTATCCCAACATTTTTTGAGCAATATATTATAATATCTATAAATTCATAGTTTCCAGTAGCAGTTATTTCCAGTAGCATTGCACATTGATGGCCTCCAAACAATTTATGTAGCAACAATTTTTCATGTCTTGATGTATAGGGTCATTTCATGCTTGTTTTAGCTAGCTTGAGTATCTTTTCCTTAAGTTCTTGTGCCTCATTTTTTACTATCATATATAATAAAATGGCTCAATGATATGATCATGTTTTTGATGTATTGATGTTTGCTGCATTTTCCAGTTTTATGTTCAATATTCTTGTTTTTCTTATTTTGGAATATTACAGTGGTATTAGAGCATAATCTTGCCTCAGCTTATGAGGCACTATATCTATGTCATAAGAATAAGAAGAACCTCTTAAAGAATGTGAGAAGTGATATATTAATATACGTCGAAGGTTTGATTATAAAAACAAAGATTGAATCAAAAGAAAGACTCTAGTAGTAGGAGAAATGGATGAAAAAGAGTTTTCCAAGCTTCTTCTCCAAACCATGTAAGATATTTCCAAAGAAATCAAGGAGATGAGGATGGAAAGACAAAAAGAGACCCCAAGAGTGTTTCTACATGGGGAAATCTCGGGCACTTCACATCACTAGTGTGAGCAACCGGTAATGCAACAAATTTCCCAATGCTCCACGATGCCTACATTCCTGCAGTGAGAAATGGGGATGGCGGACCCAAAGAACAAGACGCTTGGTGATTAATTTATAGAATATGAATCTCAACATCAAAATTTCAAGGAGAATCTAAACTTCCAAGTGTTATGTCAAATCAAGGATAATAGGATACCTCGGAATAACAATATAAGTGTAGGGTACATGCAGAAAAATGATCTATAACATATTATGGGTAGATTATTTTTGCCTTACTTTGGTGGGTCATACAAGTTCAAAGCCAAGGATTTGCTGGAAAAATTGGATATATATTTTCAATTGAACCAAGTGCCAGAGATTGAAGCTATTAAGATAGTAGTGTTTCACGTTGAAGGTGAAGCACACGAATGGTTGTTTTGAAAGTATATCTACATTGGGGCATGTCGGTGTGACTGCATATGCAGAAATCACCTGGACATTGGTAGAAATATTTGACCGAAGAGATCTAGAGGAACAAATTGTTGAGCTAGCCAAGCTCAAGCAGTCAGGAAATCTGAATACCTATATCTATGAATTCCTAATACTTTTCGTCAAGGTGCCATATTCATATATAGCTAGGAGAGTATATATGCTCATTGATGGGCTACTAGAGCCTTTACATGGATTGGTAAATTCCACTAGACCAAGTACGCTCCAAGATGCAATTGAGAGGGCTAGGGACTTACAAGATTCTTTGCTAAGGGGAAGAGATCCATTTCAGAAAAATCACACTTTTCAGTGAAATGGGAGAGATGTGAAGGTCTCCCCCGCCCCAAAGGAGAACCAGAGAAAAGGAAATCTTAGTGATGATGTCTGAAACATTTGAGGAGGAGGAAACTTTGATTCAATTTACAAGAAACATGGGCACCATGGCATCAATGTGGTGTAGGATAAGCACACAATATTGAAGTATTCTTTGATAGTGTGGCACCAGGAGAGGATCCACCACCACTAGGGGGTGTAAATGGAGAATTTTCTCCAATTAGAGGAGCCCTTGCATGTTTGTGAGGACTACCCAAGTATCTAAATTTGAGAATATGAGGAACAATTCTGGGGCAGCAAGTGTCAGTATTGATAAAAAATCGGGCTACCCACAATGTTATTGATGTTTAGCTAGTGTAGAAAATAATCATACCCACAAATGATTTTGAAGGATTCTTTATTTTGGTTCAAGGTGCTAGAACCATGTAGTGTGTGAAGTATGTTTCGGCATTGATTGTAACTTTGGGAACATAGACATTTACTGATCACTTCTTTATGGTCGATATTCCTAAAACCAATGTGATATTGGGTGTTTAATGGTTGATTACACTAGGTAAGGTCACCACAGATTGGGAGATTTTGAAGATGGAATAGAAAGATAAGAAGAGTGGTGAGCACCAAACGATCAAGGGCACACACACCTATCCATCTCAGGAAGTCTTTGCACATAAGATCGGGACTTATTTGCACACAGGAGGTAATGAAAAATAAGTCTACTCAGATATGCATTCTCCTCTAGATCATGATGCTACAGTATTTGGTGGCATTCCACCAAGGAGGTCCAGGGACTGGAAGATCATTAAAGAGGTCTCACAACTAGAACCACCACTCCCAGATCTAGATAAGAGGGGAGCCTTTGATGGGACAAATGCTATGCAAGGGGTCTTTGATTGGCTAAAGGAGAAGATGAGTATTTTTTTGGTATTATTATTGCTAGATCTCACCAAGCCCTTTGTGTTGGAAGGTGACGCTTCAAGGGTAGGTGTTGGCATAGTTTGGGTGCAAGGAGGCCATACCATAGCCTTTGAGAATCAGAATATACTACCACATACGAAGGTATATTCCATATATGAGAAGGTTTTATTGGCCATAATGAATGAATTTTCCAAGCTCAGGGAACAGTCAATGGGAAACAACTTCCAAGTGAAGATTGATCATCACAATATTCAATCTCTTCTTAAGAAAAAGCAGTTGCAAGAGAGGAAGCAAAAATGGGTTAGCAGAATTTCGGCATATGAATCTAACATTGAATATGTCAAAGAGAGAAGAAATGAGGTAAGATATGCCTCACCACATAGACTAGAAACACTATCATTGATGAGCGTGGATTCACAGTGTGAGTCCCAGTTGTTGGTGGAGTATTCCAAGAACCACTTCACATGTGAGGTACTTGAAGGGAAGGTGAATGATGAGAGGTATATAGTGATGTATGGGGTCATCTACTACCACGATCAGATCTTCTTGACTAGAAATTCTAATCTCATGCCATTAGGGAGAGATTCTGATGGAAGGGTCACAAGGATGATGTGCTCCAGCATATCAAGAAGTGCATATTTTTCTAGAGGAATGAAGAAGAAAACAACCATCTTGCAAGGTTATTACAATCACTTTCTTTTCCAAGAGGGAAATGGGTGATTCCTTCTATGGACTTCATTACGAGTTTTCCAATGGTACATGGTAAGGATTGTATCTTTATGATCATTGGTGAACTAAAAAATTATTTACATTTCTTTGCCATCTATTCATAGTGCACTACTTCATAAGGGGCCAAGATTTTCCTTAGACTTCATGGTCTTCCTAAGACCATAGTCACTAATAGATATAGCCACTTCTTAGATGGCTTTGGGTGGGTATTGTTTCATTTGGGGGGTACCAAGTTGAAACCAGGTACGAGATATTACCCCCATACATACATGCAGATATTGGTAGTAAACAAGTGGCCGAGAAGCTACTTACAAAACTATGTTCTGGGGCAACAAAGAGCATGGTTGTGCTAGCTCCACTTGGGGGAATATTGTTACAATCCGACATTTCATATGGAAATCAATATGTATCCATTTTTGGTCCCATATGTAGATGATGCTCTATCAGTTTTTGATATGATGGTTGGAGCAAGCAACGCTCCTAGAGCCAAATATTGGATCCAAGGAATTTAGGATATATTCTAGGCTCTTAAGGACTACATTCTTACGACCCAAAATATGTAGAAGTTATATAGAGATCATGGTCATGTAGAGATACATTTTGGGGTGAATAATTTTTTCTATCTCCATATTCAGCCATGCAAACAACCTACATTGAACGAGTAGGGAAAAAGTATCTCCATATTCAACCATGCCTAACCTAGCCTAGCCTAACCTAACCTAACTTAGCCTAACCTAACCTAACCTAGCCTAACCTAGCCTAACCTAGCCTAACCTAGACTAACCAAGACTAACCTAGCTTAACCTAGCTTAATCTAGCCTACTCTAACCTAGCCTAATCTAGCTTAACCTAGCCTACACTAACCTAGCCTAACATATCCTACTCTAACGTAGCCTACTCTAACTTAGCATAACCTATCCTATCCTAACTTAGCATAACCTATCCTATTCTCACCTCGACTAATCTAGCTTAGCCTCATGTAACCTAACCCAACCAAGCTTAACGCAACCTAACCTAACCTAACTTATTCTAGCCAACCTAACCTAACCTAACCTAACCTAACCAAGCCCTAACTAGCCTAGCCTAGCCCAGCCTATCCTAGCCTACCCTAACCTAACCACGCCTAACCTAACCTAACCTAAACAAGCCTAACCTAACCTAACCTAGACTACTCTAACCTAACCTAATCTAGCTTAACCTAAACTACTCTAACCTAGACTAACATATCCTACTCTAACCTAGCCTACCAAGCCTCTCTAACCTAGCCTACCAAGCCTAACCTAGCTTAACCTAGCCTAATATAGCCTACTCTAACCTAGCCTAATCTAGCTTAACCTAGCCTATTATACCTATCCTACTCTAACCTAGCCTACTCTAACTCATCATAGCCTATCATATTCTAACTTAGCATAACCTATCCTATTCTTACCTAGCCTAATCTAGCTTTTCCTCGTCTAACCTAACCTAACCTAACCTAACCATGCCTAACCTAACCTAACCTAACCAAGCCTAACTAAACTAACCTAACCTAACCAAGTCTAACCTAACATAACCTAGCCTACGCTAACGTAGCCTAATCTAGCTTAACCTAGCCCACGATAACCTAGCCTAACCTAACCTACCCTAGCCTAACCAAGCCTAACCTAGCTTAACCTAGCTTAATCTAGCCTACACTAACCTAGCCTAATCTAGCTTAACCTAGCCTACTCTAACCTAGCCTACTCTAACTTGGCATAACCTATCCTATTCTAACTTAGCATAACCTATCTTATTCTCGCTTAGCCTCATCTAACCTAAAACCTAACCTAACCTCACAAAGCCTAACCAAAATAACCTAACCTAACCAAGCCTAACTTAACCTAACTTAACCTAGCTTAATCTAACCTACTCTAACCTAGCCTAATCTAGCTTAACCTAGCCTACTCTAACCTAGCCTAACATATCCTACTCTAACCTAGCCTACTCTAAATTAGCATAACATATCCTATTGTAACTTAGCATAACCTATCCTATTCTCGCCTAGCCTAATCTAGCTTAGGCTCGTCTAACCTAACCTAACCTAGCTTAACCTAACCTAACCGTGCCTAACCTAACCTAACCTAACCAAGCCTAACCAAACTAATCTAACCTAACCAAGCATAACCTAGCCAAGCCTAACCTAACCTAACCTATGCTACTCTAACCTAGCATAATCTAGCTTAACCTAGCCTACTCTAACCTAGCCTAACAAAGCCTAACCTAGCCTAACCTAACCTACCCTAACAAAGCCTAACCTAGCTTAACCTAGCTTAATCTAGCCTACTCTAACCTAGCCTAATCTAGCTTAACCTAGCCAACTCTACCTAGCCTACTCTGTCCTAGCCTAACATATCCTACTCTAACATAGCCTACTCTAACTTAGCATAACCTATCCTATTCTAACTTAGCATAACCTATCATATTCTCCCCTATCCTAATCTATCTTAGCCTCATCTAACCTAACCTAACCTAACCTAACCTAACCTACCTAACTTAGTCTAGCCAACCTAACCTAACTGAACCTAATCTAGCCCTAACTAGCCTAGCCTAGCCTAGCCTAGCCTAGCCCAACATAACCTAACCATGCCTAATGTAACCTAACCTAACCTAACCAAGCCCAACCAAACTAACCTAACCTAACCAAGCCTATCCTAACCTAACCTAGCCTACTCTACCTAGCCTAATCTAGCTTAACCTAGCCTACTCTAACCTAGACTAACATTTCCTACTCTAACCTAGCCTACTCTACCTAGCCTAATCTAGTTTAACCTAGCCTATTCTAACCTAGACTAACATATCCTACTCTAGCCTAGCCTACTCTAACTTACCATAACTTAGCCTACTCTAACATAGCATAACTTATCATATTCTAACTTAGCATAACCTCTCATATTCTAACTTAGCATAACCTATCCTATTATAGCATAGCCAAACCTAGCTTAACCTAGCCTACTCTAACCTAGCCTACTCTAACCTAGCCTAACCTAGCATAGCCTAGCCTAGCCTAGCATATCTTAGCTTAACCTAGCGTTCTCTACCTAGCCTAATCAAGCTTAACCTAGCCTACTCTACCTAGCATAATCTAGCTTATCTTACCCTAACCCAACCTAGGGAGACCTATCCTAGCCTAGCCAACCCAACCTAACCAATCTAGTCTAGAAAACCTAGTCTAGCCTAGAAAACCTAGCCTAACCAACGTAGCCTAGCCTCGCCTAGCCTAGCTGAGCACAACCCAGCCTAGCCTAACCAAGCCTAACCTATTCTAAGATAGCCTAGCATACCCAAACCTAGCCTAACCTAACCTAACCTAGCCTAACCTAACCTACCGAAGCCTACCTTACCCTACCCTAGCATACCCTAACCTAACCTAGCCTAGCCTGAACTAACCTAGCCTAACCTAACATAGCCTACCCTAGCCTATCCTACCATACCCTGCCATAACCTAACCTAGCCTACCCTACCCTAGCCTAGCCTACCCTAACCTAACCTACCATAGCCTAACCTAACCTACCCTAGCCTAGCCTACCGTAACCTAACCTACCCTAGCCTAACCTAACCTAACCTAGCCTACCCTACCCTAGCCTACCATAACCTAACCTACCCTAGCCTAACCTAACCTAACCTACCCTAGCCTAGCCTAGCCTATCCTAGCCCAGCCTAGCCCAGCCTAGCCTAGCCCAGCCTAGCCCAGCCTAGCCTGACCTACCTGAACGTAGCCGAACATAGCCTAACCTAGCCTAACCTACCCTAGCCTAACCTAGCCTAGCCTAGCCTGACCTAGCTGAACCTAGCTGAACCTAGCCTAACCTAGCCTAATCTACCCTAGCCTAAACTAGCCTAGCCTAGCCTAAACTAACTTAACCTACCCTAATGTAACCTAACCTAACTTAACCAAGCCTACCCTACCCTACCCTACCCTACCCTAACCTACCCTAGCGTACCCTAGCCTACCCTAGCATACTTTATCCTAAACTACCCTACCCTAACCTAGCCTTTCCTAACCTAGCCTAGCCTAGCCTAGCCTAGCCTGACCTAACCTAGCGTAACCAAACCTAGCCTGACCAAACCTAGCCTGACCAAACCTAGCCTAGAATAACCTAGCCTAGCCTAACCTAGCCTAGCCTAACGTAGCCTATCCAAGCCTAACCAAGCCTATCCTAACTAAGCCTAACTTAGCTTAACCTAGCTTAACCTAGCTTAACCTAGCCTAATCTAACCTACTCTAACCTACCCTAATCTAGCTTAACCTAGCGTACTCTACCTAGCATAATCTTGCTTAACCTACTCTACTCTAACCTAGCCTAGCATACCCAAACCTAGCCTAAACTAACCTACCCCAGCCTAAACTAAACTAACTTAACCTAACCTAACCTAGCAAAGCCTACCCTACCCTACCCTATCCTAACCTAACCTACCCAACCCTAGCCTAACCTAGCCTAGCCTAGCCTAGCCTAGCCTACCCAACCTAGCCTACCCTAGCCTAACATAGCCTATCCTAACTTAACCTAACTTAACCTAACCAAGCCTACCCTACCCTAACCTACCCTACCCTACCCTAGCCTACCCTATCCTACCCTACCCTAAACTAGCCTAGCCTAACCTAGCCTTGCCTAACCTAGCCTAGCCTAGCCTAACCTACTGTAACCTAACCTAACCTAACCTAGCGTAGCGTAGCGTAGCCTAGCCTAGCCTAACCTAACCTAACCTAACCTAACCAAGCCTAACCCCAGCCTATCTTGACCTAGCCGAACCTAGCCTAACCTAACCTAGCCTACCCTAGCCTACCCTACCCTAGCCTCAGCTACCCTAACCTAGCCTACTCTAACTTAACCTAACCTAACCTAACCAAGCCTACCCTACCCTACCCTACCCTACCCTAGCCAAAACTAGCCTAGACTAACCTAACCTAGCCTAACCTAACCTAGCCTAGCCTAACCTAGCCTAACCTAACCTAGACTAACCTAGCCTAGCCTAACCTAACCTAACCTAGCCTAAACTAGCCTAACCAAGCCTAACAAAGCCTAACGAAGCTTGACCAAGCTTAACCTAACTAAGCCTAACTTAACTTAACCTAGCCTAACCTAGCTTAACTGATCCAGATTTATGTAGGAACACAACAAAATAAACATATAACCATAAATACAAATACGTAGCGAAAATAACACTTCATTTCATTAATATCAAAGAACTGAAATTTTCTTACAAACAGAATGGAAATAGAACTAGCTATCTCTGAGAAGAGATGTGGTGGCTACATGGCTCTGAACTAAGTTACAATGAGGATTGAGGGCCTATTTATTATTTAGACACAATGGAAAGTCCTCAACAGCCAAAACCCTAACCCTAGGAGATGAAGCGCCAAAACTATGGGCCCTGTTTGGGTAAATTGGTGTTTCAACTTCCCAGGGCTTTGGCATATGATCTCCATTTTATGCATACCATACCTTGTTAGAAAGATCTATCCGAGGAATACAAATTTTGAGCGAGCAACATTGGTCGATGGAGCCATGTTGCTCTCCGTTTTCCAAAAAAATGTCATTTAGGGCCTCAAAATGGCTTCGAAAGTTCAGGACCCGAAAAACTGCTAAAAATAGTGAGTTGAGCTGAAATTAAAAAACTGAAAGAGACAATGGTGGAGCCCCAAGTGGAATAGGCGGTTGACCATCAATATCCACCTCGATCATCAACCTAGCCTACTCTAACCTACTCTAACCTAGCCTAATTTAGCTTAAACTAGCGTACTCTACCTAGCCTAACCTAGCCTAGCCTAGCCTAACCTAGCCTGACCTAGCCTAACCTAACCTAGCCTAACCTACCCTAATCTAGCGTAGCCTAACCTACCCTAAGCTAGCCTAACCTAACCTAACCACGGCCTAGCCTAACCTACCCTAGCCTACCTAGCCTAATCTAGCCTAACCTAGCCTAACCTAACCTAACCTAACCTAGCCTAACCCTAGCCTAGCCTGACCTAGCCAAACCTAGCCTAACATAACGTAGCCTACCCTATCCTACCCTAGACTACCCTAACTTAACCTAACCTAACCTAACCTAACCAAGCTTACCCTACCCTAGCCTATCCTACCCTATTCTAGCCTAACGTAGCCTAGCCTAACCTACCCTAACCTAACCTAACCTCACCTAACCTAACCTAAGCTAACCTAGCCTAGCCTAGCCTAACCTAACCTAAGCTAACCAAGCCTAACCAAGCTTAACCTAACTAAGCCTAACTTAGCATAACCTAGCCTAACCTATCTTAACCTAGCCTATTCTAACCTACTCTAACCTAGCCTAATTTAGCTTAACCTAGCGTACTCTACCTAGCATAATCTAGCTTAACCTAGCCTACTCTAACCTAGCCCAACATATCCTATTCTAACTTAACCTACTATAACTTGGCATAACCTATCCTACTCTAACTTAGCACAACCTATACTATTCTAGCCTACTCTAACCTAGCATAAACTATCCTATTCTATCATATTCTATCCTAGCCTAATCTTGTTTAACCTACCCTACTCTAGCCTAGCCTAGCCTAACCGAGCCTAATCTAGCTTAATCTAGCCTACTCTACCTAGCCTAATCCAGTTTAACCTAGCCTACTCTAACCTAGCCTAACATATCCTACTCTAGCCTAGCCTACTCTAACTTAGCATAACCTATCCTATTCTAACCTAGCATAACCTATCCTATTCTACCCTACTCTAACCTAGCATAACCTATCCTATTCTACCCTAGCCTAATCTAGCTTAACCTAGCCCAACCTATCCTTCTCTAACCTAGCCTACTCTAACCTAGCATAACCTACCCTACTCTAGCCTAGCCTACTCTAGCCTAGCGTACCGTAGGTTACTCTAACCTAGCCTACCCTAGTCCACTCTAGCCTAGCCTAGCCTAGCCCATTCTCACCTAGCCTACTCTAGCCTAACCTAGCCTACTCTAGAGTAGCCTAACTTTTTTGCCACTGTACCTTAGCTTATTCTATCCTTGTCTAACCTAGAATAATTTAGTCTATCCCAACCCACTCTAGCTTAGTTTAGCCTAGCCTAATTAAATTTTTAATAAAATATATATTCAAAAACAATCTTATGAAATAATTAGAGTACAATTTAATTTTATTATATATATTTAAATATAAAAACATTACCAATTTATATTATATAAATTAAAATTTTTTTTTCTTTGCACATTATGTTATTTTAATTAAAAAATATACTAAACTATATTTTAACATTAATAAAATATAGTGCAAAACTTAAATAACATATTAAATATTTAAATTTGAAAATCATTTTAAAAAATAAATTAAACTAAAGAATATTAATCTAGAAAACATTAAAAAACAAAACAAATTAAATGTTTTTTTTTTTTTTTAAATCAAAAACATAATTGAAAATGATTTTGAGAAATCCAATAATCTAAACTAAGATCATTAGAAAAATACTTTTTTTATTTGATTTTGAGAGAGATTAAATCAACTAATTTAAATCAAAACACAAACTTTGATAAACTACCTCAATAAATGAATAAATGAAATTATTTAAACTAAATGGAATACCGATTGAATCTATAAAAGTACAGTAATAAATTAAATTAATCCAATTAAAGAAATCAGCAAAAACTACTCTCATCAATTAACTCTTTACAAGGTAAAAAAATGAATAGAACTAAATCTGAAATGAACGGATGAGGTTTCCATCCAGAGTGCTTTGAAGTTCTAGTTATTAGAGGGCTCGAAAAAAATAATTGATAAATGAAATCCTATGAATTCTCCAATTTTTGTACTTTCTTTTCGTATTCCAGCGATGGTGCAACCGTTCATTAACGATTTTAGAGATTGATTTGTAAAATTTTTAAGAACAATCTTTACTATTTTATTAATTTATCAATATTTAATTTGAAAAAAAATTAAACGAAGATAAAATTGTTAAGAACCATGTTTACTATTTTATTAATTTATAAATGTTTTAATTATTTTTATCTGGAAATAAATTAAATATTAAAGTTAGATATAATTTATGGAATGGAAATCCTCAAGGCACACATTAAAAAACATAAAAGAAAAGTCAGTATGCCGAGAGATTTCATTTATAGTTAGATATTTGATAGATCCAAAACAAAGAAATATTTAATTTTTAGATGTGGAAAATAATTCATTAGGGTGAATAATTTTGATATGCAACATAAAACAGTTAAACCAATAACATGAGAGAAATCAAACAATTTCTCTGCTTGAGATTTGACAGATAAGGAGATTACATCGGCTGAAATTAAGAAGAAACCAAGGCATTAGAAAATTAGAAAGAAATTAGAATTTTAACATAAAAAAATCGATAGCTTGAGATAATTTGAACAGAAATGGAAAGACTGTGGTGGTTTCATATCCCCAGACATGAAAAATTCTAGCATTAATTCATTCTTAGCACAAAGAATCAATGTAATGGGTGCTTTTAGAAACAAGGTATTAATAACATTAATTTATTTATAGGACAATGAACTAATGAGTACTACTACAAAGACAGTACTAATCCACAAATTATAATTATAGAATCACTGGAAAATGAAATAGAAGCCTATCTATAGCTCGTTGAAATGAGTTTACTTAAAACTAGCAAAAGAGACAGAAACTTACCTGTAGTCCAGCGCAGAACTAGGTGTTTCTGGCGTATTGTTTACAGCGAACAGCGAAAGATCATATGTCCAACTTCTTTAATTGTATGCCAACAGCCAAAGATAGTACGTCCAGCAGAACTACATCTTTTTAGCCTCCTCTTTACAGCCAACAATCTCATGTCCAACATATTTAATTGTATGTTTTATCTGCTCAGAAAACAATTCAAATCAAAAGGCATAGCACTAAAGCAAATCTAAATGAGGAGAACATTAAAAGACTCACTCGACCAGATATTTAGAGAAGTAACGTCTGCAACTTGTTTTTAGATGGATGAGGGTTCACACCATTAACCACGTATTGCTAGATTGAACAGTTGATTTTTGGACGGCGATAGAGTGAAATAATCAAAGATACTCTGTAATTAAGAATTTCTTGCATGACAACAGTAGGTAATGCCACTCTTTCTTCTTAAAAAAGATTGTAGGAAATGCTTTAGAAAAGAAACTACAGGGGAGTTTCTCCGTGTCTATGGTTCGAAACCCAGTAACTAATTACGAGGGAATTTGCTCTACATATCTTTAATACCAAACAGTTCAACTTCGTAAAAACCCTAGGTTCTAAGCTCCCCAAATGCACGCAATTGAGCGGCCTCGAGGCACAATAATTAACCCTAAACAGAGTTTCGACAGACTTTCATCTGCCCTGTACCGCTGTGGCATAGTCAACCCAACCGCAAACAGAGGAGGAATTCCTACCATTAACAATTATTAGCGCCCTCTGGAACCTGAGCAAAGTAGCCGCTGTCATTACCGCAGGTGGGCATCCTGAGCAACTAAATCCATGACTAGCAAATAATTGTTGAACAAAACATACAGGATTATTAGGTGCGGAACATAAATCAACACATAAACAATTGACCTGATAGGTGCAGCTACAAACAGGGAATCTAAAATATTATCATTCAACTTCCACAAATAACCTTTACCCAAAAAACTCACACAGACCCAAACAAACAAATCGAACGCATGGAAAGAGGAAGAGAACGCAGCATGAGGACTGCGCGAAAGAGGCCCAGATTTCTCTCCGTGGAGATAATCTGTAGTGGCGTGCTTAATGTGAGCAGCAGCCAATGCACCAGTGGGAGGAGAACCGAAAGGAGGAGTAAACCGTTTTCCTCCTTCCATAACATTTTCTTTGTTCTCATGGCGCTGCAACTGTTGTTGTTGCTGCTGTTCATGTCGCTGCATTGCTTTGTTCGCATCCTTCTTAACGAACTTACTGTGCCCTATTCCTATCATCAGCAACAAGATCTGATCAAAGAAAATCTGTTACACACACAAACCCCACCCCAAAAAATACCCATAAACCCACTTGTGTACGCATTTTGAGGGGGTAGAGTTGTGTATGGAATTCAAAATAATTTCTTTTAGATAAAGGACCAAGTCTGAAGGGAAAGGGTTGCCCAAGGCCATCACTTAGAGCATCAAGTATACAGAGGTGGAAAATTAAGCCATAACATATGCCCCCCAATATATGAGGTCAGAAGGTGCACATGATGTTCAAAATGTATTAATTGTATAAGAATAATCAGACGAGAACTTGGGAAGAGTTCACCATATTTTAGATTTCCAAAAACGAATGGAATAAATAAAAAAGAAAGCTTATGTCTAAGGTGGGGATACCCATACTCATAGATATTAAATCATGTCTGCATATCTAGTATAGAGTGGATCCAATATGTATACAACTGATTAAATCTGTCATTAGGTACATTTGGAGTTAATGGACACCCTTTTGGCTTATTAAGTCTCTTTTTCTTGCATTTTAATTATATTATGGTCTTATGAAACTAATGTAGATGGTGATTGAGGCCTATCTTACTTCGAGTACCTAACATGAGTTAAATGCAGAAAAATCATGAAGATATTTCATTTTTGGTGAAGATTTTACCTTTAAGACATATATTAGTAAACAAGGAGAGATTTTAAGGGGATTTTCCACCCTCCTTAACTACCAAAGGTGGCCAAGGGATCCTCAATGTTCCCTCCAACAACTCGAAATCAAAGGAAACTAAGAAAACTCAAGATCAAGTCCACCAAAGCTACACTTCACTTGCAGTCAAGTGGACTCATCACCTAATTTTTAGGGAGTTGCTGATAGCTACCCTTTAGTTTAAATAGGGCTGAGAAAGAGATCATTATGATTCGAACTTTGGAAAAATCCATTAGGCTCTTTTCACTTGTAATAAGTTTTTAAGACTTTCATGTTGATGTAATGAGACTATCATTTGAAATAAAATGAGTATTCAGATTGTGCTTCACTGATCTAGTTTCAGAGAGCTAGGTTTATGGGTTACAACCCAATCCATGTGCCTTAGTCTCCCTTGTGTAATAATTCTTTACTTTCATGTCATTTTAGTTAGTTTTTCTTATGAGTATTTAGTTAGGTTTCTTGCATTTTCATTTACTATTTTTAGTTTTCTTCCATTTCTCTTTTGCTGTAGATTTAACTTTCTTACATGTTGCTAGAATAGGGTATAAATTCATAAAGCTGTGACTCAAGCCTCCCCTTCTCATCTCTTTCATTGGAGATTGAGGAGGGTAGACCTTCTCCACAAGCCAATTTTTTTTTTTAGTTTATGATTTCTTGGAATGGATAAGTTATTTTGTTGTAGTTCCATGGATATGTTTATAATGTTGTGGTAGATCTCCATTTGTAGGTTAAAGTAGATTTTCTTCCCAAATTCAAGTCATATTTTCCATTGTATTTATCATGAGTTTGTCCATATTTATTGCATGAATGGGTACTTTTCTTGCAGGTCTATGTAGTAGAGCCAAGGAGAACTTCACCAACACCTTCAGCTTCATATCTCACCCTTTATGAGCCCTCTCTTTATCGAAATCGCCATCAAACCTATTTTCAGATTTTTTCATCCCTACACCATGGGAAAACCCTAGGGGTGTAAGACATGCCTCCTAAGAGGTTCTCAAGTTGGCCAATGGGTGGGACACCTTCCACTCATCTAAAACCATCTTCACTCCACGTTCCATACCCTTTTCACACCCATTTTTGGCGTCAGATTGCCCTCACACTGTTTCCTGTAGCAATTCAGGAATTTCTTGTAGAACTACACAAAACCTATAGCAACACTTGAAGAAGCACTAGTGGGCCCCTCCTTAAGCCCAAAAACCACCATAAACATCCTCTAGACCTGCTAAAACCACCCATACACCTTCATCCTTGTACCCATTTGTTGAATCCTTCCATAAGACACCTTAGCACTTTCTTCTCCTAATTGTAAAACATCACATCTACAAACATATATAGGTCATGCTTAGTTGCATCATTAAAAGCATGATAGATATAGAATAGAGTGAGTAGAGTGTTTTAATCCATTTGGCCCAAAAAAGTGTGATTACGTTAGTTTCCTTTATGCAATTTCAATTTAGAAATTTACTTCATTTAACATGCCTAGTTTTCTTTCATTTCTTATAATAGCTTAATGTGTTTATATCTTTAATTGAAAAGAAGTTATATGTACTTTCTTGCTATAGTGTATTTTTGTACTTTCTGATAGCACCATGGCTTTGAATCATTTGTAGCCCTAGGCCTAAATTTAGAAGTGTGACAGACTGCATCCATATACCCTAGAAGTAGCACCCTTCTGTAAAGCTCAGAAGAGGATGTCATGAGTAGAATGCATCTGTTGTGTATATAGCACTGTCACCTAAAATTTTGTACGAACCTTGGGTTGATAAAGTAAATTAAGGCAGACTCTGGGAGTTGCAGCATTCTTGGTGCAATACCAAGGCTCACCACTTTTTGGCGATGTTACTCGGGAGGTTTCTACTAGATGCTTCGATTTCGTTTTAGCATTATTTTCTAATTTCCTTTTACATGTTGTTTAAAAATATTGAAAAAATTCACAAAAATCTAATTTTCATGCCTCATAGGAGAAGGGATACTTAAGGAAATTTTTTACCTAAAACCCCCACATCACCACATAGTCACCCTTCGCTCTTCTTAAATGGTTGTGAGGTTGAACACACCATAGGTGAGCCTTATGAAAATTTTGAAGAATGTATTGGAGAAGAATAAGATTGTGTTTAACCTGACGAACCTGCCTTGCCTATCTCAACCATGGCTGACACTAAATCCCATGGATCATTTCCCATTAGAGAGGCAGATGGGGAAACAAAAATGAAAAACATTAGCCCCTCAGCCCTTGTTTAAACCTGCTATTTTTTGTAGAACCTATGACTATGCCCCAGATGATCAAAATTTGAAGCTATTCCCATTTACCCTTAAGGATTCAACGTTGTGTTGGTTCATGGTTCTACCTAGGAACATCATCATTAGTTGGGAAAATATGCAAGAAGCCTTCAAAAACAAGTACATGGACTACTATAGGTCCAAGGAAACTAAGGATGAGATATTCGGGATGAATCCAGGGCCTGATGAATCCCTAAAATACTATGAAGAGAGGTTTTAGTTAAATTATAAGAGATCTAACTACACTCATGATCCAAGATCACTTAAACTAGTACTTCTCCATGGGATTAGTAAGGAGGGTATAGAAACCCTCAATATTTTATTGGAAGGATATATCTACCAACTTCCTTATGAAACAATCAAAATTTTCTTCAAGAACCATTCTAGGGTAGCTAGGAAGAAAGGCACAGCTGGCGAAAGTACAACCAATATTTCTTGCTCTTCCACCTCCATCAAAAATGATTCTGGAAGTATGTTGGAGGGCTTCAAGAGTGACATTCTACACACCTTTTCTTTGCAAATGGACACAATGCAGGTCAAAGGGAAGCAAGAGGAAGTAGAAAGATCCTTGGCTATATTTTTCCATAGATGTACCAGAAATCAACCTAGAAATGAATGTCCATTAAATTTCATAGATGCTTGCTTAGTCTGTGAGGAGAGTCATGCCACACACAAGTGTCCCTCCTTACCTGGACTCAAAGTTGTATATCAAGGTGGGGAAGTAGGACTAAAGAAACTCTATTTCATCAACCAGAGAAGGCCTCAAGGCCCTAGGTCATATTAGCAGGGTATGCAAGGTGAACCTTACTCTTACTATCACAATAATCAAAATGCTCCCAAAATCTTGGTACATCCAAACTCCTCCATCCTGGCCTACACTCCCTACTTGGCCTTACAACCCTCCATATCATCCTCAGCCTTTGAACCGAACATTTTAGCAGTATGTTCCTCAAAAACCTCAGTGGAAAAATCCATCCCAAGGGTGGAGGCCTTAACATAATCAACCACCCAAGTCTAATGCCTCCACCCCAACCTCAACCTCAGCTTACTCATGCTGGTCCACCCAAGTTCCCTTAGATGCCTGCATGACCCAATATGAACCCGAATAACATACAAATATAGTAGGTTTATAATGGGGAGACATCCTATGCAGCTTATGTTGTATAGAAAGAGGAGATTAATCTCAGGTCAAGAAGAGTACTCCTAGAAAACCACCCTCCATATCCACCTGTAGAGTTTGAGGAGGAAAAGGAATAAAGTAACACTAAGATCCAACGACCTCCTTTTCCCGAGTGCTTTATCCATTCCATTTAGCACACCCCAGAGGATACTGAACTTCTGGGAGAACTGAAAAATTTATGTGTAAGCATACCGCTTCTCCAGGCCATTAAGGATGTCCCTATTTACAATAGGCTCATCAACGAAAAGTGCTTCGAGAAACCTGGGAGAAAGAAGAAATATACCCCCACCATCAATGTAGTAGGACAATTATCTGACTTAATGTCAGGAAGGGTGATCTTTCAAAAGTACCTGGATCCTAGTAGTCTAGTTTTAGATGTGCACATAGATGATGTCATAATCCCCAATACTCTGATTGATCTAGGGGATGTCATCAATGTCATGCACAATGAAACTATGTTTAAACTCAATCTCCAAGGGACTCTGAGGACAACCACAACACTTATACAACTTGTGGATAGATACACAATAACTTCAAAAGGAATAGTTGAGGATATTATGGTTTCAATTGACTCTTGGGAGTATCCTACAGTTCTTCTAGTTCTGCAGCCAAAAACAAAATTCAATGGATATCCTCTCATCTTAGGGAGACCTTGGTTAGCCATTGTTGATGCTTATATTAGCTATCCAGCCAGAAACATGACAATTAATAATGATCCCTTGTCTAAAAAGTTGGTATTATATCCTCTAGCCCAACCTTCCATTGATCATGATCTACCTATATGGTTGGAGGATGAAGAATATGAGGTATATAACACTACTCCAATTTGTACCATAGATTTTTTTGTTAGAGGGGGGAACCTTGATGATGATGAACTTATTAACCATGTCATTCAAAACTAGTCCCCCACTAACAGTCCACTTAAAAACCTAGTTAAAGAATCTGAAATCCAACCTTGGATGGAATTTCACTCAGTTGATTCAACCTATGAAACCACAAAGTTTGTAGAGTTTGGCCCATCCACGTCTTAGAAAATCAACTGAAACCTATCAGATGAAGAAGAAAAGTAGTTATGCCAGCTTCTAAAAGAAAACCTAGATGTGTTTTCTTGGGATTACAAGGACATGAAAGGGTTGCATCCTTCAATATGCAGACATCATATTTATATTAAGGAAGGATGCAAGCCTGTGAGACAACCTCAAAGAAGGATGAACCAAACTCTAAAGTACATAGTTAAAAAATAACTGCAGAAATTGTTGGATACAGTTTTCATTTATCCTATATCATATAGTGAGTTGGTATCTCCTCTTGTCCTGGTCTCGAAAAAGAATGGAAAATGGTAATCTGTGTTGATTATCGGGAACTTAACAAAGCCAACGAGAAGGAACCTTTCCCTTTGCCCTTTGTAGACCCAGTCCTGGATTGCCTTACAGGAAATAATTTATTTTCCGTCTTAGATGGGTTCAGCGGGTATAACCAGATCCAAATTATCCCTGAAGATGAAGAGTAGACTACTTTCACTGTAATATTCCTAATTAGCTTTTAGCTAGTTAGAATATCAATTTTTTCTTTTGTTAATAAGATAGATGAATAAGAGGGTAGAGGGACCCATAAAATCTTTTTACTAGGAATAAAAAACTCTTCTAATGTGAATGTGGATCACTGTATCTAGTTTAATAAAGCACTCCTTGGTGTGAATGGAGTTCAATGCATCTGGATGGGGTCAAGATTGACCAAATCAATAGTGCAGTCATGGAGGTAGTGGAGATAGTGGAATGCAATGAACTCATAATCAGAGGAAGTCTCCATGAGAGTAGCATCATTATTGAATGGGACCAAGGCAGGGGAGGCTCACAAATCATATAAGGAAGGGGATGGAAGCCATAGGGGAAATTATGAATATTGTTTAAGTATGCTCTTTTATGACTTTTTCTTCAGCAATTTATCAGAGTCTGTTGCGCTATTTAGCACAAGGTTGTTTCCGATAGGAAATCCTACCCTCATCCTCAGGGGAATTTGAGGGCCCACTTAGAAGAGGATCCTTTGAGCTTCATTCCATCATCTAGCATCAGACCAATATTTAGCCACCTTTAGTAGTGCAGTCTCCTTGTGGAATTGTGCAATCGAGGAGGGAAGTTTCAGTGGAGGGTTGATAACCCAAGATTTTGAGCTTATTTTCCAGTGAGGGGTGCAACCCTTCATCCAAAAATTTAGTGGGGAGGAGTATCAGATATTTTCTCATCAGGTTAGGGACCCCCCAACAGTTTCCCACCTGTAGAGCGTAATTCAGCCCTAGTGCTGTATTTTTCATATTGGGTATTTCTGGAAACCTTTTCTAGGTTGTCTTGGAAGTATGCTAGAAAGCCGAGATCTTGTGTCATGGCATTTTCTGAGCACTATATCAGAATATCTACAAATTCATAGTTTCCATTAGTATTTATGTCCAGTAGGATTTCACATTGATGGCCTCCACACAGTTTATGTAGCAACAATTTCTCATGTCTTGATGTATAACGTCATTTCAGGCTTGTTTTACCTAGCTTGAGTATCTTTTCCTTAAGTTCTTGTGCCTCATTCTTTGCTATCATATATAATAAAATGGCTGAATGATATGATCATGTTTTTGATGTATTGATTTTCACTGCATTTTCTAGTTTTATGTTCAATATTCCTGTTTTTCTTATTTTGGAATATTATAGTGGTATTAGACCATAATCTTGCCTCAGCCTATGAGGCACTACATCTATGTCATAAGAATAAGAAGAACCACTTAAAGAATGGGAGAAGTGATATATTAATATACGTCAAAGGTTTGATTATAAAAAAAAAATTAACTCAAAGGAAAGAATCCAGTAGTAGGAGAAATGGATGAAAAAGAGTTTCCCAAGATTCTTCTCCAAAACAGGTAAGATATTTCCAAAGAAATCAAGGAGATGAGGATGGAAAGAAAAAAAGAGACCCCAAGAGGGTTTCTACATGAGGAAAGTTCGGGCACTTCACGTCATAGGTGTGAGAAATTGGTAGTGCAACAAGTTTACCAATGCTCCACCATGCCTACATTCCTACAGTGAGAAATGGGGGTGGTGGACCCCAAGAACAATAGGCTCTTGGTGATTAATTTCTAGAATATGAATCTCAACCTCAAAATCTCAAGGAGAATCTGAACTTCCAAGAGTTCTGTCAGATCAAGGATAATAGGATACCTCGAAATAACAATAGAAGTTTAGGGTACATGTAGAAAAATGATCTATAGCATATTATGGGTAGATTATTTTTGCCTTGCTTTGATTGGTCATAAAAGTGCACAGCCAAGGATTTGCTGGAAAATTTGGATATATATTTTCAATTGAACCAAGTGCTAGAGATTGAAGCTCTTAAGATAGTAGCGTTTCACCTTGAAGGTGAAGCACATGAATGGTGGTTTCACAGTCTATCTACATTAGGGCATGTCGGTGTGACTGCATATGTAGAAGTCACCTGGAGATAGGTAGAAATATTTGACTGAGGAGATCCAGAGGAACAAATTGTTGAGCTACCCAAGCTCAAGAAGTTAGGAAATCTGGATACCTATATCTATGAATTCTTAATACTTTTTGTCAAGGTGCCATATTCATATATAGCTAGGAGAGTATATAAGCTCATTGATGTGCTAGCATATCCTTTGCATGGATTGGTAGAGTCCACTAGACCAAGTACGCTCCAAGATGCAATTGAGAGGGCTAAGGGATTACAAGATGCTTTGCCAAGGGGAAGAGATCCATTTCAGAAAAATCCCACTTTTCAGTGAAATGGGAGAAATGTGAGGGTCCCCCCCGCCCCAAAGGAGAAGCAAAGCAAAGGACCTCTTAGTGATGATGTCCGAAATATTTGAGGAGGAGGATGCTTTCATTCACCTTACAAGAAACATGGGCACCAGGGCATCAATGTGTTACACGAAAGGCACACTATATTGAACTATTCTCTGATACTGTGGCACCAGTAGAGGATCCACCACCACCAGGGGGTGTAAATGGAGAATTTTCTCCAATTGGACGTGCCCTTGCATATTTGTGGGGACTACCCAAGTAACTAACTTTGAGAGTATGAGGCACAATTCAGGGGTAGTGGGTGTCAGTATTGATAAATAATGGGGCTGCCCACAATCTTATTGATGCTTAGCTAGTGCAGAAAAGAGCCATACCGACGGATGATTTTGAAGGATTCTCTATTTTGGTTCCAGGAGCTAGAACCATGTAGTGTGTGAAGTATGTTCCGGCATTGATTGTCACTTTGGGGACATACACAGTGACTGATCACTTCTTTATGGTCGATATTCCTAACACCAATGTGATATTTGGTGTTCAATGGTTGATTACACTAGGGAAGGTCACTAGAGTTTGGGAGACTTTGAAGATGGAATGGATAGATAAGAAGAGTGGTAAGCACAAAATGATCAAGGGCACGCACACCTATCCATCTTAGGAAGTATTCGCACATAAGATGGAGACTTATTTGCACAGAGGAGGTAATGAAAAATCAGTATAATCAGATATGAAGTCTCCTCCAGATCATGATTCAACAGTATTTGGTGGCATTCCACCACAGAGGTCCCCAGATTGAAAGATCGTTAAAGAGTTATCACAACTAGTACCACCACTCCCAGATCTAGATGAGAGGGGAGCCTTTGATGGGGAAAATGCTATGTAGGGGGTCTTTGATTGGCTAAAGGAGAATATGAGTATTTTTCTGGCATTAGTATTGCTAGATCTCACCAAGCCCTTTGTGCTGGAAGGTGATGCTTCAAGGGTAGGTGTTGGCACAGTTTGGGTGTAAGGAGGCCATACCATAGCCTTTAAGAATAAGAAGATACTACCACATACGAAGGTATATTCCATACATGAGAAGTTTTTTCTAGCCATAATGAATGAATTGGCCAATATCAGGGAATATTGGATGGGCAACAACTTCCAATTGAAGATGGACCATCACAATCTTCAATATTTTCTTGAGAAAAAGCAGTTGCAAGAGAGGCAGCAAAAATGGGTGAGAAAAATTTCGGCATATGAATCTAACATTGAATATGTCAAAGAGAGAAGAAATGAGGTAACATATGCCTCATCACATAGACTAGAAACACTATCATTGATGAGTGTGGATTCACATTGGGAGTCCTAGTTGTTGTTGGAGCATTCCAAGAACCACTTCACATGTGAGGTACTTGATGGGAAGGTGACTGATGAGAGGTATATAGTGATGTATGGGGTCATCTACTACCACGATTAGATCTTCTTGACTATAAATTCTAATCTCAAGGAGAAAATTCTGCATGCAGCACATGATTCGCCCCTTAGGCCACCAAGGTTTCATAAAGACATATCATGCCATTAGGGAGAGATTCTCATGGAAGGGTCACAAGAATGATGTGCTCCAACATATCAAGAAGTGCATATTTTTCTAGAGGAATGAAGAAGAAAACAACCATCTTGCAAGTTTATTACAATCACTTTATTTTCCATGAGGGAAATGTGTGATCCCTTCTATGGACTTCATTACTAGTTTTCCAATGGCACATGGTAAGGATTGTATCTTTATGATCATTGGTAAACTAAAAAATTATTTACATTTCTTTGCCATCTATTCATAGTGCAGTGCTTCACAAGGGGCAAAGATTTTCCTTAGACTTCATGGTCTTCCTAAGACCATAGTCACTGATAGATATATTCACTTCCTCGATGGCTTTGGGTGGGTATTGTTCCATTTGGGGGGTACCAAGTTGAAACCAGGTATGAGATATTACCCCCAGATAGATAGGTAGATATTGGTAGTAAACAAGTGGCCGAGAAGCTACTTACAAAACTATGTTCTGGGGCAACAGAGAGCATGGTTGTGCTAGCTCCAGTTGGGGGAATATTGTTACAATCCGACATTTCATATGGAAATCAATATGTCTCCTTTTTTGGTCCCATATGTAGATGATTCTCTATCAGTTTTTGATATGATGGTTGGAGCAAGCAAGGCTCCTAGAGCCAAATATTGGATCCAAGGAAGTTAGGATATATTCCAGCCTCTTAAGGACAACATTGTTACGACCCAAAATATGCAGAAGCTATATGGAGATCATGGTCATGTAGAGATACATTTTGGGGTGAATAATTTTTTCTATATCCATATTCAGCCATGAAAACAACCTACATTGAAGGAGAAGGCGGTTGAGGATCTTAAGCCCCATTTAAATGGGCCATACAGACTGATCTGTTCTGTTAGGGAAGTGGCATATGTGTTGGAGCTTCCCTTTGCCAGTAAGATCCCCAACATTTTTCATGTCTCATGCATCAAAAAGGAAATGGGACAGCCTGTATTTTCCACCATGGATCTACCACCCTTTTATGATGAGGCCCATTTGGTTTTACAACCAAAGGCTATCTTGGACACTTAGGAGGGGCAGCAAAGGAACTGGGTGATTGAAGAATATCTGATTCAATGGAGGAATCTACCATATGAGTATGCTACATGGGTAGGAGATAACATTTTGCAGCATCCATCTTTGCAGTTGCTTGAGGACAAGAAAAATTTGGGAAGGGAGGACTGTAATATTCCTAATTAGTTTTTAGCTAGTTAGAATATATATATATTTTTTGTCAATAACATAGATGATTAAGAGGGTAGAGGGACCCATAAATATCTTTAGTAGGAATAAAACCACTTCTAATGTGAATATGGATTAGTGTATCTAGTTTAATAAAGCACTCCTCTTTTGGAATGGGGGTCAATGCATGTGGATGGGGCCAAGATTGACCAAATCAACAACGCAATCATGGAGGTAGTGGAGATAGTGGAGGAGAACACAATCATAATGAGATGAAGTATCCATGAGTAGAATCATTATTGAGGGGGACAGATGGGGAGGAGGCTCACAAAACATATAAGGGGATAAGAGACATAGGGGCATTCTGAGTATTGTTTATGTATGGTCTCTTATGACTTTCTACACGCTTCAGCTATTTAGCATAGTCTATTGTATTGTTTAGCACAAGGGTGTTTTCGGGCGGAAATACCAACCTCATCCTCGGGGGACTTTGAGTGCCCACTCAGGATAGGTTCCTTTAAGATTAATTCCATCATTCGGCATCATGCCAATATTCAACCACCTTCAACATCATAGTCTCGTTCAGGAATTGCATAATCTAGGAGGGAATTTTCTATTCAAGGTTTATAACCCAAGATTTTTAGCTTATTTTCCAATGAGGGGATCAGCCCTTCATCTATAAAGTCAGTCGAGAGGAGTATCAAATATTTTCTCATTAGGTTAGCCACCTCCCAGTAGTTACATAGTTGCAGAGCATAATTCAGCCCTAGGGCTACATTTTTCATATTGGGTATTTCGAGAAACCCTTTTTGGGTTATCTTGGAATTGTGCTAGAAAGCCCAAATCTCTTATCTCTTCATTTTCTAATCACTATATCAGCAGATCTATGCATTCCTAGTTTCCAGCAACAATTATTTCCACCAATATTGTGCATTCATGGCTTCCCAATAGTTTATGTAGTAGAATTTTCTCATGTCTTGATGTATAGGGTCATTGCAGACCTGTTTTTCCTAGCTTGAGTGTCTTTTCCTCAAGATATTGTACCTCATTTTCTGCTATCATATATAATAAAATGGCTCAATGATCTACTCATGTTTTTGATTTATTTATGTTTACTTCATTTTCCATTTTTATGTTCAATATTCCTATTTTTCCTATTTTGGAATACTACATTCACCTACCCTTGGGGTACCTTCTCTTACAGAGTCCTACCTTTTGGGTTGTCTAATGCCCTAGCTACCTTCCAAAGAGTTTTCTTAAGAGTTTTCTCTAAGATAGTCCATGAATCAGTTGAAATCTACATGGACGATTTCACACCCTATAGGGATGACTTCCAGGAAGATCTCTCCAATTTGGGAAAAGTGTTGAGAAGGTTAATTGAGATGCATCTCTCCCTGAGCCCAAAAAAGTGTGAATTCCTACAAAGAGCGGGAGTTGTATTGGGACACTCAATATTCCAAGCAGGAATACAATGGACCCGAGAAAAAACACTATTATAAAAGAGGTACTTGCTCCTAAAAAGTAGAGAGATGTCAGGAACTTCTTAGGGTTACCTAGCTACTATAGAAGCTTCATCAAATATTTCAGTAAGATGGCTTCATTACTATTTGGTTTATTGGAAAAATATTCTTAGTTTATTTGATCCATTATTTTTCAAGAAGCTTTTGAGCTCATTAAGGGAAATTTAACTATTACCCCCATTTTCCGAGGTCCAAATTGGACTCTGCCTTTCCACATCCACACAAATGGATCTGAAAAATTACCTTATGCAATATATTTCATCAGTAATAACTTGTATATGGTTGCACTCAATTATATTGTGATAGAGAAGGAGACGTTATCCATTGTACAAGATTTAAACAAATTTAGACATTACGTCACTGGGTATCAGACCTTTGTACATATTGACGATGCGGTCATCAAATATTTAATGAAGAAACTAGATGTTAATGATAGGATAATTAGGTGGTTGTTAATATTATAGTAGTTTGACCTAACTATTGTTGATAAACTTGGAAAGGAGAATGTTGTTGCACATTCTTTATCTAGGTTAGCTCTATCTCTAGATCAAGAAGGAATGGTGGATGACCAATTGCTAGATGAACATGTATTCTCTATATCGGCACTCTCACCATGGTTTTATAACATAGCCAACTACTTGGTTACTTGAAAATTCCCTCCTGATATCTCATTCAAGGAGAAAATAAAGATCATCATAAAATCATGCCTTCCACATGGATAGGGGGAATATCTTCAAGGCCCTGAAAAAATTCTTAGAAGATGTGTGAGGGAGGAAGGATTTTTTGATATCCTCTCTACATGTCATGATATCCCTTATGGAGACCAATTTTCTACAAAAAGGGCTTCCTTCAAAGTTTTTCATGTAGGATATTATTAGCCTACGCTTCACCAGGATTCTAGAAGATACACTAGGAGGTGTGAGCAGTTCCAAATGATGTGAAAACCTACAAAAGGGGATGGTATTCCTTTGCACCCTCAGGTGGCTCTTGATCCATTTGAAAAATGAAGCATGGAATTCATTGAAACTATTTATCCATCATCTAGATAGAGAAAGTTTATCATAGTCTGCACTGACTACCTGATAAAGTGGGCTGAAACAAAAGTTGTGAAGGTATAAATCAAGGAGAAAGTAGCTAAATTTCCATGGGAGAATGCATTTTACAAATTTGGATATCTTAGAGAAGTAGTCATCTAACATGGGGCACAATTCATGTATCATCTCATTGAGAATCTTCCGAGGAGGCACAAGATAAAGCATAAAACCTCTATTTCCTACCACCCCCAAGCTAATGGCCAAGTCAAAGTTACCAAAAGAACCTTGGAGAGTATCCGAACCAAGGTTGGAGTAGAAGCAATGAAGATTGGGACAATATATATGTATAAGCCACTCTGGCCTACAACAGTACTTGGAAAACAACAATAAGATTCACTCCTTATGACCTAGTCTATGGCAAGAAATCTCTGCTTTCAATTGAATTTCAATTAAACGACTTAAGGATGGCAGTTGAGTTATACCTAGACATATGAAATGCCAAAAAATAAAGGTTGCTACAATTAAATGTATTGGATGAGTTCACGATGCAATCTCTCATTCACATAGAATTAATTCAGCTACCAAGCAAGGTCCGACATGACAAGTACATTAAGAAAAAGGCCTTTGGAGAAGGAGATTGGGCATTGTTATATGACTCAACGATTAAGGATTTCAAAGGAAAATTGACGAAAATATGGTTAGGACCCTATAAAGTGGAAAATTTTTATGATAATGGTGCAGTTCATATCATACCCATAGATGAGGAAGGAATCCCCCCACTTGTCAATGGCTACAAGCTTATGCTTTAGAAGAAGCCCTTGTCTAGGGTAGAATTTATAACTTCCATAAACATCTAGGTATTGTCATTGGAAATTCCATAGTTTACAACGCCTCCTAGAAAAAAAATAAAAATAAAGAAAGAAAGAGGCATGGGTGAAAACCTCTATGAGGTTTCCTAGGCCAACTCCATGGTTGAAAACCTCCATGAGGCAGTCCTGGAGCAAGAAAAAAGAAAGAAAAAGAAAAGGACATAGAATAAAATATCCTTCAATGGTGAAAACCTCTCTAAGGCGGCTAAGGTAGGCCTGTGGGTTGAAAACCTGTCTGGAGGGAGCCCACTTTCCTTCTAAAATAAAAAGAGAGAAAAGAAAGAAAAGGAAAAAGAAGAAAAATATCTATGCACTTATGTGTTTTTATGTTTTGCAAGTTATTGATTAAAGATGGTTTTGGGATCGATATGAGAAATTTATCTTAATTATCTCTTCTCCTCTGCTTGCATACTCCATAAGCCACTCCATCATACATCCCTTATGTCACGTCCCCCATACCCAACTTTTTATCCACATAACATTAAATCAGATATACTCTACTTTATGCATCTAATACCATTCAAAAAATTTCTGCAGAATCAATTACAAACCAATATTTTTATCTGATATTTGATTTCCTTTTTGGTGATTATAGGCAGTCATACGATTATAAGAATTTCCATGAGAATTTTTCTTCTTGACCTCAACTGTTATTAGTCAATCTAGTCGACTTATATACTGGTTTTTATTTCTTAGGTCAGTTCTTCAGAGTTTTGTCCAACTCTAACTGATCAATATGCCCTTCTTCTAACTTTCTAGTTCACAAGTTTTATAGATTTTCCAGCATCTATAATTATAAATTTTCAGCATCTATGTATAGACGTATACATCTACATATACATCTATCTATATTCAATTAACCTTCTTTGCTGCAAATACTTTTACATCGGTTTATATCGAAGGTGGATAGATGCTCTTTTTCCGTGTTTAAATGTGCTTACCATCTTACTTGACACATACTTTTATCACACCTAGGTATATTTTCAATAGGTCTCTTCCCTTATATTATTGGTACAAATATTCGGCATATTTGAAATTCTGGTGCATATTAAACTCTTCCATTGGAACTATAAGATATAGATCATATTTCTTAAATCAAATGGAAGTAATGAAATCGAACTTGATATTTTAGACTCCCTAATTTCAGATCCTCGTACTTAGTTAGGATTTAACTGCTGGTTTTGTGTATTTAAACTTCCATGTGACAGAACAGTTTAACTTCTTAGTTTTATAATTCTTGTCTCGACAGTATGACTATTCTACTGCCATAAATACTTTTATGACAGGTTTAGTTATTTTGTACTCGTTGTTCTTGTTTATTTCCTGTTTATACAACACATCAACTAAATATTCATTTAAAATACAGCAATCACACCTGCACATTTGTTATTAGATTAGACATTCAGATGATCTATCATCTCTAACTTTATTACTCCAGGGTACTTATCCCTATAACCAAACCATTGGTCCCTGATGTTGACATACTGGATTTTCAGCTATTAGATCTAGTTGCAGTTGTATGAAGTACTGAACAAACAGTAAAACTAAAATTTGCATAAGAAATCATAACATAACAATTCATGGAATCTTGATATACTTAATACAGACTAAAATTAATTTCCAAAATTTATGCATGCATACCGATACTATGACCAGTCCTCCCAACCTTAGAGTTCGTCTATCTCCAGAACTCACCCCCGAGCTGAGATCCTCCAAGGACAGACCCCCCCCCTCAATCTGTTCTGGAGCAGCTTATTTAAGCTATGCTCTCCCCAAAGCCTGTTTCCAATTCTGCGTCCAGAATTTCAGGATGCTTTTATTCCTGTTTGCCTAGGATTCCCTTATTTAGGGACTTTAAAGCTGCTTTCTGATTTTCTATCTTTTCCAGCTTTTTACCCTTTCCCAACTACTTTCCTCATCATTGGGGAATTTAGATTTTTCCTCAAAAATCTAAATTAGAAATAATTTCTTTCAAGGATTTTTGAAAGATTTTGGGGAAAGTCTTTACCTTTTCCATAACCTCATGGATTAGGCAGGTGATCTCAATAATCTCATTTGGTCATAGTGCATACAAAATATTTTATTTATTTTTCATAAATAATTAACTACACCCACACAATAATTATCCATTGGGGTCCACTCCCCTTTGGATTTATGTTCAAATGTCCAATTTGAAAAGCATAGAACTTGGGGGTGTTACATATTCCCCCTCTGAAAACAAACACCGTCCTTGGTGTTAACAATTAAGTACTATAGTTCATTTTGAAAATAAAGGTGGATGATTTTCCATCATCTCAGATTCTCTTTCCCATGTAGCTTCTTCAGCAGTAAAGTGCTCCTACTGCACCTTTACTCTAGCTACTGTTCGATTTTGCAATTCAATTTCTTCCCACTCCAAGATTTGAAGCGGCTCTAGCAGGAATTCCTCTTCTGGTTTCACCTGGATCACATTCCAATCAATAATGTGAGAAGCCTCATGTAGCATTTTTTTTCCAAAAAAAGATACATGAAACACGCTAGGAAATTTAATATGCAAGGATAAGGCCAGTTTATAAGCCATTAGTTCCCCCCCTTCCAACACCTTCCTTGGTGTTACACTTTAACGTTGATTTTTCAACTTTGACGAAGATTTCTTCTTCGTCCTTGCTTAGTTTCCAGCAGAGTACTCTCCTGCTTCCACTCTTGATGCCTCATGCAGTTGATTTCCTTCCTACTTCTTTGCAAGAAGTCTATCTGGAAGATCTTTTATTCTGTTTTCTCTATCCACAATTCATACCAATGTAAGTAATACCAGGTACATACAATTGATAATCCACAACAACATTTTGAATTTCAATAAATTTAAGAAATTCAGTTATTAGTCAAACCGTTTAGGTTCATAATAGTTTAGTGCATTTTTAATACACTACTTATCCTTTCTTGTTTTTCAGTGAGATTCTCTCCTTACGCAAACTTGATCCAGTTCAGCTTTTCTTGATTTTCTAGGTGATTTATCTGCACTTATCTTCACCTTTTTTTTTCTCAGTGTTTCCAGAGTGTACAATTTCATGTTACACGCTTGGCTAAACAATTTTACAACTTTTCATTAGTACTCATAAATGAAAGAAAACAACTGTATCATATGCATGGTTATAGTTGTACTTCCAGTATCTTCTCATTGTTTTCTTTTGTTAGCCAATCAATTTAATTAGTAATAACCAGGCTCGTTAATAATGTCTATAATTCAATTCTTAAATCACACTTTTTTTTTTCCTCTAACCTCTTTTATGAATTGTATCCACTAGTTCAAAAATTACGTGAATAAATTTTGGATCTGATGGGTTTCCCCGACACCCAAGTCCAAATACAACTCATTCTCATTTCTCTCTATTTGTAGCTATATGATTTCACACTATTACCTGGTCCTTGAATTTAAGACTGAGGAAAATTAAATTTAATAAAATGTACACCAGCATAATCTCATAGTGTGAGTACATGTTTCTTTTATAATGATATATGTAATTACTATAACTCATCACATTCACAAGAATTAATACATTTACTTTTAATTGTATGTTCATGCTTTACTAATTCCAATGATGATTCACCAATTTTATCTATATATGAATTTCACTAATCATTAAAAATCAACCCATGGTTTATATAAACAACACATGGTTTCTAACAAAGACCACTTACAACCTAACAACATGGTCCACTTGATAAATGGAGTATAATATATATATAGGAAAATAATTTTACTCCAATGGATTCTTATCCATGCATGATAATTATTTCCCCATGGATATAAAAAAACAATTGATAGGTTTTCCATTCTACCTTAGTTAAATCACCTGGGAAAAATAGATTTATCCCTTCATTCATTCATAACTCAATGTAATGGGTCCACATTACACTATTTAATATGAAATGATTCACCATTACTAACCACATCACTTATTTAACCAACTATTTAGACCTCCTTTATAACTCGTACTTAAGCTTACCACTTCATTAATTTCCAAGCATGTGAACGAAAATATGCTCATTACCAAATACTTTAGTCATGACTTAAGTATACATGACGTGAAAATCATCCTCGTAACTTTTACCAATTACCCGCATCCAATTTTTCCTTGTCATACTATATTTTTAGAATTTAATCTACCACAATAGTGTTTATTACTCCTTCAACCATAATTAGAGTAATAATATTCCAGTCCTATGGTGACATATTTCCTTCTAGTGAATTCACTTTTTAACATTCCCTAGTGAATTAGTTCTTCTCCTTTAATCTCGTGGGTATTAAGTTTGAAATTTATTTACCTCAATAAATTATCATGTATGAAAATATTATATTCATACAACTCCACAAGATTTACTTTTATAACTTATAACAAAATCACCCATATTTTAACATATGCTATTAATGGTAGACTTACACAACATAATTGACTTATGTCCTATGTACCTCACTTCATAATTTTATTCCTTCATTTACTAACATCGTATTTTCCACTTCCACTTCACCTAACATCTTGTTATTAAATTTATAATATTAGACTCTTATAACTTTTCATACCTCCTTTATATGCAACCTCTTTCCCTTTTTTTTTCCAAATTAAGCCATACTTTTCATTTACTTTTGAGTTCTTTGAATTTATTAATTTAAGTTTTAATAAAATCGTTACTTCTCTTAAGGATTCTATTCATGCTAATATATATATATTTTATGGCACTTCCTATAATAGACCATAATGTCCCTCGACTTACCATTTTTTTTTCTATAAGGAATTTCATTTGGGCAAAGGATTTATTAAATCACATATAATATGCACTGTAATAATATCCCCTTTCCAAAATTTTATCATACATAAATTCAACATTTATTTAATTAACTCAAGTAAGTCTTCTATTCCTTATTTTACTTTACTTCTATTTACTTTGCCATACCATATTCCCTCCTTGTTGCCAAATATAATTTATTATATGGTCTACTTTATATATATATATATATATATATATATATTTCAACCTTCACTTTTCCAACCAGCTTTACACGTCTCCTTATCCATTTCATTACTATTGGACATATAATAAATACTCCAATTTTTATGACCGACCTTTATGAACATATAACAATTATTCCAATTTTCTGTCCATTTAATCGTTATAAGTTAATTATTCCAATTTTAGGTCCATTTAATCGTTATGAATTGACCCATCAAGATTGTATTTGTTGTGTAAGCTCTTAAATATCTCTCTGCGGAATAAGATTGCTGTTATGGAATATTTTATTAATTATTAGTTAGATTGATTATATTAGGTTTTATTAAGCGAGGCTGTTATTGGTAGGCATGCTTCCTGAGGACTACCTTGATCACCTTGAGGCTATATTTAAAGCCCAGGCGATCCCTCATTGTAATCATCTCTTATCTTATCTTTTATCATTAATAATATATATTTATCAGTTTTACCAGAGTTTTTACACTCCATTGGTATCAGAGCCATCGCTCTTTGGGATCTGTGTGATCACCCAGAATTAAGGAATTACAAGGAAATTCCAGAATTGCAGATTTAAAAAAAAAAATAATAAAGTGCTTGCGGGCAACAACATTTGTTTTTTTTTTAAAGAAGAAGGAAGAAATATATATATAAAACATATATATATATATATTAATAAAATAAAAGAGAGAGGGAAAGTTAATATAAAGGGGAAATAAATTAAAAGAAAAAGTAAAAAGAGAGATATACGTACATGGAAGACAGTAAAATTAAAAAGGAAGAGTAAAAGTAAAATTAAAAAAGAAGAGTAATAGCTCGTGGTTTTGGGGCCCATGGTATTAAAAACCCATTTCCCATTTTCAAAACAACGTGCCTTTTCAAAACAAAGTGACCTTTAAAAACAACATTATATATATATTATAATTACATAATTCATTTATATATATATAATTCTCATTTAATAATTATATATATAATAATTATATATATATAATAATTATATAGTTTAAAAAAAATTTATTATTAATTAATTAATTAAATAAATATTAATTAATTAATTAATTCAAAAATTAATTAATTAATTAAATATTAATTAATTAATTTTAAAGAAAGGAGACAAGAAAAACTGGCAAAAGAGTATTTCTCACCTCATATCTGTTCAGTATGTCTTTATCTACGATGACAATTGATCAGATCAAAAGCTTAGCAAAGCTAAAACGAAGGGAGGCCACAGAAAAGCTTAACAAAGCAATGAACAGGATGTCAGAACTCTGCAATAAGCTAAATGATAAAATAGATAAGTTAAGTCAGACTCAATCCCCGATATCTCCTGACAGGGAACAAACTCAACAAAACAATGCCACAGATTCAGGGAACACAGAAGAGCATCAAGAAAAAGCTGATTCCCCACATCACCATGAAGATACAGATGTTTGTAAACAACAAATGGTTCCATTCCCAGACTTGAACGAAACATGTGAAGCAACAAACACATCCGAAGCCGCTGATATAACGACAGAGGTTGTTGAGGCCTTCGGTGATGAAGCAGATATGGTTGTTAAGAATGAAACATTTAATGATGAGGAGAAGTTACATCAGACAATAATTGTTGGTAACTTACCTCTAAGTCTAAAAAGGAATCATAAAAAATCACTAGAAGAACAAGGGATAGTTGGAAAACATGAAAAAGTATTTCAAGATCTACCCATAAAAGTGCCTTCCGATAGGAAAATCAAACATCCAATAGAAGTCAAGACAGTATCCAGCTTTGTCGATATCAGATCTTTTCAATATCCACATCGCCAACAGATGGAGCTCGAGAAGATACTTCACGATCTTTTTAAAGTGTGGGACGCAAGAGCTCATCGCTTGAGAAAACCAGACATTCGTCAACATTGTCCATCATTACGTATGCTTTGAGGACAAAGCATCTTTAAGAGAGGGGCAATGTTATGAATATTTTATTAATTATTAGTTAGATTAGTTATCTTAGGTTATTAACTGAAAAGGCATGATCAAAGATCATGCCTCTTCACCAAGGGACACCTTGAGGCTATATTTAAAGCCCAGGCGATCCCTCATTTGTAATCATCTCTTATCTCATCTTTCATCATTAATAATATATATTTATCAAGTTTTACCAGAGTTTTTACACTCCATTAGCGACGGAAAGCTCGCCATTATTGGAGGGCATCATTCCTTAGCAGATAAAGGCGCCAACTTTCCCTGCCGGATATTTTGGCTGTAACTCTATATTCCAACAAATTTTCCGGATTGAAGAAAATGAAAACGATGTTAGCGTCGGTGGGGACAGGCGACCCAGAAGAATTCGGCAGTCATCTGACGATGTCTACAATGTTGCTGATCTCGGAAAATTTTCTAGATCGTGAAATCACGCCACCGACATGTGTAAAATATAAAACAAAAGCTGATCGGAATTTACTCCTCGCCTATCAATTCGAGGAGGTAGTCGCTGAACTGTGGTTAGTTGTGTACCTTAACACAATGCACAATCCGAGGTTTGACATTGCGTACTAGACGTAACCATGGTTAAGTGAGTACGAAGCAAAAACTAAACTGAAACACGGCAGTTGGGCTTCTAGAACCGATAATTTCGTCGGCTGCCGTCAAATAAGAGCCACCGTTTTTCTCGTTTCTTCCGAATTTAACGACGGAACTTTTTTATACGTGCTCATTACACGTTCGAAATATAATACATACCAAGAATTTCTTAAACCCCTAGCTAATTAGCTCCAATACCATTAGCGAGTTTGTAACCGGGTTATGGTTGAATTATCTGACCATTTGTTGAAAAAAAATCATGATAATATATTCCAGACAAGGAATATCTTCTTTGTACAAAAATTTAATGTAAGAGTTAAAGGGTTACATACAAGCGCAGGGTCAATTTAAAGACATCTCTTAATTCTAAATCCACGAGCTCCTTGAGATCGACGCTTGTACAGAACGTACCCCTCAACGTTCTGCTCCTTTATGCGATGGTGACTTTCTTATTAAATTCGCCTGGTCTGAAGTTAAGGTCTCGTGTTTTCCCCCGATGACTCATCGATCCAGACCGAAAGCATTCAGATTATGACACTTGTAGGGTCACAATGAGTTAGGGTTTTCTACCACGACAGGCTTTTAAATGCGGAACTTTCAAAATTGTTCTATTCTTTCTTGTTCGCTACAATTCGGGTTTGATCTTTCCTTTAAGGTTTTATGATCAGCGTCCATGAGCATTCTTTGAAGTTTGACTTCCCTTTCTCGGCATCTGGTAACTCTGAAACTGCAAGTGTTCGCATTGCTTCAGAGTTCAAATTGGTAAATGTTTTCAATTTTTTTTTTCCAATTCTGAAATTTGATATGCCATATCTGATTTATTTTCATCTTTTCCTAACATTTGATTAATCCATCCAGCATTCTTTCTACAATCTTGGTATTTACTAATAAGAGTATTTCTCTGCTTTCTTCGTCAGATTCACAGGCACATACCCAGATTCGTAATTTCCAGTTCTGTTATTTGGCATTTCGAATGTCTGTTTTGAAATTAATTTCATAACTACTGGATGATGTTTAGTAACTCGACTTGTTACTACGACTTCCGGGAATGTCCTTCTCTCATATATATAATTATACCCTTTCGGTTTCTTTATTAGCAGTTTGTATCTATTTCTTAGATATGTTGAGTTCTCTTTTATTTTCATGGCATGCATTACTATTATAGAATTTATTTTCCTCAGATTTTTCATCGGGGGCTCCGTTCCCATTTTGGTGGGTTTTCAAGTTTTTCCTTCAGTTTGTAATGAAACCCAGTATTGGAATTTCGAATGGCTTTCCTCTCAATTCTCACTGTATCCCAACTCTTTGTTATACAGGTAACTGCTTTGATAGATTTTGATTAACTCCTTTAGATGGCTATTATGATTTAATCTCTATTCTACTATAATTCGTGCAAAATTTAACATCCTGCTACCATTCATTTACTTTGGATATTTTTGGTCTGCATATGGAGATCATATAACTTCTTAGCCCCTATCTGATTGACCCAGATTGGTCTCCCATGAATTATACGAAGCACCGTGATGCTGGAGTCGAACTCATGGATGGGTTTTATATTAGAGATTTTGTTTTGTTTTTTTTTTTTTTCTATTTTTATTGTGAAAGTGGCTTTATTCTTATTTCAGCAATTTCACTTTATATACGCATGTCTTATCTCGTATACATATATTCACTATATATATACGCTTTCCCTCCCCGAGACTAATGGGGAACCTTTTTCATTTATGTACTTGAAGATGTAATGTATCGCTGGAGCTAATGTGATGCCGGAAATATCTAATGCCACGGCAATCTGCAACTAGCTGCCGTAAGGGTTGTCTTCTTACTTGCCCGGCAAAGTTCAGCTAGACTTGCAGAGTGTGGCCATGATCGGGTATAGCCACGGTGGCAAGGTTGCTTTTAGGCTGGTCCTAGTTCGAACCTCGCACGCAAGAGAATTTAAATTTCTCGGCCTTGGTGGGCATAGATCCAGTGGATGGCTTAGCCATGGCGTGCAGACTCAGCCTTGATTCTCACTTTTAAACCTCATTCCTTAGGCTATGACACCCGGGTCTAGCCTAGGGTCGGTAAAGAGAAGCTTCTATTCCCCTGCCTGTGCTCCATCATTTGTTGTAGGTTGGATGCTATTGCAGAATCATCGTTTCCACGAGAGATTTTTTTTTCTAAGATCCCGGCACCGCTCTAAGATTTTTGTGATTTGATGTCATTCTTTTTCTTTAATCTATACAGCAGAGGTTTCGAACTCGATACCTCTCGATGATGCCATGGTTACCTTATTCTTGCTTTTCTCGGCGCCGGTTTATCCATTCCTAGCGTCAAATTACAGGCATATGGATTTTTTTTTCCCATATACTTTCTTTTATATGATACTTGTACTTATCTCATTTCCCAATTATATTTAATAAAAAATACAATGACCGCATTCAGATTCACAGTATAATTTCTGGGTCTTAACTGTAAGTTTTGGGGTTACAATTCTAAAGCACAGTTTCAGATGCTGTTAGACATTGTATCTTGTCATTGACTCAAGGAACAATTTGTATAAATCCAAAACAATTGACTGCGAAATAAGCAAGGAATTTACAACAATTATATAAGATCTATAATTGTCCGCTACCATTCAATTCCTTTTTGATTGGGTTTTTTTTTTTTTTTTTTTAATTCTCACTGCATATCATTCGTTTGTTTTACTTTACAGTGAAGAAAACATAAAAAAAATTGCATAACCGAAATGGTGGTTTGGTTTTCCTTAGTTGGTATATATGATGAACATGCTATGAGAATATTGATCTCAAACCACCCCAAAATTGCAAGAACAAATTTTCCTAATTTAAAAAACCCTCGTTCACAGACAAGCTTTCTTCTATGGTCTCAAATCTCACTAACGAACCCAACCAAGGCGAAACAATGAGACAGAAAGAAAATGCACACCATCATGGAATATTTCATTTCAGAACCCAAAATCAGGTCAGGTGACTCAAAGGAATCCTTATCAAGGGATTCCACGCTATCTTTTCATTATAGCATAATATTCATAAAATTTATAACAGCTTATTGTTTCTTTGTGAGCACATAACTTGCCCAGTTTTCTCAACCTAGGCTCTGATACCATTTGTCACGTCCCCCATACCCAGCTTTTTATCCACATAACATTAAATCAGATATACTCTACTTTATGCATCTAATACCATTCAAAAATTTTCTGCTGAATCAATTACAAACCCATATTGTTATCTGATATTTGATTTCCTTTTTGGTGATTATAGGCAGTCATACGATTATAAGAATTTCCATGAGAATTTTTTTTCTTGACCTCAACTCTTATTAGTCAATCTAGTCGACTTATATACTGGTTTTTATTTCTCAGGTCAGTTCTTCAGAGTTTTGTCCAACTCTAACTGATCAATATGCCCTTCTTCTAACTTTCCAGTTCACAAGTTTTATAGATTTTCCAGCATCTATAATTATAAATTTTCAGCATCTATGTATAGATGTATACATCTACATATACATCTATCTATATTCAATTAACCTTCTTTGCTGCAAATACTTTTACAACAGTTGATATCGAAGGTGGATAGATGCTCTTTTCCCGTGTTTAAATGTGCTTACCATCTTACTTGACACATACTTTTATCACACCTAGGTATATTTTCAATAGGTCTCTTCCCTTATATTATTGGTACAAATATTCGGCATATTTGAAATTCTGGTGCATATTAAACTCTTCCATTGGAACAATAAGATATAGATCATCTTTCTTAAATAAAATGGAAGTAATGAAATCGAACTTGATATTTTAGACTCCCTAATTTCAGATCCTCGTACTTAGTTAGGATTTAATTGCTGGTTTTGTGTATTTAAACTTCCATGTGATAGAACAGTTTAAATTCTTATTTTTATAATTCTTGTCTCGACAATATGACTATTCTACTGCCATAAATACTTTTATGACAGGTTTAGTTATTTTGTACTCGTTGTTCTTGTTTATTTCCTGTTTATACAACACATCAACTAAATATTCATTTAAAATACAGCAATCACACCTGCACATTTGTTATTAGAATAGACATTCAAATGATCTATCATCTCTAACTTTATTACTCCAGGGTACTTATCCATATAACCAAACCATTGGTCCCTGATGTTGACATACTGGATTTTCAGCCATTAGATCTAGTTGCAGTTGTATGAAGTACTGAACAAACAGTCAAACTAAAATTTGCATAAGAAATCATAACATAACAATTCATAGAATCTTGATATACTTAATACAGACTGAAATTAATTTCCAAAATTTATGCATGTATACCGATACTATGACCAGTCCTCCCAAACTTAGAGTTCGTCTATCTCCAGAACTCACCCCCAAGCTGAGATCCTCCAAGGACAAACCCCCCCCTCAATCTATTCTGGAGCAGCTTATTTAAGCTATGCTCTCCCCAAAGCCTATTTCCAATTCTGCGTCTAGAATTTCAGGATGCTTTTATTCCTGTTTGCCTAGGCTTCCCTTATTTAGGGACTTTAAAGCTTCTTTCTGATTTTCCAGCTTTTCCAACTTTTTACCTCTTCCCATCTACTTTCCTCATCATTGGGAAATTTAGATTTTTCCTCAAAAATCTAAATTAGAAATAATTTCTTTCAAGGATTTTTGAAAGATTTTGGGGAAATTATTTGCCTTTTTCCATAACCTCATGGATTAGGCAGGTGATCTCAATAATCTCATTTGGTCATAGTGCATACAAAATATTTTATTTATTTTTCATAAATAATTAACTACACCCACACAATAATTATCCATTGGGGTCCACTCCCCTTTCGATTTATGTTCAAATGTCCAATTTGAAAATCATAGAACTTGGGGGTGTTACACCTTAATCCATTTGACCCATAGAATAGGCAACAATTTCATTTTTTTTCTAAGCTGTTTTTCTTATAGGAAACTCCAACAAGGAAAAAATTGAAGAAAAATGGCTTGGTTGCGGAGGAAAAGACATCCACGAAGGCGCACGAGGTCAAATAATTTGAGGAAAAGGCACAAAAGGAAGAAAAATATTAAAAGGAGGGAGGAAAATATGATAAGGAAGAGGTCACCTAACTAAAACCATTCCTCAAATGTGTAGCAATAATGCCAAGCTCTAGCCCTCAACCCAATCTCAGCTCCTGCTACACATAATTTGAGGGGGGTAGATTGATTCCTCAAAAGTTTATAGTACCTTTGTTTTGTCATTTGGAAGAGGAGAGGGTGCACAATCATCATTGGATGAATCTTTCCACATCTAAAAGTGTGCATGACATAGGGGTCATGGAAGGGAAAGTAGCTGAGTTAGGGGAGGATTTATCTGATGTTAGGCTCAGAGAGTCATTTTTGAAGGAGTAGCTTCAGAAGGCATATGCAGAGAATATAGTACTACAAGAGTAGCTTTAGCAAAAGGATAATAAAGTGACAACTGTGGCATATTTGTGCATGGAGGCCATTCAACGCAGATATCCTTTAGATCCATATGATGTTTACCTCAAGAAGAAGTGGATCCTCTTTCAAATAAAAAAAATAGCCTCCCATGGATCCTTACCTTTCCAAAATCGTAGACGGTTCATTGATTTCTACAACCAATTGAGGAGGGAAGACAAGGAAAAAATGGTTGAGTTTTACATGCATAACCTTGTGTTGATAGAATTAAATATATGGTACCCGAATCCTAGGACGGGAGATATGCAATTAATGGAATTAGCATCATGGATGTTTAACGAAGAGACCCAAGAACAAGAAATGAGAAGGGTTATGAGAAGAGAAAACATATAACCCTTGCACATTAGGGAAGAATTATTCAACCCTAGGGGAGTGTTCTAGCCGTTACAATACCCTCCAAAATTTAGCCTCATCTTAAAATTTCGGAGCCCTTGATCTCTTTGGTAAAGGTAAGTCTGATGAACCCTTGTCCTTGAGCCTTGAGAAAGTTTCTTTTTCATGCATTCTACTTCAATTGTTTTTGGTCCCCTCACTTGGTCTCTAAAAACTAGTCGCATAGTCACAATGTCACAAAACTCATAAGATCAAACATGTTGCGACCATGCGACCTAGCGACCTTGCGACCCCTGGGTTGCAATGTCGCAAGGTCACATTCTGGCCTAAAGCATCAAATTTTTTACTGTGTGACCTAGGGACCTAGCGACCTCTAGTTCGCGAGGTTGTAGGGTCAAAAGGTCTCATCTGCCCTCCAATAGCACTAATTTGCAACCAAGCGACCTGCATTAAATGATCACACGTGCGACCCCTTTATAAATAAAAGGGTCATGTAGGTCGCATTTGACTTGCCCAATGGAGCAAGTAATGCGTCTGACAAGCCAGCTGGAGCACATTTTTTCCAGGTAAGTTTCCTAATCCTCCTGCTATTTCCTTTTTGATTAATTTTTGCCTCACTTTCCCCGTCCCTGGCTTATTAATCTCCTTCTCTGGTTTCATTCAAGATCCTCAGTAGCTCTCTGGTTAAAATTTTTGCCTCCCGTCAAGCCCACCTCTCTCTGCCTCCTTCTTTGAACCTTACCCTAGCTTAGTTTCCCTCAAGTGCCCTTCTTGACTGCTTAGGGAGGCCTTGAAGCTTAGATTTGTACATCACCCTTCGATTTTTTATACTCTTTTCCATTCATTCCTCGCAGGTTGCATTCACCGCAAATTCTCTCAAAAATCCCTAGCGTGACTCTGCCACTTAGCGACTAAGTGACCCTGGGACCTCATGACTTGGTCACTGAGTTGCGAAGTTTCCAAGTCACTAATCACCAGTTAACTACCTAATTTGCGAACTTGCGACCTTGAGACCTAGTCGCAAGTCTCCAAGTCACAAAGTCGTAGTTCCCTAAAATTTTATGTCAGTGCGACCTAGTCGCAAGTCGCCAAGTCGCAACGTCATAGTTTCCGGTGAGTTCACGCCATTGTGACCTAGTGACCTTGCGACCTAGTCGCAGGCTCGCTAAGTCGCAAGCCTTGCCAATTCTTCAGATAATAGTTAGCAGGGGTCATAGCGACCTAGCTTGAGTAGTTAGTTAATTTGGAAGTTTCATCTCTCTTGACATATTTGTAATTATGTTGTCTGCCTTATCGTGGGATTATTTTATGGACATGCCAGGGAATATCGAAGCTGAGCTTGAGTGTGTCTCCATCTCTTCGGCCTTAATAAATATGGGGCCTCTAGTAGTTTGGAAGAGAAACAAGAGTCCATAGGTAGAGATTTCGGAAGAAGGCACGCCTCCTTCCCCACCCCTATCTATGGGGACATCGCCTATGTGTTTGGGTAAGGGGACAACATGAGTTGGTACGAGGTATATCAGGAGCTCATAAAGCCTGAGTTCCTAGAAGACTTCGCAGATGAACAACTATACATTCAGGTCAAGAGATCCAAACTTCACTACGCATGCACTCATCCTCCCATATTCCCATGTGTAGAGGTTATTGAATGGATCCTCCAAAAGGTTGGCTCCAGGATTTGTGTCATCCGTGATCAGTCGGGGAAGATATTTGCTAACCTCATGGGGAAAGATGCAGAAGTCTACTATGTACTCCCCACTTGAGAACAAAATTTCAATGCTGATTGGGCAGCCACTCATTAGGCATCGATACCAAAAACCTTGAAGGGATGGTGGGAGGATCTCGAGAAGTTTAAGGTTAAAATGGATCAGGAATATAAAACAGAGGGCCTCAAAAAAGTCTACAAGTTCGTGGGAGCAATGATGTGTAGGATGTATGGCTGACCAAATGCCACCACTTTCAATGGGACTTGGGTACCTCTCATGTACACTATCACTATATATGAAACATGTTTCAACTTCGCCAACCTAATAGTGGCGACCCTTAGGTCAAACATATCAGCAGCATAGGCACCTGAAGAAGGGTGTGCATCTAAATTCTACATGGCTTCCTATCTTTTGGACGTAGTATACGTGAGATGTTAGTTTGAAGGGTGGCCCCATAACTGGGATGTGAGGCATGGAGGACCAATTCACAAAGACTTGAGTGTATTTTTAGCTTCCAAATATAAACAAGATATAGAATCAATCTCGCATAATTTCATTCCCGCACTCTACAGGAAGCTGTTTGGCAAAGACGCCCCGTTCATGTCCAAGCAGACCATGGAAACGATAACCCAAGTAGCCAACTAGTTTCCCATTGCAGAAAGAACTTTTATTACGGTCTTCAGTTCATTCAACACACCTCATGCACTACCCCATTTAATCACTAATAAACTAATCTTACAAGAAGCGTGCAACCAGATGACGAGCAAGTTTTCCAAGGTACTCAGCAAGCAGAAGAACAAATTGTGACCTACTCTCCCGCTCACTATCGGCGCTTAAATGGTTAAATATTTCAAAGAAGTAGAAGCAGAGGCAGAAGAAACCAAATGTTTTCATTTTGTGACTTTTTCCCACAGATCATATGATCCTGAAATGATCATCCCTATGCATTGCAAATGGGCCAAATTCAATTGGAAATACCAACACACGGAATGCCCTGCTGAAGAGCAAGTCAGGAACTGGTAAAACATAGATAGGGAAGCCTCGCTAGAAGAATCGGATGATCAAGGGGGGCAAGGTGATCAAACTGTGGAGGAAAGGGCCGACACACTATTACATTTGGTCAACATTCCGACACTTTAGTTCCGACACTTTTGACATATTGTCAAATATTAACCTAATTTTTCTCATTTTTTTAAATCCCATCAACAAATATCGCTATAGCGACGTATAGGGAAACCGTTGGTATTGCGACATTTAGGTACATTGTCGAAACACCGACGTTTTGGGACACGAGGTCGGTCTTGCGACATTTGTATGACATGAGTTGGGATTGCAACATTTGGAGAACTATCGCTATTGTGACGTATATAAATACTTGTCAGTCTTGCGACGTTTCCAATACAATCGTCGGTTCTGCAATAGGTAGCCGAAAAACCATCGGTAGTGCGATGGTTAGACCGCACGTCGGTGTTGCAATGGTTGCCCTCCAAATCGTTGGTCTTGCGAAGTTTCTAAGACTAATGTCGGTTTTGCGACGATTAGCTGAAAAATTAATAACTCATAATTAATAAGATATTCCTCATTAATTATTTAAATAATTTATTTTATAAAATAAGATACAATTTGGATGTTAGAATATAATGTATTTGGCACTAAAAGAATCCGTCAAACACATTGATTGTATAAATAATTGTACGTTTCAAGTCCATATTTGTATAATATATCAAATATATTGAATTTTTTTATGTATATATAAAACATCTTATGAAATATAAAGATAAATGTAATTTTTAATTTAAATTTAATTTAAATTTATTATAAATTTATATTAAATATTTTGATTTTATTTATAAATATTTTATATTCTTAATAAATATTTTATTATATTTATTTATAAAAAATAAAATTAATATATTATAAACATTAAATAAAGAGATAAAATATTTTAAATATATATAAATATATATATATATATATATATATATATATATTGTCACAATTAAAAATTACCATTTATCTTCCTAACGGGGTGTGACTAACATTGATAAGGATCCCTAGGGGACTTATCCCACCACCCCCGCATGTTATGGGAATTTATGATCAGAGGATGTGACTCGCCCCCATCATGCAATCACATGAATGACACTATATGGCCACCTTTTTTTATAAATTGGCTCCTACGGTGGTGTTTTGGGCATTCTAGGAAGAAGAGAGGGGCATAGGTGAGGTCAAGACTTCAACCTCCCTATTTTTGGTGGAAATCATGTACAAATTTATGGAGTTAAATCTATCTGAGGGTAATTTTTGTATTGTGACTGTAGGTTATTCCCTTGTTCAGGTCTTAAGGATGTAGTGGCGGGAGTGCATTTAAGTTGGATGTGTGGAAGTTGCATCATAGGTTTTTTTCCTGGAGGTCGAAAACCTATAGAGACACTCCTTCTTCAGTACCAACAAGGAAGTGCAAGTTGTTTTCTCCCTAATATTTTTTTTCTTGGTCATTGGTCTAGGATTTTTGGAGTCCTGTCTATGGACGGGGAGGATTGTGAGAAACATTTGTGTTTGTTCTTTAACTATCTCAACTATATTTCTTTGATGTTTGCGTCAAGAAATTTTCATACTGGAATGCATATTCTTGAATTATTTGCTATTTTAGGGGTTCTCAACAAAAAAATCAATGTATGATTAAACATTTCTTCGTACTCATGGTATATCCTAATTCAAAGAGTGTACTATAATTTTTTCCCCACAGGAAAATCATGGCATTTTTTGGCTAATTGTGTTGGGGTATGTGGGTTTTGATGTTCGGGTATCTTCTTCCATGGGGGATGAGATGGTGAAATTTAATTACTTTTTTTGTTCTATTGTTTCAAATTTATGAAAGTAATTAAGTTCGAGTATAATTTATGAAAGTTGGGTTAATTATTTTTTACTTTCAATGTTTGATATAAAGGGAGAAATTAAATTTATGATTTTAATTTATGAAAAAAATAAGAGATATACTAAACGTTATTTTTCTCACTACATATATTTTTTTTGAGGTTTAGTGGACTTTATATGAGAGTGTAAAGAAATAGAGATTCATATAAAATAATATTTTATTTTCCATTTAAATTAAGTTTATTCATATTTACACATTTAAAAGTTTTTTTTTTTTTTTTCAAAAAAAAGAAAATTTAATATGAAATATTTAAAATATTCATGGTATTTATTTTTTTAATTAAATACATCATTTATATTATAGCATAATGAAATCAAATATTCATCATTTGATTAATATATTATAAAATGTTTAGGCATAAGTGCATTGAACTAGTTTTGATATCACAACTTATGTGATTGCAAATTCAAAAAACACCTAATAATAATATTATAAGTATATCTTCACTAAATAATATTTATATTATTTTTATACATTTTTTAATAAATTTTTTATTGTGATTGAATACTGTAAAGAAATATAATTTTATAAGAAATAATAAAAATGAAGTTATGGTTTCAATCTAAATCAATTTCACTCATGCTTTTCCAATAGATTTAAAGGATTTCTTTTTTTTCAACTTTTTGGAAATAAAAGTGAGAAAGGATGATATTAAACATTTGATATTAAAATCATTATCTCTTTATTTTTTTATGAAATGTGTCATTTTATATCACAATTCCTCTCAATAAAATATTCAATGAATGAAACAAATTAAGTTCTAGCATGTTTTCAAGTTATGAAAAGATATAGGGTCATATTAGATGTTTTTTTCCTCACCAGAACATGTACATTGTATAATTTTAGTGGAGATTATATGAGCTTGAGGTTGTGGCCTTTCACACTTATCACAACTATGCATCGGTTTAGTTTAATTACTATCCATTCACATGTATCTATCATTCCAGAAATTACACAAGGAGAGATTGACCGAGGAGTTTTAAAAATGGTTCCTCCCAAGGACCCATGTAATAGTATAGCAAAGGCAATACACAAGGTAATGAAATCCCCCCTAAACTCATGTTGATATTCATTTTGATAATAGAAAAAACAACAATGTTAGGGAATGTTATGGTATTTGGTGTATCATATCCCACTAAAGTTTGTCCCAAATCCTAGGGCATAGAGACCTTAGGATCCCATGGATTGAGTTTCATGGCTATTCGTTGCCTAGCTAATTTTTTTTTTCATTTACATTTTTGGATTGAAAATAATTGTCATGAAGTATATCTGATAGGTGCCTATATATGGATGTCTCAAAACACTATGGTTGTTTTTTTGCAAAAAAGGCCAAATGAATGGTTTTTAACTTAAGAAGGTTCTAAAATTTATTTAATGAGCTTATAGGTGGAATTCCCTTATGCTTTTGACCATTTATAGAATCATTTGTTCCACAATGGGACACTTAAATATATGTAATGAATCAGTTCATATCTTTAACCCATTCCCTCAAAAATAGAATGCATCAATGTTGATATTTTAATGGATCAAAAGTATTTTTTGTACATTTGGGGGCTTAGGCTTAGTTGACATCAAGCTGTGTCATACATAAATCTCCCCAACACTTACTTAGAGTACCAAAGTCTCCCCCGTAGGATAAATTATTCCCCCCTACTCCTTTGCACTCATATCCCTTTCAACATCACATTAGGACCAATAGGCCTTGGTTAATGTCGCATGAAAACAATAATATGTAGAATAGATATGTTACAAATAGGAATTTTATATAGACATGAAAAAATTAATTTACCTACATTAATAAAATTACATCTCCCTCATCCTCTCCAAGCCTAACTCAAAACAATATTAGCAATTCTATGGCAACCGGAGAGCCACCAAGAATCTCTGAATATGTTATTATGTAAGAAGTGGGGTCCTATAGAACCACTCATGACCTTGACAACCAAATTATTATCCATCGATTGGCGGGGGTGATACCCAAAAAAATCTAGGGAACATAAGTTCAAATGATATTTCTACCTTGTATAAAAATTGTTAGCACTCCCAAATCATTTGACACCTTTTCAAGGTGTCAAGGGAAGAAGAGAGTGGAATTCTTTCATAAAAATAAAATGAATATGGTATCATGAAACATGCAAGAGCTCACAAACCCTTATTACAACCATGATTTTGAAACTAATAAATGTTTCTTTTATTATTAAGATATTGTGTTTACAAGAAGTTAAAATTGCTACATTCATTCATGAATTAGACCATGATTAGGGTATAACTAGAATCATTTTTTTAAAATAACCAAGAAGAAGGAAGAACTGAAGCTAGAACCCCAATCTCATTGATATGGGCGGAGTCCATTATCCAATATAGATAAGACAACAGGAAATTTTAACACCCCCGTTTGCCTCATAGACCATTCTAAGGGTAGAAGAAGGTGTTACTATCACCGACCCGACCTCCAATGCATTGTCATGGAAATGAGGTCTTATGTCATTTATTTCAACATATTAGAAACTAAAAATAAAAATCATATTTGTGTGCATCTCGTCAATAGTTTTTTAGTGATATAATTGATGACGATGTTGATGAGGATATTATTGAAAATGACATAATTCATGATGATGGTGACATGGTCAATCATTTCAACACCATTTCTGAATCAAATGTTGGTATAGATGTCGATCAGTTGGATGAATATCAAGAAGATACATAAAAAGAATATTGATATAGATATTCTATTTGAGTATGAGCTGGTATGTTATAACTTTATATTTTAGTAATTATAGAAATATTTTTTATGCACAATGGCTAATTTACTAGGGGCCTGGAAGGACCGAGAAATTGAATAAATTTTAATAACAGATCAAGAGGATCATGAATAGAAGGAAGGGATGGAGTGACAGTACCCACCAAGTCCGGTGTACGTTCCACTAGAGCCTGAGTGTCCTATGCTTGGTTCAATATCTCATCGACAAGAGGGATCTACAGTTGTTCAATCTATTCCTCCATTCGTTCCATCGGGATAACCCCCTCTTCCTGCTAATGCACCACCTCTTCCATATGTTCCTTCTCACCGCCTTTTGACTAATCAGATACCTGAGCTTGATAATCATTCCTACAGACTACCCTTTGACGATGCCTCCTGCTAGTTCGTACAGGGAAGTCTCTGACCAATTGACCACCATACTTGTGAAATCTATGGCACCGAAAATCTATCCATGTTGAGGTTTGTTGTGGCCTTGGACAGATATGAATCTCAAATTCTTTTGATATCTTATATTCCCATGAGTCATGTTTTATTAGACAACTATAAGCTAGTCTTGCAAACCCCAAATAACTTTGATAGCTTATCCCCTGGGTTGTAGTTTATTAGACAACAAGATAGTCTCGCAAGTCACTGATAGATAGTAAACCAAAAAATATATATAAAATAATGTTTCAAGTCCCAGAAGTCTCGAATATCTAACAAACCCAGAAAAAAATAAAAAATAATGTCGGAAGAGAAGATTTTATTGGAAAGTCTTAGGATCAAATATGCGGATTGGTGGTAACAAAAAATAAATTTAATGAAGAATTCAAGTTATATTATTTTTAAACATAACAATATAAAGAAAAAAATAACATCTTATGGAGAAAATAACCATTCATTTTCAAGCACATCAATTGTAGGAGTAGGTTGATCTGTTCATTTCATAAGACCTTCACTTTCGAACTCGTGAAAGAGCACATGCATTCATGGGATTTTGAATAATACCCTCAATTTCCATAGATATTGATAAAGATCTCCCAAAATCGCTTTCTTGAATCTCCCTCCTAATACATATTTCCTATTAAGGCTCCCTACATTTATTAAATACCTAATTGTATACTTCCTAATGCCTCTAAACCCTCCCCCCACCCCGCTCCACCGATACGCCCAATTATCGTTTGCCCTTAACTAACCAATGGGAGCACAAGAACACCTATTTTTATAAAAGAACCTATAACTTCTCTTACTTTATTGTCATTTTCGCATACCTAACCAATGAGAACACAAGAACACCTATTTCTATAAAATCACCTATAATACTTTTGTGGGTTTCACTAATATCCCTTTAGTTAGTGTGTGCACAGTAGCTTAGATCCTAAAGTGATTCCCCTACAATGATAATCCACTAGGTGTACTTATTCTTCAAAAACTATGTATGGATAGCTGTCCCATTACGGCCAAGTTCCACCAAAATGGTTCCCCCTACCTACCTAGTAACTACATTACATTTCTTTCATGACAAGACTATCCTAAAACCCACCAAATTTCTATCATATGCTTGAAGTCAAAAACAATTTGTTGTTCAAGATATGGCTAAGTTGGAACAAACTTAGCTCTAGAGCTTAGGATATTTTTCCACCTCTAATGTTTATAAAAAAATAGATATAAAATTTCTAAAGCACATGGGAGCTCTTTAAGAATCACCTTTCCTGTATTGACTCCATCTTAAACATCATGGAAAATGTCCATAGATGAGTCATCCTTATTAAACAAAACTTTTCATTGAAAATAATCATTCATACAATAACATTACTAGTTCCATTTTAACCACATAAAACTTATTTTTAAGTTACCATAATTCATCTTTAATATCACATAATTATATTAAAAAATCAACCAAAATCCTCTGAAATAATAATTTATGAAATAGAAATTCAACAATTTTATATAATTAATAATTTAAATAAATGTCTTAGACCTACCTTGATTAATAACCATTTGTAATAAACAATACCGCTTATTTACCCAAACCCCTTATTAAGCCAAATATAAATACTTACACATTTCATTTAATGGAATTTGAGTGGCCTTAAAAAAACACATGTATTTCATTTCAAAATGTCAAAAAATTTCAAATATGAAAAGTTTGAATTCCCTCGTTCATTTCCCTCTGATTGCATGGTTCATCCAGGGAAGGAGGAAAGATGCAACCATACTATCGCAGGTTTGGAGGAAGGATATGGCCATAATATCGCAAGTTTGGAGGAAGGATGTGGCCATACTATCGCAGGTTTGGAGGAAGGATGCGGGAAGTCGAGAAATTTATCTTGAGTGCTTGTTGCAAGTCTTCTCTGATACATTTGGTTGAATTCTGGTGATTTATTTCCTTCTACTGAAATAATTTACTCAAGATTACCCACATTGTTGGGCGACAACCCATCCCAAGCCCTCCATCTCTTTTCACAACTTCAAAATACATATCGACAAGTTTAATGAGGCACTCAAGAGCCTGTATTTTTAGGATTCCATAGAGGTATAAAAATCTAAAGGCATGGGCGATAATGTCTACACCAATATACTCTAATACATCGGATCCCGACAAGTTCCTTTTCGACCCCAAAATCATTGAAGAAAATAAACAAAAGATAGAAGAAATGAGTTGACTTCCACAATAAAATCAAATGTCCTAAAACCATAGGAGGTCACCAGCCAGATGCTTTAGCACAGATGGATTTGTTGATCCAGTTGTACCTAAAAATGCCAGAAACCCTAAGAAAATACTTTGAATTGGCATGGAATCTAGGCTTCCGAGAGTCCCAACTTAAGAAAATTGGATGCAAAGGAAATTGGCATGGACTCAGACCATAAATATTAAGGTTTCATGCTAGAGGATAAGCTTCCAGAGGCGACTAAGCCCACTCAAGGCTCCGTGCCAGAGGAGAAGCTTCTAGATGCTACTAAACCCACTCAAGAGGTAGCTAACTGCATTTCGTTTTTATTGTTTAATTATATATTTATTAGTTAATAATAAGAATCAGTGCAAAAAACATGCCCATGAGGGACTTCCATTAGTTTAAGTGCCAGGTCTGAATGAAAAATCTAGATAATGTTTTCTCGGTAAGGATTTGATTTCTAATGCGAGTTAGACCATAGGACTAGTCTTTCTCTTTTAATTTGAGTTAGATCGTTTGCAGTACTCTATAACCATGCTTGTTTACAGTCCAAAGGTTCTAAGAAAGATGTAAATATGGCTTGCTAGATCTTCTTCATGAATGATGTATCTCCCATGTACATGTCTAACTTACTTCTCTTTTGCATGGATGTCTTGATGTAGCATAGACCGAAAACATGTTCCTTGTGAACACATGATTGCATGATAATTGTACTGACCATTTATCAAAGCAAGCTTAGTTGAAAGGGATCTATGTTATTTTTAAATATCTTGTTGATTATTTCAGAGGCTAGCTTACTGTCATTAACCCTCAAGAATGCATCAACGAGAGCATTGTAACTCACAATGCTTGGCTAGTACCTTTAACTGTTTATTATGATAATGTAAATGAGTGATTTGTAATTTCCCATGAATTCAAAATTACAGAAATCAATCTTTAAAACAAGAACTAATATTTTTAGAAGCCTGAACTCAATACATTTTACCTCCTTAGACTCATTTTCAGAAGCCTCAACTGAATAAATTTTACCTCCTTAGAAATTACCTTATCGTTTTGTTGTGTATCTTTTGGTACCCTATTTAAAATTTTAAACTAGGCAAGCTTCGAGGTTCAATTGTTTACTTCTACTTAAATAGTCACATTAACTAGTTGTGACTACCATTGAAAAATAATATAATATTTTCTTTCTTTCAACTTTTTTTCAAGAAAAATTGACACCACAACTTAAACTAAAAGGTTACATAATTTTCAAGAGTAGGTGTTAGTAGGGGTGGGGTTCATAGCAAAGTGTATGGGCATTAAAGTGCAAAATGTTAGGCACTGGAGATGGCATGATGTTTGTTCCTCCAACATCTCCCTTCAAATATGAGTTACTTAATAAAGAGTTGTTTATCACCTTGTTCAACAAAAACTTGTAGTTGATTACAATATCCTCTCCATATACATGATAAAGTGGATGACATGAACAATTTGCACATGTGTGGGCATAAATCCAAAAACACACTTTTGCTAGTGAAAATTGGATGATATTTATATCAATTTTTTTCCTCTCAGAAAGAGGAATTTAATGTAATCATCATCTACAACAAATGAGTTTTCCGAAGGTGGAATTAGGCCCTAGTTTCCATTTTTAGCAACCACCTGATCACCTTGAAGTTTTTTCAGGCTCCTACCTAAAGGTGAGTTCAACAACTTACCTAGCACCACCCAGCCACCCTTAAAATGATATTAAATTTTAAAACAATTGTGGGCCCCCGTACTAGGGATAATGGCCCACCTACAATGATAGACTGCTGCAAATAATTCTAAAATGCAAACAATATATTATGTACAAAACCCTAACTCTAGAGTATGATTAAAATCCTTACTCAATGCCCTTACTTGTTTACTATAGCAAAATGTGTTGATGTTTATGCCCACAGGTGATGATTGCTCAATAAGTCCCTGACTGCTAGATCATACTGTACACATGCTACTTAAATGCACAAACCAATGCTACTCCAATCCTAAGAGAATCTTTGCTGCTTGAAAAATTGTGGTGATGTCAATGTCTTCTACTTTTGTAGTTCTGACTGTGAATTGATGGTTATTCCAATAATTTTATTCCTTTTTAAGGACAAAAAATATTTGTATGCTAAATTGTCCAAGAGTTAGATGATCAATGTGACTCAAAGACAACTTTCATACTTGTCTTATATTGTTTTCTTAGTTTAGCCTCCTTTTAGGATGTAATATCAATTATAATGCACTGATATTTATACCACTTTAAGTCTCGAGGTGACAGGTCATAGGTATATACAAGACTGAACTATTCAGATTATCCACAAAATGTGTTTCTTAAGATGCACATGTAGTAGCTAATTTTGGCTTTGATGTAAACAATAATGAGTATGCTTATAGACTTCGACGAAAGCTTCAAACATAACCAATTGAAAATTGAGAAGGGTCACATCAAACAAATATTTGTATAATATTGGTGATTAGGTAATATTTAAGATTTGACCTTCAAGCTGTGACTAGGTCAACAATGAATTCCCAAGAATATACAAAGGAACCAAAAATCATTGCTAGACTGAGATGCCACAAAATCAAGACATCGAAACAAAGGTATTTCCCTTCTTTATGGTTCCACTACAATGTTTTAGAATATGTGAGTGCCAATCTTGGAGTTCTTTGGTTAGATTCACCATGGAGTTTCCAAATAAGGTTGTAGGGATAGCTCCTACAAACACATCAGTAAACAATCCCTTATGCTTAGAATTTATCCCTTGAGGAACCTCACAAAAGCACTCATGTTCAGAATTAGCTGCACTGGTTAATACTCTTCACTCATCTGGAAGAGTTGAAGTCCTGAAATGGATGAAAAACCTTCCAAAACTTGTGACTATACACAAAAATATCTTGTGCTTGTAAGAAATTTGTATTAGAAATAAAAGGTTTCTCAAAAGTATACCAATGAACCATACATTTTATATGCCATTAAATTCAGAAAATTCCTTTAACAGTTCCGAACAAAAGCACTGATGTTTAGAATTAGCTACATAGGTTAATACTCTTCATTGATCTAGAAGAGTTGAAGTAATGAAATGGATGAAAAACCTTCAAAACTTGTCACTATACATGAAAATCTCTTGTGCTTGTAAGAAATTTGTATTAGAAATAAAAGGTTTCTCAAAAGTATACCAATGAACCATACATTTTATATTCCATTAACTTCAGGCAAGTCCTTTAACAGTTCTACATATATGATGAGGGAATAGAATACTCAAAATTATGTCCTTAAGGAAGGCAGGATGACATTTTTAGTGTTATGGCTAGGATTAGTACTTCATTCTTACAGTGACACCACACCAAATTCCTGTAATCATAGTCAATAATCCTCGCTACTTTTCAGTGTATAAGGATCGAGTTGAGACTGATCCTTTTGTTTCATTAGACCGTTTTTCCATAGGACAGATAAACTTGGAGAACTATAGTAGCCATTATTCTTCATTAAAAGGATATATAGCTTGTAGTAGTTCTGTAACAATATTTGATGGCTTTGGAGTCCTTCAAGTGACAAAGAGACACTTCCCAGTTCAGAATTTGATGCCCTAAGAGGGCCGAATAATTCTTCCTTCAAAACAATGAAAGTATTAGAGAATGAAGCCCTAATGAGGGCAGAAAAGGACATGCTACTCAACCGAACAAACTTTTGATAGCCATGAATCTTGATCTTCCACCCACAAGAAACCTTGCTCAAATGAATCCCAAAACCAATCAAAACCAAATGAAAAACCCTTGTCATCAAACCCTCTCTTCTGATTTGAAAATTTCTCCATAGGGGCCGAACTAAGTTTCATAGATTGATTATTGAGTTAATTTTTATTTTATTATTTAACTTCAATGATAGATTAAGTTCCTTTTTATAGACTTAGGAGGGGCTTATAAATATGTAGGTTGTTTTTCACTTTATTGGAAACAAAAAAAAATGAATAATACCTTGAAGCCCAAGGAATGTGACATTCATCTCTTAGGGAAGATTTCAATTTTTATTCGAGACAAAATTTAATCCCTGCAATATTCCAAGCATAAATGGTGGATATAATTTCATGATCATATTGTGGTAGCCAATGATAGGGTGCCACATCACCACCCTTTGGGTTTTTTACCCATAGATTTGGTCCTCCATCTTCAATTACACATAAATCACAAATCATGAGGCCTCTTGTGGTGTGCCACATACCGTTGGAAATATCTTGATGTGAAGAATCCAACAAGGATGACTTTGAATTGAAACATCCTAAATTTCCATGTCGTTTTGTTGGCATTACTTGGTGCTGCTTAGATTGACATCAATGACAACCATACATCAACAACCTACAGGTATAAATGATGTATTACTAAGTTCCATAAATTTAACCACATTTTAATAGATGTTTCCCAAATCTTAACCCTGCAAACTTTTAGCTTTAGGGTTTTTCTAAAATATAGAACAAAAGAACGATGGGAATTGAGCAACGTTTTTAATCCTTAACAACCTAATATTCTAGGCATTTTTCAAATTCATTGAAATAGTAGTGTACTAGGAAGCTTACTATAGTTAGAGCACACCCTCTATAATTTTTATGCTATGTTACAGGAAATTGAGGGTGCTATTTTGTAGTTTGGATAATTGGTTACCTCTGTATAGCAAGCGTTGACTCCAAAGGTGTCCACTTAACAGTGTCCACTTTGTTGGCTACTTATCATGTTTGAAAAATATGTATACAACTCTTCATATGTTTCTATGGTGGTGGACATAGAAACGACTTCAAGAAAATGACATTTTCACTTTGAAATATTTTAACTCTAGAACCTGAATTTCCTATATAAAGTGGAAATAGGGTGGAAGGAGATCGCCACTGAAGCTAGAAATCAGGTGAATAATTTTTAGTTGAAGTTGAAGGAGCTGAAAGATATAATAAAATATTAAAATAAATAGGAGTTTGGTAATATTCTTTCCAATAAGTCACACTTGTGGAATGCATACAAGACACTCATAAAAATATCATTTAGGATGACTACTCTAAAAAATTGATCTTAGAAGAAGGGAAATTTTTCCACACAATGGAGCAATGACGTTAGCCTAGCCTAATTAAGCCTAAGCTATCCTAGGCTAACCTACCCTAGACTAACCTACCCTAGCCAAACCTAGCCTAACATAACCTAAAGTAACATAAACTAGCCTAGCCTAGACTAATCTATCCTAGCATAACATAGCCTAACGTAGCCTAACCTAGCCTAGCCTCGGCTAGACTGGCCTAGACTATCCTAACCTAACCCAAACAAACCTAACCAAACCTAACCTAGTGTAGCCTAAGCTAACCTAGCCTAACCTAAGTTAACCTTGGCTTGCCTAACCTAGCCTTGCATATTGTACCTAGCATAACCATGCATATCCTAGCCTAACCATGCTTATCCTAGCCTAGCGTAACCTAGTGTAGCATGGCTTAGCCTAGCCTAGATTAACCTCACCTAGCCTAGCCTAACCTAGACTAGCCTAACCTAATCTAGCCTAACCTAACCTATCCCAGCCTAGCCTAACTTCACGTAGCCTAAACTATCCTAGCCTAGCCTAGCCTAACCTCGCCTAGCCTAATCTATCCCAGTGTAACCTAGCCTAACCTAGCCTAACCTAGCCTAGACCAACCTAGGTTAACGTTACCTAGTGTAGCCTAGCGTAGCATAGCCTTGCCTATCATAGCCTTGCCTAGCCTAACATAGCCTTTCCTAGCCTAGCCTAGAACAACCTTGCTAAAATGACCTAGCCAAACCTAGCTTGGCCTAACCTAACCAAACCTAGTGTAGCCTAATCTAGCCTAGCATAGCATAGCCTAGCCTAGCCTATCCTAGACTTTCCTTGTCTTAATTAGCCTAGCCTATCTTATCCTTGCCTAACCTAGCCTAGCCTAGCCTAGCCTATCCTAGCCTCACCTAACTGAACCTAACCTAACCTAACTTAACCTAGACTAGCATAACCTTACCTAAAATAACCTTACATATTGAGGCCAAGCCTAGTGAAGCATAGCCTAACCTATCCTATCCTAAGCTAAACTAACCTCACCTAACAAAGCCAAGCCTAGCCAAGCATAGACTAACCTAAACAAACCTAGTATAACCTAACCTACCCTAACCTTACCTAACTTAATCTTACCATACTTGACCTAACCTATCCTAGCCTAACCTAGCTTATCCTCTACTAGCCTTGCCTTCCCTTGCTAAGCCTTGCCTAACCTAATGTAAACTAACCTAACTTAACCTATCTAGCCAAGCCAAGCCAATCTAAGCTAAGCCAAGTCTAGCCTAGCCTTGCCTAGCATAACCTAACCTAATCTAGCCTAACCTAAACTTAGCTAACCTATCCTTAACTTACCTAACCTAACCCAATCTATCATAGCCTAACCTAGCTTAGCCTTGCCTACTGTAACCTAGCTTAGCCTTACCTTACCTTAGCCTAGCCTCACCTAACCTATCCTAACCTAGCCTAGCCTAACCTAACCTACCCTAACCTAGTGTAACCTAACATAACCTAACCTATCCTAGCCTAATTTAGTTTAGCCTAACCAAGCATAGCCTAACATAGCTTAGCCTAGTGCTGCCTACTCTAGCCTAGCCTAGCCTAACCTGGCCTACAATAACCTATTCTAAGATAGCCTACTCTAGCCTAGCCTAGCAAAGGCTAGCGTGGTATAACCTATCTTACCCTATTCTAGCATACAGTAGACTAGCCTAGCCTTTGGTGATCTATCCTAGTGTGGCCTAGCATAGCATAGCCTAGCCTAGCCTAGCCTAACCTAACCTAACCTACGCTACGCTACACTACCCTACCCTAGGATATCCTTACCTAACCTAGCCTTACGTAACCTAGCCTAGCCTAGCCTAGCATAGCCTAATCTAGTCTAGCCTAACCTAACCTAGCCTAACCTAGTCTAGTCTAGCCTAGCATAGCCTAACCTAGTCTAGCCTAACCTAACCTAGCCTAACCTAGTCTAGTCTAGCCTAGCATAGCCTAGCCTAGCCTAACCTAACCCACCCTAGGGCATCCTTACCTAACCCACTCTTACCTAACCTAGCCTTGCCTTACCTAACCTAGCCTAGCCTTGCCTAGCCTAGCCTTGCCTAGCCTAACCTAGTCTAGCATAACCTAACCTAACCTAACCTTGTCTAGCCTAACCTAACCTAACCTAGTCTAGCCTAACCTAAGCTACTCTAACCTAGCCTAACCTAACCTAAGCTAACCTAGCCTTAACTAACCTAACCTAGGCTTACCTAAGCTAACCTAACCTAGCCTAGCCTAGCCTAGTCTACCCTAAACTAACCTACTCTAACCTCACCTAACATAACCTAGCCGAGGCTAGTCTAGCCTAAGCTAGCCTAGCCTAACCTAACCTAGCCTAGCCTAGCCTAGTCTAGGCTAGCCTTACCTACCTAGCCTTACCTAGCCTAGCATAGCCTAGCCTAGCCTAGTCCAGCCTAGCCTAACCTAGCCTAGCCTAGCCTAACTTAGCGTAGCCTAGCCTAGCCCAACCTAGCCTAGTCTAACCTAACCTACTCTAACCAAGCCCAACCTAACCCAACCTAGCCTATCGTAGCCTAGCCTAGACTAGCCTATCTTAACCTAGCATATGTTATCCTACCGTACCCTAACCTAACCTAATGTAGCCTAGCCTAGTCTAACCTAGCCTCACCTAGCTTAATCTACAGTAGCGTATCCTAGCATCGCCTAGCGTAGCCTTTCCTTGCCTTGCATGACCTTCCCAAGTCTAACCTAATCTAGCGAAGCCTAGCCTACCATAACCTAACCTAGCCTACCCTAACATAGCCTAACCTAACCTAGTGCTCCCTAACCTAACCTAGCCTAGCCTACCCAAGCCTACCTATCCTACTATAGCCTAGCCCAACATAGCCTAACTTATTCTCCCCTTATGTAGCCCATTCCTGCTTAAACTAGAAATCTTAGCTCAGCCTAGAAATTTAAAAAATATATATATTCAAAAGAAATATTAACATATATAGTACAACTTAATTTTATCATATACATATTTAAATATAAAAGCATTATCACTTTATATCATATAAATTCAAACAATTTTTACACTAAATCATTTTAATTAAAACAATATACTATAGTACATTATACCATTAATTAATAAAATATATTGCAATACTTAAATAATATATTAAATATTTCAATTTGAAAATCATTTAAAAAAAATAAACTAAAAAATATTAATAAAAAAATAATTCAAAAACAATTAAATTAAAAACTATTAATAAGAATTTAAATATAACAAATTTAACTTAAAATAAATTAAATGTATAGATATATAATTTAAAATACATTAAATCTAACGACAATAATAAAAATACAAACAAAATGGAATATAAAAGAAAATGGAAATTAAATGTATAGATATATAATTTAAAATACATTAAATCTAACCACAATAATAAAAATAAAAACAAAATGAAATATAAAACAAATGAAATATAAGTTATAAGATATAAATGAAAAATATATCTTTATAAGTTATAAGATATAAATGAAAAATATATCTTTAAATGAAAATGTAAAAACATAATTGATAACAGGGCCATACATGTAACTCAAATTTCTATTTGATTTCATGTCTTGATGCCATTGAGAGCCCCAAAGCAGGGAAGTGACACCTATCGGACTCAGCAAACTTAGAGTAGTTCTTACGCCCGCCGAAACTGTAGGCATCGCTCTTCTCACTAATGGTGAATTCTAGAAGCCAATTTGGAGCGAGGTAGCCAGGATTACGATATTGAATCTAATGGGATATGTCAGGAGGCTTACCGTAGACTCATCCAAAAGCCATCATAGATGAGATCCGTGGGAGCACAAACCCAAAAGTTGCACTAGTGATGGATTATGCCGAATATCGCAACCTCTGATTAAAATTCCTTCTTGTCTTGCCTTGCGATCTCCAGTGTCATCTTCACGCCCTCAAAATTCTTGTAATTGTCCTATTTCATTACAATCACTTTGGACATAGCCTCCTCCACTATCCTCGCAGACTCAAACCACAGATTTACTAAGCGACTCATACTCAAATCACACATGCAAGGACAAAGAGAACATAGATATTGTAGGACGAAAATGGGGAAAAATGATATCTATATATATATATATATATATTTCTGACGCTTCTGGAAGCGTTCATTTGGGGCGCGTACCTCCTCTGCAACAGTCCACTGAATCCCTGTTGTCCATGTCAAATTAATCATGGTTTTTGCTGAAACTATGGCTATTGTTTGAGGGCTACGTTTGATAGAAACAGATCATGGGTTAAGGCCTAGTGTTGTCCATGTCAAGTGAATCATGATTTTTTCTGTAACGGGCTACTCCAAAGCTTATGGTTTGTTGGCCAGGATTGATAGAAACAGATCATGCCTTGAGGGTAATGTCAAGGCCACCATGCTTTTTTCTAGGTCATAATGCCTTTTTCTGTGACATGGGTTCAGTGTAGTTGAAGGAACCAGATATCTATATTGCCATTGAAGAAATTAGATACCTATTTTGCTGTTAAAGAAACCAAATATCATCTCGCTAAAGGAAGTGAAACCTTACGCTTCAATTTCGATTTTTTTTTAATTACGCATTTACATTGTGAATTATTGAGTTAATAGTTCCTTATTACTTTCTGATCCGAACTGTGTGATGGCTTACTTCTGAAAAATAAAATAAGAGATGAGGTATCGTAAAGAACAACCGAGAGACCAAATTAGTGTTTTTAAAAGCACCGAGTGTTTTTAAAAGAACCAGCGATGCTAATTGAATGATCAAAAGCTTCTTATGGGTTGTTGTTCTATGTCTATATTTTTCTTCTGATTTTAATTTTAATAGTGTGTTTTATTAATGTTATGAATTTAACGTAATAATTAAGAATTTAATTTTTATTTTTTTCAAATATAATTAAAGTAAAGTTATGAAAGTTATTTAAAATAATATTTATAGTTATATTTATTTTAGGGTTTTAAGACAAGTTTTCATATTTATAGTTGTTTGTGGTTTTAAATAAAAGTTTTTTTTTTTTTTTTGGCATCTTATTGAAGTATTTAGGGCACACAATATCTTCTGAAAAGTTATCCATCTACCTTAACCTTTTATCATAATACACAAGAGATGTATTTAGTGGTAAGCAAAAAGAATTTAGTGCTATGAGAGCTTTAACTTTATTCTATCAACAACAAACAAATAAATAAATAATAATAAGAGAATATTTGTATGATTTCAATATTAGCATATTTTTATTTTTATTTACATGATTTTTTTTTTTTAATCCATCTAAACTTCTCATGTGATTAAATTAAGAGGATATTTAAAAGTTCATTAGCTTTACTCATTATATTAAACCATTATGTTTAATATGTTTTATATAATAGAAATAATTTTAATGATATAAAAAGTCATAATATGGATAATTCTAATTACATTTGATGTTATTAAAAAGAAAAAAAAACTATTTTGATTTTTTCCCAATATTATTATTATGTTTTTTTCATATTAAATTTTTACTTACAAAAATATTAAGAGGATTTTTATTTACAATATAAATTATTTTGATTCACACAATTTTTTTTATATCATAGAAATTATCAAAAATATATGTTTATTTTATTAACCATATAACTAGAGTATTTCTAAATTTGACTCCTTCATATTAATTATGTTTCCTATTACGTTATTCTCAAATTATTTTGATTGGTTACATAAGATCCATCTTAGAAAACTACCCTACCTTGCTAAAGTTTAGATAGACACAAATCCACAGAAAAGTTGATACACATTTTCTTATCCAATAAACCAATTCATTACGCTACCCTATCTATGATATTCTCAATATAAGTATCATAATTTTGTCTATTACCTATGTTATAGTCTCATGATAAAAAATCACACCATAAAATCCAATTATAGCCATTTAAAATCATTTTAAGTAAAATTATTTCCTTTGCCATCAAATTTTGGAAATGACAATTACCATCAAACAAAACAACTTCTAGTTGATGTTTACATGTATGGGATGTAAAAAGAGGACTAAGCATCAATTTCCCACTGGGTTCAATAACCTAGATCAAATGTGTCTCCACTAATTGATAATAGAGTATGTCTTACCCACAAATACCACATTAATATTATCGAATATTTTCTATCACAGAGAACACATTTTTCATTCCATAATTCCATTCCAACATTCAAACTATTCTTCTTTTTGAGGATATAGGAACTTCATATATGGTTGTTGTTAGCTAAATCACTCGATAACGAAATATAAGACTATCGAGGTATTCCCACATTGTTCCATGGAAATAATATAGTGAGCAACGGTTGTTAAGGCTATCTTTAAGTTTACGAAGATTAATGGATCTTTATTTCAGGCTTGTTTTCCTCAAGCATCCAACCTTGCTTTACATCCTTCTTGTGCGAAAGTCTCCAATATTTGAATTTGGTATGTGCAATATGAAATGGTTTATTACATGTTTCTGGAGATATTATTTCCTTACTCTCAAAAAGCTGACCAACTCTTGGTGTTCTTATATCACCTCTGCTGGCATTTCATATTCTCCTCTAACACACAGAATGATCTTGGAATTTTGTTTGAAAAATTTAAGATCTTCCACCCAATTGGCCCGATTTCTCAAATACGATATAAAAGATATTAATTGGAAATACCCTACACAAGGGTTTGGATTCCATATTTTGTTAAAAAAAAAATTATGTTCGTATAATTCACAAAGAAAGTCTTTTTATCAATTCGTATGGGCCCTATATGCTTCTATGAAACCATTTATGCATTCAATCCCTAAAGGCTTACTGTTTACGATAGTATTATTTTTAAACATCAGCAATATTTATGCCAAGTACGTGTTGTGATTCGATGAAGGATTCTTTCAACTAAGCACACCTCCCTTATCTTTCCAAGTTGTTTATTATAATTCTCTGTCTTGGTCACCTTCATTTGCAGTTCCACCATTGTATTTTTTTCTTTTCCTTCAAATTTGTTTATATATTATTCCCATGCCTAGAAAAGGTGAGGAAGTAAGTTATCATGAAAATGGTATTTTTTCTTTTCCTTCAAATTTGTTTATATATTATTCCCATGCCTAGAAAAGGTGAGGAAGTAAGTTATCATGAAAATGGAAAGGTACTAATTTTATGTTATTACTGTACAGGGTATACAGTTGGCAAATTTATACTTTCATTCCTCCTGCTCTGTTTGCACAACATTGTCTTTGGTCATTTTGATCTTTGGTTCTTGATACTTTGTTTCAACAACAATGTCTATGGATAGTTTCATATTTAGATTTTTATCTTGTGTTTGTACAATTGTTTCTTTTTCCATTTTCATCTATGGTTCTTGTTCCTCTTTTTGCATAATTGTGCCTTTCGTCAATTCCATCCATGGTTTCTGGTCCTCTATTTGAACAACAATGCCATCAATCTATTTTTTTAGGAGGGGTATATTTTCTTGGACCCATGGAGAAGGTATATTTATGATGTTAATGGGTAGGCAGTCTATATCTTGGGACTATAAATTTAATCTTTCAAAACTTTCTTTTTTTTCTGAGCTCATATGTTAGGATTTTAACTTTGTTTTGTACTTATCTTTTTTATTCATCTAGAGAACCCATTTCTTCTTTAGAAATGAAATAAATAGGGGAAAATATGAATGGGTACTTATTTTTTTAATGTGGTTTCTTGTAAATTAAGGTGGTGTAGTTTCTTGGTCATCCTCATCATCCCCATAAAAAATTTAAATTGAGGAAAAGCCCTCTGATCCATACCATTCAGCTACTCCTTTTATGTAATCATAGCCAAAATCAATAGAGGGAACATTCTCAACTTTTTATTCTATGTCGGAAAGTTGTTCCATGAATCCTTGTTGGATGCATCCTATCTCCATGACTCCTTCTTCCAGCAGTACCGCCTATGGATTCTCTTGATATTTCTCTTTCTCTTCATTTTTTTCTTATGTAGTAATGAGGATGGTTTCAGTAACTACAAAAAATTACATCACTTCCTCTTTTCCTTCTTGTATTTTGGAACCACTATTGTGCACTTCTTGTATCCTCTCAATCCTCTGGTGGCATATTTACTCCCAAATATTTCTACTTATTCATCATCATCTTTCTCAACTCATTTATGTGGGGGTTTAGAAAAATAATCCTTAGAAACCATTGTAGTTTGAACACATTTACTCCCAAATATTTCTACTTATTCATCATCATCTTGCTCAAATCATTTATGTGGGGGTTTAGAAGAATAATCCTTAGAAACCATTGTAGTTTGAACATTGGGTGTCTGGTTCCGTCGGAATTTTTTCCATTGGGAGGTCATGGGCCAGAGTTGAAACTAGGAGGTCATGGGGTGGAGTTGTAGCTTCCTGGGTATCCTCTCTTGCGGTAGAAGCTTTAGCATGAATTTCCTTTTAACTAGTTCATCCCAAGTTCTCCCTTTCCTTTGCGGCGCACTAACCACCAAAATTTTAATGAGGCAATGGTGTGAGACGGTTTCTAATGGTCTCTTTGATTTATGCACTGATCAAGCCATATTTTCTAGGATTTTGCAAGAAATAAAGGTATGTTAGCAAACCTGCCATGATGCATGTGGTCTAACAATAAAAGTTGATGGTAATAAATAACAACATACCTTTCTTCACACGTGAAATATTTCTAGAAAAGGAATCCAACATTATTCCAAGGTTGTGGTAATTCCTTCATGTCAAATCATATGCTTATATTATACAATTATTCACTTGCCTCAACGAATCGTAGAAAAATATCAGCTTGAGGTTTTTAGGGCACATACCATTATTGTCTCATCTAGGGTAACTCTGTCGCTTCTATAATTTCCTCTTATGTTAGATTCAACACTATCCTTACTACCTCATATTTTCCCTCCTTGTAATACATGGAAAATAATAGATCTATGTTTTCGTCATATCCATGCAACCTGTGAATATAATCCATCCAGCCGACGTGTTCAAAAAGTGGTATAAAGTGTTGAAATTTGTGTACCAATTATTCAGAAGGTTCTTTGCAAAATATTTGGCCACCCGTCTTTAGTCATAGTTTAGAGTGGTTATGGTTGTGTTTGAAAGTGCAACAGTTGGAATGTGGGAGAATGAAAACCAATGTAAGAGATGAGTGTAAGCATGTAATAATGAAATCTAGTATTAATGTAATCATGTGGCGTCATATATTTCAGTGACCATTTGGCATCAAGTGTTCATTTTTGTCATGATCATGGGATATTCCCCTTCTATGTAGTGAGGAGTTGCCACAATGCTTACCCTTGGAATGGAAGGGTAAGTTTCTGGCCAGTCAACAACAATTAGTTGTTATTCTCATGTTCACGAGAGATTCCCAAGTGAGAAGTTGTTGTAACGGTGACTATTGGAATGGGAGGGCGCGTTTCTGACCATTTGGAACCAAACATTTCGTTGATTTGGTGATAATGGGATATTATTGTTTTATGCAATGAGGAGTTGTCACAACAATGATCATTTGAATGCGAGGGTGAGTTTCTGAAATCGATGAAACTGATTTGGGGCAGCAATGATTTTTAATCATAATAATATAAATTTTTTGTACGTGCAACTTTTTGGGCCCATTAACCATTACACTCACTCCAAAAATTACTTTCCTTAAAAAAAAATTGGTTACATTTTATTATTTATCCTTGAATGCATATTATAATTTTACAAGATTATCAAGTTAGCTTCATTGATTTCTAGACTGTTGATATTATTTTCATTATTTTGTAGGCTTAGGTGTCTTTGATGTCATGTATCTGAGAATATGCTTCAATTCAATTCACCTAATCTTGTGGCTAGAGAGGTTAATAATAGAGAAATTCACAAAAATTGAATGGTTTGTTTGGTTATTTATAAGATTTTGTTCCTTAAATGAGGTTGGATCTATGAATTGGAAAAATGAAAGGTATCATAATTACATTTTTCATTTCACCATGTGTAAAGGAAAAATTACATAATAATGATTGATCTATAAGCTATCGTGATTGGCTTGTAGCCAAGGGTACCTTACATACTTTTTTATTTTATGGGTTTCTTTGACAATTCGAGCTCATTATACTTGTATTATAGACTTGCATAAAATTTTCATGTCCTACTCATCGATAATGAATGAATGAATTTTTATAGAATTTGTTTTTCATATTGCATCCTTGAAACTCCATTTATTTTTTCCAACTACGTATATATTCCTAAACTATTTATGAAGTTGCCTATGGTGATAGTGTAACTCTGTTTGAAGTTTTTTCTCCCTGTCACTTTAGCCTATTCACTAAGTATGCTAGTTTGTGCCACAACAACTTAAAAAACCGTAAGTGCCAAATCCTAGATGCAGAACCCTATGTGCATTGTTTAGGACAAAACCTTAAGTTAAAAACCCTAGGTGGAAACAGTTACCCTAATGGATGAAAATCACATGTGGATAAACCCTAGCATGAAAGATGAAATATAAAAATAATGTCATGAATCATATATAAGAAGCACTAAAATTCTTGGAGGCATGTTAATATGATAGAAAAAACATAGATTCAAGAAGATAAATTTAAAACCTTAGGTGGATTGTCTATGACAAAACCTTAAGTTCAAAACCCTAGATGCATTTTCTAGGAGAGAACCCTAAGTAAAAACCCTTCCATTATTAGATATTATAAACTTGGGTAATGAAAGCCTATAATTTCTTGTTGAATATGAAAACCATAGGTTCACTCAAAATCCCTTGGTAAAGAAAGCCCTAATATGCATTGATGACACACTAAAATGATGTAAGCAATGGATGCATGAATTAAACACTAAATGATTATGATAAATGCATGAAATACTAAGTACCAAATATGTCCTTACAATATTGGATGAAGAACACCTCTCATAAGGAAAATGTTAATGGATCAAGTACACATAGCATGAAAGTTTCCCTAGCAAAACAATGTAAGAAAGAATATATAAGAAGCACTAAAATTGGCCTAGGAATTTCAATATCATTGAAAAATTGTAGGTACAAGCTAAAAGTTCTAGAAACAAGTTTAAATCCCTAGTAACAAGTTCAGAACCCTAAGTGAAAAACCCTAGGTGTAAACTCCCTCATGCATTTTCTATAAGAAAACCTGAAGTGAAAAGCCCTAGGTGCATTTTCAAGTAGAAAAATGTGAGTGATAAACCCTATGTGAAAATCCTTGCATTCTTAAATATGATATTTCTAGAATTCTTCACATCACATGAACTAGAAAAGTTTCGGAGAGAAAGAGAGTATAGGTTCTTAATGGAATATTACAGTGGTTATATTTCAATAAGATATATTTTCTTTTATGAAATATCCAACTCAAAATAAATAAATAATAGAAGACATAGGAGAAAGGAGCAAAATTCTTCATAACTTGTGAAGTAGAAATTTCTGAGAAAGAAAGAGTGCACCGTGTTCTATAGGAGACTTGTAGGAGAACTCCTTTTGGATTGAAAACAAGACATATGAAAGGTCACTTAATTTTGGACTATAGTATTCCTATGCAATTTCGACCCATGTCTCTGAATGTTTGGATTGTGGTATCACTTTGCTACTTGTGCCATCTCAACAAACTTCAAACATGTACAAAAATAAACCCTTGTACCCTCGAATATTTGGAGTTATGGGTGTTGCAAATTTTATGATAGATCTAACCTATGTAGCTATAAATTGTTGAAAACATTGAATTGAAATGTGAATAAGTATTCAAGGCATTCTAAGGTCTCGTTTTATAACATATTTTGAAATAATTTTGGAGTCGTCGTTATTTGTTAATAAAAAATATTTATTTTTTTGTTCATTCTTTAGTTCTATTTAAATTGATATTGACTCGTGAAATAAAATTTGTAAAAGTAAATATTGGCTCCCCCCAAGCCTCTTAGTATTTCCAACAAATTGATAGAACTAAAAAATAATCAAAATGACACTATTGAACAGAAATGAACTACTAGAAATAGCTAAACTATAATAAAAATGACACATCTAAATTGCAATCACAATGTAATTCCATTAATAGAATTTACTGAAAAATAAATTCCTTAAATACACATTCTTTTTAGGTATAAAAAGGGCACCAAAAATAAAGTGAGCTTGTATATAAGAACATAGTTCATATAAATAAATAAAAAAGGATGGACATAATGGTTTTTTATGTTGCGACAATAAAATAATAAGAAATAAAAACATCATAATAACCTCGATAAGAATAATAGAACAATGCATTCATTAGAAGGTCTCGTATATAGATACCTATGAATGAAAATTAGTGGATCACATGATAAATCCTCCTCATATCTTTCACATACACATCCATTTCATGCTTCTTCAAAATAATATCATCAAGAACCCTTTAAGCATCTCATCAGTAAGTTATGTTAAATATTTGAAATTGTGAATCATATTTTATGGCTTGCTAGTGGTGGGGTTTCAAATTTTATTTTCTAACTTGGTAAATTCCAATAATTTGATTGGTTATGAGTTCTAAATTTGTGAATGGGACAATGTCACTTGCATCATAATTCATTTTTTCTCTTATCCCATAAACTCGGGAGAGATAATAAGCTTCATTGTTGGTGGTTCTCCCAAGAATTTCTCTATCGTTTTGATAGGCATGGCTTAGTGCTTCATTGTAAAGAAAAAACTAGTTCATGCTTCACTTGGGTTTGCATGGCAGTATCAAACTTGAATGATCCAGGTACACTGTTGCACCATCTCCAAAACAAGAAAGCATTTAAATGGAAAAATAATTTAATTAAATATTGTTAGATTTTATTCAACCTACACAACGACAACTTAATGCTATATAGGTGACAACTCATTGTCCCAGAGGTGTAAACTAGAAGTTACAGTGGTGACAACTCATGGGGTAAATGGACACTTTGTTATGAAAATACAAAAAATTAATTTCATATTGTGAATCAAATCATATATCAATGAACAATACTTTTAAAAGGATGCAAGACATGTTAACTTCCTATGCTTACTATGTTCAACTAGACTTACTATTTTGACCTACTATTACTATGTTGATCTACATTTACTAGGTCGACCTAGGTTTACTAGGTTGAATTAAGTTTAGTGGGGAGACCTATGTTTACTATGTTGTCCTAGATTTACTAAGTTGACCTATGTTTACTAGGTTTACATAGGATTATTAGGTTTACATGTTTAATAGGTTGCCTTAGGTTACAAGGTTGACCTAGATTTATTAGGTTTAATAGTTTGACTTATATTTAAGTTTGATAGAGCTTTATTAGGTTGACCTATGTTTGCTAGATTTTCTAGGTAATTCATAGTCGACCATGATCAACTAGTCAACCATAATCAATGAATATCAACTATAGTCAACTATTATCACCATGGTTAGTTGTTGTAAACCTTAGTTGATCACTTTGAACATGATAAAATATGAAAAACCATGATGAACCATAGTAAATCATAATCTATCATAGATAACTAATGTTTAATATGGAGAACCATGTGCATCCATAGTCAATTAAATATTTCCCATAATAAACCCTCCTCAATCGTAAATTGAACATATTTAGCCATACTAAGAAACATTTAATTTTTAATTTGAATTCTATCAATTTTTTATCCCTTATTCGTAGAAAGTAATTACCTTACGAAATAATCATCACTATAATAATAGCAATCAAATGATAAAAAGTGAACAAATTCAATTTATTTTCATTCTAACAAAAGTTATAATAATACTATTTTTTATATTTTAGAAGAAGCTACAATAATATTAATTATTTTATTTCAGTGAGAGTTATAACCATATTTATTTGTGTACTTTTATGAAAGTTATAATTAATTTTGACATATTATTGAACTAATTATTCACTCATTAAATTTCAGGTTTACAATCAAACTCACTTAAGAAAATGCATAAAATTTTTTATTTTATTTTACCTTTTGTTTTCGTTATTATGAATATCTTTATTCACATTTAGAAAATAAATGAAAGATAATGTACCAAAACAAGTAGTGGTTGATTTGAATTCTACTAATAAGTTCATTTTATGTAGCATTTTTACAGTTTTCTTCTATTTTGATGCTATTACCTTTGATGTTATTATGTTTTGAGTACTCATTTTCAAATATATTAAGAAAGATAACTCATACTTGTTATTGATAAAAAAATATAATTTGAACCAGGTAAATAACAAAGCAGCATGAATTTTTTTATTTTTATTTTTATTAAATGTCAGCGAGCATGGAAATATTTTTTATGAATGACTTGATTATGAATATGATTTTCTATTACCAATATCCCAAAATTTCTAAAATTTTATTTGATTGTCATATTTTTCGAGAATCAATTAACTTAGACTAATGGTAAATTTATTCAGTTGTCACAATTTTCTAGTATTATCCTAAATAAGATACCTTAAACCCATATTCAAATGTTGGACCAAAATTAATCTAGTTAAAACAAATGTTAAAACAATATACTAATATTGGACGAGAGATTATGTGGTTAAAACAAATGTTAATTTTGTTAAAACAAGTAATTTTGACGAAAGTTTCAATGTGAATCTGAAATTTTAGGATTGTATGTATTCACCAAACTCCTAATTTTTTTTTAAAATGGCAACAAGAAATATGGCACATGGTACCCAAGAGGCTTCAAGTTTAATTTTCCCTTAATTAGATTACAAGTAAATTGTAATTCCACACCACATGACAATTTGTACAGTTAACTCAGCGAGGAATACTTAGTTAGATCAGTCAATTTGCGTTCGAGGATCAAAATGAAGGAATGTAGACTTCAATTTAAGTTTTAGGGGTTCCACTTGCATTTTATTTCGATTTGTAATTAGTTAACTCAATTATTTGAGTTAAAATTCGTTTAACTAGTTCTAACTAATGGATGAGCTAGTGAGAGGTTGAGTGAATTAAATATTATTTAATTTTCATGCAGTGATCAATCAAACAACTGATAATTCACTATAAATAGATATTGCATGTGAGTTTTACGAGTGACGCAATTGAGATTCGAGTTAAAGGGAAGAAGACTATTAGCTCTTTAATTAGAAAATTGTACAGGTCTGCATGAGGTCATTGGGATTCTTGGATATATTTAACAACAAATTAGTTTTTATTTCCTAATTAATAGGGGCTCAATTAGCCCAAGAATAAAAAATTAGGGTTCGCTAGTGAGGTGCAAGGAAGTGGATAAATATTGGACCAAACCTTCTAGCATTAGTGTGAGAGTGTGAGATAGTTAGAGATAGTGCAGTGTTTTCTTAGGAAGAGAAATAACATTGTATTATTTCATGTTCTTTCATTTATACAATATACAGAGAGTGGGGTTTTTGTCACACCTCCAAATTTCACACCCAAAAAAAATTTTCTTCATGAACTCAGACTTGTAAGTATAGATTTATTATGACATTTCACCTATTTATCATGATACTTTACATTATCATATGCTGTCGAAATTAACACCTCTACTCCTACTTCTTACCTTATGTCATTTGCATTTCAAGGGTGAATCTATTCTTTATATCTTTTGCCTTTACACTTGTCTCGCATACCTTTGCGAATTTGCCTTTGACTTACGGTCACATAACTCATTTATTTAATTATTGAATATAATGTAACCCTATGGAACATGAATACGTATAACAAGACATGTTTTAAATGAACATTTCCACTATTCATATTTACGATTTCCTCCGCCATGTATCTTGGTATATAATTAAGGGAATGGTTATTTTTTTTTTGTTTATATAATTCATCATAATATTATAAATGGATTGGTTCCATGAATTTGATATTAACCCCCATATCCATCTATTGACGTGACCACACATCATGGCACATGGGATATCCAAGTGACTTCAGATATTGTACTTTGAATTTAAATCAATATACACGTAGAGCGTATGATTGAAATGGATTTTTTTGTTGCTACTTGCATCGCCGAGAGGAACTGGTATCCACGTCAGGCGTTATAATAATAATTGAATGTTGTATGGTTTGTGGAGTTTGTCATACCCCTTTGCTCTGGTGAATCCACGTCGATGCGCTAGCTTGACTTGCAACCATGCCAATCTATGTGCATGACAAATCGCTTTAAATTTGGACTTACACTCCATTAACACGATACGGTAGTATTAACTCTCCAAAGCTACCCTTGATCCGTGGCTTGGCTTCCACGATCCTGCCAAGTGGACGATGGTAAGTGATTTTGGTTAGGGTTAAGGCGGTTATCAAAGAGTTATATAAGTCTCTATGGTAGAACTAAGTCGGGTTTCTGCATTCTCCACTGCGTTGTACATCTCTGCGCCGACACCATTCTGCATTCGGCCGAGGGTTTGTGATTCTCTGTTGCAGAGAAAACCATGGCGCTTCAGTTTTATCAACAATATATCAGGTAATTTACCTCAACGCTCATTGTTTACTTTATTGTATGCTTAAATGATTTCAGGCCGTTGCTCATGGCTGGCCATACGCCGGATTTGATTATGTATTCAATCCTTAGTAAGGGGAATACTTCTTGTTTTAAGATATGCCATAAGATATGCGAGTCATACGCTCAGCACCATAATGAGGTTGAGTTCCTCTTTCAGGGTTATCGTTTACCCTACCATGGCAGTTTCATAGGACGAGACCAGTTCGTTTTACGCCTCCTGTGTCGCATGATACGCATCCCTGTCAAGCAGACGTCTAATATTCAGTGGGTTTCTTTACGAGGTATGTTCTTGTGTGTCTCGTCTCTGTCTGAAATTGTAACTTCCTCCCTATTCTCTTCGAAGGTATTGCTTATTAATCCCTCTCTGTATACAAATTTGATTGCAGGGCTCGACGTGTTTGAACCTTATTCTCCACAGGTATTGTTTTACTCTCAGTATTTTTCATCTTTCACTTGATTCCCTATGCTAGCGAAATTGGACTAATTCCCTTTTTATTTTGTTTGCCTTTGTTGTTTACAGGTAAACGAATGGTTATGACAAGTTTGTAAACACAACACTTAAAATTCTCAATCGTTGGGGTTGCTAACGTGGACCTCTTTGCCGTCCAGGTCGGTATTCTTATGGGATTTATTGCTACTCTCCGGTTGCGTCGTTTTCATGAGCGTCGAAATGTAATATCGACCTCCTATACTGTTGCGCAGAAGAGCGCTCATTTAGATTTGTTCTGCTGAGATAGGGATTGCAAGTCTTTTTCGCCCCAGCCTGATAGGCTCCTTATGTATTATTTTTTTTTGACATTATAGGAAATATATATATATATATATATATATATGTTCCCTATGCTGTTAGGTTGAATTTCAATATACTATGCCACAGTATAATTTTACCGGGACTGTATAAATCGTGTGTAATTCTTTTTCTATATATATATACCATGAAATTTGACTTTGTTTAGTGTGCTCGTCAGCACAGAAAAAGGATTTTGGTAACACTATTATGGTTCCAGATCATCAGAATTTTCAGGAAGATTTTATATAATTTCTATCTCTTCTTCTGATGTATATTAATCTTATTGTGTCAAATGACAGTTTCTCTGTTCATGGTTATATTGAAATTGTCTGGCAGATGAATGGCATACTGGAAATGTCCATTTTTACTTCTAACATAGATAGTATTTATGGAAGTCTAGAACTGTTGTCCAGAATTGTCTGCATAACGTTCCATTCTTCAGTTTCTTCTCGTTTTATTGTATCTAGTTACCCAGCTCTTGTCTATCTGTGTACATGGTAATAAATGTTTTTGAAGGCTGGTTATGGGATCTGAACCCCTTTACCTTTTTCCTCTTGAATAATGGAACTATTTTTAATATACTGTTGAAATAAATTAACTCTTTGCTACTGTAGTTCTCAACTGCTTACTCATAATTTATACCTTATACGAAATCAATTTCAGTGATATGAAATTAGAGCAGTTTTAAGAGAACATAGTTTCTAGTACATTTTGTTTATAACTAGGTACTCCTTTCCTCCCCTAGAGAAAGTGACTCATGCACAACCTGATTGATTTACACTATTTAATCTCTGGAATTATAACAGAGTTTCCTGGCTGAACATGAGGTCAGTTTATTGATTCTCTCCCTCTGTTCTTTCATAAAAAGTATAAGTCTTAAGTTATATCCTGCTATGGTTCTGGTATACTATAGGGAATTTCATTTCTCTCTATAGTAACTGTCATAAAAATTATGCTAGGAAAGAGAAGCAGATTAAACACAATTCCACAGTGTTTCCTGAAAGAACAAGGTTTCCTCAGATTTAGACCCACCCGGGTTTAAATATTCTGTGGAATTCCACTTTACAAGATGTTCTTCTACAACTATACAAAATGATCAGGTTACTACCTGGTGATTACATTCTGTTAAATGTAGACTAATAATATGAACTAACTTAGAAATAAGTTTTGTTTTTATATGTAGCCAATTCATACTATAACAATCAATAAGACAAATTTTCTCAAAGACATACCACTTGTGCAGTAGACCAACCTCCAAACCTTAGAGTTCTTCTATCTCCCAGAACTCACCCCCGAGCTGAGATCACCTCCTGTAGCAGATTAACCTCTAATCTGTACAAGAGTAGCTTATTTAAGCTATTGTTCCCCAAAGCATGTTTCTAATTCTGCGTCCAGAATCTCAGGATGCTTTTCTTCCTGTTTGCCTAGGCTTCCCACTTAGGGATTCTTTAAAGCTGTTTTATGCTTTTCCTCAGCTTTTCCAGCTTTTTACCTCTTCCCAACTACTTTCCTCATCATTGGGTAAATTCAGACTTTTCCTCAAAAATCTAAATTTAAAACTTACTATCTTCCAAGGATTTTTTGAAAGATTGTGGGGAAATATTTGCCTCATCCATCCTCACAGATTTAGCAAGTGATCTCATCGTCTCATTTTTGGTCAATTTGCACCACAATAATTTATTCATTTCCTCAATTAAATGTTTAATTACATTCACAAAATAATTATCCTTTGGGGTCCACTCCCCTTAGGATGTAAAGTTCAAGTATCTAACTTTAAAATGCAATCACATGAATTGGGGGTGTATGTTTCTGGCTATATCATTTACTGTTGTCGCTTCCCGATCCCTCACAAGCATATGAACATTTCTATGGGGGCAGTCCCTCAAAAGATGGGGTTCTCCACAGCCCCAACATTTCAAGGGCTCCTTCATTCTAACTGTTCCCTCCTTTTTATTGTCTCCATCTATTGGTTTCGATGCCACTTGAGACTGTGCAGTTTGACTTTCTTTGGGTTTACCAAACCTTTTCCTCTGATGATCTCTGCCAAAATTCTTCAAATAGGTTGGTTTCTGTTTTCTCCCTTTGAATTCATTCTTACTTACCCAACTTTTCCCTTGATTAGTTTTTCCTTTGAACTGTTGGTAACACAATCTAGCTTTTCTAACAGCTTCGTCCATGGTTTTTGGGTTGTCAAACTCAATTTTCTCCTTGTATATCATAGGCAAACAATTCAGAAACCTCTGTACCTTTGCGTTTTCTTCCCTTATGTAAGGTACATATCTTAATAGATTGGTAAATTTAGTGACAAACTCATCGATAGTGAGCTGTCCCAATCTAAGCTCATGAAATTCTTTTGCTTTGTCATCATAGTACCGTTCATTCAAGTAGCGATTCTTGAATTTTGCCTGGAAATCTTCCCAAGTAACTGTCTTTTCATCTATGGCATGCACCATCTTTGTCTCCTCCCACCACAAGGTAGCTTTACCTTGTAGCTGGTAGACAGCTAATCTGGCCTTCAGATTGCTTTCATATTCATAAACCTGGAAATACTTAATCATATTCAGCAACCAGGCTTCAGCATCCTCCTCCTTTTCCCCATCATAGGAAGGAGGTTTGATTTTTCGGAATTCCCCTTGTAATTCCTTTTTATGCTTATTCTGATGTCGAATAGCATCTTCCTCATCAGATTCATCAGTCTTCCTCTTCCCGGAACCTTCGCCTTCTTGGCTGTTCCGTGAGGTTAATTCCCTGATGAGCTTTTCCTGCTCCTCACTGGCTAATGACAATCTGTCATTCTGGCTTTTTATCTCAGCCAATTCTTGTTGCAAATTTTGCAACATAGCCATCATGGCCGCATTCGGATCTGGCTCACCCTGCAGATCTACATAAATTCCACCACCTTCTTCCATTCTATCACCTCACTGTACACTACATAGCATAGGTCAGTGAACAGAAAAAACAAAACAACAAAAACAAAAATTTTTCTACAGCAATAAAATTACACAGTGAGTACACAGCAATTGTGAGCACAAAGTCACCAACCCAGTTTTATAACTTGGGCTTTGATACCATTTGTCACACCTCCAAATTTCACACCCAACAAAAATTTTCTTCATGAACTCAGACTTGTAAGTATAGATTTATTATGACATTTTACCTATTCATCATGATACTTTACATTATCATATGCTGTCGAAATTAACACCTCTACTCCTACTTCTTACCTTATGTCATTTGCATTTCAAGGGTGAATCTATTCTTCATATCTTTGGCCTTTACACTTGTCTCGCATACCTTTGTGAATTTTCCTTTGACTTACGGTCACATAACTCATTTATTTAATTATTTAATATAATGTAACCCTATGGCACATGAATACGTATAACAAGACATGTTTTAAATGAACCTTTCCACTATTAATATTTATGATTTCCTCCGCCATGTATCTTGGTATATAATTGAGGGAATGGTTTGTTTTTTTTTCTTTATATAATTCGTCATAATATTATAAATGGATTGGTTCCATGCGTTTGATATTCACCCCCATATCCATCTATTGACGTGACCACACATCACGACACATGGGATATCCAAGCGACTTCAGATATTGGACTTTGAATTTAAATTAATATACACGTAGAGCGTATGATTGAAATGGATTTTTTTGTTGCTACTTGCATCGCCGAGAGGAACTGGTATCCACGTCAGGCGTTATAATAATAATTGAATGTTGTATGGTTTGTGGAGTTCGTCAGACCCCTTTGCTCGCTTACCTGGTGAATCCACGTCGATGCGCTAGATCGACTTGCAACCATGCCAATCTATGCGCAGGACAAATCGCTTTAAATTTGGACTTACACTCCATTAACGCGATAGGGTAGTATTAACTCTCCACAGCTACCCTTGATCCATGGCCTGGCTTCCACGATCCTACCAAGTGGACGATGGTAAGTGATTCTGGTTAGGGTTAAGGCGGTTATCAAAGAGTTATATAAGTTTCTATGGTAGAACTAAGTCGGGTTTCTCCATTCTTCACTGCGTTGTACACCTCTGCGCCGACACCATGCTGCATTCGGCCGAGGGTTTGTGATTCTCTGTTGCAGAGAAAACCATGACGCTTCAGTTTTATCAACAATATATCAGGTAATTTACCTCATCGCTCATTGTTTACTTTATTGTATGCTTAAATGATTTCAGGCCATTGCTCATGGCTGGCCATACGCCGGATTTGATTATGTATTCAATCCTCAGTAAGGGGAATACTTCTTGTTTTAAGATATGCGAGTCATACGCTCAGCACCATAATGAGTTTGAGTTCCTCTTTCAGGGTTATCGTTTACCCTACCATGGCGGTTTCATAGGACGAGACCAGTTCGTTTTACGCCTCCTGTGTTGCATGATGCGCATCCCTGTCAAGTAGACGTCTAACATTCAGTGGGTTTCTTTATGAGGTATGTTCTTGTGTGTCTCGTCTCTGTCTGAAATCGTAACTTCCTCCCTATTCTCTTCGAAGGTATTGCGTATTAATACCTCTCTGTATACAAATTTGATTGCAGGGCTCGACGTGTCTGAACCTTATGCTCCACAGGTTTTTTTTTACTCTCAGTATTTTTCATCTTTCACTTGATTCCCTACGCTAGCGAAATTGGACTAATTCCCTTTTAATTTTATTTTCCTTTGTCGTTTACAGGTAAACGAATGGTTATGGCATGTTTATAAACACAACACTTAATATTTTAAATCGTTGGGGTTGCTAACGTGGACCTCTTTGCCATCCAGGTCGGTACTCTTATGGGATTTATTGCTCCTCTCCGGTTGCGTCGTTTTCATGAGCGTCAAAATGTAATATCGACCTCCTATACTGTTGCGCAGAAGAGCGCTTGTTTAGATTTGTTCTGCTGAGATAGGGGTTGCAAGTCTTTTTCACCCCAGCCTGATAGGCTCCTTATCTATTATTTTTCTTTGGCATTATAGGACATATATATATATGTTCCCTATGATGTTAGGTTGAATTTCAATATACTATGCCACAGTATAATTTTACCGGGACTGTATAAATCGTGTGTAATTATTTTTCTATATATATACCATGAAATTTGACTTTGTTTAGTGTGCTCGTCAGCACAGAAAAAGGATTGTGGCAACACTATTATGGTTCCAGATCATCAGAATTTTTAGGAAGATTTTATTAAATTTCTATCTCTTCTTCTGATGTATATTAATCTTATTGTGTCAAATGAAAGTTTCTCTGTTCATGGTTATATTGAAATTGTCTGGCAGATGAATGGCATACTAGAAATTATGTGTCAATTTTTACTTCTAACATAGATAGTATTTATGGAAGTCTAGAACTGTTTTCCAGAATTGTCTGCATAACTTTCCATTCTTCAGTTTCTTCTCGTTTTATTGTATCTAGTTACCCAGCTCTTGTCTACCTGTGCACATGGTAATAAATGTTTTTGAAGGCTGGTTATGGGATCTAAACCCCTTCACCTTTTTCCTCTTGAATAATGGAACTATTGTTAATATACTGTTGAAATAAATTGACTCTTTGCTACTGTAGTTCTCAACTGCTTACTCATAATTTATACCTTATACGAAATCAATTTCAGTGATATGAAATTAGAGCAGTTTTAAGAGAACATAGTTTCTAGTACATTTTGTTTATAACTAGGTACTCCTTTCCTCCCCTAGAGAAAGTGACTCATGCACAACCTGATTGATTTACACTATTTAATCTCTAGAATTATAACAGAGTTTCCTGGCTGAACATGAGATCAGTTTATTGATTCTCTCCCTCTGTTCTTTCATAAAAATTATAAGTCTTAATTTATATCCTGTTATGGTTCTGGTATACTATAGTGAATTTCATTTCTCTCTATAGTAACTTTCATAAAAATTATGCTAGGAAACAGAAGCAGATTAAACACAATTCCACAGTGTTTCCTGAAAGAACAAGGTTTCCTCAGATTTAGACCCACCCGGGTTTAAACATTCTGTGGAATTCCACTTTACAGGATGTTCTTCTACAACTATACAGAATGATCAGGTTACTACTTGGTGATTACATTCTGTTAAATGTAGACTAATAATATGAACTAACTTAGAAATAAATTTTGTTTTTATATGTAGCCAATTCATACTATAACAATCAATAAGACAAATTTTCTCAGAGATATACCACTTGTGTAGTAGACCAACCTCCCAGCCTTAGAGTTCTTCTATCTCCCAGAACTCACCCCCGAGCTGAGATCACCTCCTGTAGCAGATTAACCTCTAATCTGTACAAGAGAAGCTTATTTAAGCTATTGTTCCCCAAAGCATGTTTCTAATTCTGCGTCCAGAATCTCAGGATGCTTTTCTTCCTGTTTGCCTAGGCTTCCCACTTAGGGATTCTTTAAAGCTGTTTTATGCTTCTCCTCAACTTTTCCAGCTTTTTACCTCTTCCCAACTACTTTCCTCGTCATTGGGGAAATTCAGATTTTTCCTCAAAAATATATATTTAAAACTTACTATCTTCCAAGGATTTTTTGAAAGATTGTGGGGAATATTTACCTCATCCATCCTCACATATTTAGCAAGTGATCTCATCATCTCATTTTTGGTCAATTTGCACCACAATAATTTATTCATTTCGTCAATTAAATGTTTAATTACATTCACAAAATAATTATCCTTTGGGGTCCACTCCCCTTAGGATGTAAAGTTCAAATATCTTACTTTAAAACGCAATCACATGAATTGGTGGTGTTACAGTTTTAGTCCTGAGATAAAAGTTTTTCTTATGTGATTGATATTATTTCTCTTTCTTATTCATGTGGTTGTGTGATATATTGAAATACATTTTTTAAAATATTACAAAATTAGTTAAAATAATGTGGATTTTCTACAATAATTATATCTTTGTAGTGTATGTAAACAAACAATTTCAAACTATGATTATGAGAGATTTGTTTAACAAATGGCTACCAAACCTTTCTAACCTTGTTTATTTTTTTAGCTAAAAAAATACATAGAGAGCTACAATAAGAGAAAATTTCGCTGAAAATAATTAACAATGTGAAGAGAGTTGACATGATTTCAACCATTGAGTTTCCACAATGACATCCCAAAAAGTGTCATTGCGACAACTCACTAGTCATCATTGCAACTCACTATTCATCGCTACAACAACTTGCTGGTCACCATTGCAGCAACTCACTTGATATTTTTTAACAAAATAAGTGTTAACAGAAAAAAAAAACAAGGGTGTAATGAAATTTAGAAAGAATTTACTTCTACTCACTTGATACCTCTGCTTTGTGTGCATTAACTAGCCCCAATCATTAGAAGCCCTTAAACAACATCCCACAATTTTGTTAGGAGGAGAAAAAATAAGGCATAAGCTTTGTAGAAAATGAAGATAATTTGTTAAATTTACTAAGAATTTAGCTTTACAAACAGTAACCCTCTCTGAAAAATTGTAACACTTCTCACCTATGGTAACCCTCTCATCTATTGAGCCTACTTTGCTAAATTCAAAGATAAATTTTTCTGTCTCTTTTGGAAATAAGTCCACATGAAATAATTGAATAGGAAAAATGTAATTGGAAAAGGAAAAATGGTCTAGACAAAGGAGAAATGGACTCGAAGGGAGTGAAAATAAGTCAGGAGAGGAAAATGAAGACAATAAATTTCTGAAGATGATGGGAAAGTTTGAAAATGAGGATGGAGTCGAATGGTATCTCTCAAAATGGTAGAGAGAAAATAACTCGTGAGAAAATAAAAATACAGATGAATTTCGAAAGACAGCGGGATGGTTTATGAAATGAAATTGGAGTACAATGGTATCTCTTAAAATGGTACGAAAATTTCAAAAAATGGTATCTATGAAAAAAAAATTTGAAGGGTCGAATGAGTCATGCAGTTGACTTAATCAAATGGGGCGTTCAGGACATGGGATCAACAAAAAAATCATTGTGTTGCCACCTGGTAGATTGAAAAATTATGTTGACTCATACGGTCCCGTAAATTTGGATTTCAAAATTCCTTCTTCACGTGTAAAAATTTGGCCTTATTCATAAACATTCACCCTGCAACCATTGATGAAATTTGCGATGGGTAGAGGAGTTTTCACGTCGAATATCTGACGTCAGGTGGTCATAAACGACAATGATTTAGCTTGTGTTTCATCGACCCTCTAGCTTACTCTAATGAAAATACCCCTAAATTTTCTTTTGAATTCAATCATGAGCAGGCCTGGAATTTTAAATGATTTTTGCAGGTCAAATTAAATTTTGAAAACATCTATTTGTTTTTCATGCCTGTCAATTTATGTTTCAAGGAAATTTATGGCTGCCAATTTTTTTTCATTCGTGAGGTTTTCAAGAGATTTTTTTTGATGATATGAAAACACATCCTAAATCCCATAAGCACCATGGAGATGAACCATCCATCTTAGAATCTACATTGATTGTACTAAAACTGAGAAAGATACAAATTAGTAAGCATCTCTAGCATGGAAAAACAAACAAATACCAAACAATGTTCGAAGGTAGACTCACTCGATATCCGAGACTTAAGGCACCCCTTGATCACTCAACAGATAGTGACTATATTCCAAGAGTGAAAATAATTTTCTTTCATTGGATGAAAGAAATTCTATAAAATACAAAAAAATAAAGCTATGTTCAAGACTAGGATTTAACAAAATGTTATTTGCAAAATTCTCTCAACTTACCAATACAGTACAATGGTAAAATATGCAAGAAAAAGTTATTAAAGGATAAATGATTTAACGTGTAAAGGACAAGTCTAGTTCTGATTTCAAAAGCCAAGGAAAAAAAACAAAACAATACATGTTTGAATCATTAATAACTATTTTGAGCACATATTTTACGTAATGACCAAACTCTTCTGAAAAATCAATTGAATCGAAGGCTAAAAATTTCACTCATGTAAAGAAAATGAAGCTTGCAACAGTTAAAAAAAATAGTTATAGTTTGCACTTGTCATTAAATGGATCTAATTATGGAAAGTTTGAGTTGCAAATACAAATCAAATCATACTTGGAGCTTTACAAAAGATCTTTAAATTGTGGTTATTTTTTACTCTTTTCTAATTAATGACCTATGGCTAAAACTTTCTTTGAAAATGCGCATCATCTAATTAAGTTTACAAAATAGAGAGCGTTTTACATGAAAATTTCCTTCTATTAAAATACATACCAAAATAGAAATGGGGTTTGAGGCAATAAAACCATCTTTTCTTAGTGATGGCAATCCCCTGTAATGCTGGAGAAGTAGCCTATGTAGTTGTATGATGTTGGTGATTCCCTATATGAGTTATGGGAATTTTCTTAAACCGAATTTTTCTCGATGTTTGATAAAAATACAAGTTATGTAACTTCTCGAGTTGGGAAAAATATAATGACAAGATCACTTGCACACATAGCAAGGGTGATGAGAAGTTCCTTTCGAAACCTAGTGAAGTGAGGAGATCATGAATGCATAAAGTCTAGAAAGAATCTGATTCACAAAACTTGGAGCCCTATTCTCCCAAGAAATAGATAGATGTTTTTCATCTGACATGTTTAACTCGAGTATAGTTATAGCAATAGAAAAAAATTACATTCGCTATGTGTAAGGCCTAGACTATCGTTGCGATGCGAAGCCAAGATCAGAGGTGGTAAGAATAAAGATAAGGGATTTATGAACATGAAAGGGTAAATATTCAAAATTCAAAGTGCTTGGATTGATCGCTTGAGTTGGGCTTCACGCAAAATATCCTCTCTTCGCTATAAGTGGAGTCCCTCCTTTGCAGATGCTTATATACCTGGTCATATATACCGAGTCCCTCATTGATTTCTTATGTACTTTACTTGCTTTCAAACAACTCCTAGGCTCGAAGTAGAGGTACATAGTTATTTTTGATATGAGGCCATGTTTTTTAGTTTGTGGATCACCACAACATATAATCGTTCATTCTAGAAAAATGGATTGAGTGTTAAGTGAGGAGATGAAGCCTTATTTACGCAATAATCGCATATGGTTTTCCAACTAGTTTCAAACAATGTAGTGTAGAGTCGCGTAAATGGTTGGCAGAATCATGTTTGATGGTCCATATCCCTGCCAAGATATGCAATGGATGTGGAAAATCACGTCTAATCCCAATCAGATGCTGTAACCCACTAGAATACTTACAACTGAGATAGCCTTCCTCCAAGTTGTACCCAACTGTAACACCCCCAATTTCTGTGTTGAATTTGAAAAATTAGACATTTGAACTTTAAATCCTAAGGGGAGTGGACCCCAAAGGATAAGTATGGTGTGAATGTATTTGAATAATTAATTTGAGGAAATAAATAAAATGATTGTGCATTTTGACCAAGATGAGAAATTGAGATCACTTGCCAAATCCATGAGGATGGATAAGGCAACAAATCCCCACAATCTTTCAAAAATCCATGAAAGAAATTAATTTAGATTTTGAGGAGGAATCTAAATTTCCCAAATGAAGAGGAAAGTAGTTGGGAAGAGGTGAGAAAACCTGGAAAAGCTGAGGAAAAGCATAAAACAGCTTTAAAGAGTCTCAAAATGGGAAGCCTAGGCTAAACAGGAAAGAAAGCATCGTGCTATTCTGGACGCAGAATTAGAAACATGCTTTGGGGAAATATGAGCTTAAATAAGCTTCTCCTAAGCATATCAGAGGTTGATCTATGATGGAGGTGATCTCAGCTCGGGGGTGAGTTCTTGGAGACAAAGAGGACTCTAAGGTTGGGAGGTTGGTCATTTGCAATAGTGGTATGTCTCTGAAAATCTTGTTAAATTGATTTAATGTGGTATGAATTGGCTACATATAAAATAAATTTTAAGGGTATGTTTGAATTGTAGTACTACATTTAACAGAATCCATCTTATGGCTTTCACCTTCCAGATTTTGTATAGTTGTAGACTCAAGATCTGTAGAGTAGAAACCCACAGATCGGTTTAAATCTGAAGGAACATAATCTCCACAGATGATTAAATGCTAATTTGTTTCTAAGAATTTTATATATATAGGTGAAATTGTATAATCATTGTTATGTTAGAAAAATCCTATATCATAACTAAAAATTATGTGGTACAACAAAATAAGTGCAAAGATCTTAGAATATGTAGTTTGAGTTCTTATTAAAACCAAGAAGTAAATCTATACTATAGATGTGTTATAGCAATTTATAACAAGTATAGTGGCCATTGCATTCGTAATTTACTACTAACATTGAACTAAATATTATTAAAAAGGTCCCAATATACATATTAAATCCCACTAACAAATCATGAAATACGTGAACATGAAATCAAATAGAAAACAATAAATGAACCGTGAACTAATAGCATGGTATAAACCCGACTTTCCATAACTAGTGGACGCAAAAACTATATATATATATATATGAACCACGATTTAAAATTTATGTGCTAAACACAAGAGCTATATATATATACGAATCCCAAAATAGATTGGTGGAATGAATGGTCAAACCATATTAAAGTAGGTGGGTTAGTTGATTCACTGTGCATGGAGGTAAATTTAAAAACGATTCCTTCTACCACACCCTCGTAAATATTTCATTGCCAGTTTAGGGTTCTGTCAACCGGGAGACAGACTGAACAAATACCACAATATAATGTTGAAACACCGCGTAGTTAACCAAGGGCAGCATTAAATCTATGAAACAACGAATAGGCAACTAATGCCGAGAACCAAATCCCTGCGCAGAATGTCGAGGCTTATATACTATGGGTAGTAGATTTTTATATATGGTAGAAGGTAGTATAATCAATCCTCAAGGTGATGAAGCTATACCTAATTGCATGAGGAATGTACGAGAATTAAAAATAACAGAAATACAAAAACGCCATCGCATGATGGGAGGAAATTACCGACATAGGAGCTCGATTTTTCCCGTGGCAGGGTATTTGGCCAATATTGCCATCCACCATGAAGCCAACCGACCGTATATGGATGCGAACAGCCAGTACGCCAATGACCTTGGTCACGACCGAGCCATGTTAATAATAACATATAAACAAAATCATGAGATAGGTTCTGTCAGAGAGCGTTTGATCTCCGGCGATATTAGCTTTCTGGAAACACAAACAAATAGATTGAATGCGTAAATCTCTTAAATCGGATAACAGAACTAGTGAGTAACCCGAGAGCAGGGTTCTCTTTCAACCTTGATAACACATCGATTTAAATAGAAAAAGAAAGCTAAAGCAATTAGTTAATACGACGAAGAGAAAATATCAGTAAGTCTGCCGTAGTGAGGCTACCCAACTTGAGCACAAATACAATCTGAAACCTGGCGTTTGAACGTAGAAAAACATGGAAAAAAAAAAGGGGTCGGCGTGTAGCCAGAAGGAAAGCTCATTTAATGGGTTCTATCCATGGCGACGCATACTAAGCGCGGCAATGCGTGACCTGCAAAAAGGAAACCCTTATGTGTCAAACAACTCTTCTTCACGTCAAACAGCCTACCAGTATCTATGATAAGAAAAACAAGGAGACGTCTGAAACCTGAAGAGAGCCGCCGGGGAAACCTCGTCATCTGCACCCTCTGCACAAACAACCTATAAACGATTTAGAGACAGCATTTCCTGCGATATCAGAGGAAGTTGCAGATTTAAAGCAATGATAGAGGTAGGGTTAGGAGAAACGAGAAACCTGGCTGTGGAGTTCCTTTCACGGGCAGGAGATTTACACCTTCACGCTGTTGTATCATCTCTGCACAAAAACACAGGGGAAGAATCATGCCTTAGGTAAAGGAGTTGGGAACAATGACAAACACAACGACAAGAAAAAGATCTAAACGTAAACCGAACCAGCTATATAGATACTCATAGGCGGAGGGCGAGAGGAATGGCATCGAGTTGTTGTCACGAAGATAAATCGGATGGGTAGGGTAAAACCCTAATCCCACTGCCCCAGAAAGTCATAAAATCCCAAAGTCGATATGGGAAAACCCAGCTTCGTCGATCTACTAGTACGATGCGATGTAACTGGGGTTGCAGAAGGGGTACGAAGATGCAGCATGGCGTCCCAGTTCTGTAGTCTGCTCGGCTGCAAGGATCGCCCTTTTTGTGCCATCTAGCTGTGTGCTATTACTCGAATGCATATCGGTGGAAGGATAACCCTAGAATTCAAAAAGTCCTGATACAGAAATTGGCGCACCCCGTCCTGAGCCAAAAGAGAGTCACGAAGGGAAACGTTACATGTAACGGGCGTGCTGGACACGGGTACATAAACGCCGGCGTCGAGTGCTTAAATCTTCCGATCGAGAAGTCGGCCCTGCATCCAAAACCATCAAACATCACAGTGAACACACGTTAAATCAGACCATACGATCACAAACCTATACTGCTGTGCCTATCAATAGCCAGCACACAGGGGGCGTATTTTGCATATAAGAAAATCAGATTTTGTACAAGCTGGTTCAAACCAAAATAATTTTAAATCAACACAAGCGGTAATGAACACTAGACGCACAACTGGTGACCGCAGTGCAGGCAGAACCATTCATACAGGTATAAACCGAGAATAACATACCCTACGGCGACGAAATTGAAGAAGAGTGGAAAACGTGAAACCACGCCACCGAATTTGATAATTAGGGTAAATGGGTAGGTCTCGACGTCACTTATTTGACAATCGGACCACTGTCATAACCATTAACAATGCATGTCGACGTGGCATAATAAATCGCCAAGTCACGGTTGTATATATCAATGAACCGGTCACCTTAATCTCCACGACGACATAGACTCGTCGACGTACTAAGCCATGATTTCGTAACCATTGTATTATATGCAAAAATATATTTCGACATGTTATTGAGATATGGGTATATGATGTATAGTACAGGCTTGGGGGCGGGTTCAATTATATTATCAAATGCGATATACATGTGCTTATAGCCATACGAATTCCATGCTAAAATAAAAAGGGAGTGTTATAAATATATATATATAGGTGATATATATAGATGTGTGCCTTCAATTCATCATATTAAAGGGTAAAGATAATATATACGTGTTATATATATATATGTATGGGTTATATGATGTTATCAAAGGGTGTGTTCTATATATATATCTATGTATTATATATGTGGTATAAATATATGTGGTATATATATGTGGATTCAAAAATATGGTCAAGGGATGATATATATATATATATATATATATAAAGGTGTTACATATATATATGCATTATGTATGTAAGCCCATAAAGCCTATGCTTATATTATGCCTAGGAAGAATATCGCAGGGTTGTAATGTATACCTGAGGAGTATTCAAAATCCTGAAGTTGGTAAGAGATACTAGATGAGTATAGGAAATTTTAACAAGAGGGAAATTAAAATTTAGCTATTTACTCAAACAACCAGGTAAATGAACCCCAGTATATAGGTGAAAAAAAAAAAAAAAAAAAATTCTCAAAACTAGAGGTGTTACAAATGGTAACAGAGCCCAGGTTACAAAACTGGGCTGTTGTTACTGTGCTCACTGAATTCTGAATGCTAGTCTTCTAAATGAATGTGTAGAAATTGTTGTTAGTTTTTCAATTTCACTGACCAAAATTTTGAGTGTGTATAGTGGTGATACAATGGCTGAAGAGGGAGGAATTTATGTGGATCTGCGTGAGCAGTTTGCTACTCCAGATCCCAATGCCCTGGTAATGGCTATGTTGCACAGAATGCAACGAGAGTTGGCTGAACTAAGAAGCCAGAATGACATGTTGTCATCAGCCAGTAAGGAGCAGGAAAAGCTCATTAGAGAGCTATCTTCCCGTAACAGCCAGGAAGGCGAAGGTTCCAGAAAGAGAAAGATGGATGAGTCTGATGATGATGATGCGGCTAGACAGCAACATAAACAGAAAAGAGAATTGCAGGGAGAATTCCGAAATATCAAACCTCCCTCCTATGATGGGGAGAAGGAAGAAGATGCTGAAGCTTGGTTGCTGAACATGATCAAGTATTCCAAGTTTATGAATATGAGAGCAATCTGAAGGCCAGATTAGCTGTGTATCAACTACAAGGAAAAGCTACACTGTGGTGGGAAGAGACAAAAATGGTGCATGCCATTGATGAAAAGACAGTTACGTGGGAATATTTTCAGGCTAAGTTCAAAAATCGTTATTTGAACGAACGTTATTATGATGATAAAGCTAAAGAATTCCATGAACTTAGACTGGGACAACTCACCATCGATGAGTTTGTCACTAAGTTTACTAATTTACTGAGGTATGTCCCTTACATTAGGGAAGAAAAGGCAAAGGTACAAAGGTTTTTGAACTGCTTGCCTACTATGTACAAGGAGAAAATTGAGTTTGACAACCCAAAGACAATGGACGAAGCAGTTAGAAAAGCAAGATTATGCTATCAGCAGTTTAAAGGTAGGGCTGAACAAGGAAAGAGCTGGTTGAACAAGGGTGAGTTCAAAGGGAAAAGACAGAAACCAACATATCTAAGTAATTTTGGCAGAGATCATCAGCGGAAAAAATTTAATAAACCAAAAGAAAGCTAAACTGCTCAGTCCCAAGTGGCTTCAAAACAAGTAGAAGGGAACAATAAAAAGGAAGGGACAGTCAGAATGAAGGAACCATTGAAATGTTGGGGCTGTGGAGAACCCCATATGATGAGGGACTGCCCCCATCGAAATATACACATGATCAGCAGAGAGCGAGAGGCAACAACAGTAAATGACATAGCCAGAAATATACCAACTATCAATGCAGCATTGGAAAATCGGCAAGCAGAACATCAAGCAACCATGGTGGAAATGGAGGGTAAGATTTCTGACCTACCTATTACTATTTTGATTGATCCAGGTGCTTCTTTGAGTTACATTAGTCCTGGAATTGTAGAAAAATGTAAAATTAAACCTGGAAAATTTCAGCAGTCATGGTTGGTACAGCTGGCCACTGGAACTAAGAGAAAAGTAACACATAAGTTGCCCAAAACAGCAATACAATTAAATGGTTTTCTAACAGAATTAAATTTGAACATATTTCCATTAGGATCCTATGATCTGCTGATAGGAATGGATTGGCTGGAAAAGAAGAAAGCTTTGATGAATTGCTGGGATAAAACCCTGCATTGTGTGGATGAAGAAGGGAAACCTTTTACACTAAAAGGGAAACCAAAATCCATTTCAGTGAGACAAATATCAGCCTTACAATTGAAAAGAACAACTAGAAAAGGATACCAAGTTTATGCAGTACATGTGGAAGAAGTAGAACAGAAAACTGAAGAAAATCTGCTGAGTGAATTACCGGTGGTAAGGGAATTTAAAGAAGTTTTCCCAGATGAGATCCCTCATCTCCCCCCCAAAAGAGAAATTGACTTTTCCATAGATCTGGTGTCGGGAGCCACACATGTTTCCCGAGCCCCCTATCGGATGAGTCCGCCAGAACTTATGGAGCTTAAGATGCAATTACAAGAACTGCTAGATAAAGTTTATATCAGACCAAGTGTGTCTCTGTTGGGAGCACGAGTGTTATTTGTGAAAAGGAAAGATGGGACTTTTGGGTTTGTGCATTGATTATCTTCAACTGAATAAGTTTACCATTAAGAATAGATATCCACTCCCTAGAATTGATGATCTTTTTGATCAAGTGAGAGGGGCCTCAGTCTTTTCAAAGATTGACTTAAGGACTGGGTATCACCAGCTCAGAATCAAAGAAGAAGACATTAGCAAAATAGCTTTTCGAACCCAGTATGGACACTACGAATTTGTAGTCCTACTTTTTGGTCTGACAAATGCCCCTGCCACCTTTATGTGCCTGATGAACAGTGTGTTAAATAAGTATTTGGATAAATTTGTTTTGGTGTTCATAGATGATATTTTAGTTTACTCCAAAAACAAAGAGGAACACAAGGAACATCTGCGGATAGTGTTGCAAACTCTGAAAGAAAATCAGTTATATGCTAATTTCAGTAAATGTGAATTTTACAAAGATAAGATTCAATATTTGGGTCATATTATTTCTGAAAAAGGGCTTGCAGTTGACCCTGAAAAGATAAAAGGAATTAAAGAATGGCCAGTCCCAACTGATGTTTCAGCAATAAGGTCATTCATGGGGATAGCAAGCTACTATCGTAGATTTGTGGAAAGATTTTCTGCCATAGCACATCCCATCACTTCATTGCAAAGAAAGGGTGTCAAGTTGGTGTGGACTGAAAAATGTCAAAACAGTTTCGAGCAGTTAAAACAAAAACTTATTTCATCCCCCTATATTAAAAATTGCTGATCCTGATAAAGAGTTTGTTGTATGTACAGATGCTTGCAGAGAAGGGCTGGGAGAAGTTCTGTTGCAGGAAAATTCAGTTATTACATATGAATCTAGGAAACTGAAAATGCATGAACAGAATTATAGTGCATATGATTTGGAATTTGTAGCTGTTATCCATGCTTTAAAAATGTGGAGGCACTATCTTCTGGGGAAGAAGTTCACATTGATGACTGATCATATTAGCCTTAAATATTTCTTTTCCCAAACTGACCTGAATGCAAGGCAAGCCAGATGGCTGTCCTTTTTAAGTGAATTTGATATGGACAGAAAACATATCAAGGGGAAAGAAAATAAGGTTGCTGATGCATTAAGCAGGAATGCTTGTCAAAATTTAAACAGTATTGGGAGTAGTGGCCAGATTGAGATAGAAGAGTTGGTGAGAAAAGCAGCAAGCCAAGACCCAAACTATAAAACCCTATTGGTGAAACTACAGAAAAGGGATAAAACTGATTTCACTCAAAATAAAAAAGGGCTACTATATTACAAGAACAAGTTGTATATTCCTAATGTAGAGTCATTAAAAAGAGAAATTTTAGATGAATATCACAAACAACCTTATGCAGGACATCTAGGATACCAGAAGATGTTAACAGCCTTGAAAAAGAAGTTGTTCTGGCCAGGATTGAAGAGAGATGTGGCAGAGTATCTAAGTAGGTGTATGGAATGTCAACTGGTTAAGGTGGAGCATCAACATCCAGCAGGTCTTTTAAACCCTTTGCCAATTGCAGAGTGGAAATGGGACACAGTTTCCATGGAGTTTATAACAGGACTACCTAAAACCAAATACCAACATGATTCTGTAATGGTGGTAGTAGACACTTTAACCAAAGTTTCCCACTTTATACCGGTGAAATCTAATTTTGGAACAGCTCAAGTAGCAAATGTTTTCCTGAAGGAGATAGTAAGGCTTCATGGAGTTCCCAAAGTTATTGTTTTAGATCGAGATGCTAAGTTTACAGCAGCATTTTGGAAAGGATTGTTTGGAGGGATAGGTACTAAGCTGAATTTTAGTACTGCCTATCACCCTCAAACTGATGGGCAAACAGAAAGGACGAATCAAATTTTGAAGGATATGTTGAGAATGTATGTGATGGATAGACCATAAAAGTGGGAGGAGTATCTGCACTTAGCTGAATTTGCCTATAATAACAGTTACCAATCTTCTATTAAAATGAGTCCGTTTGAGGAACTGTATGGAAGGAAGTGTCGTACTCCGTTGAGCTGGAGCCAACCAAAAGATAAATTAATGCTGGGACCTGATGCCTTACAAGAGATGGAGAGAATTGTTAAACATATACAAAGAAATATCAAGACAGCACAAGATCGCCAGAAAATATATGCTGATAAGAAAAGAGTGCACCGAGAGTTCAAAGAAGGGGATCATGTGTATATGTGCATCAAACCAAAAAAGAGCACACTTTATGCTGGAAGTTGTGCAAAAATTGCTCCTAGATATTGTGGGCTTTTTGAAATTTTAGAAAGGGTGGGACCAGTGGCTTACAAGCTGGCCTTACCACCCCATGTTAGAGTGCATAATGTGTTTCATGTTTCGTTATTAAAAAGATATGTACATGATGCTTCTCACATAGTTGATTGGAATGTTGTACAGGTGGAACCAGAAGGGGAGTTTCTGCCAGAACCCCTTCAAATATTGGAGCGGGAAGAAATTGAATTGAGAAACAGAACAGTGGCCAGAGTAAAAGTGCAGTGGAAGCACTTTACTGCTGAAGAAGCTACCTAGGAAAGGGAAGCTGAAATGATGGAGAAATATCCATTTTTTTTTAAATGAACTCTAGTAGTTGAATAACAACACCGAGGACGGTGTTTATTTTCAGAGGGGGAATATGTAACACCCCCAATTTCTGTGTTGAATTTGAAAAAATTAGACATTTGAACTTTAATCCTAAGGGGGTGGACCCCAATGGATAAGTATGGTATGAATGTACTTGCATATTTAATTTGATGAAATAAATAAAATGATTGTGCATTTTGACCAAGATGAGAATTAGAGATCACTTGCCAAATCCATGAGGATGGATAAGGCAACAAATCCCCAAAATCTTTCAAAAATCCTTGAAAGAAATTAATTTAGATTTGAGGAGGAATCTAAATTTCCCCAATGAAGAGGAAATTAGTTGGGAAGAGGTGAGAAAAGCTGGAAAAGCTGAGGAAAAGCTTAAAACAACTTTAAAGAGTCCCAAAATGGGAAGCCTAGGCTAAACAGGAAAGAAAGCATCCTGCTATTCTGGACGCAGAATTAGAAACATGCTTTGGGGAAATATGAGCTTAAATAAGCTGCTCCAAAATAGATCAGAGGTTGATCTGTGATGGAGGTGATCTCAGCTCGGGGGTGAGTTCTGGGAGACAAAGAGAACTCTAAAGTTGGGAGGTTGGTCATTTGCTATAGTGGTATGTCTCTGAATTTTTTTGTTAAATTGATTTAATATGGTATGAATTGGCTACATATAAAATAAATTTGAATGGTATGTTTGAATGTTAGTACTACATTTAACAGAATCCATCTTAAGGCTTTCACCTTCCAGATTTTGTATAGTTGTAGACTCAAGATCTGTAGAGTAGAAACCCACAGAAACTTTAAACCAAGATCGGTTTAAATCTGAAGGAACATAATCTCCACAGATGATTAAATGCTAATTTGTTTCTAAGAATTTTATATATATAGGTGAGATTGTATAATCATTGTTATGTTAGAAAAATCCTATATCATAACTAAAAATTATGTGGTACAACAAAAATAAGTGCAAAGACCTTAGAATATGTATTTTGAGTTCTTATTAAAACCAAGAAGTAAATCTATACTATAGAAGTGTTATAGCAATTTATAACAAAGTATAGTGGCCATTGCATTCGTAATTTACTACTAACATTGAACTAAATATCATTAAAAAGCACCCAATACACATTTACATTCCACTAACAAATCATGAAATACGTGAACATGAAATCAAATAGAAAACAATAAATGAACCGTGAACTAATAGCACAGTATAAACCCGACTTTCCATAACTAGTGGACGCAAAATATATATATATATATATGAACCATGATTTAAAATTTATGTGTTAAACGCAAGAGCTATATATATATATACGAATCCCAAAATAGATTGGTGGAACGAATGGTCAAACCATATTAAAGTAGGTGGGTTAGTTGATTCACTGTGCATGGAGGTAAATTTAAAAACGATTCCTTCTACCACACCTTCGTAAATATTTCATTGCCATTTTAGGGTTCTATCAACCGGGAGACAGAACCCTAAACTGTAAGTGCAAAGATCTTAGAATATGCAGTTTGAGTTCTTATTAAAACCAAGAAGTAAATCTATACTATAGATGTGTTATAGCAATTTATAACAAGTATAGTGGCCATTGCATTCGTAATTTACAATTAACATTGAACTAAATATTATTAAAAAGGTCCCAATATACATATTAAATCCCACTAACAAACCATGAAATACGTGAACATGAAATCAAATAGAAAACAATAAATGAACCGTGAACTAATAGCACAGTATAAACCCGACTTTCCATAACTAGTGGACGAAAAAACTATATATATATATATGAACCACGATTTAAAATTTATGTGTTATTCCAAGAGCTATATATATATACGAATCCCAAAATAGATTGGTGGAACGAATGGTCAAACCATATTAAAGTAGGTGGGTTAGTTGATTCACTGTGCATGGAGGTAAATTTAAAAACGATTCCTTCTACCACACCTTCGTAAATATTTCATTGCCAGTTTAGGGTTCTGTCAACCGGGAGACAGACTGAACAAATACCACAATATAATGTAGAAACACCGCGTAGTTAACCAAGGGCAGCATTAAATCTATGAAACAACGAATAGCCAACTAATGTCGAGAACCAAATCCCTGCGCAGAATGTCGAGGCTTATATACTATGGGTAGTAGATTTTCATATATGGTAGAAGGTAGTATAATCAATCCTCAAGGCGATGCAGCTATACCTAATTGCATGAGGAATGTACGAGCATTAAAAATAACAGAAATACAAAAACTCCATCGCATGATGGGAGGAAATTACCGACATAGGAGCTCGATTTTTCCCGTGGCAGGGTATTTGGCCAATATTGCCATCCACCATGAAGCCAACCGACCGTATATGGATGCGAATAGCCAGTACGCCGATGACCTTGGTCACGACCGAGCCATGTTAATAAGAACATATAAACAAAATCATGAGATAGGTTCTGTCAGAGAGCGTTTGATCTACGACGATATTAGCTTTCTGGAAACACAGAAAAATAGATTGAATGCGTAAATCTCTGAAATCGGATAACAGAACTAGTGAGTAACCCGAGAGAAGGGTTCTTTTTCAACCTTGATAACACATCGATTTAAACAAAAAAAGAAAGCTAAAGCAATTAGTTAATACGGCGAAGAGAAAATATCAGTAAGTCTGCCGTAGTGAGGCTACCCAACTTGAGCGCAAATACAATCTGAAACCTGGCATTTGAACATAGAAAAACATGGAAAAACAAAGGGGTTGGCGTGTAGCCAGAAGGAAAGCTCATTTAATGGGTTCTATCCATGGCGACGCGTACTGAGCGCGGCAATGCGTGACCTGCAAAAAGGAAACCCTTACGCGTCAAACAACTCTTCTTCACGTCAAACAACCTACCAGTATCTATGATAAGAAAAACAAGGAGATGTCTGAAACCTGAAGAGAGTGGCCGGGGAAACCTCGTCATCTACACCCTCTGCACAAACAACCTATAAACGATTTAGAGACAGCATTTCCTGCGATATCAGAAGAAGTTGCAGATTTAAAGCAATGATAGAGGTAGGGTTAGGAGAAACGAGAAACCTGGCTGTGGAGTTCCTTTCACGGGCAGGAGATTCACACCTTCACGCTGTTGTATCATCTCTGCACAAAAACACAGGGGAAGAATCATGCCTTAGGTAAAGGAGTTGGGAACAATGACAAACACAATGACAAGAATAAGATCTAAATGTAAACTGAACCAGCTATATAGATACTCATAGGCGGAGGGCGAGAGGAATGGCATCGATTTGTTGCCACGAAGATAAATCGGATGGGTAGGGTAAAACCCTAATCCCACTGCCCCAAAAAGTCAGAAAATCCCAAAGTCGATATGGGAAAACCCAGCTTCATCGATTTACTAGTAGGATGCGATGTAATTGGGGTTGCAGAAGGGGTACGAAGATGCAGCATGGCGTCCCAGTTCTATAGTCTGCTCAGCTGCAAGGATCGCCCTTTTTGTGCCATCCAGCTGTGTGCTCTGCCTCGAATGCATATCGGTGGAAGGATAACCCTAGAATTCAAAAAGTCCCGATACAGAAATTGGCGCACCCCGTACTGAGCCAGAAGAGAGTCACGAAGGGAAACGTTACACGTAACGGGCATGCTAGACACGGGTACATAAACGCTAGCGTCGAGTGCTTAAATCTCCTGATCGAGAAGCCAGCCCTGCATCCAAAACCATCAAACATCACAGTGAACACACGTTAAATCAGACCATACGATCACAAACCTATACTGTTGTGCCTATCAATAGCCAGCACGCAGGGGGCGTATTTTGCGTATAAGAAAATCAGATTTTGTACGAGCTGGTTCAAACCAAAATAATGTTAAATCGACACAAGCAGTAATGAACACCAGACGCACAACTGGTGACCGCAGTGCAGGCGGAACCATTCATACAGGTATAAACCGAGAATAACATACCCTACAGCGACGAAATTGAAGAAGAGTGGAAAACGTGAAACCACGCCACCGAATTTGATAATTAGGGTAAATGGGTAGGTCTCGACGTCACTTATTTGACAATCAGACCACTGTCACAACCATTAACAATGCATGTCGACGTGGCATAATAAATCGCCAAGTCACGGTTGTATATATCAATGAACCGGTCACCTTAATCTCCACGACGACATAGACTCGTCGACGTACTAAGCCATGATTTCGTAACCATTGTATTATATGCAAAAATATATTTCGACATGTTATTGAGATATGGGTATATGATGTATAGTACAGGCTTGGGGGCGGGTTAAATTATATTATCAAATGCGATATACATGTGATTATAGCCATACGAATTTCATGCTAAAATAAAAAGGGAGTGTTATAAATATATATATATATATATAGGTGATATATATAGATGTGTGCCTTCAATTCATCATATTAAAGGGTAAAGATAATATATACGTGTTATATATATATATGTATGGGTTATATGATGTTATCAAAGGGTGTGTTCTATATATATATCTATGTATTATATATGTGGTATAAATATATGTGGTATATATATGTGGATTCAAAAATATGGTCAAGGGATGATATATATATATATATATATATATATATATATATATAAAGGTGTTACATATATATATGCATTATGTATGTAAGTCCATAAAGCCTATGCTTATATTATGCCTAGGAAGAATATTGGAGGGTTGTAATGTATACCTGAGGAGTATTCAAAATCCTGAAGTTGGTAAGAGATACTAGATGAGTATAGGAAATTTTAACAATAGGGAAATTAAAATTTAGCTATTTACTCAAACAACCAGGTAAATGAACCCCAGTATATAGGTGAAAAAAAAAAAAAAAAAATTTCTCAAAACTGGAGGTGTTACACCAACGTTATTGGTTACTATGAGATTTGATCCCGATCAGATGGTGTAACCCACTAGAATCTCTACAACCAAGATATCCTTCCTAAAGCTATATCCGGAGTTAATGGTTACTATGAGATTTTATGGTTAAATTAAATCTTATGTTTTTATATTATTTTTACATGTCACTTTCAACATTTTTAAATATTTTTGGAATTTGGCTTTTGTTTTCCATAATTCGTAAAAAACTTGTTTTTGGTGATAATCACATATGATCACGTATTATGGACATGTTTCAAGCCAATCAATGTGGTTTATGTTGAGGACAAGATGAGAAATCACATCAAAGAGAAAAGTTTAAAACGATGGAGAAAGCATTCAACCATTATAATTTAGATCATATTAGTATTATATCAAATTTAATTGAGTTTATTAGCTAATAAATATAAAATGTTTTATTATTATATTTTAATTATATTTTAGTATTTTATAATATAAGTATATTTTTATTACGTTAATATTATTATGTTAATTTAATTTTTTTTAAGTTGAAAGAGGTTTTTTTTTAATATATATATATATATATATATATATATATATATATAATGATTTAAGGGATAAAAAAGGTAAAAATAGAAAGGAAATAAACTATCAAATACGTTTAAAAACCCAACAAAATTTCTGTCGAACGTCAAATTCCATGCCTGAGTGGAGGCATGCCATTGATTTGGAACCTACGGCTTTGGGTCTCTCTCAGCTCTTTCCCACCGTAGTCGTGTATTTTTCCAACCCAATATTTCTTCCTATTGTGGTATAAGATGGCGTAAGTTTACCTCCATTTTCTTAAATGGAGGAGTAGGTGGACGTTATGTGTTACGACTACTACTCAAGCTTATAATTGTATGACCTATCCTCCCATGAGGGGTTCCCAACAAATTTGTCATCGGAATTCCTCTCTACTAGATTACCTTGATACTGAAAATAATAGGTGAGATTGGCATTGGAGGCCTTGCTGTAGGTAGGACTGAAGCAAACTCTTATTTCATTGAAGTAACGTTTTGCTAGGAGATCAGAATCCCCATAACTTATAACTCAAAAAAATGTAATAAACAACATTCTTTAAGGGCCCACAACATTCTTAAAGGCAGTGAAAAGCAATACTAAATGTTTTTAAAGTGATTTCAAAAACTAATGAGTTCACTTTAACGTGTCTACCTCACCTTTGTAGGGCATGATCTCGAGAGCTGTTCTCACACGCCTTGAGGGTGGGTCACCATAAGCCTTCATGGCCCTCCTAACGGTCGATGTCAAGCGTAGTCAATCATGGCTAAATATTTAAGGTGAAAATTGGATAAGATGACATCTATGGGAGCATTTCTCAAAGAGATCCCCTTAGAGCCTAAATTAATACCAAATAATTACTCAAAATTAATTATAAAATATATGTAACATTAAAACATTGTAATGAAATATATCAATAATTTATTGTAATAATTTAGTGATGATGATGATGGTGGTTAACGTCCACTGAGACCAATATTTTGTCTATCGGACCTAAAGAAAATAGTTATTTAGTTTGATTTAAGATTTTATTCCTATGCTCAAAAGTCTTGGAGAGAAGCCTCCTGAGCTCACTATAATTTTGACATCTTAAAAGGCTAGGAATGTGAGTATTGCAGCAAAGATTATGAAATTGAGCTATAATGTGGTTGTACATGGGGCACTCTAAGAGGAAGTGATTTTCATCCTCGATGGTCATATTCTCACAGAGATGGTAGATTTTTTCCATCCATGGTGTTTAAGGAACTGTCCAACGACCTGTTTCACTATGGGGCTCATGAGAGTTCGTTCTAATCTTGGCTACATTAATTTTCTTCTTTGAGCTAGGTAAAACAGATAGACACTTTTGATCTTCTAGGGTGGGTTAATGACCTCCTTATAATATCTTAATTTTCTTTTAGTTGTTAGATCTTTCTCACACCACATTTTTTCTTTGAACTTAGAAGTAACAATTTTCCTAATGTTATTAATGTTTTCCAATGCAACATTCTCATCGATCTCCCATTGGTTTAACTAGGCCCTAGTGTCTTTATACCAACCTCATTTAAGACTTAGGTGGTTTTGGCTGGAATTTAAAGCTAGCTTAGGAAGTCTATGGCGTCCTATGCTATTGAGCTTGTGCTTGTACAACATAAGCCTAGTCATAGCTAGGCTCTCGATAGGGGAAAGACCCACTTCTATAAGGAGAATAGGATAGGGTGTATTGCTTTTAATTTTAAGGTTATAAGTTATAAAATGCTTCTGGATTTGCTCAATCTTTCTCTAAGATTCTCTAGAGGTGTTGCAACCCCAAACCTCACATCCATATAAGATAACAAGAGTTACTAAAGTTTCAAAGAGGAACTTCTTTCTATCCCACATTACGAGGTTTTCCATTTTACAATTATTTTCAAGACCAAAATAAGCTTTCCGCCCCCCATTAATCCTTTTTTGAATGCTATAGATCTAGTTGAGCTTGTGATGAATATCAATTCCTAGGTACTTGTAAGAAGACACTTCCTCCAAGTTACTATTTTCATACATAAAATTAGCGTAAGTGTCCTTCTTAGATTTGAATAAAATTATAATTAATATTAAAAATGATATAGTGATAGTATTTTTATAATACTATTATAATATTATTATTACCACAATCACATTTACCAATGTGGTTGATATAGGCCAATAGGCTTATATGAAATAAATTTACAACCACATTCCCTAATGTGTTTTATATATGCACCCATAGGCCTATATCCACAACCCACCACATTTATTTTATCAAAATAATCATTATATATTTATTAATATAATTACCAATACATCTTATATATCTACTTGTAATATATTAATAATATAAACTATATTGATACTATATATATATATATATATATATATATATTATTTGATAATTAAATATATAATAATTAAATATTATTAAATTTTTTCAATACATTAATAGTTATAACTCAAACTATACTAAAATTAAAATATAACATAATACTGGTATTTTATTAGTATTTATAATAAATATATATCTCTTACAAATATAAGAAGTGATTATTAATATTATAATCCAAAATAACTAATAACCCCAAGGGTGTAATATTATAAACCCAAGAAATTGGTGAACCCAAGGGGAGAATATTAAAAATCTAATAGATCAAGCAGCCCAAGAGATCCATATTAAAAAGAGAATAGATTAATAAAACGTAGGAATTAATATTTTAAACTAAAAAAACTAAGATATTAATAGCATAATAATCAATAGTTTAAACTCAAAAGATTAATAAACCCAAGGGATTATTAATATTATAAACCAAACTAATGAATAAATGCAAGGGTTTAATATTATAAACCAAAGGAATCGGTGAATCCAAGGGATAAATATTAAAAACATACAAGACCAATAAGGCCAAGGGATCAATATTAGAAACACAAAACATTACTAAATCTTAAGAATAAATTTTTTAAACTAAAAAACCTAAGCAATTAATAAAACCTAATAATTTATATTTTAAATTAAATCGTTTAATAAACCCAAGACATTATTAATATTATAAACCAAAATAAGTAATAAACCCAAGGGTTTAATAGTCTAAACCAAAGTAATTAGTGAACCCAAGGGATAAATATTAGTATTATCAACCAAGAAAATAATAAACCCTAATAATTAATATTTTAAAACTCAAGAGATTAATAAACACTAAGAATTAATATTTTAAAGTCAAGAGATTAATGAACCCAAGGAATTAGTAAACCCAAGGGATTATTAATAATACAAACAAAAATAACTAATAAAGCCAAGGGTTTGATATTACAAACCAAAGGAATTGGTCAACCCAGGGGATAAATATTGAAGACATAAGTGATAAATCAGGTCAAGGGATCAATATTAAAAACACAAGAGATTATAAAACCCTAAGAATTAACATTTTTAACTCAAAAAACTAACAAATTAATAAACTCTAAGAATTAATATTTTTAAGTCAAAAGATTCTGAGACCCAAGTGTGGTTTAATATGATAAACAAAAAGAAGTAATACACCAAAGGATTTTATGTCATAAACCCAAGGAATTGGTGAACCCAATGGATAAATATTAAAAACCTAAGGGATAAATAAGGCGAAGGGATCAATATTAAAAACATAAGAGATTAATAAATTTTGCAAAGTAATATCTTAAATAAAAAAAATATGATAAAATCACATGATTATTAATATTATAAAATCAAAGGAATAATATTAAAACTAAGAGATTAATATTATAGATATCAATTATATAAAAATCTTTAGATAAATTCTATAAACCGTAAAATAAACATGGTTGAGCATGTTTGACTTAAAAATTGAGACAATTATTGTCATAATGTTACGTTAAATGAAGAGTTACCATGGTTTTCCATGCTTGATTTTCATCTCGTGACAATATTTGTCACAATGTGGCATTCGAAAATGGAAGGCCTTGATTTACTATGACTAACTATGATTAACAATGGTAGCCCATAGTTGATTTTCATATAGAGACAATTTTTTTCATAATGTGACATTGGACCATGCATTAATATTAAAATGTATGACTAATATTTAATTCCTAATATTACCAACCCAAAGAATTAGGAAACTCAAGAGATTAATAAACCCTAATAGTTAATATCTTAAACTCAAAACGTAAGAAATGAATAAACCCTAATAATTAATAATTTAAAGTGAAAAGATTAATAAACCGAACGGATTATTAATATTATAAACCAAAAGAATTAATAAACCCAAGGTTTTAATATTATAAACCAAAGGAATTGGTAAAACCAAGGGATAAATATTAATATTATAAACCAAAAAATTCATAAAGAATAAGAATTAATATTTTAAACTCAAGAGATTAATAAACCCTAAGACTTAATATTTTAAACTTAAGAGATTAATAAAACCAAGGGGTCATTAATATTATAAACCAAAATAATAAACCCAAGGGTTTAATATTACAAACCAAAGGAATTGGTGAGACAAAGTGATAAATATTAAAGACCTAAGGGATAAATAAGCCCAAGGGTTCAATATTATAAACACAAGAGATCAATAAACCCGAAGAATCAATATTATGAGGTGAAATATTATAATCCCCAATGTTATAAAATATAAATATTAAACACAATATTATAAACCCTAATATTAAACCCAAATATTATAAACACAATATTAACCCCTAATTATAAACGCTATATATTAAAATCTATAATATAACCCAACATATTACGCCATAGTGAAAATCATAATATTAAAACTCAACAGATTAATAAACCCAAGGGATTCATATTAAAAAGAGAATAGATTAATAAACAATAGGAATTAATATTTTAATACAAATGAATGATAAACTGACATGATTATTAATATTATAAACCGAAGAGAACAATAAACTTTAGGGATTGTTAATATTATAAACCCAATGAATTAAAAATATCAAGGTTTAGTAAACCAAATGGATTGATATTAAAAACCCAAGGAAATAATAAACCCAAGGGATTAATATTAAAAAGGCAATAAATTAGTAAACCCCAATAATTAATATTTTAAACTAAAAATATAGGATATTAATACCACAATAATCAATAGTTTAAACTCAAAAGATTAATAAACCCAAGGGATTATTAATATTATAAACCAAAATAATGAATAAATGTGAGAGTTTAATATTATAAACCAAAGGAATCGGTGAACCCAAGGGATAAATATTAAAAACATACAAGACCAATAAGGCCAAGGGATCAATATTAAAAACACAAAAGATGACTAGACCCTAAGAATACAATTTTTAAACTAAAAAACCTAAGCAATTAATAAACCCTAATAATTAATATTTAAAATTAAACAGTTTAATCAACCCAATAAATTATTAATATTAGAAACAAAAAGAAATAATAAGCCCAAGGATTAATACTATAAACCAATGTAATTGGCGAACCGAAGGGATAAATATTAATATTATCAACCAAGAAAATAATAAACCCTAATAATTAATATTTTAAACTCAAAGTATTAATAAACACTAAGAGTTAATATTTTAAACTCAAGATATTAATATACCGAAGGAATTAATAAACCCAAGGGTTTATTAATATTATAAACAAAAGTAACTAATAAAGCCAATGGTTTGATATTACAAACCAAAGGAATTGGTGAACCGAGGGGATAAATATTAAAGACATAAGTGATCAATAAGGTCAAGGGATCAATATTAAAAACAAAAGAGATTAAAAAACCCTAAGAATTAATATTTTTAACTCAAAAACCTAAGAGATTAATAAACCATAATAATTAATATTTTTAAGTCAAGAGATTTTAAGACCCAAGTGTGGTTTAATATTATAAACAAAAAGAACTAATAAACCAAAGGCTTTTATGTCATAAACCCAAGGAATTGGTGAAGCCAATGGATAAATATTAAAAACCTAAGGGATAAATAAGGCAAAGTGATCAATATGAAAAACATAAGAGATTAATAAATCTTTCCAATTAATATCTTAAACAAAAAAGTATGATAAACTCACACGATCATTAATATTATAAAATCAAAGGAATAATATTAAAACTAAGATATTAATATTATAGATATCATTTATATAAAAATCTTTAGATAAATACTATAAACCGTAAAATAAACATGGTTGAGCATGTTTGACTTAAACATTGAGACAATTATTGTAATAATTCGATGTTGGACGAAGAATGACCATGGTTTTACATGCTTGCTTTTCATATTGTGACAATATTTTTCACAATATGACATTCGGCCATGGAAGACCTTGATTGAATATGACTAACTATGATTAAAAATGGTAGCCCATAGTTGATTTTCATAAAGAGACAATGTTTTTGTAACACCCCCAATTTGTGTGTTGAATTTTTAAAGTTAGACATTTGAACTTTAATCCTAAGGGGGTGGACCCCAAGGGATGAGTGTGGTGTGAATGTATGTGCATATTTTATTTGAGGAAATAAATAAAATGATTGTGCATTTTGACCAAAAAGAGAATTTGAGATCACTTGCCAAATCCATGAGGATGGATAAGGCAACAAATCCCCAAAAATCTTTCAAAAATCCTTGAAAGAAATTAATTTATATTTGAGGAGGAATCTAAATTTCCCCAATGAAGAGGAGTAGTTGGGAAGAGGTGAGAAAAAGCTGGAAAAGCTGAGGAAAAGCTTAAAGCAGCTTTAAAGGATCCCAAGATGGGAAGCCTAGGCTAAACAGGAAAGAAAGCATCCTGCTATTCTGGACGCAGAATTAGAAACATGCTTTGGGGAATTATGAGCTTAAATAAGCTACTCCTAAGCAGATCAGGGGTTGATCTGTGCTAGGAGGTGATCTCAGCTCGGGGGTGAATCCTGGGAGATAAAGAGGATTCTAAGGTTGGGAGGTTGGTCATTTGCAGATTTTGTGGTATGTTCTGAATTCTTGTTACTCTGTTTTATTACAGTATGAATTGGCTACATATAAAAATTGAATTCTATGATAATGAGAAATTTTGGTACTACATTGAACAGAATCTATCCTTAGGCATTCACCTTCCAGATTCTGTGTAGTTGTAGACCAGAAAATCTATATAGTAGAACCTCCAGAAACTCTAAACCAAGGTCGGTTTAAATCTGAAGTTACTTGACCTCCATAGATGATTAATTATTGTTTTTGATCTCTGTAGACACCGGGGATCTTATGTGCTTAGGTATATGCTAGAGAATACATATAGCAGGGCTAAAGTTTCAATGTATAAAAAAAAAAAAAAAGCAAATAAGAGCAGTAGAATGGGACATTGAAGAAATCTCTATGCTATATGATTATTATAACAGTGATAAGTGCATCTATTGCATTGTGTAAAATCATCCTTAATCTTTGGAACCAGTACTACATTAAATGATTTAACTTATTATGAAAGTCTCCTAGTCATGCACTAGAGAATGCATATAGACATATAGCAACTGGACCATATAAATTAAAAGCAATGACTTTATAATACGTATTCCTACTAAACAAAGTATTAAAGCAATACTATTTAAGTGATTCAATATTTAAAAATGATATAGAGCACTTGTATGCCGAATTCATCTCTAACCTTTTTAATTAAGTATTAGGGCAAAAGAGTGAATCTATGTGTAAAGTTTTAATTACCCATAAACTATTGAATGAATACATATACCTCCAAATTGGTGGAGTAAATACGTGGCGCTAAACTCATCTAATCAACTTTGATAAAACGGAGACATGGATAGACAAAGTCTATATATGTATACATAGGAACAAAACCTGTATGTTAGCATGCAATTATAAATCGATATGTTAAAACGATACATCGCCGTGAGCTAGATATGACAGAGAGGAATCTGTGATTTTATCATTATTCCTATGCGATGTTAGAAGTGGGCAACTACTCAGATCTATAATCATTAGTTGTTAAACTACGCTTTAACCCTACGGCAACCATAAATATGGAAACCTAAACCTTACCTCGGTTATAACATTGACCTGGTTAATCATTATATGAAACGACTTAATATGAAATTACAAGACGAGTATACGGCATAAACTTTACTGTCAATAATGAAAAATGATGAAATTTTGCATGGAGTTTCAAAACGACTACACGGGAGTAAGTCGGTTGTTACTTTGCCGGCAACGCACTATGATCAAACTGAAATGATGCAATATGTGACTCTATTCTATTACCGACTACGCCTCCTCGCTATGATTCGGGGAAACTTTGCCACCATTCAATACATTCGGTAGATAGAGTTAACAATGTTAGCATGTAGGCGAATATAAATAATTTTAAAACCCTAACACTGATCTGGAATAAATGAGGATAAGTGAAAATCTGAATGAGTTAACCGGCACCACTGAGAACCATAGATTTACAATAAAACTGCAAAGCACGCTATAGGTTCTCGACGAAAAACGACTGGACACAAATGAAATGGATTGCATAAAATACGTTAGATCTGTGAGCAAGATAGAAAAAAATATATATCTGAATACCGGAATGTTTAAGAACCGTCATGGGTAAACCATAATGACCATCATTCTGCCTTGGGTTCGTTCACTGTCATACGGTGGAAGGAAACAGTTAGTAGCGGAGTTATAGGTTTGTTAGAACTAAAATTATAGTCTGAGCCAGTAGATGCTAAGCAGACCGAGGCCACACATCATAACACAGAACGCCCATCTACTCTCAAATCAACGTTCAAACGAAAAATTTAACCACGGCTAAACATGACCGATTACCTCGCATGGAGACGAACAGCCGGCAAGAGCTCGGCTCTGATACATTTCGACACAGTTGGAGTCGAACGGCGAGACGAATTCAGGGCTTAACTAGGTTAACAAACCATCGATATGCCGCCATGAGATAAGTCCTGGAGGTAAGATATGAAAATAATCACAGAGTTCGAACAAAACATGTAACAATAATGTAAGAGCATAAAGCTAGTCTATTCTGGGGTCGAGCCGAGAGTAGTTGGAACCAAAACTCTCTTTCGACTGCGCTGAATAGGTTAATAGAAAAAAAAGTTATATTACAAGTACGAACTCCAAAATAAAATTAAATCTGTAGCCTGTCGCCCAGAAAACCCAGGATCTCCACCCTCTGCACAAAAGATCCATTGCCGATTCAGATATAGAGGTATACAGAGAAGAAAAATACCAGAACAAATTGAAGAATGAAAGACGACATAATACCACGATGGAACTCGCATACCTCAACTGAGTGCTTCTCCTGTATCAAATCTCACTTCGATCCGCTTCCACCATGAGCGAGCTAGCAACGAAACAATTCTCTCAACAGGAATGAGACCCCAACTGAAGAACGGAGCTGATGAATAGGGCACATGCCGTAGAGTGATAACGAAGGGTAGGATCGTGATCAGTGGAAAGGTTGTGCAAAACCCTAATCCCGTAACCCTAGAAGGGTACAGAATCCCCAGGTCGATTTGGAACAACTCGGCACATCAACAGAGCGTACTCGATGAAGTGAAAAGAGTATAATCCAGGTACTGACATGCACAAAGCAGCTCGCCCAGTACTGTGCCGTTCAGGAGTGCAACGATCACACTACACGTAGCTATGGAATGGGCCTGAATTCGTGTATGGTACTCAAGCGCGGGTAGGGGGCGCCATCCCTGTGTTTCCAAACGATAGCCCTCCTGATACATATCCTCACGTTAAATCAATACATGACAGATCACTGAGGCGTGCCTTCAAAGGCAAAGGGACACCCCACGGCGTTGAAAATCAATACCAGAAAACGAACAAATTTAAAACCACACCACCGAAAGTTGATTTTAGTTCGGCGGGTAGCTGGAAACGAGAAAATGGCGGAGTGCGCTTAATGATCATTAAATTCCGGTCGAAACCAGTCAATCCTGTGGTCGTGGCACAGTGAATGTACACACCTCGGTTAGGTTAGTACCGTGGTGATCTGGCCACCTTTAAACTCTTTACCATCACTTGCTATGAACACGAAACAAAGAAACCGGATACACACAGGTTTTACATGGGTTATTATGATAAGTTAGCACGCATTCCGTGATCTGGTTATCGGAAAGGATTATAGGGTTCACACGTTAACACGAAAGGGCGGTTGTTATAAAATTTTATGTACTTTCCATATGTATACAATTACGCTTGAATCTTTATAAACAAAACAAAAGGGAAACGAAGAAGAATTTATACATATATATGATATGAAAGTTAATAGCGCTATAATGACATACGCGTGGACGCCCATAAATGCCGAGGTGTTTATTTGTATGGAATATATAGTCCTATATATGAATTGTTTATATATATATATATACATGTGGAATATGTGAATTAAGTATCTATATAATTATATAGGTGGGAATATGTACACATATAGGTGAAATAATTCGTTGCATGAAGGTAAGATATATATCTATATATATGGAAGTGCATAGATATGTGAATGGGGACATATTTATTTATATGTAGGTAATGCATAGATATATATATATGTGGGAATAAGTTATCTATGTGTACTTCCTATATATATATATATATATAGATATATATATATATATATATATTTGTTAATATATAAAGATGTGTAAGCCAAAGAGGTATATGTAGGTGGTTAAGAAGACTCTAAGTGGAATGTTAAATGTTTTCTTAGAGACTTGATGAGTAAAGAGAACTTCGCCAAGAGGACATTAGAGTAAAAAATTAGAACTCATTATCACCCTCACTAAGTGAATAAAGAGGAAAAAAAAATAAAAAATTGTGGAACTGGAGGTGTGACAAATGGTATCGGAGCACTGGTTACAAAAATTGGGCTGTCAATTTTGTGCTCATTATGTATTACATAGTTTGTTTTTTTTGAAGTTTTATAAACTCTTGCTAATCTGTGTTGTAAGTGTATACAGTTGAAATGGCTGAAGGTGACGGGATTTATGTGCATCTGCGGGATGAGTTTGCTACTCCAGATCCCAATGCCCCGGTACTGGCTATGTTGCACAGGATGCAACGAGAGTTGGCTGAATTAAGAAGCCAAAATGACATGTTGTCATCAGCCAGTAAGGAGCAGGAAAAGCTCATCAGAGAGCTAACTTCCTGGAACAGCCAGGAAGGCGAAGGTTCTGGAAAGAGAAAGATGGATGAGTCTGATGAGGATGATGCTGCTAGACAGCAGCATAAACAGAAAAGAGAGTTGCAGGGAGAATTTAGAAAGATCAAACCTCCTTCCTATGATGGGGAGAAGGAGGAGGATGCTGAAGCTTGGTTGATGAACATGATCAAGTATTTCCAAGTTTATGAATATGAGAGCAATCTGAAGGCTAGATTAGCTGTGTATCAACTACAAGGAAAAGCTACACTCTGGTGGGAAGAGACAAAAATGGTGCATGCCATTGATGAAAAGACAGTTACTTGGGAAGATTTTCAGACTAAGTTCAAAAGTCATTATTTGAATGAATGTTATTATGACGATAAAGCAAAAGAATTCCATGAGCTTAGGCTAGGGCAGCTCACTATTGATGAGTTTGTCACTAAGTTTACTAATTTACTGAGGTATGTCCCTTACATTAGGGAAGAAAAGGCAAAAGTGCAAAGGTTTTTAAATTGTTTGCCTATTGGGTACAAGGAGAAAATTGAGTTTGACAACCCTAAGACTATGGATGAAGCTGTTAGAAAAGCAAGATTATGCTATCAACAGTTTAAAGGAAAAGCTGAACAAGGGAAGAGTTGGATGAACAAGGGTGAGTTCAAAGGAAAGAGACCAAAACCAGCATATTTAAGGAATTTTGGTAGAGATCATCAAAGGAAAAAGTTTAGCAAACCAAAAGAAAGTCAAACTGCTCAGTCCCAAGTGGCTTCAAAACCAGTAGAAGGGAACAATAGAAAGGAAGGGACAGTCAGAATGAAGGAACCTCTGAAATGTTGGGGCTGTGGAGAACCCCATATGATGAGGGACTGCCCCCATCGAAATATACACCTGATCAACAGAGAGCGAGAGGCAACAACAGTCAATGACATAGCCAGAAATATACCAACTATCAGTGCAGCATTGGAAAATCGACAAGCAGAACATCAAGCAACCATGGTGGAAATGGAGGGTAAGATTTATGAACTACCTATTACTGTTTTGATTGATCCAGGTGCTTCTTTGAGTTACATTAGTCCTGGAATTGTAGAAAAATGTAAAATTAAACCTGAAAAATTTCAGCAGCCATGGTTGGTACAGCTAGCCACTGGAACTAAGAGAAAAGTCACTCATAAGTTGCCCAAAACAGCAATACAATTAAATGGTTGTTCAACAGAAGTAAACTTGAACATATTGCCATTAGGATCCTATGACTTGCTGATAGGAATGGATTGGCTAGAAAAGAAGAAAGCTCTAATGAACTGCTGGGATAAAACCCTGCATTGTGTGGATGAAGAAGGGAAACCTTTTACATTAAAAGGGAAGCCAAAGTCCATTTCTGTAAGACAAATATCAGCCTTACAATTGAAAAGAACAGCTAGAAAAGGATACCAAGTCTATGCAGTGCATGTAGAAGAAATATAACAGCAAACTGAGGAAGAATTGCTGGATGCTATACCAGTCATAAGAGAATTTAAGGAAGTTTTTCCCAAGGAAATTCCTCATCTTCCCCCCAAAAGAGAGATTGATTTTTCAATCGATCTGGTACCAGGAGCAACACCTGTTTCCCGAGCACCTTATCGAATGAGCCCTCCTGAACTAATGGAACTGAAAATGCAATTACAGGAATTGTTAGATAAAGGGTATATAAGACCAAGTGTATCTCCTTGGGGAGCCCCAGTTTTATTCATGAAAAAGAAGGATGGAACTTTTAGGATGTGTATTGACTATCGTCAACTAAACAAATTGACCATTAAGAATAGATATCCACTTCCTAGAATTGATGATCTTTTTTATCAAGTGAGAGGAGCTTCAGTCTTCTCTAAGATAGACCTCAGGACTGGGTATCACCAGCTTAGAATTAAAGAAGAAGACATCAGCAAAACAGCATTTCGAACCAGGTATGGGCATTACGAATTTGTAGTCCTACCTTTTGGTTTGACGAATGGTCCTGCCACCTTTATGTGTCTGATGAACAGTGTGTTGAATAAGTATTTGGACAAATTTGTTCTGGTGTTCATTGATGATATCTTAGTCTATTCTAAAGATGAAGATGAACATAAGGAACATTTGAGAATAGTGTTGCAGACTTTAAAAGAAAACCAGCTGTATGCCAAGTTCAGCAAATGTGAATTTTATAAAGATAAAATTCAATATCTGGGTCATATAATTTCTGAAAAAGGGTTGGCAGTTGACCCTGAAAAGATAAAAGCTATCAAAGAGTGGCCAGTTCCCACTGATGTCTCAGCAGTAAGATCATTTATGGGAATTGTAGGCTATTATCGCATATTTGTGGAGAGATTTTCTGCTATAGCAAATCCCATAACCTCATTACAAAGGAAGGGTGTTAAGTTTGTGTGGACTGAGAAATGTCAAAACAGTTTCGAACAATTGAAACAAAAGCTTATTTCAGCCCCTATATTAAAAATTGCTGATCCTGATAAAGAGTTTGTGGTATGTACAGATGCTTGCAGAAAAGGGCTGGGAGGAGTTCTGTTACAGGAAAATTCAGTCATTGCCTATGAATCTAGGATACTGAAAGTACATGAACAGAATTATAGTGCATATGGTTTGGAGTTTGCAGCTGTTATTCATGCTTTAAAAATGTGGAGGCACTATCTGCTGGGGAAGAAGTTCACCTTGATGACTGATCATATCAGCCTCAAGTATTTTTTCTCCCAAACTGACCTGAATGCAAGACAAGCTAGGTGGTTGTCTTTTCTAAGTGAATTTGATATGGACATAAAACATATCAAGGGGAAAGAAAACAAAGTTGCTGATGCCTTAAGTAGAAATGCTTGTCAACATTTAAACAACATTGGGAGTAGTGCTCAGATGGAGATAGAGGAATTGGTGGTAAAAGCAGCAAATCAAGATCCCAACTATGAAACACTCTTGGTGAAACAGCAGAAAAGGGATAAAACTGATTTCACTAAAAACCAAAAAGGGTTGCTCTATTACAAAAACAGGTTGTATATTCCAAATATAGAGTCATTGAAAAAAGAAATACTAGATGAATATCACAAACAGCCCTATGCAGGACATCCAGGATACCAAAAGATGTTAACAGCCTTGAAGAAGAAGCTGTTCTGGCCAGGAATGAAAAGAGATGTGGCAGAGTATTTAAGTAGGTGTATGGAATGTCAGTTGGTCAAAGTTGAGCATCAACACCCAGCAGGGCTTTTAAATCCCCTGCCAATTGCAGAATGGAAATGGGATACAGTTTCCATGGATTTTATAACAGGACTACCCAAAACCAAATATCAACATGATTCAGTAATGGTAGTAATAGACATTTTAACCAAAGATGCTCACTTTATACCAGTCAAATCTACTTTCGAAACAGCTCAAGTAGCAAATGTTTTCCTGAAGGAGATAGTAAGGCTTCATGGGGTGCCCAAGGTAATTGTCTCAGATCGAGATGCAAAGTTTACAGCCGCATTTTGGAAAGGATTGTTTGGAGGGATGGGTACTAAGCTGAATTTTAGTACTGCCTATCACCCTCAAACTGATGGGCAAACAGAAAGAACAAATCAAATTTTAGAGGATATGCTGAGAATGTACGTGATGGATAGGCCATCAAAATGGGAAGAGTATCTGCATTTAGCTGAGTTTGCCTATAATAATAGCTACCAATCCTCTATTAAGATGAGTTCGTTTGAGGCACTTTATGGGAGAAAGTGTCGCACTCCCTTGAGTTGGAGTCAACCAGAGGATAAACTGGTATTGGGACCAGATGCACTACAAGAGATGGAAAAAATTGTCAAGCAAATACAGAGAAATATCAAGACATCACAAGATCGACAGAAGAGCTATGCTGATAAGAAAAGAGTGCATCGCGAATTCAAAGTAGGGGATCATGTGTATTTGCGCATCAAACCCAAAAAGAGCACACTTTATGCAGGAAGTTGTGCAAAACTGGCTCCCTAGATATTGTGGGCCTTTTGAAGTTTTAGAAAGGGTGGGACCAGTGGCTTACAAGCTGGCCTTACCACCCCATGTTAGAGTGCATAATGTGTTTCATGTTTCATTATTAAAAAGGTATGTGCATGATGCTTCTCACATAGTTGATTGGAATGTTGTACAGGTGGAACCAGAAGGGGAGTTTCTGCCAGAACCGCTTCAAATATTGGAGCCGGAAGAAATTGAATTGAGAAACAGAACAGTGGCCAGAGTAAAGGTGCAGTGGAAGCACTTTACTGCTGAAGAAGCCACCTGGGAAAGGGAAGCCGAAATGATGGAGAAATATCCATTTTTGTTTAAATGAACTTTAGTAGTTGAATAACAACACCGAGGATGGTGTTTATTTTCAGAGGGGGAATATGTAACACCCCCAATTTGTGTGTTGAATTTTTAAAGTTAGACATTTGAACTTTAATCCTAAGGGGGTGGACCCCAAGGGATGAGTGTGGTGTGAATGTATTTGCATATTTTATTTGAGGAAATAAATAAAACGATTATGCATTTTGACCAAAAAGAGAATTTGAGATCACTTGCCAAATCCATGAGGATGGATAAGGCAACAAATCCCCAAAAATCTTTCAAAAAAATCCTTGAAAGAAATTAATTTAGATTTGAGGAGGAATCTAAATTTCCCCAATGAAGAGGAGTAGTTGGGAAGAGGTGAGAAAAAAAAAAAAACTGGAAAAGCTGAGGAAAAGCTTAAAGCAGCTTTAAAGAATCCCAAGATGGGAAGCCTAGGCTAAACAGGAAAGAAAGCATCCTGCTATTCTGGACGCAGAATTAGAAACATGCTTTGGGGAATTATGAGCTTAAATAAGCTGCTCCTAAGCAGATCAGAGGTTGATCTGTGCTAGAAGGTGATCTCCGCTCGGGGGTGAATCCTGGGAGATAAAGAGGATTCTAAGGTTGGGAGGTTGGTCATTTCCAGGTTTTGTGTTATGTTCTGAATTCTTGTTACTCTTTTTTATTTCAGTATGAATTGGCTACATATAAAAATTGAATTGTATGATAATGAGAAATTTTGGTACTACATTGAACATAATCTATCCTTAGGCATTCACCTTCCAGATTCTGTGTAGTTGTAGACCAGAAAATCTATAGAGTAGAACCTCCAGAAACTCTAAACCAAGGTCGGTTTAAATCTGAAGTACTTGACCTCCATAGATGATTAAATTATTGTTGTTGATCTCTGTAGACACCGGGGATCTTATGTGCTTAGGTATATGCTAGAGAATACATATAGCAGGGCTAAAGTTTCATTGTATAAAAAAAATATATAAGCAAATAAGAGCAGTAGAATGGGACATTGAAGAAATCTCTATGCTATATGATTATTATAACAGTGATAAGTGTATCTATTTCATTGTGTAAAATCATCTTTAATCTTTGGAACCAGTACTATATTAAATGATTTGACTTATTATGAAAGTCTCCTACTCATGCACTAGAGAATGCATATAGACACATAGCAACTGGACCATATAAATTAAAAGCAATGACTTTATAATACGTATTCCTACTAAACAAAGTATTAAAGCAATACTATTTAAGTGATTCAATATTTAAAAATAATATAGAACACTTGTATGCCGAATTCATCTCTAACCTTTTTAATTAAGTATTAGGGCAAAAGAATGAATCTATGTGTAAAGTTTTAATTACCCATAAACTATCGAATGAATACATATACCTCCAAATTGGTGGAGTAAATACGTGGCGCTAAACTCATCTAATCAACTTTGATAAAAAGGAGACATGGATAGACAAAGTCTATATATGTATACATAGGAACAAAACCGTATGTTAGCATGCAAATATAAATCGATATGTAAAACGATACATCGCCGCGAGCTAGATATGACAGAGAGGAATCTGTGATTTTATCATTATTCCTATGCGATATTAGAAGTGGGCAACTATTCAGATCTATAATCATTAGTTGTTAAACTACGCTTTAACCCTACGGCAACCATAAATATGGAAATCTAAACCTTACCTCGGTTATAACATTGACCTGGTTAATCATTATATAAAACGACTTAATATGAAATTTCAAGACGAGTATACGGCATAAACGTTACTGTCAATAATGAAAAATGATGGAATTTTGCATGGAGTTGCGAAACGACTACACGGGAGTAAGTCGGTTGTTACTCTGCCGGCAACGCACTATGATCAAACTGAAATGATGCAATATGTGACTCTATTCTATTACCGACCGCGCCTCCTTGCTATGATTCGGGGAAACTTTGCCACCATTCAATACATTCGGTAGATAGAGTTAACAATGTTAGCATGTAGGCGAATATAAATAATTTTAAAACCCTAACACTGATCTGGAATAAATGAGGATAAGTGAAAATCTGAATGAGTTAACCGGCACCACTGAGAACCATAGATTTACAATAAAACTGCAAAGCACGCTATAGGTTCTCGACGAAAAACGACTGGACACAAATGAAATGGATTGCATAAAATACGTTAGATCTGTGAGCAAGATAGAAAAAAATATATATCTGAATACCGGAATGTTTAAGAACCGTCATGGGTAAACCATAATGACCATCATTCTGCCTTGGGTTCGTTCACTGTCATACGGTGGAAGGAAACAGTTAGTAGCGGAGTTATAGGTTTGTTAGAACTAAAATTATAGTCTGAGCCAGTAGATGCTAAGCAGACCGAGGCCACACATCATAACACAGAACGCCCATCTACTCTCAAATCAACGTTCAAACGAAAAATTTAACCACGGCTAAACATGACCGATTACCTCGCATGGAGACGAACAGCCGGCAAGAGCTCGGCTCTGATACATTTCGACACAGTTGGAGTCGAACGGCGAGACGAATTCAGGGCTTAACTAGGTTAACAAACCATCGATATGCCGCCATGAGATAAGTCCTGGAGGTAAGATATGAAAATAATCACAGAGTTCGAACAAAACATGTAACAATAATGTAAGAGCATAAAGCTAGTCTATTCTGGGGTCGAGCCGAGAGTAGTTGGAACCAAAACTCTCTTTCGACTGCGCTGAATAGGTTAATAGAAAAAAAAGTTATATTACAAGTACGAACTCCAAAATAAAATTAAATCTGTAGCCTGTCGCCCAGAAAACCCAGGATCTCCACCCTCTGCACAAAAGATCCATTGCCGATTCAGATATAGAGGTATACAGAGAAGAAAAATACCAGAACAAATTGAAGAATGAAAGACGACATAATACCACGATGGAACTCGCATACCTCAACTGAGTGCTTCTCCTGTATCAAATCTCACTTCGATCCGCTTCCACCATGAGCGAGCTAGCAACGAAACAATTCCCTCAACAGGAACGAGACCCAACTGAGAAACGGAGCGGATAAATAGGGCACATGCCGTAGAGTGATAATGAAGGGTAGGGCCGCGATCAGTCGAAAGGCTGTGCAAAACCCTAATCCCGTAACCCTAGAAGGGTACAGGATCCCCAGGTCGATTTGGAAAAACTCGGCACATCGACAGAGCGTACTCGATGAAGTGAAAAGAGTATAAACCAGGTACTAACCTGCACAAAGCAGCTCGCCCAGTACTGTGCCGTTCAGGAGTGCAACGATCACACTACACGTAGCTATGGAATGGGCCTAAATTCGTGTATGGTACTCAAGCGCGGGTAGGAGGCGCCATCCCTGCGGTTTCAAACGATAGCCCTCCTGATACATATCCTCACGTTAAATCAATACATAACAGATCACTGAGGCGTGCCTACAAAGGCAAAGGGACACCCCACGGCGATGAAAATCAATACCAGAAAACGAACAAATTTAAAACCACACCACCGAAAGTTGATTTTAGTTCGGCGGGTAGCTGGAAACGAGAAAATGGCGGAGTGCGCTTAATGATCATTAAATTCCGGTCGAAATCAGTCAATCCTGTGGTCGTGGCACCGTGAATGTCCACACCTCGGTTAGGTTAGTACCGTGGTGATCTGGTCACCTTTAAACTCTTTACCATCACCTGCTATGAACACGAAACCAAGAAACCGGGTACACACAGGTTTTGCATAAGTTATTATGATAAGTTAGCACGCATTCCATGATCTGGTTATCGGAAAGGATTATAGGGTTGACACGTTAAAACGAACGGACGGTTGTTATAAAATTTTATTTACTTGCCATATGTATACAGTTACGCTCGAATCTTTATAAACAAAAAAAAAAAAAAAAAACGAAGAAGAATTTATGCATATATATGATACGAAATTCAATAGCGCTATAATGACATATGCGTGGATGCCCATAAACGCCGAGGTGTTTATTTGTATGGAATAGATAGTCCTATATGTGAATTGTTTATATATAGATATATATACATGTGGAATAGGTGAAATAAGTATCTATGTAATTATATATGTGGGAATATGTATACATATAGGTGAAATAATTCGTTGCATGGAGGTAAGATATATATATCTATATATATGGAAGTGCATAGATATGTGAATTGGGACATATTTATTTATATGTAGGTAATGCATAGATATATATATATATATGTGGGAATAAGTTATCTATGTGTAGTTCCTATATATATATATATATATATATTTGTTAAAATATAAAGATGTGTAAGCCAAAGAGGTATATGTAGGTGGTTAAGAAGACTCTAAGTGGAATGTTAAATGTTTTCTTAGAGACTAGATGAGTAAAGAGAACTTCGCCAAGAGGACATTAGAGTTAAAAATTAGAATTCATTATCACCCTCACTAAGTGAGTAAAGAGGAAAAAAAATAAAAAAATAAAAAATTGTGGAACTGGAGGTGTGACATATATATATATATATATATATATATATGGATTTTAAATCTTTATTTTTTTCACTGAAATTCCATGAGTGTATAGTGGATAATTATATTTTTAATTTTTGAAAATAGATATTCAAACCACATGAAATTTGATCATGTAAATTTTATTTCTTTTATATTCTATTTTTCCTTTTTCATTAAACCACATTCTAAAAATATAATTAAAAATTAGATAAAAAATATTATTTTTTGGTTGGCCACTCAAGGGGATTTAACTTTGAGTCTCATGTTTTAACATGATACTTCATCACAAGGTGATTTTCAGATGAGTTACATTCCATGCACTAAAATTATTTATTTTTTTAAATATGTGAAAAAATTTAAATTACTTCAACTGAGCTTTGATATAAATTTGCAAGAAATTAAATACAATATAGCTATAAAAGAAAATTTAATATGTTTTCAATTGTTATATATATATATATATATATATATACAAATTCATCCATTTATGCATTTTAATCTTTCATTCTTTTCTCTCTGAATGAAAAATCAAAATTTTGATTCTTGTATATGTCTTAGAGTCACATCTCAATTTTCTTTTCACTCTTGAAGAAATATATCAAAGAGATAAGTAAAAATAATTTAATTATTTCTTATATAAAATTTTAGTATTTAAATCTGTTCTTATTGTAAAAAAACTTTCTACAAATACTGTAATATATATATATATATATATATATATATATATATATATATATATATATATATATGTAGATTAATATTTTTTTTTATTAATTTATTATTAGGTATATGGTTTATCTTCCTCACTTAATAGAGATATATGTAAATAAATTGTGAAGGAGTTTGAAAGAGTACTCTAGCATAAACTTTAATAAACCTAAAAATCCATTGTCAAGCGCCTATAGTCACCCATATCGGAGACTGACTTAGCACACCCGAATGGCCCATCACTATAGGTTTGTGGTGCGTCTGACTCATTTCATCTCATCGATTTTCTTAATCTAAAACTATGTGATTATATACTACACCTCACTTTTTATATTTCACTCATTTCATCTCATCGATTTTCTTAATCTAAAACTATATTATTATATATGACACATCACTTTTTATATTTCACGATCATTAAAATTAATAAGTTCAACACTTATTGAAGTGCGTAGATAATAATTCCATAAAATTATGCCTTAACATAACCAATATGCAAATGATATGAATGAAATTAATATTATAGAATCAACTACCTAATTGGCCTAACAATTGTCAAATATTCAAATGTGTTACAATCAATTGAACTCTAATCTCGTATAACAATTTAAATTATAAGCGCACACAATTCATTAAAACCTATCACCAAATTTCCTATTTCATTTACAATCATTGATCGCAACTTTGTCATAGATCAAAATTGTTTCACTTGATAGAAATAGTAAGTACTCTTGTATGCATGCAATGTATGAAGAGTTAAATTAAGTGAAGGAAAGCAAGTTAGGTCTAATTAAGTCTAATATTAAAAGTCAAGTGAGTCAAAGCTAAAAAGGTAATGCCTTGTCAAGAAAAGATAAGTGAAGGAAAAGAAAAATGTCAATTTATGTTAAAGTGAAGTTCAAAAATTTTAGTTAAAGTGTCAAGTCATAGTTTGAATGAAGAAAATAAAGTTAGAGTTTGCATGATTCGATATTTAGAAAGTTGAGTGCTTATATACTCATGGTTGGGTCATTGTAATGTGAAGTAAGAAGACAGAATAACAACAATTCAGTGGATGTATATGAGACAATAATTAATGAATATAACTTATTTATTCATGAAGCTTGTGTACTTATTTGTCTTGAGTTTGAAATTTTATCTTTGCATCTAAATAACAAGTGGTATCGGAGCAAGGTTTAGAAAGGTTTCAAAGCACCAAACAATCTCAGAATGTCATGAGCTACTTCCAGTAAGATCCTTGGTTATTATGAGTAGTCTACAAATCAAAGTTTTCATCCATTGGTCCATAAGTATAAAATAGTGCTCGTTGAGAGTTTGTAAACCCAACTATTAAAATATTAGGGTGAGTAGGCTATAGAGCCACTACCACTAACCAAAGAAGGAGTCTCCATTGTAATTTTTAGCCATGAGCCTCCATAATAATATGCATAGAAGAGCTTAGAAAACTTGCTAGTTGTTGTTGAGAGCCACCATTAAAGTGAAGGCTAAAATGTTTATTTTTAAAGATAATAAAGTGTATGTGATGTTAATTTCTACAAGGCTAACACAATAAGGAAAGAAGGTAGAAGACAAAAGAAATACTACAACCATGTGTCACAAAGTAAGAATGAAGCAAACTGAGAAAATAAATTGAGAGGAAGAGCCAAAGTATTTTGAAGATCTCATAGAGTTTCCCTCCACAGCCGAGGCATCTAAAAGACATGTAGACGAAGTAGAAAAAATTGAGGATGAACGGATCAGGATAAATCCGGTAACACTTCCAAAATTTACTAGTAAGCATTTTATTTTTTAGGGACTATCAAAATGAAAAAAATTCTTCGATATAAAGAGCTAATTAAGTATCGGTCTAATAAACCATGTGATGAAGTATGTTATATCTTAGTATTGGATCTTATAAGCCATGCATTGGATGAGAAGTCCTTGTGTAAGTTATCAAAATATACATCTTCCTAGGAAGAATGGAAGATCCTGGAAGTAGAATTTGGTATAAAGGAACTGGCATAAAGCAACAAATTATGTTACAGCCTATTGAAGAATCAATAGAAAGTTAACTGCAGTTATCAGATTAAATGAGCAAGACTCTAGAAGGAAAACAGAGCTTGGAGAATCCCACCCAAATGTGGATGGTGGTCATAAAGACTATAAAAGTGAAACCCATCATGTAGACATGCATATGGATGAAGAAGACACAAAATATTGCAGAGTGAGAAGTTGAAGCCCCTATGTGTGAGGTAGAGTAAGAACATATAAATTCTCGAGAACACCACTGTAACATGGATGGTGAAGATGATGACGAATCCCACTCTAATGAGACACATGTGGATGGTTACTGAAATGTGAGTAGTGAATTGGTGAATCCAACGATAGTCCTTGTTGATGATGGTGAAGCTTCCAATAAATAAGTGAATAACATGTGTGATATAGTTCGTATGATTGTAGTTTATGATGGCCTCTTTGCATTAGAGTTTGAAGCATTTAAGTTTGAGAATAACAAAGACAATTTTTCATATGAAGTAATGGTTCGTAGAGTTGAATGTGCATCTCTTATGAATCCAGCAAGAAATGATGAACTTGGTGAATTTGAATTTGTTAATGAGCACATGCATGCTCATATATATAACCACAAAGTGGATGAAAATTATGTTGATGAAATAATTTGTTGTCTCTTTTTTGAAACAAGGATTGATTGTGGAAATATGGAAAGTGCCATGTTTGATGAAGAATTGAAGGTTGAAGCTACCGTGATGTAGCAACAAGTTGTAACAACCCTAGTCAAAAATCCATGTAAAATTTAATAAAGGTAAAATAATACCTTGGTCATGGGACACTTATTCCAAGTTGAATGTTGTGCAAAAACATCCTAGTGGGTGTTCATTTTGGTTTATTAATGGTTATGGAAATTTGTAAAGGAAATGGCAAAGGATTTGGAAAGGCATGAGGCATTTATTGGCATTTTATTTATGAAAATAATGGAAAACTAGAGAAAAGGGAGGTGAAAGGTCATAGGTTGCATGTAAGGAGGAAAATGAAGGAAAATAATGGAAAAATGAAGAAATTAGAGGCCTCATTGATAAAAAGGCTTATGAGGATCAATTGGTAGCTTTTGCACAAACTATTTTTAGTTTAGTTTTGGAGCTCTCATTCTATTCTCTCTCTCATACTCATGGAATCTTTGAGTTTTATTAGAGCACTCTTCGAGGACTGTGGCATACTTTGGATTTGGAGAAAGAAAGAAAAGGAAAAGCAAGAAAGCGCAAGAGGAAAATGAGATCGATAGCTATAGCGGGTTTTTATTGGAGGTACTGAGTTTCATGTATGGTTTTGTTACAATTTTTGGCATGCATGGCATATGCATGTGGTTATTTGGTTATGATTTTTCAATTTCATGGGGGATTGCATGGATTGACAGTGGTTTTCACTAGCCTTGCTATTTCCTGGATAGCCATATTTTTATGGGTTTCACTTTGTTTTCTGGTAGGTTTTATTGTGCCTTTGGTTGTGGGTTGAGTTATTAGTTCCTAGAAGCCTTGGTTGGACAAATGCTCAAGAAGCCCTTGGTGGGTTGATTTACTAGTCTTGGACACCTTGGTTGGAGAAATGCTCTGGAGGCCCGACAACAACTATGTGTTGAGTTACTAGTCCTGGAGGCCCTGGTTGGAAAAAACACGTTGGAGCCTCAGACGACTTGGGTAGAGACCAATATGGTGATGGTTAGTGATGTTCGACCGTGAAGTGGAATAACTGATTGAGGGTTGAGGTGGTTTGGCCTCTCGAATCCCTGGTTTAGTTTTGATTGATTTTTTTTATGACATCACACATTCATGCTTGGAATATGGCATGAAGGTGACTGGCAGAAAGAAATATTTGGTTCATCCTAGCTTATGGTCAAGTGGTTCACGGAAGTCCCATACCTAGTTAGCCTATGCCATCATCAATGAGAGCCTTTTATCCTTGGTATTTTATAGATAAATATACTTGTTTATATGTGGCTTATATAATTTCTATATCCTTATATTTCTGTTGGTTATATGTTGGTTATGATTGAGTTTTATGAAAATGATAATGTATGGCTTTCATCATGTTTTGGTTAATCACAGAATTTACAATGACTATATGGCTTAATAGATGGTAATGCAGTTACTATGATGGGGCATCAATGCTTCTTAGTGATTCTCAGATAATTGTGAGACCCTTATGTTCATGTCTATTTTTTTAACCTGTAGAATGCATATTTGTTACATGTTTGATGAAATGGTTGTATTAGGGGTCCACTCAAGTCCTTGTTCGAGTATTTACATTTTTATCATTATTTTGATGTTAATTTTAATTTATATAAGATCCATGGAATTTTGGGCAATGGCATGAGTCCTGGATCTAAAAAAGTGGCTCAGAATCTGGAGTCGTTGGCACAAAAAACCTCGAAAAGTCCATAGTCACAGGCATGCCTTGTTATAGGAGAAATTGGAGGCTCTAAGACACAAGCATGCCCGTGTCAAGGGAGCGATTAAGGCTTTGATGAAGAAAAATATTATTTTTTCTCAAGGGTTGGTCACCTGAATGGGTTGGATGGCTCTTGGGGGGTTTTTTGCATGTGGAGAAGGTCAGGATGATTGTGTTCTGTCGGTTCCACTTTCTTAACTGATATTTAGGGAGTTGAATAATATCATAGTAACTCTTCGTCACATGTTTTCCCCAGTTGGCCGGTTACTTGGGTAGATGTGGAAGGAGGGTGTTATAGAGTGGTATGATAGCATGGCTCTATTCTCCTTGGGTGATGTCTAGTTTATGTTCCCCTTGGATGGATTTGTTGTCGTATGTACATGTCGGTTGCATATAGGTCCTTGTGCTTGTGATCTATGTGCTTGTTGTGTATGCATGGAATTGGTCATGATTGTAGTGGTGTCTCCATGTGAAATTTGATGGTGTCATTGTTGAATGTATTTGTTGTGACTTTATGTCAATCGTGCAACAATTATGTGTATCATTTGATAACACGTATGTCAGTCATGCATCTATTATGCTGGTCGTGCATCGATTATTTTACATTAGTTGAAGGAAATGTTGGAAAAGGGATACATTAGTGCATGTGTATCACGATGGGGCACACAAGTATTATTTGTGAAGAAGAAGGATGGTACTCTCAGATTGTTCATTCATTACATGCAATTGAACAAGGTGACCATTAATAATAAGTATCCATTATTGAGGATTGATGATTTGTTCTATCAATTGAAGGGAAAAATAATGTTATCAAAGATTGATCTGAGATTAGGATATCATGTGAGATTATACTATTGACTATTAACATTTCTCCTAAGGGTTGCAGAACTAGGGTTCATAGATAAACTTGTATTCTATGGTTTCAAAACCTTATTGTCTCCTTCAAGGGGGTTTCTTAAGCCCTTCACAAAGACTTCCTTTCGCTAACCAGATGGATTGTTTCTTTCACCCATGTATGGAAACATACTTTGCAAATCATATTGTAATAGATTCATAAGATGATATTATTGGTATTGACTACACCTTATTTGGAGACATAGTTTTTATTTTAGGGGTTTGTACCTTTCTATTATATGTGGTTGGTGATGTGAATACTACGCACCTTCTACTAAAGATTCATAATAACTCTAACAAGCCTATGGATTCTTGTTTATAAAGGGATACCCCTCTAAGCTCACCTCATTGGATTCTTTGTTTGTTCATGCTAATTTTTTTTTCTCAAATTTCCTTCTCCAAGGGGTTGAGACTATTTACTTTATTTATTGAGACTCAGAAAACATGCTTTCAAGTCAAGAATATAATACAAAGTTGGGATTGCCTCTAGGATTTTAAAATTCATAGGGTGGTTGGCTTGGATTGGATCCACCTTTCTTAGGCTATATCATGTCTACTACTTTACCTTCCTTTAGCTCAAAAAATTAGAACACATTAGTAAGTGTTTCTTCCTCTTTTTTCTTTGTGATGATATATCTCTCCATATGCAAATCAATGCCTTGAAAAACGAGGCTTCTTAGTGATGAAATGGCGCGATTTGATCAGAATATTTATTCTTATTGTAGTTTGTAGGAGGTTCTTGATCCCACCATTTATTCCTATTTAAGTCTTTTAATCGAGGTTGAAGTAGCTAAGGGGGTTGAGTTTCTGACGAATCCATGGAGGATGCATGGACTACAACTTGCCCGAGGTCCCCAATCCTGCCTGTTCTTCCTATTGAAATTGAAGCATTTTTTTCCCAGTTGAAGGATATGAGGGGGAGTTGAGCGAGTTGAGTCACAAGAATAGTCAAGGAGGATGTAGGGACTACAACTTACTCGAGTTTCTTCATCCCGTCGATTCTTCCTATTTAAATTGAATCATTTTCATCTCTGTTAAAGGAGTGGAGATGGGTTGAATTGTATGTACAGTCAAGGAGGATGCGGGGACTTCGTTTAAGGGGACATGATAATGACTGGGTTAACTGGAATTTATTTTTATTTTAGTTCATAAGAGGTTTAGGTTTATAATACTTTGATCTATGACATATTTGCATGCCATCAATGGGTGTGCGATTGGGGAATTTCCCATTCCAAAGTTTCCTCGAGTGCCATCGTGCCACTATACAACATGGTATACGGGATGAATATTGAGCCCCAATTGAGGAGTGTCGATCTCATCGATCATATAAAAAACCATCATTTTCAAAATTCCTCGTTTGTGAATTCAATCACTTGCTAAGAAACATAATGAGAGGTGTTAGCTTATTAATTCCCCTTTCGAAGGCCGTTGCAATATTATATTTTTCAGGTGCACTAATGTGGTATTATTAGCATGAGAAATGAATAGAGCTTTCACTCAAAGAGTTTGATATGAGACAACTCTCCTATCTGCCCTTATTACTTGAGACAGTAAGAGTTGGGAGTAAACATATATTACTCAATCTCGAATTGGAGGGTCTTGTTCAAAGCAACGATGATAAAAACCTCTGTGATTTGGATGAGATCATTACTCATTTCTAGTTCTCCCAAATATGAATGGGGACGTCATCTGGAAAGACCAAAACCTACCATTAGTGGCATTAAGGTGCACCCTTTAGAAAGTCAGAGGTTTTGTCATTTAGAGTTTTTTCGAGAAAAATATTAATGGGTCCCTGTAATTCTCAAGACGAATCTATTTTTGAATACCAAGCTTTAAACAATAATGACATGCTTCGTATCAAAGGAAAGTGGACATTTTGGATCACACATCCATAATATATTTGGCAGATAACTTGCTTGCTCCAATACCAATGGCACAAGACTCATTCATTAGTTGGGAACTTTCTTTGCCAATAGATAAGGAAACAACTATCGATATCACGGTCATTCGCCATCATTTAAAATCACCTATGGGGCAGAAAGACTCAGAGCTATGGTGGGAAGTGATTTTTGGGCTTATATATTGCAATTAATTGGATGTCGACCTTTGTTCTTAAATTGATTTGTCATTTCCATATTTGTTTTGGGTTTCCTCTTGCTACAGAGTGCAGGGCTAGGTGTACATAGGATAAAATATTGCGCCTTCCGCTTTGGTTCATATTTCAAGGGCCTAGTTTTTACTGGTGAGTAAATTTCCTGCCTTTACAATTGATTGAAGTAATAAATACAAGCTAATGTAAAAAATTTATATGCACCGAGAGATTTCTAGGGTTGGGAAGTTTATGTATTATGTAATATTGTGTTGGTGTATATTATTTAGATTTCATTTTCTCCCTCATCCTTTCTCCTCTATCTTTTCAACCAATTTTATCTGATTGGATCTCTCATGAAAACCTTTTTTTTCTAGAACTTCTACTAGTTTTCGAACAAAGTATTTCCTTGGGTGTGTGCCATTAACATTTTGGGTATATTGTAGTGCATCGAGGTGATGTTGTACATATCCAAGGTTTTTAGATGTTTCTTTATGAAGATTGTATTCAATTTGACAAGTACCATAAAAGCTTGCATCTATCTAGATTTAATGAACATGGTGCATAAGCCTTAAATCTACTTGCAAAATTTTAGGCCATTCTTTTATTAGCTTAGCTAGGTTTGGATTGGCTTTCCTTTAAAATTTATTTCCTCTTAGGTTATGATGCAAGAAAAATTGGTGGTAGTTTCTTCTTATTTGATTGGAGGATTTACCATTCAATATGTAGGTGGTTTTGTGTTGTAGATGCAAAACATGTATGTCCTTTTCTCCTCCAATATATTTAAGCTCAAATGTCATATTTGTAATGTTCATTAGAAACCTATAATTTATTACAAATCACATTTAACTTGTCTATATATCATTTAGCTTATCATCTATTAAAATTTCAAATATAGAAGAAATGCTTCAACAATTTTTTTTTATACCCCATGGGATAAAATATTGTTATATTGTTGTTTTGAATGGAGCAGTTTGATCCATCCACTTCTTCCTGTTGCAGTTTTTAGGAGGTTATTGATCCCACCATTTCTTCCTATTTAAGTCTTTTAATCCAGGTTGAAGGAGCTAAGGAGGTTAAGTTACAGACGAAGCCAAGGAGGATGCATGGAATACAACTTGCTCGAGGTTCCCGATCCTACTTTTTCTTCCTGTTGAAATTGAAGACTTTTTATCCCAATTGAAGGAGATGAGGGGGAGCTGAGTGGGTTGAGTCACATGAATAGTCAAGGAGGATGCAAGGATTGCAACTTACTTGAGTTTCTTCATCTCATCGATTCTTCCTATATAAATTGAATCCTTTTCATACCAGTTGAAGGAGTGGAGAGGGGTTGAGTTGTATGTGAAATCAAGGAGGATGCAGGAATTGAGGTTAAGGAGGATGATAATGATTGGGTTAACTGGGTAATGATGAAATTCAACCTAGCCATATATGCAAGGTCTCTTCTCTTCATGAAGTCGAATTACATCTACTTTCATCCACACATGTTAATTATTACAATGAGAAAGGAAAATATTGAGAGATGATGTAGTCAAAAGGGATTATTATTGGCAGATCCCATGTTTCAACCATTCAAACAGTGAACAATTTTAGAGAGGGTGTACTCAAGGAGGATAATTCTAGGCAATGTTTTTATCTCATCCATACAAATGACAACCAATAGATATATATGGTTACTAAAGGAAAACAACAATTTATTACAAAGGGGGCACCATATTGAACTATTTCTAGTAGGTTGGAACTTCATAATAAGAAAATAAAAATAAAAATCGAGAAGCGGTGACATGGTGTTGTGTTGACTTGTTTCTCCTACATTTAATGCATTATCATGAGCATTACGTTCTAAAACAACACATATTTTAGAAGACATGCACCTCACTAAAGATACTTTCAACATATTTCTCAATTAAAGGAAAAACATTAGCTACGAATTGTTTTGAGTAGGTCTGTACTTTCAACAAACCTAGTTTTGAAAGAGAGAAAATTAACTAGAGAGGAATTGTGACATCCAAAATGATCTAGCACACAAGTCTTTAACCCATAATTTGATCCTCTTCTCTTTCCTCGACTACATTATCTCTCCTCCTATCCTATTCTATAAAGGACAGGTGAATGTCCTCATTCTAGAGGGTTGAATTACTTACAAAGGTGTCAAGAGCTTCTCATCACCTACCCTCATCCATTTTAGACTTGAGAGAACTTCCACTACTGCATGTAAGAGCTTCTCATCACCTACCCTTATCCATTTTAGACTTGAAAGCAGTTCCACTACTTCATGTAAGAGCTTCGTTCACATATCAAATGGATTCTAATATGCTTATTTTATAGCTCTTTGAGCTCATGTGGTTGCTTTGTATAGGTTATCATGCTACAAGTATTGTGTTATCATTAAAGTGCACTTATTTAAAGTTTACTTTCATATAAAGTGCATATTCTTTTCTTCTTTTCCATCTAATCACTACACGTATTTTAATTAGGAAACTCATCACATCCCTCTATAATATAATTTGTACTTTAATCTTTATCCTCTTTAAAACTCTAAAAAAAAACATTTTATGTTGGATTATTTTAAAATTACACCTAAATTATGCACAAACATAAAATAATCCTCATGAATAAAAAAATAGTAATGCTCTATTTATAAAACCAATAAATGATTAAACAACCATAAAAATTATATCACTAATCCACATAACAATTATATCACTCTAAAAAATTTTATTTGAAGGTCGAGTAATATTTTGTTTTAAAATCATAAATTATTATTTTAGTTTAGTTTTTATATCACTCTAAAATTTTTTTTTAAGGCCGACTAATATATTTTTTTTAAATCCTAAATTATTATTTTAGTTTAAAAATTAAAATTATTTTAATTATGATAAGTTATAAATTAAGACTAAGTCCGACTAATATTTCTCTTTAAAATCCTAAATTATTATTTTAGTTTAAAAATTAAACCTATTTTAATTAAAACTATTAGAAATTAAAACAATTCGTTTGAGCGGAAAAATGACCAAAACTAATAGAAATTAAAACAATTCATTCGAGCGGAAAAATGACGAAAAATAAGAGGGGAAGTAGACATGGTGAAGGTTAGAGGCAAGCAGGTCTAAAGAGGAGCATGGTTTCCCTCTCGAATCCAGGACAAGGCCAATCTCACCTCCAGTGACAGGTCCAACCTTGCCTGGCCTCTAGTGATAGGGCCAACCTCGCCTCCTTTTGCAGGGGTTTTGGTAAGGCTAGCCTTGCCTTTTGCCTCCATTTTCAGGGTTTTTGATAGGGCTAGCATTGCTGCTTGCTTCCATTTGCAGGGGTTTTTAGGGACAATGCCAACCTCACCTCGTGTGACAGGGCCAACCTCACCATTTTTGTAGGGGTTTCGATAGGTCTAGCCTTTCCTCTTTCCTCCATTTGTAGGGGTTTTTATAGGGCTAGCCTTGCCTATTGCCTCCATTTGCAGGGGTTTTTAGGCTCTTTGTAATGCCTCTAGAATTTACCACTGTGTCTAACAAATTGTGGAGCATAAGCTTCTAAGGAGGAAATGCCAGGAACATTTCAGAGCTTAGCCCCTTTGATTGGATGATTACCAATGAGACAGAGCTAAGAAATGCATAAAATCTTAGGTTTTTGTCTATGGTAGGTTCATATAACATCAAGTGGACAATGGATTCACAAATTTTGGTCGCTCTTCTGATATTCGTTATGGTGGATGTATCATGAAGGGATATAGCCCTAGATGTGACTTTCATGTCGCTGATTTTGGAGATCTTAAAGGTTCCGTGTGCACTGAGTTATGGAGAGAAATCACTACACTTGAAATGTTTGTCGTGATTGATGCTAAGATTTTAATTGTTGATCTTGCTAAGGTAGAATTTACAATGCAGGAAGGAAGTATTGGATTATGTTGGATCTTGCAAATTCGTGTCGAGAGATGTACAACGAGAAGCATCAAAGGTACACAAGTGTATTTTATATGTTCTTCTGCTGGCCTCTGTTTTATTTTCTATATTTATGTGTTATGTTATCTAATATTTTTGAATGTCGGATATCGGGTTTGTAATTAGAAGATCCTGTGGCCTTTTTCTATTTCTATTTTAAGATAGAAATAGTTTAGTTTCTGGAAATTGTAATTGGTGGTAGTTCCACATGGAAAGTTTGGGATTAAATGTATTTTTCTTCGATTTGGTGTTATCTCCATCCTTTTTTAGTTTCTCACAATTATAATAGGCAATAGTTCCACATGGAAATTTTGGGATTAAATGTGTTGTTGCTCGATTGAACATTGTCTACTTGTTTTGGTCTGTTCATTTCAAATGTTGAAATCTACAAGAATAATCTTAACATATGCTATATAGATATGAAAATACTATACAGGGTTTAATATCATAGGCTGCAAACAGTTTCCAGTGGGGCTTGTTGTAATTTTCAAGATGACTCCATTTACATAGCTTTATTTCCTTTAATTGTGTGATCTAACATTATGCTATGAGTGAAGATTTCAATTTGTCTTTTGTGCAATTTTGCAATAATTTTGATCCAACTTTGAACTCATGTTTAAGTTTGAACCCGCAACGCATGTGAGTCACTAAGTAACATATACTTGTCTTCCTCAGTCATAAATTATAGAACGATTGAAATTTTGTTAATAGTTTTGGAGACCTTGACCTTCTTAATGTGAGAAATAACCTTTTGAGTTTAGTCCCAACCGTATGAAATTAATTTTTAAATAAAAACAAATTATGTTTTTGTTTAGTCATTCTGCAAAGTTCCCTCAAGCTGGATGCCCTGCTGAAATTCAACACAATGTGTGTCTTATTAGACATGGACGTGCACCTATTTCAGGGATTGTGGGAACCAATGATATAGGCATGTTGACTTGCAACAGTTCGATTCAAGTTATATTGTTGTGCATAACATCATGTAGGCTTTGTCATATCTTGGTTCTTGGATTATACCATCCTAAACCTCTAGTCTCAAAAAATAGGCCAGAACTGGATGCCCTGCTGAAATTCAACACAATGTGTGTCTTATTAGACATGGACATGCACCTATTTCAGGGATTGTGGGCACCTATGATATAGGCATATTATACTGAGCCTGAATATATACCATACTCTTCCATTAATTTTGTAAGCAACACATTGTTAAGAGGAAGATAATTGTTAGTTGGAATGATTAACAAGTCATAAAAAATAATGTTGAGAGATAGTTAAAGCCATCCGGGTGGTTGTTGTAAATATTCTAAATTTTTTATTGTCGTACGTAATAGATATCGCCATTACAATGACAATGATGAATACTCATTCCAGTAATAATTTGTATGTCTAGTATTTCGTCCTCGTCCTAATCCAAAATAAATTGAAACTCATCTCACTAATGGTAAACTAAAAATCATCTCACTAACTGCTCACTGCAATTAAGAAGGAGATTAATAAACTTGTAAAGGATGAGGAAATGCAATCAATTATCTTTATTCAGAAACTAACTTTCAAATATAAAATTAAACCAGACCTTCAAATATAAAATAGTTATCCAAGTTAAATTGAAACTCTAAACTAAAAGTCCCATTAATCTAGAATAAATTGAAATGCACAACTAAGTGTCTCACTAACTTCTCATTGTAGAGTTAACAAGGAGATTACTAAACTTGTAAAGGACGAAGGGATTCCATCAATAATCTCACTCACTGCTCACTATATTTAACAAAGGATGAAGAGAGGCCATCAATGATCTTTATTCGCAATCGCATAATCCGTTCAATGAAGCTACGTCTAATGAGGTGACTGCAAATGGCTGCTACTTCCTTGACTGCAAAATAGCTCCATTATCAAGAACATTAACTGTATACACATAATTATTCTCTCATAATTCCAAGCTTATTAGTATGAATTCTTCCCTCAGGTTTATGTGCATGTATGAATTATAGGATTTGAAGTTGGATAATCTATTCAAAGAAGCTATGTCTACATTATCTGATGAGGTGACTGCAAATGGCTACAACTTTCCTGAGGAAATTGGCAGCTTGCTTGAATCCATTATCAAGAACATTAACAACAAATTTCTTAGTATCTATCAAATTATTCCCTTGGAATTTCAGGATTCAATGTACGAATTCTTCCCTCAGAATCTTTTGTTTACTCGTTCTGCAAAGTTCCCTCAAACTGGATGCCCTATAAAATTCAACATAATTTTTGTCTTATTAGACATGGACATGCATCTATTTTAGGGACTGTGGGCACCAATGATATAGGCATATTGACTTGCAATGGTTCGATTTAAGTTAGATTGTTGTGCATAACATCATGTAGGCTTCCTTATTAAGAGTAGAAGTTTCTGTGATGCTTGGGCCAATTCCCTTCTAAATTCGTCATATTTTGGTTGTTGGATTATACCATCCTGAACCTCTAGTCTCAAAAAACAGGCTAGAACTGGATGCCCTGCTGAAATTCAACAGAATGCCTGTCTTATTAGACATGGACAGGTGCCTATTTTAGGGATTGTGGGCACCTATGAAATGGTTTTCTTTAAGTTAGATTGTTGTGCGTAGCATCATGTTGGCTTCCTTGCTAAGAGTAGACAATTTTGTGTTGCTTGTGCCAATTCCCTTCTGAAGTTGTCATATTTTGGTTCTTGGGTTATACCATCCTAAATCCATAGTCTCAACAAACAGGCCAGAAAATATTATTGTGAGATCAATGTCTGGTGCCATGAGTTACTTCTTGCTTAATATTATCAACATTATTGCATCACTATATTATATTTTTTGGACATAAATCAAAGTCACATTTACACTATTGATTCTAGGATGAATGCTAATCCTCTTAACGTCTTCTGGTTATCTCAGGATTTTAGACCATTTAATTTTATTTTTTTTCTTCCATATCTCTTTCGTAGACATGATATAAAATATTTCTAATTTATTTGATCTACGGTTCTATGCAGGGTGCTAGAAAGTCAACTGTATTAAACAGTCTAATTGGTCATCCTATTCTGGTATACATATAAATGTGTTTCTTTCATTTAGTTCAAGTTTAGAATAATTATGGTGCATATGTACAAGAATTGTAATCTCCGCTCCCCTCCCCTCCCCTGACCTACTCATTTGTCTCTATTGTGCAGCCTACAGGAGAAAATGGAGCAACTCATGCACCAATTCTAATTGATTTGCAATGAGATAGTTCGGTTAGCAGCAAGGCAATAATTCTCCAAATTGAAAACAAGTCTCAGACAGTTTCTTCTAGTGAGTACATTACCTTCATTAATATGATTTAAGATTATAATTTTTCTCTGTTGGAGCATATGGTATATACCTATTTTTTTTGAACTACTTGCATCACCTATCATAGTCTAAAATAGTCACTGTAAAGTTGTTGAAATTATTTACAAACAAATCTTATTTCATGTGCCACCTCTACAGTGATTATAATTATGCGGCTTTGTTTTATTTATTTATTTATTTAATGTTTTTCCATATCCATAGAAGAGGGACATAGTGTAATTATTTAATGCATAAATTGATGAAAAAGTGGAAATGATTCCAAATTAACTTGTACATATTTACAATGCATGATACTGTGTCATGAAAGAAAAATTATCTTTCAAAAACTATTGCACTTTGTATTGCCCTTACTGTCCAACAAGTAATTTATTATTTTGATGTTCATGAATTTAAAATGCTCATTCAGGATTTCAAATGTTCGATTATCCAGACTTGCTATTTGGATATTCATGAATTGAGAATGTTAATTCAAGATTTTAAATGTTCCATCAGCAAAATATCGCTAGGTATTGCAGAACTAGGTAAGCTCTTTCATTTTATAAATACAACGGAGAATATATAGAAGTGTTATCCATGAAATGACATCAGGAGGCAGGTTTTTGCTCATCTCCCGTCTTGATGCAAGGGAGAAAATAAATGTAGCCACAATAAGTACAGTTTGTGTAGAGAAGTTTTCCGGTTTAATCGCATCCATTCTTGTTGATGAAGCCTCATCGCGGAAGCCTCAAATCTATAATAAGTACACTTTTCAACCTATATAATAATTGCAGTAGAATTTATTTTACCATCTCTGGTTGAGAAGACAATTGGTCACACAAATTCTGGTACAAGGTTAAAGGTATAGTACTAGTGCCATGCTATAAAAGAAAATATAAAGAACCTTGCAGTAAGTTAATTATTGGTTCTATTTTATGGATTGGATAAAAATAAAGTGAGATTTGATTAACAAAATGAATTGTTAAGTTAATGCATTATAGATTTTTTGATATTTTCAAAATTTTCAAATTGCCGATTGCAAATTTTAGTAGAATACAATAGAATTTGTAGTAACACAATAAGATTTTATTGGACATAATTACACTAGTCTATCAAATAAATCACTAATCAACGCACTGCGTCACTGTCGCGCACCGCCAGAAATTGCTCAAATTTGAAAGGGCAACACCACCATAACCCTTTCAATATGAAGAGACAATTAAGAAACATATCTTTTTTATAAATCTAGAAGAGATAAACAATCATTGTTATAAGGGAGCTGTAGCTACATACTGGCAATTGTCCTTGGGCTTTCCCATTTTGATCTTTCATAAAAGCATGTATGGTTTTTCTTAGCAATCTATATCTGTTTTTGAGTTTTTTATGGATCAAGCAATGAGAGTCTATAGTGTGAGAGGAAGGATCCAGAAGTGAGACTCTAGTTTGAAGTTGGGCTAACATAATCAAAGGTTAAATATTTGTGTGGCTTGATCTTGCATGGAACTAAGTATGCTTTATATTAACTTTTGAAATGGTATTGGGCCTTGATGTTACCATATGTAGGAATGTTAGGTCCATTCCACTACACCTTTGCAAGCTACTGTATAAGAGGTTGGCACTAAAAGATACATTCATTCAGGCTATTTCACTTTGGGAACAAAAACAAGGACTAAGAAATCTCACAGAAGGCTTAAAATTTATCTGTTGTCTGGAACAAATTCCATAAGAAGTGCATGATAATGTGCCAATGCAGTCCCTGATAATGTCATTAGCGATGTACCTATGGCTGAGAGGGCTTGGCTTGGTGATCTGAGGATCAGTAGAAGGGCATGATCGGGCAATACCTAGAGATATAAATGACTAAGTTATACTTAAATTTATAAACTTTTTGTTTCTTAATTTTTTTAAAGAGATCCTTGGATAACCATTCCATTAATCCTGTTCATATGGACTTCCTAAAGTTTTTAGAGTTCCTGCTTTCAAAGGGACAAATGGATTGCCATAACTCCTCACAAAATTCTTTAAAGGGTGCTAGCTCAATGAAGAGCACCTTCCATGCAAGAGGTTGACCATTCGATTCCACTGTACCCTAGCATGAATTATTCAATCATATTGTAGATTTTCTTAATTAAATATTTCTATATTGATTTATTTTAATTCCAACTATTATTTTTGGAGAGACAAATGAAATTGTCTCATAAGAGACAATTAATGAAACTGTCTCTAGAGAGACAAAAAAGAAATTGTAGAGACAAAAATGAAACTGTCTTTGAAGAGACAAAAATTAAATTGTCTATCTCGAGAGAAAAATGCTTGTGTTATATATTGTCTTTATAGAGACGATATTTTAAGACAATTTAATTTTAAGACGATTTAATTTGAGAATGCTTGTGTTTAATATTGTCTTTATAGAGATGATATTTTAAGAAAAATTAATTTTAAGACGATTTAATTTGAGACACCGGCTTAAAGACAATATTTAAGACAATACAAAAGTTTTCTTTTGTCTAAAGTTAAGGCAATTTACCCAAAATTGTCTTAAATATTGTCTTAAAATCCCCCTTTATGTTGTAGTGTTTGAATTATGTTTTTAATGGTGGAAATAGATTCAACACCATCATAAACTTCTAAGACACCCAAAATCTTGAAATTTGCCAACTATAACTTGGATTTTCAAAAATCCTTATACTATTTTATTTACATGTCTCCAAAATTTCCATTATAAGACCCAAAAAAAAAAAAACAAACAAACAATTAATTAATTAAACTATTGATTTTGGAAAATTAAAAATCTAAATAACTAAACTATATCATTATTTAATTATATGTTACAGCAAAATATGATACATCAAGTCATATACAACTAAAAATTATACAATTAGTATTCAACTAGAAATTATATAATATTAAATAGGAAGATGAAACAATCTCTCTTACTGCTTTTATGCTTTTAATAAATTATATGAATACTAAAAGAAAGATGAAACACTTTCTCTTACCTTATAGATACGCATAGTAGTGGTTGTGCAAGACATCAATGTCTCTATGGAATAATCGTTGACTGTCTTGACCATTGTATATATTAAATTTCACAGTGGTTCTGCAAGACATCAACGTGTCTTTGGAATAATACTTCGTCTGTCATGACCATTGTATATGTAAATTTCCATTTCATAATAGTTTTCACGACATTGAACTTATTTTAAATTGGCTTCCATTTCACTTATCATTTGATTTAACTGGAAAAAATTTCCATAGTTCACACGACAGAACTATGAGAAACTATGGCAATAAACACTCGCACAAACCTTGTTATTCTCATCATCCTGAGAAAACTATTTAATCTATCCGCACACAAGTTTAAGAAGCATAAGACATTAAAAAGATAATTTCATCTACTAACAGGGTCGTCATTACTCGGCCTCAATAGGCACTTGGTCGACGAAAAGTTTGAATATCTGGTCCTTTACTTCCTTGTTCGATACAGATAGGCCGTCTCCGTATCTGTAGATAAATTGAACGCCTCGTATCATATTGAAAGTGAACTTCTTGCAACACAATGGTACAATGTCCTCCTTGTGAAACTCCCAATTCATTTCCTCAAGGGCGAGATGAAGGATGCCCTCGATTTGATTATAAGCATTTTCCCCGGTAAAATCAGGATTGTCTTTAATATAACAACCTATACATCAAGCCATCTTCCCGCATTCCCTCTCATCCTTCATTGCAACAGTGAAAGCAAGTGCGAGTGATTGTTTTGCATCCGATCTCGTTTAAAAGCTTCTAAAATAAATGTAAATTTGGATCCTAAATACCTCAAAATCTCTTAAGTCGTCAATAAGTCTGGCAGTGAATTCTATGAGCTTCTGCATCTTAGAAGGATAACGTATTTGCTCCAGAATGTTGTTCGGGAGAAGTTCACCCATCAAGAGAACCGAAATCAAATTTATAATACACATCCCCGTGGTACCATGGGCATTCTTTATGTACTCATTAAACGTAGGCACATGTGCAGTCGCCATCCACTCAGCTTCTTGCAGATAAGACTTAAGGAATGGCTGCCGCCGAACATAACGGTTGTGACACATATATACATTTTGATATATATATATATATATATATGTGTGTGTTTTTTTTTCATCGTAAACTACATTCCTATTATATCTGTGGAGATAAAAGTATAATGGTGACAACATTCCATCCCGTTGTGAGTACATCATTATTCGATTCCATACTAGCGTAGGCCTGTAACTAATATGATTAAAACGAAAGAAAAAAACCTAACCCTCCTATAAAAACATAACATATCTTCCTAAACACATACGTTATCTTTCAACATGGCTGTCATATCCCGTCCTTGCTTTTTACCAACTTCAACAGCCAATTCATTCGCTGTTTTGAAGAAAAACTGGATTGCAACTTTTATGTCCTCTGGAAGGTCATCCATCAACGAAAGATCCCATCTGAAAATGGCATAAAAAAGTAATGAGAACAAATCTTACAGTTATATAAGAAGTGCGTGATATATAAGATTGGACCATGGTGAGAAACTGGGAATAAATCAGTTGCAATTTCTATAATTCAATTCACCGTCTCAGTCCCTCTGTGATGGTTTTTACTTCTTCCAACGTTCCGTGAATATCATAGAGGTCATCTAGAATAGTTGCGAGGGTTATCAATTTTGTAAAAGCAACTCTGCTTTCAGAAAACTCGAGCTCGAAAGTGCATACATTGGCCCAAAAGTAAAATTCTACGTGACGCTTCCTATAGAAATTCACCTGCGCAACTTCTGAGTCACTCCACCACCTCTGCAGAATATAATAGTATTGCAGAACGTCATGTCAGAATCCACAAAATTCATAAGCAGAATCTCTCTTTCCGCATAAATTGAATAGAAAAATAAGTAAAGAATCACGCTCTATGAGACGAAAAATGGATGTATTGGTTACTACCTAGTAATAAACTGTATTTCCTTCCGATGTATGCTCTGCACGATATTGAAGTCCAATTTGGCTAACTCGAAAATTTTCTGGTTGATATTCGACCTTGAAAAATTTGGCAAAGGAATTTAGCATGCAATAACAATTACTGAAATTTGCAGATGAAATCGAATGCATTTAATTAAGACGGTACGTACTTGAGCCAGAAACGGTTTTGTCCGTATATTGCGATAAAACTATGAGCTTCCCATCTGGGGGCACTGCAGTACCATGGAAGCTCCAACGCGTACTTGACCTAAACAACAGTGATAATGGCAAATCCTTTATAAACCATGGACACCATCCTTTTTTAATTTCAAAGGATGGACCTAAAAATGTGTTTGCTGCTTACTTCTTCCAGGAGGCTTTCATCTACGTGTGTCACATCCTCGCGTCCAGCTACAACTTGATTTAAATATTCTCTTGTGAATGCCTTCGCGTCTTCCATCACTTTTTCTCCCGGAAATGAAATTTCTGAAGCTCGAAGTAACGACAGAATGCTTCTCACTTGTTTATCCCCGCTGAGGTTGCACAAGAACTTCCCGTTTCCATCCTTGAAATTCTCCAACACCCCTGCTTGGGAGCTTAGTAATATAATTACCCTATTAAATCATCGAAAATTTCAGGACATAAACGAAAACGCTTCTCGATAACTTCTCTATCTCTAATAGAATTGAACTAATATCAGAAACCTTATCGGAATTTCAAAGATAATTTTACACATTTACGTTTACTGAATAATAATTTTACCCATTTACATTTTAATGCAACTTATCTAACAAAACACTGAAAAACACATTAACGTGTACTGTTACAATGATATATATTCTAACATCAAATCCAACAAAAAGCAACTGTATCTATTACCTTGGACAAACAAACCCATGGATGTCATCCATTAAGAAAATCCCTACGACATTAATTACATCCATCTGAAAAGCTAACTGTTAATGCAACTATTTCACTTGGTACTTCCCGACCACATTAATAATCACATATTTGATGGAAATTAATTCCACATGCCCTCATAAATCAGCAGAACAGCCAGTTAATTAGATGGAATTGAGAGACACAAGAGTTAAGATTGATGGGAGAATGAAAGCGGTGGAAGATAAATTCTTATCAGCACCAGCAACCACATTTAAAACCCCACCAAACGCATTCAAATGAGAGGCGGCAACTTTTGGGAGGGTTGAAAGAGTTCAAATATCAAGGGAGAAAGCACCCACCGGAAGTGCCGATGTCACTCCTCTAGTCCCCCCTTTTTCGTCAACCAAAGTAATTTTGGGGTATGAGAACTCACTAGAATGCTCTCCAAGCAATGCATATATGTTTTAAATGTTTTACGCCGGGTAAATATTTTATTACTGCAGTACATTAAATTTTAACTATTGGTTATTTATAGGTTATATATATTATAAATATGAGATATTTATAATATATATTATATTATGTAATGTTTATAAATATATGTCATGAGCATTGTAAAAAAATTACTGTGTAATTGTATTTTGAATGCTCGAAGGATGAAAACATAGAAATAGAGACAAAGAGCAATTTTATTTTGCTGTGAGTGAAACAGTGAAATAGTGAGCTGCGTGTGTAGAAGTCAGTAAATTTATTCTGTGAATCTAGAACATCAGAGTTCTGAAGAATCCTATTTTGTAACATGCATTTTATTTTAATGAAATAGCAGTGTTTTACTTCTCTGTGTCTCTCTGCAATTTTATTTTCTTTCAATCTTTGTGTTGTAGAAGAGGAAATTTTATTCCTCTGTCTTTTTAAGGAGTTGCTAAGAAAATTCCAACATGGTATCAGAGCTAGTCTAGGCACTCAGTGAAAGAAGTGGAAATTGCTCTTCACTGCAGAAGCTGTAAGAAGTTTATTGAAGCGGATTTCTCCAGCAGCGAAAGCTTCTCTTTGTTTACACAGTCAATATTTTTTATTGTTTTGTTTTTAATACAGTCAAGATGGCAGCAGTAGGCACGAGTCTGCAAATCCCCAACTTCCACAGTTTGATGGGAAGATTCATAGTTATTGGGCAATAACTATGAGAAATTTGTTTGCTTCTCGGGACATATGGGAGCTAGTTGAAAATGGCTACCATGAACCTACAGATGCAGCAGTGTTGGCTGCTTTGACAGCAGCAGAAAGAGACCTGTTAAGGGATAATATGAAGAAGGACTCCAAAACCCTCTTTTATCTCTTTCAATCTGTAGATGAGAGTGTTTTCCCACAAATTGCAGCAGCAACAAAGTCTAAGGAGGCCTGGGATATTCTCAAGACTGCCTATCAAGGCATGGAGAAGGTGAAGATAGCAAAATTACAGATGCTGAGGAGAGACTTTGAAACTCTCTTAATGAAGGAATCTGATTCAATAGATTCATTCTTCACTCATGTTATTGGGTTGATTACCCAAATAAGATCTCATGGTGAAACTCTTGAAGAGAAAAGGATTGTAGAGAAAATCTTGAGAAGTTTACCCTCAAGGTTTGAAGCTATAGTGGTAGCAATGGAAGAGACAAAGGATCTCTCATAGTTCACAGTTGATGAACTTAGTGCTTCTCTGATGTCTCATGAACAGACTGAGCAGAGGAACATATTCCTCATTGGAGCAAGCATTGAAGACTCGTATTTTTTTTTGCCATAACAGAGGTTAAGGCAGAGAAAATAATAGAGGTCGAGGCAGAAGCCAAAACAGAGGCAGAAACAATCCTGCTAGCACAAGTGGAAGGAGCTTCAATCAGAACCAGGATGAAGGTTCAAGAAAACAACAAGTTCATGGACAAAGGTATGATAAAGCCCAAGTCCAATGGCATTATTGCAAGAAATTAGGCCATTATGCCAAAGAATGTAGGAAAAATCAAAATGACATAAATAATAGGAAAAATGCTAATTTTTCAAAAGAAGAAGATAAGAGCCCAAAGATTGTGCTGCTAACATGTAACATAGCACAAAACAAACAAGATGATGTTTAGTTCTTAGACTCAGGTTATAGTAATCACATGACTGGAAACATAGCAATGTTTGCCAATCTTGAAGAAAATGTTAAATCTGAGGTAACAATAGGAACTGATAGTAAGATATCTGTCAAGGGTAAGGGCAGAGTCAGTATCCTGGCAAGAAATGGAGAAAAAAATATTGTGCCAGATGTATACTATGTACCTGGTCTGAAATGTAATCTTTTGAGCATTGGACAACTCATTAACAAAGGTTACAATGTTTTCTTCAAGGATGATGCGTGTACAATCAGAGACATACCTCCTAGTAAGAAGATCATTGCAAAGGTGCAGATGACTAGCAATAGAATGTTTCCTCTAAAACTCAGAGCAGATTTGAAGGAAGGAAGAAATATTGCAGCTGTAACACAAGAAGTCTTTCAAGAGGAAGTGAAAGATGAAAACTAGTTATGGCACTTGAGATTTGGACATCTCAATTTCCGAGGCTTGAATTTTTTTCACAGAAAGGGAATGGTAAAGCGATTACCATTGATTGAAAAATCAGACAGCCTTTGTGAAGGCTGCATCTTGGGCAAACAACACAGAAAATGCTTTCCGACATGAAAGTGTATGAGGGCAAAAGAACCCTTGGAAATTGTTCACTCTGATGTATGTGGACCGATGGAGACACCTTCGTTTGCTGGAAACAAACATGTTTTCACATTCATTGATGATTACACTAGAAACACATGGGTGTATGTGTTGAAATAGAAGAGAGAAGTGTTTGAGAAATTTTGCCACTTCAAAACTCTTGTTGAGAAGCAGTGTGGGCACTATATCAAAGTGCTTAGAATTGATAGAGGTGGAGAGTACATCTTCAAAGACTTTCTGCTTTTTTATAGAGAGAATGGTATTTAAAAGAAATTTACCACGAGGTAAACACCTCAGCAAAACGGTGTTGCAGAAAGGAAGAATAGGACCATCATGGACATGGTCAGAAGGATGTTGAAGGAAAAACATTTTCCACATGAGTATTGTGCAGAAGTTGTCACTTGCGCAGCGTACATCTTGAATAGATACTTGAGTAAAGCTATCATGAACAAAATTCTAGAAGAAACAACGAGTGGACGAAAGCAAATAGTCACTCACATGAGAGTATTCGACTGTGTGGCATATGCACATGTTCCGGATCAGCTTAGAAAGAAGCTTGATAGTAAGGGGGAGAAGTGTGTCTTTATTGGCTACTATGATGATTCAAAAAGATACAAACTCTATAATCCATCCACCAAGAAATTGATAGTAAGCAGAGATGTGCATTTCATTGAAGAAGAAGCTTGGGATGGAAGCTTAGAGAAGACAGTGAACGTGAAGAAAATTGTGTCCAACGAAGAAGAATACGAAGGAACAACAACTAATAACCATTCTTCGGTGGCTCCTCCTCCACCATCGCAAGCACAACAAACCACACCACGAGCTGCAATTCGAACAACCTTGAGAAGTCAAGGAAGTGCTTCTCCAAGCACACCACCATGATCAGAAATGCCCTCAAGTTCTAATGGAACTCCAAGCACACCAAGAAGACCAAGATTCAGAAATATAAGTGAGATTTATGAAGAAGGAGAGGTAAGTAACAATACCGGTCTGAATTATTTATTCACTTTATATTGTCATGTTGATGACCCAATTCATTTTGAAGACATCGTAAATGAAAATAAATGGATTGAAGCAATGAATGAAGAAATTGGTGCAATTGAGAAGAGTAAGACATGGGAGTTAGTGGATCTTCATAAAGGAAAAGAGGTTATTGGAGTTAAGTGGGTCTATAAGACCAAAAGTAATGTTGAAGGCAAGATTGAAAGGCACAAAGCCAAACTTGTTGTTAAAGGCTACAAGCAACAACAAGGGAGAGACTATGATGAAACTTTTGCACCAGTGGCAAGGATGGAAACAGTGAGAACTGTGTTGTCTATTATAGCACAACACAAATGGAATATTTATCAGATGGATGTAAAATCCGCATTCCTGAATGGAGTGTTGAAAGAAGAGGTTTATATTGAACAGCCTCCAGGTTATGAAGTTGAAGGCCAAGAACATAAAATATGCAAGCTGAAGAAAGCTCTTTATGGGCTGAAGCAAGCTCCAAGAGCATCGTACAGTAGGATAGATGCTTATCTGATTGAAAATGGGTTTGAGAAATGTGATGGAGAACCCACACTCTACATAAAGGAAAACGATGGTAAGATACTTATTATTGTTTTATATGTAGATGATTTAATTTTTACTAGCAATGAAGCTTCTCTCATTGCTGATTTTAAAGCAGTCATGAAAAGTGAATTTGAAATCACTGACTTGGGTTTCTTAAGATATTTTCTTGGAATTGAAGTAGACCAAAGTGAAAAGGATATTTTCATTTCCCAAGCAAAATATGTTGAAGCAGTATTTAAAAGATTCAACATGCAGAACAGCAAGGCAGCTGCAACTCCAACTGTCATGGGGTTGAAATTGAGTAAAAAGACAACAACAAGGATTTTGATCCAAAATTGTTTAAAAGCATAGTTGGCAGCCTCATGTATTTGACTGCAACTAGGCCAGATATTATGCAAGTTATTAGTTTAATCTCCAGGTTCATGGAAAGACCAAAAGAAACTCATTGGCAGGCAGCCAAGAGGATTCTAAGGTATGTGAATGGAACGAAGGGGTATGGTATTTTATACTCCTCTTCTGAAAATTTCGTGTTGACGGGTTACACTAACAGTGATTAGGCTAGAAGTGTAGATGATAGGAAGAGCACATCAGGATATGTGTTTCATTTGGTATCAGGAGAAATTTCATGGGCTTCCAAGAAGAAACCAGTAGTTGCTTTATCAACAACAGAGGCAGAATCTGGCAGCAACAGCAGCAGCATGCCAAGAAGTATGGTTGAGAAAAGTACTCAGAGATTTGTTTCATGAACAGGAAAACAACACAACCATTTACTGTGATAATAGCTCAGCGATAGCTTTATCAAAAAGTTTTGTCTTCCATAAAAGAACAAAGCACATAGATACCAAGTTTCACTTCATACATGAATTGGTTAACAATGGTGAGGTTGTTTTGCTGCACTGTAAAACAGAGGATCAATATGCTGATATCCTCACAAAACCGTTAGCTCAGAAAAGCTTTAACTATTTTAAGAAGTTCTTGGGTATGCAAAAAAACCTATAAGTTAAAATTACGGGAGAGTGTTGGAAATTAATTCCAACTGCCCTTCATAAATCACCAGAACAATGAGTTAATGAGATGGGATCGAGAGATGACGGAGTTAAGACTGATGGGAGAATGGGAGTGGTGGAAGATAAATTCTTATCAATAGCAGCAACCACATTTAAAACCCCACCAACCACATTCAAATCAGAGGCGGCAACTTTTCAGAGGGTTCAAAGAGCTCAAACAGCAAGGGAGAAAGCACTCGCTGGAAGTGCTGATGTCACTCCTCTGGTACCACCATTTTTGTCAACCAAAGTAATTCCAGGGGGGGGGTTATGAGAACTCATGACAATGCTCTCTTAGAACCCCATGGAACATGGAACAAAAATTTGTTTTTTAATGTTTTGTTTTTTTTTTATTCACGACAATGCTTATATGTTTCAAATGTTTTACGCTAGGTAAATGTTTTACTACCACAGTACATTTAAGTTTTAACTATTGGTCATTTATATGTTATATATATTATAAATATGAGATATTTATAATATATATTATATTATGTAATGTTTATAAATATATGCCGTGAGCATTGTAAAAGAATTACTGTGTAATTGTATTTTGAATGCTCGAAGACTGAAAATATAGAAATAGAGACAGAGAGAAATTTTATTTTGTAGTGAGTGAAATAGTGAGCTGCGTGTGTAGTAGCCAACAGATTTATTATGTGAATCCAGAACATCAGAGTTCTAAAGAATCCTATTTTGTAAAACGCAGTTTGTTTTGATGAAATAGTCATGTTTTACTTCTCTGTGTCTGTCTTCAATTTTATTTTGTTTCAATCTCTATGTTGTAGAAGAGGAACTTTTATTCCTCTGTCTTGTTAAGGAATTGCTCAAAAAATTCCAACAATTTTTTTTTTTCTAAGTAAAACTAATTCTATTATGTATAAAATTTACTGGTACAAAAATGCCACAGTGTCAGCTGTGAGAGCCTGACTACTGGGCTTGATATCAAGCTAGTCAAACAGAGTCTGGACCGCCCTAAATGGGAAACCGGTCCTTTCAACAAAAATTTCTTGGCTGCCCGTGAGAGGGAAACTAGCCTCGAGTTCACACATAACAAAATAAGACAGAAATAAGTACTGAAATTAACTATCAACCTTTTCAGCTGAGCCTTAAGGCGAGAAAGAAAAAAATTCCTACAGGAATTGAACAGAATAACCTGTAGAGTTTGACAGTCACTGTTCATGAGCCGGAGACAGAGGTTCCTCGACAATCCTACAACCATAATCATTGCTACTATCGTCCTTTCCTACTTTGAGAGTGTCTTCCATGCTGGTGTGATCATTCTCCATGTTCAGCACATTCTGGAGGCGGAGATTGGAAGCTGTAGGGAAAACCACTTCGCCGGGGAGGCTTGAGACTTGAGGAGGTAGGGGAGTGGTAGAACGGGTCGGAGCATGGTTGGGGATTTCTTCACAGAGGGTTAACGTGATAAAAGCGGTAAGAATGGGTCTATTTGAGGTGCATTCGAACCGAAGTTCAGCACACTGAGAAGTTTGCCGAATGGTGGGACGAGCAGTCTCATGAGAGACAGGAGGGGGAGCACTGCTGGAAGGAAAAGAAGCCGAGGGAGGGAAAGCTGGAGAAACACCCACATTTTCCTGGAGGCGACCCCGTCCTCTGCGTTTGCCGCCTCGCGTAGCTAGTGACTGCACATTCGCCTCATCAGCAGAGGAGGATCTGGAGGTAGAGATGAGAGAAGGGCGACGATAATTGGTGAGACCTCGACTGATTCCTCGCCGGCACCGCATTCTCTGGCAGAGTCGAGGCATAGAGACAGGGGCGGGGAAATGGAACCTGGAGCCAAAAGGATTGACTGAGAACAAAGGAGCACGGAGAGTGGAAATGCCACCTTCCCAGAAAGCCGATTGAGCCCGAACAAGAGGGTCTAGGCCACCACAATGATCAGCACAAACACCGCGAAGAGGAATAGCGTTGAAGAGAGGACTGTGAGAAAAATGATACCCTGGAACAGGGTCGAAGCATGCAAGTAAGGAACATTGACGTCCAGTATGCATTCTTGCACTGGAGTCTGCAAAACCAGGAGGACATTCACTGCTGAGGGGAGACGGAGATCCGCCACAGCACGCATCAGCCTTCGAACTATCCTGAATGAACGCCATGACCAAGAGAACTGCCATTTGGAATTGAGTAGTGAGCCGATCAAGGGAATTAACTGCTGCTCGGGCTGGCAAGTTATTGCGTTCATAAATGCTGGTGCAGGGAACCATATGGGCTTCCCATGCGAGCTCCTTTGGGAGCTGCATAGGGACCCATGTCCCATCAAACAGCTCATGCATCCGCATCCGGAAAAAATTCCAACAATATTATCAAGCACTAGAAAAAATTAAATCTCTTGAAAATTAATCTTTCTCGTTTTTAATCTATAATGATAGATAAGCCTTACTTTTATATATATATATATATATATATATATATATAAACGTACGAGTATAAAATAAAATTTCATTTTAAGTTAAGGAAAAGATCCCATGGGGAGAAGGTGAAGATTAAGATTCTGCAAAATGAAGACTCGAATCCTAAAAAATGGTCCAATACCCCTAAATTTAGGAGAATTTTTAATTATTCCCAAGAAAAAAAGGCAGCTAAAGATTTGAGAAAATCAGGGAATATTACACGTTGACGGAGTGTGAAGAAAAGCATTCCTTCCATCACGCCGACGATGTAATGAAAAAAATAATTCTGTTATAAACACCTTTTTTAAATGTTACGTCATTTATATTATTGGTTTCTAGCTTGAAAAAAAATTGAAGTTTTTTTTTTTTGTGGTTTAGTTCTAGATAAATTGGTATATATTTGAATTTTTTGCTTTTATATGATATATATCTCAACACGCCAATGATGTAATCAAAAAAATAATTAGGTTATAAACACCTTTTTAAATGTTACGTTATTTATATATAAAAATTAGAATATATAATTTTTATTGGTTTCTAGCTTGGAATTTTTTTTAGTGGTTTAGTTTTAGATAAATTTGTATATATTTGATTTTCTTGTTTTTTGGCGTTGTTTGGTTGTAGATGTTTCCATTGATTTTTAATTTTTTTTTGTCATTTAGTTCTAAATTTTTGTTAAATTGGTATATAGTTGATATATTTTTTTTGTGTGTTAAAGATCTTCAAACAACATTACATGGATTTATACACTATTACACCAAGGGTATTTTTAAGACATTTTTTTAAGACAAAAGAAATCTTTTGTCTTAAAAAATCACTTGTTATTTTAGTTATTCTACATTAAAACTTAATATCAAATGGATTTTCTTAAATATAAAGTTTAAGACAAAACTTTATATTTAATTCAAAAATCTTTTAAGAGAAAACTTATGGCACATTCTCACACATCAATTCCTCTTTTGTCCCTTTTATCTCTACTAAGAAGATTAGAGACAACTTTTCTATCGTTGCATTTGACACTATTACATGGATGGGGCTTTTAAGGAATTTTTTTTAGACAAAAGAAATATTTTGTCTTAAAGCTTTCAATGCGAGACATTATTAAAAAAGGTAAAAGTAAAGGATTAGGGGTTCGTCTTTACGTTGTTGATGGGTTCTTCAAGAATTTGAGTGATGGAGGTCGAAAACAACTGATGGGATTTAGGGAGATGGAGGTTGACAACAGCTGATGGGATTTATGGTGATGGAGGTCGACAAAAATTGATGCGATTTAGGGCGATGGAGGCCAACAACATAGGTGTACTTCAAGAGAGAAGTGATGGACGTACTTTCACTAAACGTGGATAGGCAGTATCATAGTTGGAGTACTTTTCGGGGTGTGCACCAATTGTGTTTTAATATCTGTTTTTTATTGCTTCGTTTATTTTGAATGCTACTTCTATCTATTGTTTTCTATTATCAGCACATTGTTGTGCTAGAAATCCTGACTCTTATCGGCAACATTGATTAGATTCACCTAAAAGATTTTTGAAAAATGTAGAAATAAATTCTCAATTTGATTATGCCTTCATTAAATTGAGAAAAAATGAATTTCCACACCAGCAAACAACTTGGATGCATGTAAATTGTCTGACACGGCTTGTGTTACCCAATTTACTTAGTAAATTTGAGTTTGAGGAGTTATAGTTCAGTTAAGCATGTGTTATTTATAATTTGTAGCAATAAAAATAAGTTACCTCAAGTTGTATTATGTTAAAATAGTTTTAACTGTTGGATGAACTAGTGGAAGGTTTGTTGTGCAGTGGGACTTCATTCAAACTTAGTGATCATCTAGTTAATTGATCAATCATCCCAAAATAGCTAGTGCATGCAAATAAATTGAGTTACCCAGTAGTGGTGGCGATTCCAAGGATGTGTAACATTAGTTGTAGACTAGTATTGAGTGTATAGGTGTTGCATGCCGTCAAATGATCAACCTTGGGAATTGCACAATACATTATGGAAAATTTCCTAAGTAATTAGGGGCTAAATTTCTCAAGGAATTGTGCAAGGAAATAGGCTCATTAAAACATAGAAATTGTCTAATTCTGGGTGAAAGCTTAGTGAGAAAATAAATAGGTTATTCACTTGCAGATTATGCTTAGTTGTGTAAAGAAATTATAATACATATTTATTCATCATATTAATGCATGCAGAGATTGGGGTTTCTAGCAAAATTATTTCCCCAACAAAAATATTGTGTGCATGTGTGTTATTTCTTATTGCACGTCTAAAATTTTGTTCCAAATTGGGAATTAACTTCCACATAGGATTAGAGTAGGTTTGTGTCTTTTGATGTTGATTAAAATTCATGAGAAGTTGCAAATATACACACAATTTTTTACATTGTATGAGAGAAGGATTCACATTAGACCAACAATTATGAAGTTGTTTCTCAGGAGGCTTCAATTTGCATTTCAGTGTAGCACAATCCCTTTAGAGCTGAGAATATGACGTTGAATGGGTTGAGGATAGAATATTCCTTGGGAGGTAACTGTATTTTCATCGCATGGCAGGATCACATCCATGAGGTAGTTGGTAACAACGGATTGCTAGAATACATCAAGAGAGATGTTTCAAAACCAACAGAATATTATGCCTAGAACCTTTCTTTGTGGAAGAAATATGTAGCCAAGTAGAGGAGAATAATATTGGAGGGAGCACGGGACCACATTGTCACTAGTTTCAATGGGAGAAAAATCCTTATGCAATGGAGCAGTCTCTGATAGATCTATTCCAAAATAGTGGATACCACGGTAAGCTTGCACTCAAGGATAAGGTTCGAAATATCAAGATGTGTAAGAACGGAATTTTCTTCCACTATCTGAAAAGGTTCACAGAAGTTCGTGATGATCTTACAGGTGTTGGTGTTAATTTTTCAGAGGATGAATTGGTAGGCCTAGCCTTTATGGGCCTTCCCAAGGACTGTCCTAACTATCAAGACTCAGTGAATGAGAGGGATAAATTACCAAATTGTGAATGCTTATGGTCTGATTTGGTAAAAGAGGAAATATGGTAGAATACAGTTAAGAAAAAATTGCATTTCTTGCATAGGGAAAGAAGGGAAAAGGGAAGAAATATCAATCAAAACCAGAATCCATCCATGGGGGAAAGAAGAAATATTTTTCAAAAATTAAATCCTTCCATTGTCATGAATACATGCACTATTCCACGAAGTTTCCTAAAAAATAAGTAAGAAAAGATACATTAGGAGGAGTAGCAAGTGAAGCTTAGGCTTCACAGTTCAAGATTGACTTTACCCTTATCGCATGCATGTACAACATAGTGATGGGGAGCATGTGGTACTTGGACTCAAGTGCATTGCTCCACATGACATGGTGTAAATATTTTTCCAGTTACATAGAGGAGAAATATTTATAGATTCACATCAATCTAGGGACGATGAAACATACAATGTGAATATTATTGGTACAATAACCTTTCAGAGGGAGTATGGCTCTCCTCATAGGCTCAAGGATGTCATTTTTTTGCTAGGTTTAAAGAAAAATATCATATTTGTTGTAGTTTTGGAAGACCGTGATGTGATCTCCAGTAAAGGAAAGAGACAGATAGCCATGGGATAGGTCAAGAAGATTGGGGTTTGTGTGAAGAACCTGTATAAGCTAGATGTGGAAGAATGTGCTTCATTAAGCACTAAGGTGGAGAAATTGCAGGCCATAATGTAGGTTAACTTTCGCACAAAATACTTTCCCTTTTGTATTATAGCACCTAAAATATTATACAAAAAATCACCATTGGCCTCCCTAAAGGAGCACTTAAGCAGTAGGATGTATGCAAAGGATGTACATTGGGGTAGTACATAAAATACACTTTCCATTATAGGGAAAACAAAGAAAATGCAATCCTAGAAAGGATCCACTCTGTTTTTTGTGGACCTTTCTCGATATCCTCTTCTTCCAAATAGAAATATTTTGTCATTCGTATTTATGACTTATCATGGAAGTGTTGGATCATCTTCATGGCAAAGAAAGATGAGACATTCTCTAAGATCGTACAATTCAAGGCACTAGTGGAGAATAAAAATAGCAATAAGGTGAATAATCTCAGTAGTAATAATGGAGGTGAGTATGTGTCAAAAGAATTAAAAATTTATGTGTGAAACATGGCATTCAATGAGAGTTGAAAAAACCCCACAACCCAGGACAGAATGGGGTGGGTGAGAGAAAGAACCATAGCATTGAGGGAGAAGAGAGGATGATGCTGGACGACCAAGCCGTACCTATTCATTTGTGGAATGAGGCATCCAAAAAAATAGTATATTTGCAGAAGCTGAGTTCTCATCAGATTCTTGGCATGATTACACTACATGATAATTTTTCGAGGAAAAATATGGACATCTTCACGAATTTTGAAGCCTCTATTTACTCCCTTGTCTCTAAATAATTGAGGAATAATCTTGATTTGATCAAAAAATTGGGGGTATTTGTGGGTTACATAGAAACTCCCCAAAACTACCATCTATACTTTCCATCCCTCAAAATGGAAGTTGTCCGAAGGGGTGTAAATTTTGATGAGGACAAAGCGATGTGGTTCTCCATTGAGAGGGAGATTTAGATCCCATGAGAAGAAGAGATTTTAGCTCCAAAGGAGGATCCTGAGGAAGGTGTGGAGCAACCACAAATTGAGGAGTAAAGAGTGGGGAAAATCACTCAAAATAACCATCCAGAGAAGGTAGAAAGATAACCAGGAATGTTGATAGACTTGTGTAGGATGTGGGGGAGAATGTGGGATATCCTTCAAATTTGCGCAGGCAAAGGAGGTCACCTCAGAGGTATAATGCCTACATGGTTCTAATGATTGGGCCATACTATTTCGAGGAACAATAGAGAAACTTGTATGGGTTGATTAAATGGTGGAAGAATACAAATCCATTGTAAATAACAATGTTTGGAAATTTGTCCCAAGACCATCAGATAAATCAATAATGGGTTTGATATGGATCTTCAAGGTGAAGCAAGCCAGAGAAAAAAGCATAGAGAATTATAAAGCCATATTTGTGGGAGTACGAGACCACATTGTCATGAGTATCAATGCAAAATAAAATCCTTATGCAATGGAGTAGGTACTGATAGATCTATTCTAGAGTAGTGGTGACCATAGGAATCTTGCACTCAAGGGTAAAGTTTGAAATATCAAGATGTGGAAGAATGGAACTATCCTGCACTATCTGAGAAGGCTCACACAAGTTCGTTGTGAGCTTAGAGGAGTTGGTGTTACTTTTTCAGAGGATGACGCGGTAAGCCTAGCCCTTCTACGCCTTCCCAGGGACTGTCCTACCTATCAAGATTCAGTGACCGAGAGGGATAAACTACCAAATTGGGAATGCTTATGGTCTGATTTGGTAAAAGAGGAAATATGGCAGAGTACATTTAAGAAAAATTTGCATTGCTTACAAAGGGAAAGAAGGGAAAAGGGAAGAAATATCAATCAAAACCAAAATTGAGCCACGGGGGCAAGAAGAAAAAATTGTCAAAAATTAAATGCTTCCATTCTCATGAATACATTCACTATGCCACGAAGTGTCCACAGAAAAAGGTAAGAAAAAATACTTTAGGAGGAGTATAAAGTGAAGCTTAGGCTTCACAGTTCGAGATTGACTTACCCTTATCGCATGCATGTCCAACACAGTGATGGGGAGTGTGTGTTACTTGGACTCATGCATCATTCCACATGAAAATGTGTAAATGTTTTTCCAGTGACATAGAGGAGAAATATTTTTAGATGCACATCAATCTAGGGATGATCAAACATAAAATGCGACTATTATTGGTACAATAACCTTTCAGAGGGAGTCAGGCTCCCCTCCCATGCTCAAGGATGTCATTTTTGTTCTAGGCCTAAATAAAAATATCATATTTGTTGTAGTTTTGGAAGACCATGATGTGATCTCCAGCAAAGAAAGGGACACATAGCCATGGGACAGGTGAAGAAAATTGGGTTTCGTGTGAAGAACCTTTATAAGCTAGATGTGGAAGGTTGTGTTTCATTAAGCATTAAGGTGGAGAAACCGCAGGTCGTAATGTTGGAGAACTTTGGCACAAAAGACACGCCCATTTTCATCATGGCACCTCGAATATTATATAACAAATGATCACTGGCCTCCCTAAAAGAGCACTTAAGCAGTAAGATGTATAAAAAGGACTCACATTGGGGAAGTTCATAAAATCCACATTGCATGACAAGGACAACAAAGAACATGCAATCCTAGAAAGGATCCACTCTGATTTTTCTGGACCTTTCTCAATAGCCTCTTCTTCTAGACATGAGTATTTTGTCATTCTTAATGATGATTTCTCATGGAAGTGTTGGATCATCTTCATGGGGAAGCAAGATGAGACATTCTCCAAGTTCTTACAATTCAAGGCACTAGTGGAGAAAGAAAATAGTGATAAGGTGAAGACTCTAAGGAGTGATAATGGAGGTGACTACGTGTTGAATTAATTTAAAAAATTATGTGTGAAACATGGCATTAAATGAGAGTTGACAACACCTCACAACCCACGACAGAATTGGGGGGTGAGAGAAAGAACCATAGCATTGTAGGAGTAGAGAGTGTGATGTTGTATGACCAAGACCTACCTCTATATTTTTGGGATGAGGCATGCAACAAAAAAGTGTATTTGCAGAACCTCAGTTCTCATCGGATTCTTGGCATGATTACACTACATGAGAATTTATCGAGGAAAAGTTTGGATGTGTCTTTGGGATTTTTGGAGCCTCTATTTACTTAATTTTCTGTAAAGAATCGAGGAAGAATCTTGAGTTGACCACAAAATTGGGGGTATTTGTGGGTTACTTAGAAACTCCCCACAACTACCATTTGTACTTTCCATCCCTTAGAATGACAGTTTCCCGAAGGGATGTAAAGTTTGATGAGGACAAAGTGATGTGATTCTCTCTTGAGAGGGAGATTTAGATCCCATGAGAAGAAGAGATTTTAGCTCCAAAGGAGGATCCTTAGGAAAGTGTGGAGAAACCAAAAACTGAGGAGTAAAGTGTGGGGAAAACCACTCAAATATAACCATCCAGAGAAGGCAGAAACAAAACCAGGAATGTTCATAGACTTGTGCAGGATGTGACGAAGAATGTGGGAGCTCCTTAAAATTTTCGCAGGCAAAGGAGGTCACCTGAGATGTACACTTGCTACATGGTTATAATGATTGAGCTTCTAGAGATTAAGCCATCCTATGTCAAGGAAGAAGTAGAACAACTCGTATGGGTTTATGAAATGGTGGAAGAATACAATTCCATTGTAAATAACAGTGTTTCGAAAGTGGTCCCAAGGTGTCGCAATAAATCAATAATGGGTTCGAGATGGATCTTCAAGGTGAAGAAGGAAGCACAAAAAATCATAGAGAAGTATAAGGCCATATTTGTCGCCAAGGAGTACTCTCAAGTTGAGGGAATTGACTCTGAGGACACCTTTGCTCGTGTACCAAGGTACTCATCCATTAGATCAATTATTTCTGTGGCTACGCAGATGGGTTGGAAGATCCATGAGATGGATGTAAAAACAACATTTCTCAATCTGGTTATTGAGGAGGAGGTGTACATCGAGCAACTATAAGCTTTTTAGACATTTTATCAGGAGTCTTATGTGTGTAGACTCAAGTGAGCATTGAATTGTTTCAAACAAACATCTTGTGCTTGGTAAACCAAGATCAATATTTATCTCAACGGTTTGGGCTTCACCAAAAGTTAGACGGATGAAAACCTCTATGATACCTTGGTAGAAGGTAAATTTCTTATTATTTTCTTATATGTTGATGATTTGATTTTAACTATTTATGAGCAGCTAATCATATATTGCAAGGAGGACCTTGCAAGGGAATTTGATTTGAAGGACATGGGTCTTATGAACTACTTCTTCAGGTTAGAAATATTGTAAGATGATGGGGAAATATTTGTCTCTAAAGGCAAGTATAAAAATGACGTAATGTAGAGATTCTGCATGGAGAGCTATAAACCCATGGATACACCTCTAACGACCAATTGGAGGAAGGAGGATGCCACTTCAGGTGAAGAAGTGGACGCTACCATTTCTTGGCAGCTAGTGGGTTCACTTACGTATCTTCTGAAAAAAGAGTAGATATGTCCTATGCAATGAACTAGCTAAGAAAATTTATGGTTAGGTCGGCCAAATTATTTTGGAAGGCAGTTAAACATGTTGTACGGTACCTTAGAGGTACTACCCAGTTTGCAATATGCTACAGTTGGAGTGAAGTTGTGTGGCTTCACAGATGTACATTGGATGTTAAGTCCATCAAACCAAAAGATTACATTAGGTGGAATTTTAAGTGTTGGATGCACATCTACATTTTGGTGCAATAGGAAGAAAATATCTATGGCTCTCAGCTCCGTAGAAACATAATACATGGCCGCAAGTCAAGAAGAATGTGAGGAGATATGGATGAGAAAGATACTCGTTGAATTATTTGGTCAGATGATGGATCCAAATGTGATCTACTATGATAAAAATAGTTTCATCAAGCTCTCTGAGAATCCAATATTTCATGATCAATCCAAACATATAGGTTTTTGGTATCACCATTTACGTGATTATGTGCAAAGGCAAATAATGTTGCTACACTACATTCCGATATAGGAACAAGATGCTGACATTTTGAGAAAATTTTTGTTAAGAGGGAAGTTCGCGTTCCACAGGTGCAAGATAAGGGTGGTTGATAATCTCTTTCTTACTGAGAGGGAGCATAGCAAGAAATTCTCAATTTGATTTTTCCTTGATTAAATTGACAAAATTTCAATTTCCACATCAACGGACACCTTGGATGTAGTTAACTTGTGTGACATGACTTGTGTCACCTGATTTACTCAGTAAATTTGAGTTGGATGAGTTAGATTTTAGTTAAGGATACGTGATTGCTAATTTGTAGCAATTAAAGTTAGTTATCTCAAGTTTTTTTTAGTTAAAATAGTTCCAACTTTTGGAGGAACCAGTGGAAGATCAGTTGTGCAATGGGACTTCATTCAAAGTCGGTGATCATCTGGTTAACTGATCAGTCAACCTAAAATAGTTTTTTTATGTAGATAATTTTAGTTCCCCACGAGTGCTCTAGATTCCAAGGCAATGCAACATCAACTGTATACTAGTCTTGAGTGTACAAATGTTGCATGTAGTCAGATGATCAACCTTAGGAATTGTGAAATCCATTTTTGTAGATATTCTTAAATAATAAGGGCCTAATTTCTCATGAAATTTCATAAGGAAATATGGGCTGAAGGAAAGGTAGAAATTAACTAAGTCTGGGTCAGAGCTTCTCAATTAGCAGAGGGATAGGTTATTCACTTGCAGGTTGTGTTCACTTGAGTAAAGGAAATATAATACATCTTTATTGATCAGATTAATGCAAGCATACATTGGGGTTTTTAACATATTGCTTCCCACATGAAAAATATTGTATACATGTATGTAATACTCTTAAAGTAGTTGGAAGGATAGGGAAAAATGGCCAATAAAACACTCAAAAAATGGCCCATTGATCATTTTAGTGGGGAAATTGTACTTCAAAAAAGTTTCTATCTTACCCCACAACCCACAATAGAATGGGGTGCGTGAGAGAAGGAATCATAGCATTGTGGGAGCAGTGAGGGTGATGTTGTATGACCAAGGCCTACCTCTGCATTTGTGGGATGAGGCATGCAACAAAATAGTATATTTCCAAAACCTGAATTCTCATCAGATTCTTGGCATGATGGACATATGTAAGTATGTCATGTCCTCACCAAAACCAAAAAAAAAGAAAATTAAATAACCATATAAATAATTAATTAAAAATCAATGACATGCTACTTGAGTGGGGAGAATCATTCTAAAATCCAGTATGAGAGACACATGTAACTATGTCACGTCCTCAAAAACTAATAAAAATATTTTTCCTTCAAGTTGGCACAAAAAACAAAAAGAAAATAACCATATGAATAAACAATCAAAAATTAATTTCATTCTACTTGGTTGTTTGATATTTCTCCTTCAATCTTCAAGTAATAAATAAAACATTTCAATGTCTATCTTAAATAATATAACCTATTTAACTTTACAAAGATAAAGTACTTCAAAAAATATATATTTCTCTTATAAATATTTCAACATAAACTTATATAAATTGTTTGAATGTTCATATTAACTAATATATTTCAGTATGAATTTTCTCTATCTATTATGTATGTATTAATGTTTACTTTAAAAAAATATCTTAATGATGAAAATGAAAATATAATTCAAAATAAAAAAAATGTAGTTACTTGTTAATGAAAAGAAAATGTATAACTCATTCAATTATTAATATAAAATATTAATAATGATAAAATATTCAAATACAATATCAACAATGAAAAATTTCACAAATTATTAAGCACTAGAAAAAAAATTAAAGTTTTTTGTAAAAACAAAATTAAAATAGATCTATACTCGTGAATAAACCATAGTTGCCTGCTTCTATATATAAACGTACGAATATAAAGTAAAATTGCATTTTAAGATAAGGAAAAGATCCCTTCGTGAAGAGGGGAAGAGTCGAATGCTGCAAAATGGTCTAATACCTCTCACAAAAGACAAATCAGGGAATATTGCACGTCCATTTTGATTGTGAGGAAAAGCATTCCTCCGCAGAAAAATCGTCGACAATGTAATGAAAAAAATAATTGTGTTATAAACCCCTTTTTTAAATGTTACGTCATTTATATATAAAAATTAGAATATATAATTTCTACTAGTTGTGTTATGGTTTCTAACTTTCAAAAAAACCTGTCTATATCTACTAGATTAGTATATTGTTGATTTTTATTTGTTTTAGTTGTTTAGTTTTAGATGTTTGGTAAATTGGTATATTGTTTATATATTTTCTCAATAAGCTTATTAAATGTGAAAGATTTTTACATAACATTACATGTATTTATACACTACTACATTAAGGATACATTTTGTTAAGACGAGACTGGATGTTTATTTTAATTATTTTATATTAAAATTTAATATCAAATGAAAATTACAAGGAAAACACATTTTGTTAAGACGAGACTTGATGTTTATTTTAATTATTTTATATTAAAATTTAATATCAAATGAAAATTACAAGGAAAAGACATTGTAGAGAGGTTATAAAGGAGGTTTTTAATGTTATAAAATTTGGTAAAATTGTCAAAAAAATATTTACTACACATTCGTTTATGTTTATTGAGGTTTTGGTGGAGCTTTTAATGGAAATTCAATACAACTAAGAAAATTGGGTGGTTGGAGGTTACTACAGATGTTTTTTTTATTGGTGTGCTACTAAGGTTTCAACGCACTGGTGCATGTCATTTAGAAGGTGGCCCGGGGCAGTCGAAGGTGCATGCACTAGGCCGTCAAGGTATAAAACTGCACCGAGTGTAGTGTTGATGATACAAATTACGGGCACGTTCTAATTGGTCTTGGGATTTGTGCGGTGCCCATAGGTCTTCTAAACACACCGGTATGTAGACTTATAGAAACACACCAGTGCATCATATCAGACAAAGGCACCGAGATTTATAATTGATGTTCATATTTGTGAGGTGCCCGTAGGTCATAGAAACACATCGATGCGCTGCAGCATACAAACACACTGGTGTATAGTAACTAATACGCACCAGTGTTCATTTTATATTTTTTAGACACATCGACCTATTACAGTGAAATAATTGTGATTTTTTAAATTCATTATTCATCAAAAGTCGACACATATTATAACAGTATTCATATTAATTAAATTTTTGTTAAAGCATTTGAATGTGATTTTTGGATTAATTTGTTATATCATATAATCAAATTTCACATCTCTTCATTATAATATTTAATCATCCATAAATTTAATTAGTGGTGTTACATTTCACAGCGAAAATGGAGAATGCAATAGAATAAATTAAAACATGTATATATATATATATATATATATATATATATATATATATATATATAAAAGACAGTAATTGTCATACAAAATGGGACATTTATTGGTATCCCTTTGTTTTTCAATTGGGACACTATGTCTATTAAAGTAAACAAAAAGTCTGATTTCACAGACAAATATTTCAAAAAATACAACGCCTTCTTTTGCTATCCAAACATAGTGATCATCACTCTTCGCTTGAACTATTATCACTGCTAGAGCTACTTCCATGGCTTGGATTATTTTTGGGAATGTTTTATTCACAATGTTGATTGTTTTTATCTTCTTCACCTTCCATCTACAAACATAAAAATAAATTGTAATGAGTGTATATGCATTGGTAAGAATAATGAAAATTGCAATTTTAAATAATATACATTAATGTAAATCGAAAATAAATGACGTACCATAGCAACAATTTACTCATAAACTATACACATTCTTTCAAAACCGTGTACCATGCCATCATTCAAGATTTCATTTGTTGGCGCAGTTCCATACTTTATTTCCTGCAAGTTTTATACCCCATAATTACAAATCATATATTTAATATAAAAGTTCTTTTTGTTCTATTAATTATAGATAGAGCTAAGTAAAACAAGATCGATAAATGGTTACAAATTCCACAATTAATTTATGATATGCCAACATATACTCACAACCCATATTTAACGCAATTTCAATCAATTCATCCAATGGTTCTTCTTTGTATGTTAGCACTTGTTTGAAGACATTCAACGATGATTTTTGTAAAACAACTTAAAAAACAAAAAATGAAATATATTTAAGTTGTTACAAGGAAGTAATAATTACTCACAAACTTAGATATCAACCCTTTTCTTCCTTGTCGTCTTGTTTTATGTGCTAAATGGGTTCCATTTTATTTTTCATTTCTGCAAGAAAATACTTGAAAATTAATATTTAATGCTAAATTGTTTATTTATTGTACCTAATGATCGAAAAATTCAATGATTACATATTACATTTGAAGTACGTTGTTGTTGAGATGGCTCCTCCTGCGATGCAATTTTGTCCATTTCTTTGACCATCTGCTTGTAGACCTTTTTTGACATTCCTACTAGCATATTTCTGCTATCATCTCATTCATATTTTGAGATTTTCATAGCCATGGGATAGGTCAAGAAGATTGGGGTTTGTGTGAAGAACCTGTATAAGCTAGATGTGGAAGACTATGTTGCATTAAGCACTAAGGTAGAGAAATTGCGGGCCGCAATGTAGGTTAGCTTTGGCACAAAATACTTGGACATTTGCATCATGGCACCTCAAATATTATACAAAAAATTACCACTAGCCTCCCTAAAGGATCACTTAAGCAGTAGGATGTATGCAAAGGATGTACATTGGGGACTTACATAAAATCCACATTCCATTATAGGGACAACAAAGCACATGCAATCCTAGAAAGGATCCACTCTAATTTTTGTGGACCTTTTTTTGTTCTTATTAATGACTTCTCACGGAAGTGTTGGATCATCTTCATGGGGAAGCAATATGAGACATTCTCCAAGATCATACAATTCAAGGCACTAGTGAAGAGTGAAAATAGAAATAAGGTGAAGACTCTCAGTAGTGATAATGGATGTGAGTACGTGTCGAAAGAATTTAAAAATTTATGTGTGAAACATGGCATTCAATGAGAGTTGAAAAACCCCCACAACCCATGACAGAATGGGGTGGGTGAGGGAAAAAACCACAACATTGAGGGAGAAGAGAGGGTGATGTTGGATGAACAAGCCCTACCTCTGCATTTGTGGGATGAGGCATGCAAGAAAACTGTCTATTTGCATAACCAGATTTCTCATCGGATTCTTGGCATGATTACACTACATGAGACTTTTTCGAGGAAAAATTCAGATGTGTCTTCGCGATTTTTGAAGCCTCTATTTACTCACTTTTCTATAAATAATCGAGGAATAATCTCGAGTCGATCACGAAATTGGGGGTATTTTTGGGTTACATAGAAACTCCCCACAACTACCATCTGTACATTCCATCTCTCAAAATGGCAGTTGTCCGAAGGGATGTAAATTTTGATGAGGAAAAAGTGACGTGGTTCTCTCTTGAGAGGGAGATTTAGATCCCACAAGAAGAAGAGATTTTAGATCCAAAGGAGGATCCTCAGGAAAGTGCAAGAAACCATAAATTGAGGAGTAAATATTGGGGAGAATCACTCAAAATAACCATCCAGATAAGGCAGAAAGAGAAATAGGAATGTTGATAGACTTTTGCAGGATGCGAGGGAGAATGTGTGAGCTCCTTAAAATTTTCACAGGAAAAGGAGGTCACCTGAGAGGTACACTGGCTACATGGTTCTAATTATTTAGCCATCCTATTTCAAGGGAGAAATAGAGAAACTTGTATGGGTTGATTAAATGGTGAAGAATACAAATCTTTTGTAAATAGCAGTGTTTGGAAAGTGGTCCCAAGCCCATCACATAAATCAATAATGGGTTTGATATGGATCTTCAAGGTGAAGCAAGAAACATACAAAATCATATAGAAGTATAAGGCCATATTTGTGGGAGTACGAGACCACATTTTCATGAGTCTCAATGGGAAATAAAATTCTTATGCAATGGAGTAGGCACTTATAGATCTATTGAAGAATAGTGGTGACCACGAGAAGCTTGCACTCAAGGATAAAGTTTGCAATATCAAGATGTGGAAGAATGGTACTATCCTAAACTATCTGAGAAGGTTCCCACAAGTTTGTGATGAACTCAGAGGAGTTGGTGTTACTTTTTCAGAGGATGACTTGGTAAGCCTAGCCCTTCTAGGCCTTCCCAAGGACTGTACTAACTCTCAAGATTCAGTGACTGAGAGGGATAAAATACAGAATCGGGAATGCTTATGGTCTGATTTGGTAAAAGAGGAAATATGGAAGAATACAGTTAAGAAAAATTTGCATTGCTTGCAAAGGGAAAGAAGGGAAAAGGGAAGAAATATCAATCAAAACCATAATCTAGCCACGGAGGAAACAAGAAAAAATTGTCAAAAATTAAATGTTTCTATTGTCATGAATACATGCACTATGCCACGAAGTCTCCACAAAAAAAGGCAAGAAAAAACACTTTAGGAGTATAAAGTGAATCTTAGGCTTCACAGTTCGAGATTTACATTACCCTTATCACGTGCATGTCCAACACAGTGATGGGGAGTGTGTGTTACTTGCACTCATGTGCATCGTTCGACATGAAAAGATGTAGATATTTTTCCAGTGAAATAGAGGAGAAATATTTATAGATGCTCATAAATATAGGGACAATGAAACATACAACGCGACTATTATTGGTACAATAACCTTTCAGAGGGAGTTAGGCTCCCCTCTCAGGTTCAAGGATGTCATGTTTGTTCTAGGCCTTAATAAAAATATCATATTTGTTGCAGTTTTGGAAGACCATGATGTGATCTACAATGAAGGAAAGAGACACATAGCCATGGGATAGGTGAAGAAGATTAGGGTTCATGTGAAGAACCTTTATAAGCTAGATGTGGAAGACTCTGTTGCATTAAGCATTAAAGTGGAGAACCTACGGGCCGCAATGTAGGTGAACTTTGGCAGAAAAAACTTGTCCATTTTCATCATGGCACCTCGAATGTTATACAACAGATGACCACTGGCCTCCCTGAAGGAGAACTTAAGTAGTAATATGTATGAAATAGATTCACATTGGGGAAGTACAGAAAATCCACATTCCACGACAGGGACAACAAAGAAGATGAAATCCTACAAAGGATCCACTCTAATTTTTATGGACCTTTCTCAATAGCCTCTTTTGCTAGACATAAATATTTTTTCATTCTTAATGATGATTTCTCATAAAAGTGTTGGATAATATTCATGGGGAAGCAATATGAGACATTCTCCAAGTTCTTACAATTCAAGGCACTAGTGGAGAAAGAAAATATCAATAAGGTGAAGACTCTAAGGACTGATAATGGAGGTGAGTATGCGTTGAATGAATTTAAAAATTTATGTGTGAAACATGGAATTCAATGAGAGTTGACAACACCTCACAACCCACGATAGAATGGGGTGGGTGAAAGATAGAACCATATCATTGCAAGAGTAGAGAGGGTGATGTTGCATGACCAAGACCTACCTCTACATTTGTGGGATGAGGCGTGCAACATAACAATCTATTTTCATAACCTCAATTCTCATTGGATTCTTGGCATGATTACACTACATGAGAATTTATCAAGGGAAATTTTGGATGTGGCTTCAATATTTTTGGAGCCTCTATTAACTTCCTTGTCTCTAAAGAATTGAGGAATAATCTTGAGTTGATCACAAAATTGGGGGTATTTGTGGGTTACATAGAAACTACCCACAAATACCATTTGTAATTTCCATCCCTCAAAATGACAGTTGTCCAAAGGGATGTATAGTGGGATGAGGACAGAGCGATGTGTTTCTCTCTTCAGAGGGAGATGTAGATCCCACGAGAAGAGGAGATTTTAGCTCCAAAGGAGGATCCTTAGGAAATTGTGGAGAAACCACAATTTGTGGAGTAAAGAGTGGGGAAAATCACTCAAAAATAACCATCCAGAGAAGGAAAAAATAGAACTAGGAATGTTGATAGACTTGTGCAGGATGTGACAGAGAATGTGGGAGCTCCTTCAAATTTTCGCAGGCAAAGGAGGTCACCTGAGAGGTACACTAGCTACATTGTTCTAATGATTGAGCTTCTAGAGATTGAGCCATCCTATTTCGAGGAAGAAGTATAGCAACTTGTATGGGTTTATGAAATGGTGGAAGAATACAATTCCATTGTAAATAACAGTGTTTGGAAAGTGCTCCCAAGGCCACCAGATAAATAAATAATGGGTTTGAGATGGATCTTCAAGGTGAATCAGGAAATAGACAAAAGCATACAGAAGTATAAGGCCATATTTGTGGCCAAGCATTACTCCCAAGTTGAGGGAATTTATTCTGAGGACGCATTTGCTCCTGTACCAAGGTACTCATCCATTAGATAAATTATTTCTGTGGCTACGCAGATGGGTTGGAAGATCCATGAGATGGATGTAAAAATAACATTTCTCAATGGGGTTATTGAGGAGTAGGTGTACATCGAGAAACTAAAAGGTTTTCATACATTTTATTGAGAGTCTCATGTGTGCAGACTCAAGCAAGCATTGAATTATTTCAAACAAGCACCCTGTGCTTGGTAAACTAGGATCAATATTTATCTCAATGTTTTGGGCTTCACAAAAATTTATACGGATGAAAATCTCTATGATATCTTGGTAGAAGGTAAATTTCTTATTATTTTCTTATATCTTGATTATTTGATGTTAACTATTGATGAGCAGCTAATAAGATATTGTAAGGAGGACCTTGCAAGGGAATTTGATTTGAAGGAAATGTGTCTCATGCACTACTTCCTTAGATTATAAATATTGTAAGGTGATGGGAAATATTTGTCTCTCAAGGGAATTTTAGAAATGATGTAACGTACATATTCTTCATGGAGAGCTGTAAACCCATTGATACACCTGTAGTGACCAATTGGAGGAAGGAGGCTACCACTTCATGTGAAGAAGTGAACGCTACCATTTCCTGGCAGCTAGTGGGTTCACTCACGTATCTTATGAAAAATAGAATAGATATGTGCTATGCAGTGAACCATCTAAGAAAATTTATGGTTAAGTTAACCAAATTATTTTAAAAGGAAGTTAAGCATGTTTTACGGTACCTCAGAGGTACTACCCAGCTTGGACAATGCTACAGTGGGAGTGAAGCTGTGTGGCTTCACAGATGCAGATTGGGTGTTAATTCCATCAAACCAAAAGATTAAAATAGGCGTAATTTTAAGTGTTGGGTCTGCATCTATTTTTTGGTACAAAAGGAGGAAAATATCTATGGTTCTTAGCTCGGGAGAAGAAAAATACATGGTCGCAAGTCAAGCAGAATGTGAGGAGATATGGATGAGAAAGATATTTGTTGGAATATTTGGTAAGATGATGGATCCAAATGTGATCTACTATGATAAAAATAGTTGCATCAAGCTCTCTAAGAATCCAATATTTCATGATCGAGCCAAAAATATAGGTTTTTGGTATCACCATTTACGTGATTATGTGCAAAGGAAGATAATGTTTCTACACTACCTTCCAATAGAGGAACAAGATGCTGACATTTTGACAAAATCTTTGTTAATATGGAAGTTATCATTCCATAGGTGTAAGATAGTGGTGGTTGATAATCTCTTTCTTGTTGAGAGGGAGTATTGAAAAATGTAGCAAGAAATTCTCAATTTGATTTTTCCTTGATTAAATTGAAAAAATTTGAATTTCCACATCAGCAGACAACTTGGATGCAGTTAAATTGTGTGACATGACTTGTGTCACCCAATTTACTCAATAAATTTTAGTTGGAGGAGTTAGCTTTTAGTTAAGGATGTGTGATTGCTAATTTGTAGCAATCAAAGTTAGTTATCTCAAGTTGTTTTTAGTTAAAATAGTTCTAACTTTTGGAGGAACTAGTGGAAGATTAGTTATGCAATGGGAATTCATTCAAACTCAATGACCATCCAGTTGACTGATCAATCAGCCTCAAATAGTTTTTTTATGTAGATAATTTGAGTTCCCCAATGGTGGTATAGATTCCAAGGCAATGTAAGATCAAATGTACACTAGTTTTAAGTGTACAGATGTTGCATGTAGTCAGATGATCAACTTTGGGAATTGCAAAATCCATTTTGTATAAATTCCTAAACAATAAGGGCCTAATTTCTCATGAAATTGCACAAGGAAATATGGACTCAAGTAAAGGTAGAAATTGACTAAGTCTGGGTTAGAGCTTCTCAATTAGCAGAGAGATAGGTAATTCACCTACAGGTTGTGTTCACTTGAGTAAAGAAATTATAATACATCTTTATTGATTATATTAATGCATGCATACATTGGGGTTTTTAGCATATTGCTTGCCACATGAAAAATATTGTATACATGTGTGTAATACTCTTAAAGTAGTTGGAAGGATAGGGAAAACTGGCCCATAAAACACTCAACAAATGGTCCATTGATCATTTTAGTGGGAAAAAAGTACTTCAAAAAAGTATTCATATTACCCCGCAACTCACAACAGAATGGGTGGGTGAGAGAAGGAACCATAGCATTGCGGGAGTTGTGCGGGTGATGTTGTACGACCAATGCCTACCCCTACATTTGTGGGATGAGGCATGCAACAAAACAATATATTTGCAGAACCTAAATTCTCATTGGATTCTTGGGATGATGGGCATATGTAAGTATGTCATGTCCTCAAAAAAAATAATAAAAATAATTTTTCCTAATGTGTGCCAAAACCCAAAAAACAAAAATTAAATAACCATATAAATAATTAATTAAAAATCAATGACATGCTACTTGAGTGGGGAGAATCATTCTACAATCCAGTATCAGAGACACATGTAAGTATCCCGCGTCCTCAAAAAATAATAAAAATATTTTTTCCTCATGTTGGCAAAAAACAAAAAAAACAATAACCGTATAAATAAACAATCAAAAATTAATTTCATTCTACTTGGTTGTTTGATATTTCACTTTCACTCTTCAAGTAATAAATAAAACATTTCAATGTCTATCTTAAATAATATAATCCTATATAACTTTACAAATATAACGTACTTCAAAAAAATTATATTTCTCTTATAAATATTTCAATATAAACTTATATAAATTGTTTGAATGTTCATATCAACTAATATATTTCAGTATGAATTTTCTCTATCTATTATGTATGTATTAATGTTTACCTTAAAAAAAATTTCAATGATGTAAATGAAAATATAATTAAAGATAAAAAAATGTAGTTACTTGTTAATAAAAAAGAAATATGTAACTCATTCATTTATGAATATAAAATATTAATAATGATAAAATATTAAAATAAAATATAAACAATGAAAAATTTCTAATATATTTATTTATTTTAATAACATATTATCAAGCACAATAAATCTATACTTGTGGATAGACAATAATTGCTTTCTTCTATATATAAACGTACGAGTATAAAGTAAATTACATTTTAAGATAAGGAAAAGATCCCCTCGGCAGGAGGGGAAGAGTCGAATCCTGCAAAATGGTCAAATGTCCCTGAGAAAAGACAAATCAGGGAATATTACACGTTGACAGATTGTGAAGAAAAGCATTCCTCCCCAAAAAAACGTTGACGATGTATCGAAAAAAATAATTGTGCTATAAATCTTTATTTTAAATGTTACGTTATTTATATACAAAAATTAGAATACATAATTTTTACTAGTTGTGTTATGGTTTCTAACGATAAAAACACCTACTTTTTAAAAGGTGGTTTAGCTATATATAGATTGCTATATAATTGATTTTCGGAGTTGTTTAGTTATACAAGTTTGATTTTTCTTATTCTTTTGAGTTGTTTTGTTGTACATGTTTCTTAGATTAGTATATAGTTGATTTATGTGTGTTTTAGTTGTTTAGTTTTAGATGTTTGGTAAATTGGTATCTAGTTGACATATTTTCTCAACCAATTTATTAAATGTAAAAAATTCTCACACAACATTGTAAGTATTTATACACTACTACATAAGGCACTTTTAAGACTTTTTTTTTTAAGACCAAAAATATTTTCTCTTAAAAAGTCAGCGTTTATTTTAGTTATTTTACATTAAAACCTAATATGAAATGAACACTACAAAGAAAGGACCCGCGAGCAGAGGTTATAAAGGAGGTTTTTAGTGTTATAAAATTGACTAAAATTGTTAAAAAAAAACATTTGCTACACATCCATTTATGGCTACAGAGGTTTTGGCAGAGCTTTTAATGAAAATTACACAACTAAAAGAACTGAGCGGCTGGAGGTTATTACGGATATTTTTTTCATTGGTGTGCTACTAAGGTTTCAACACACCGGTGCGTGTCATTTAGAAGGTGGCCCAGGGCAGTCGACGGTGCAAGCAACAGACCAACAAGGTATAAAACCACACCAGGAGCATTGTTGATGATACAACGCACGGGGCTGTTCTAATTGGTCTTGGGATTTGTGCGATGCCCATAGGTCTTCTACAGGCACCGGTACATAGATTTATAGAAACGCAGCAGTGCCCCATATCAGGCAAAGGCACCGAGATTTATAATTGGTATTGGTATTTTTGGAGTGCCCATAGGTCATAGAAATGCACCGATGCACTGCAACATACAAATGCATCGGTGTACAGTAACTGACACACACCACTGTTCATTTTGTATTGTTTAGAAACATCAACGTGTGATAGTGAAATTATTGTGATTTTTAAAAATTCATTATTCATAAAAGGTCGACACCTCTTATAACAATATTCATATTAATTAAATTTTTATTAAAGCATTTGAATGTTGTCTTTGGATTAATTTTTTATATCATATCATAAAATTTCACATCTCGTCATTATAATATTTAATCAACCATAAATTTAATCAGTAGTATTACATTTCACACCGAAAATGGAGAAAGCAATAGAATAAATTAAAGCATATTTTATATATATATATATATATATATATATATATATATATATATATATATATATATGTGGTATTTCTCATACAGAATGGGATAGTTATTGGTATCTCTTTGTCTTTCAATTGGGACACTATGTCCATTACAATAAAAAACGTCTGATTTCACAGACAAATATTTCAAAAAATAAAATGCCTTGCTTTGCTATCCAAAACATAGTGTTCATCATTCTTCGCTTCAACTGTTGTCACTGCTAGAGCTACCTCCATGACTTGGGTTATTTTTAGGAATGTTTTGTTCACAATGTTGATTGTTTTCGTCTTCTTCACCTTCCATCTACAAACATAAAAATAAATTGTAATGGGTGTATATACATTGGTGAGAGTAATGAAAATTGCAATATTAAATAATATATATCAATGTAAATCGAAAAGAAATGACGTACCATAGAAACAATTGACTCATAAACTATAAACATTCTTGCAAAACCATGTATCATGCCATCATTCAAGATTTCATCTGTTGGCGCAGTTCCATAATTTATTTCTTGCAAGTTTTATACCCCATAATTACAAATCATATATTTAATATAAAATTTCTTTTTGTTCTATTAATTATAGATGGAGCAAAGTAAAACAAGATCGATAAATTCTTACAAATTTCACAATTAATTTTTGATATACCAACATATACTCACAACCGATATTTAACCCAATTTCAATCAATTCGTATGATGGTTCTTCTTTGTATGTTAGCACCTGTTTGAAGACATTCAATGATGATTTTTGTAAAACAACTTAAAAAACAAAAAAATTAAATCTAGTTAAGTTATTATAAGGAAGTAATAATTACTCACAAACTTAGATATCAACCCTTTTCTTCCTTGTCGTCTTGTTTAATGTGCTAAATGGGTTCCATTTTCTGTTCATTTTTGCAAGAAAATACTTGAAAATTAATGTTTAATGCTAAATTATTTATTTATTGTACCTAATGATCGAAAAATTCAATGATTATGTATTACATTTGAAGCACGTTGTTGTTGAGATGGCTCTTCCTGTGATGCAATTTTTTCCATTTCTTTAACCATCTCCATGTACACCTTTATGAGCATTCCTACTAGCATATTTGTAATATCAGCTTGTTCATATTTTGATATTTTCATAATCTTCCTGAAAATGTAACATGATAATAAACTATTTAATTTTTATATTGATATATGAAAAGTAAATATAACAAAAGTGATATTTATAAATAATTCTAGACAAACATTTAAAGGAATATTAATTTTTCATTCCTTCTTTTTTGTTGTTGTACGTTTTTGCTATTAAAAGTCTGACGTATCTCATTGACCAATTCTTAGGAAACTCTTCCTATAGCTTAGATAAAATTTGGTTCTTGGAATCATTCCATTGATTTTTGTATTGTAAGTGGAAATAATGTCTATAAATTCATTCCAATAGATCTCTCAAACATTTGTAAAATTTTTCTCCCTTTCGTTAACCTCCAGCACCACTCTAGATGAGCTAAGGAGTAATTCATTTTTTGTTCTATTTTTTTCTTTTCGTAGAACAACATTCATTTTATAAGTTGTTGGTCCCTGTAGAACATTAAACATATGTGAATTAATAGATTGTTTGACACATGTTATCTAATAATTTTAATTACATTATTAATGAAAATTAAAAAAAGAAACTCATATTGGATCAATAGTATTTTTCATTCACCTTATTCATCCTTTTGTGATTTTTCCATCAAAGTTTTACGCTATTCTAGTCCTAGATCAGAAATAATATTATCGAGCTTCGTTATTTTATGGCTCTACATGATACACATTAAACAATACATATTAGTTAAAATTACATATAGTTCAAAAATAATAAATTTTTAAACGAATTTACAAAGAACTTGCCTTTTTTGCTTCTCTTGATGTGTTATCAGTATTTTTATTACCTGAAATATTTTCAGTCATTTCTTTATTAATATGAAACTTGTACCATATCATTAATTAATATATTTATAAATAAATTTTCAACTTTTCAGGTAAAAAAAAAAATCTCAAGAAACCAGTGCGCCATTTATGGTGTACGCATCGACGTCGGTGCGTGGGGGTATTATAAATGCACTGCACAAACAATATCATAGACCGTACAGTGCTCTATGTGAACAAGGAGCATCGGTGCATTACATGTTAACCACTACACCGATTAACACAGAGAAAATAATAAAAATTGTCCAGTATTAGTTTTTGTAGCGTAAATGCCTCGCACAAACAAAGGACCACCATACGGTGCTCTTTGTCAACTAGGAGACCCGGTGCGGTACGTTATATGTTACATTGTGCACCAATTAACTCAATAAAACATTTTTTTGTGAAACAACACATTCGTTGTGCACCATAATGAAATAGCGCACCAATGCCCTATTTTACATATGGCGCACTAATTAAAAAAAAAAAAATTAAATTTTTTATTACATAGTAATTTTGTAGTGCACTGGGATAATACAATGCACTGGTGCGCTAGGTTACACAAGGTGCACCGATTAAAAAAAAAAAATTCCAAAAATTCACGCAAGTGTCGACATGGATTGGGATCTGACTATGCAAGTAGTCCCATGGGTTGGATGTCAATCTTATCTTGATGATGAACCTCGATAGTTGGTTTGAAACATCGATGGAAGAAAAAAAATCCACTCAATATGATGGATCCAGAAGCAATTTCATTACAAAATACAAACCCTATAAATAAAAAATCAAAAGCCCTAATTCTGAAATCACAGAAACAGGAAGAAGAAATGGAAGAAACAAAAATAATGAAGGGGTTAGGGTTAAAATGGATTTTTTTTTTCTTTTGTTTCTGAAAATGAAAAAAAATTGAATATTTTTTTCTTACTTCAGAAAAAAACTACGGAAAAATTAAAACAAATAATCAAATTTAATCACGAGATCATTTGAAATTCTATGCTACAGGGTTCGAATCACCATAGGTTTGGAACTATGATTATCTAAATACTTATGTTCGAATGTATTTCACTTCTCCACAGTGCTCTCATGCTCTCTTACTCTATTTATGTCTCTTACAAATCTCTCGCTGAATATTTTTGCAAAAAATGAAAAGTGTTTACTATTTAAAGAATTGTTTTATGAAATTAGATTTTCGAAAATATTTTGCCGCCCATTTTTCAATTTACTGCTTTTTTTTTCACTTGAAGAAAATAGAGTTGCACTTTTTTTATTCACAGTTATTCATCATTGGTGCGTCACTTAATAGCACTGCACTGGTGCGTCCATTGGTAACACAACATCGGTGCGCAATAACTAAAATTCACTGGTGCACAGTAACTAAAATGCACCAGTGTGGTTATATGTACATTAGAACCAATTTTCAGTTAAGTCACTAAAATTACTTTTAGCTGAGTACACTAAAATACAACAACTCCAACCATATAAATTAAGAATCAAAATTCTGTTTATTATTGATGGAAATATGCAATTATAATTGGAATTTTGTTTATTCTTGAGAATTAGAATTAGAATTAGAATTGAGAATTAGAGTTGGATAAATTCTTGATGGAAATAACTATTCTTCCAATGCATTTTGTTTATTGCAGTAGGTCCCCACTGATTATGTGGGGAGAATGCCATCTGGGCCATGTGAAGAAGCAATACTATAGGGCCCAAGTTGGAAATTGTGGCATGTGAACCTGTGTTATGCTAAGACATGGGAAATTTTCATAAATGGTTGGTAAAGTTTTGTTTCTGAGCAGTTTATTGAAGTTGGAGATATTTTAGTTTTTAGACATGTTGGAAATTTACATTTTGCTGTGAAAATATTCAGGCCATTTATTTTCAAAACTAGACCTCTTCTTATTTTAGAAAAAGAAACTTGAAACTTTCCACAACCTGCAACAACAAAAGATGCCAACAGGAGCCTCTTTCATGCATATCTATTTCTTACATGCATATCTATTTCTTCTGTTGAAGTCTCGAAGGAATTGATTATGACAAGTCTACTTCGCTCAAGAATCTGGCTGAATTTTCTTTGGTTCTACTGAAGGGTGGAGTTATTAACTGATACAGGATTGTAAGCTCCCTCCAACCCTCGTTAAATTGCAGAATATGGATAAAATTTCATAGAAATTCTTATCATTTGCGTAAAATGCCTAGAAACACAGAATGGGGTGTTTTCTCGTTTGAAAGTTGTGTGTTATTATTGTGAAAGATATTACTCTTTCAATTTTGTGCTAATATGGTGAAGAAATGGAATATTGCTCAAGTATTTGACAACAATCTTCAATCATATTCTCAAAATATATGGGTTCTTTTGGTAAATGCATATCTACAATATTAGGTCATATTGATGCTAGGAAAAATTCAATTGAAATACCAATACAGCAGGGTCGGCACTGTCTACTATCCCATGAACCCATAAACCCAACAAAAAATCTCAAAAAACCTTTTAATAAAATGTAAAATAGTCCAAAAATGTTTTTTTTTTTTTTTGTCTATTTCATTCTTGACACTCGAATTCTTAAAAAGTTTGTTAATGGAATTAGCATCCATAAGAGGCAACACAATGGTAATATACTCGAATTCTTCTAAAATCTGTCCAATGGAATTAGTACATGTGAAATGGTACATGTGTTATGTCATCAATATTTATACTTTTTAAGATGGTTTTTTATAAAGAAGAGGAATTTATTACCTTATACCTTATAAGACTCTTCTTTTCGAAACATTATAATATTTATTTTGAATTAATGTTTTTTTTGAAATGCACTGCATTGCCACTATTCCACATGGTCAACGGTTCCAATGTGCGGGGTTTTATAGGCACATCGGTGCGGTTTCCTAAGATATCATTGGGCAGTTTATGTTTTGGCGCAGGGTTTTAGGACGCACCGGTGTGGAATATTTGTGTGCACTGGTGCACTACAGTAATAAAACACACCGTGCGGGTTTGTGCGGATCACATGGTGTCCTGTGTGCCAATGTTTTGTGCACACCGGTGCTTTCTCTTTTTGAATGCACCAGTGCGGTTTAGGTTGATAAGAGCACCAGATGCAAAAAATCTACAAAAACCTCCGCCCACCAACCTCCTCTAGTAATCCCCACTAGAAACAGATGTTTGGGGTATTTTTATAAGGGGTTCCTCAAAAACATCTGCTGCACCATATTTTTCTTGTAGTGGAATTGTCTTAAATATAAAATTTAAGACATAACTTTATATTTAAGTCAAAATATTTTAAGACAAAACTTAGGATAGACTCTCATACACCAATTCCTCTTTTCTTCTTTTTATTTCTCCTCATATGATTAGAGACAAATTTTCTATCATTGCATTTGGCACTATTATATGGAGGGGGCTTTTAAGACAATTTTTTAAGACAAAAGAAATATTTTATCTTAGAATTTTAGATATGAGATGCTAATAAAAAAGGTAAAGGTAAAGGATTAGGGGTTCGTCTTTACGTTGTTGATGGGTTCTTCAGGAAGTTGAGTGATGCACATCGATAACAAATTATGGGATTTAGGGCGATGGAGGTAGGCAATAATTAATGGGATTTATGGTGATCGAGGTCGAAAAAAATTGATGGGATTTAGGGCAATGAAGTCCGACAACAAAGGTGTACTTCATAAGAGGAGCGATGGAGGAACTTTTTCAGAACATAGATAGATAGTATCATAGTTGAAGTACCTTTCAGGGTCTGCACCAATTGTGTTTTAATATGTGTTTTTGATTGTTTCATTTATTTTGAATGATACTTCTATCTATTTATTGCTATTATGAGCACATTGTTGTGCTAGAACTCCTGACTATTATTGGCAACATGGATTAGATTCACCTAAAAGATTGTTGAAAAATGAAACAAGAATTTCTCAATTTGATTATCCTTCATTAAAGTGAGAAAAAATGAATTTCACATCAGCAGACAACTTGGATGAAATTAAATTATGTGACATGGACTGTGTCACCCAACTTAGTAAATTTTACTTGGATGAGTTATAGTTCAGTTAATCATGTGTTATTTCCAATTTGTAGCAATCAAAATAGATTATTAGAACTTGCATTATGTTAAACTAGTTCTAACTGTTGGAGGAACTAGTGGAAGGTCAGTTGTGTAGTGGAACTTTATTCAAACTTAGTGATCATCTATTTAACTGATAAATCATCCCAAAATATCTAGTGCATGCCAATAATTTGAGTTCTCGAGCGGTGGTGGAGATTTGAAGGAAGTATAACATTTGTTGTAGACAAGTCTTGGGTGTACAGGTGTTGGATGTCGTCAGATGATAAACCTTGGGAATTACGCAATCCATTTTGGAAAATTTGCTAAGTAAATAGGGGCTAAATTTGTCAAGGAATTGCGCAAGGAAATAAGGGCTCAAAAAAACATAGAAATTGACTAATTCTGGGTAAATTCTTCTCAGTGAGAAAAGAGATAGGTTATTCACTTGCAGGTTGTGCTCAGTTGTGTAAAGAAATCATAATACATCTTTCTTAATTAGATTAATTCATGCATACATTGGGGTTTTTAGAGAATTTATTTCCCCAAGAAAAATATTGTCTGCAGGTGTGTTATTTCTTATTACATGTCTGAAATTTTTATTCTAAATTGGGAATTAACTTCCACATTGGAGTAGCATAGGTTTGTGTTTTGTGACGTTGATTAAACTTCATGAGAATTTGCAAATATACACCATAATTTCAACATTGTACCATAGCATGATTCACATTAGACCAATAATTTCAAATTTGTTTCTTAGAAGGTTCGAATTTTCATTTCAATGTAGCACAATCTCTTCAGAGCTAAGAATATGGCATTCAATGGATTGAGGCTAGAGTATTCCTTGGAAGGAAACTCTAATTTCATCCCATGGAAGGATCACCGGTATGAGGTTTTCGATGACAACGGATTGCTAGAATACATCAAGAGAGACATTGCAAAACCAATAGAATATTATTTCCATCACCTTTTTTAGTGGAAGAAAGATGTATCCAAGGTGAGGAGAATAATATGGGATGGATTATGGGACAAAATTGTCACCAGTCTCCATGGGAAATAAAATCCTTATGAAATGGAGTAGAAACTAAAAGATCTATTCCATAATAGTGGCGACCACAGGAATCTTGCACTCAAGGACAAAGTTAAAAATATCAAGTTGTAGAAGAATGACACTATCTCGCACTATCTGAGAAGGTTCACGCAAGCTCGTGATGAGCTTTGCAGGAGCTAGTGTTACATTTTCATAGGATGACTTGGTAATACTAGTCCTTCTGGGCCTTCCCAAGGACTGTCATAGCTATGAATATTCAGTGAAAAAGAGGGAGAAAATACCAAATTGGGAACATCATGATCTGATTTGGTGAAAGAGGAAAAATGGAATAATACAGTTAAGAAAAATTGCATTGCTTGCAAAAGGAAATAAGGTAAAAGGGAAGAAATATCAAACGAAACCAGAATCCAACCAAGGGGGAAAGAAGAAATATTTGTAAAAAATTAAATGCTTCCATTTTCATGAAGACATCCACTATGCCACGAACTGTCCACAAAAAGGTCAAGAAAAAAATACCTTAGGAGGAGTAGCAAGTGAAGCTTAGGCTTCATAGTTCGATATTGATTTTTCCCTTATTGCATGCATGTCCAACACAGTGATGGGGAGTGTGTGGTATGTTGTCGACAATTGTTGTCTCTCCTAGAGATAGTCTAGAGTTTCCATAGACCAGTGCCTAGGACATCTTAGCATAGCAAGGGGGCATAAAATAAAACTGAGGTGTCAATCCAAAGGCTCCCCTGCAATGTCTTGTTGAACATTAAATTGATTTAAATGGGACCAAAACTTACAGAAACTGCCACAGGGGAAGTAATATTGTAGAGACAAAATGCAAAGCTCCAACAAAAAAGCATCAGACAGTTAAGAGACAATTTACTGTAAAGAGGGCTGATTCAAATAATATGCCACAGAAATTAAATATCAGAGGGTGTATGCAGGGAAAGAACATAAGAGGATATTAGTTAACTTTGGTCTGATACCTAGATACACAACAGAACCACATATGGGCTTATCATTCTAAGAATCCATACATGACAACGGTGTTTTAAAAGCACCCTCCCGAAGAAACTAATATAGAAGAAAGGTGAATGAAATGAACATGAAACAGTATATCATGCATGAGCCTATTTAAAGTGCTTGACTAATTTAAGTATGGGCATCAGCTAGGATGAATCCTTACCAAACCAGGGAGCCATTCACATTCCAAAACATGATACAAGACAGTGGATGAAATGAAATGTTGTATTAATCACATAAGAGAAGGTTACATACTGTGAAATACCAAAGACCAGAATCCTCATTACAGATAGAACTCCTCACTGAGACCCTACGGGCTCTGAACCTTCATACAGAAGCTTTACAAAATTTATACAAACGTGCCTTTCACTGCACAATTTTCTGATACAAGTCTGGAACCTTTACAATGTCTTTCTCTCTCCTTTTTATAGAAGAAGGAGAAGAGAAATTAATAAAGAGGTAGGTGAAAACAATTAATTGTTACATTGAAAAAAAGATGGCGGAAACATTTCGCGCCCACCCTACTTGATTAATATACTGAGCTATAGGTACTCTGAGGCTTGCTCCATGAAGTAAATGCTATAGGTGCAAATTTCTCCTAGGATAAGACATGAAGAATAAAATAAATGACATTCTGTACTTTCCTGAAGAGAATTTGGCTGAAGTAAACCTTGAGGGCATGATTTTCTGTGAAAAGATCTTTCTAGTGATCTGCAAGGTCCTTGATCTGGTACTTTGTCTCCAAAAGGGTATGTAAAAGCCCCAAAATCATTAAATACATTTCTTTAATCCCCTGCTCTTCACTGATATTCTCTACCTGCGCCATTAATTATTCATCTCCTCAACCTGTGCATTTGAATGACCTCGGAGGGTTTGATAGATTTAAATCCTTGCTTTCTTTAATAGTGGTCGTATCATAGCGGCTCCTAGATCTCTTTCATAAATTTTGGTCCTAAAACGCAGTCCTGTCATGCATTCTCAGATTCTGTAATGGAGGCGATGAATCATGATAATTCTATGCCAAGGAAAACCTGCAAAACCACAAACTTGTTAAAGAAAACCAGAAGCGGGGGGGGCGAATGCGGTGATGACCATGGAGATGGTGATGCAGACTGGGTGGAGTGGTGAGACGATGCAGGGTGGCGGAAAACACATATCGATGGCAGAGAAATACTCTGGGTGAAGGTTGGAAGGATACGTGAAAATTAATGAAGGTAATGGACTTTGACCTTTTGATAGGGATGTATATGAGAGAGTGACGCATCTACGACAGGAGCACATGGACGGGTGACGTGGAGCCACAGGGTCGATGGCGTGGTGAGGTTTAAATACAGACCGTTTGATCCTTGGGGAAAATCGACGGTGAAAACGCGTCCAGAAGCCATGAGGAGGTGGGCCAGGGGTGAGGTGGATGGGAACTAAAGGTCGCGCAACTCTGGAGATCACGAGCGATTGGATCAAACACCTAAGATCGGACGACTCTCGTCGATTTCGTTGCACGTCCACGACTGAAGGATAACACGCGGAATGGAGTGGTTTTGGAATAGTAGCCTGGGACACGCGACGATCAGCGTATGGAATTGCTGGCCGAAGGGGGAATACCGCCTGCCCAGCAAAAGTGGTGCGGAATAAACTGGACGGTTTTGGCAATGTGCGCGGGCGTGGGGACTACCACAGCAATTAACATTCTGATCCATCGATTTTTATTTTAATCCAATGGTCCAGGATGCGCACGATAGACATATATTATTAAGCGCTTTTGGACTTAAGCCTTGGTCCTGAGCCTTGGTCACATTGGATGGTAAAATATAAGGGGCCATGACTGAAAGGGGCTGGACATTTTGTGACCTTGAATATGTAATTTTTGGCGCTTTCTGATCATTTTAGGGAGCGGGGAGGCAACGATAAGAAAAAATGAACTTCTTAAGCCATAATGGAACATTTGAAAGGTTGAGGAGGGATGGGAAGACAAAAATTTAAATGAGAGGCTGTCATGGACAACATCGGCTCCGACTGGGGACGACACGTTCATCCCTGGACGTGTCGAGAACCTGCAGACCAGCTGATTATCATTTATGTAAACTCTGCTCTTTAGCCCCTCTGCGTTTACTTCATAATTCATCAATGCACACACCTTACTGAAACAAGAACTGAAACAAAACTTATATACAATTATGGTACAACAGGCACTCCCTGCCTAAATCAGAATTGGACGTAGGGTTTGAGAAATTGGCCATTTACAAGGGCGTCAAGCAAGTCACCCTACAAATTCTCCAGCTTGAACGTGTTATTGCTTCCCTGTTCCACAATTTTGAAGGGACCAAACTAGAGGGGGTCGAATTTGCCGTGCTTTCCTTTTTCAGCCCTCCGGACATCCCATCTAAGCACTAGATCTCTGATCTGCAATTTCCTGTCTTTTGCATGCTGATCGAAAATGTTTTTCATTTTTTCCTGATATTTAGCTAGTCTTTGACTCACTTGATTCTGTGTTTCTTCTAATTCCACTAGCTGGTTTATCCTTCTGATCATGTCATCAGGTTCCTCCTGACTATCTTGCATGAAACATGCCACTGGTAAAGCTAGCTACACGGGAAACGCTGCTGCTCGTCCATATACCAATTCGTATGGAGATTTCCCAGTTGCTCTCTTACTGGTGATTCTATTAGCCCACAGAGCAAATTTCAATTGGGAATCCCAATTATTCTGATTCTCATTGATAGTCTTCTTCAAGGCCCTCACTAGGGTTTTATTAGAAGATTCTGCCAAGCCATTCCCCTGTGGATAGTATGATGTGGAATGATTGAGGGAAATATTGTATTGTTGGCAGAAATTTACAAATTTTGCAGATTTGAAGGCCTGTGCATTATCAGTCACTATTCTAGCAGGGCAGCCAAACCTGGAAATGATGTTTTCTTCCATGAATTTTATGATGACAATGTCAGTAGCGTTCCTTGCAGGTATGGCTTCCACCCATTTTGTAAAGTAATCAGTGGCTATCAATATCCATTTATGTTGTCCGCTTGATGGGGGATGTATTTCTCCAATAAAATTTATTCCCCACTGTTGAAATGGCTCATTCACATGAACTGGAATCAGGGGCAGAGCTGCCAATTTCTGCCTCTCAGCAAATTTCTGACACTTATCACATGCTCTGACCCAGGTAAAAACATATCCAAATAGTTTTGGCCAATAGAAACTAGCCTTCAGTATTTTATGAGTTGTGGCCCTCCAGCTATAGTGTCCTCCACAGATTCCTTCATGGAATTCCATCATTATAATTTCTACTTCATCCTCTGTGAGGCACAACAATAGGATGCCTGAAGGGTCTCTCCAATATATCTGACCATTTGCAACTATATACTTTTGTGACTTCAACCTCAAAGCCCTGTATTTTGATTTATCACAGCTAGGTGGACAGCTGAGTGTCAAAAGATATTCAACTATTTCTTTGTACCATGGACTTGTGAGATACTTCATGTGTACTTTCTGAGTAGCCATCTCCAATCCTTGCTGTTCTTTTTCGTTCTCAGATTCTTCATTTGAAAGTATAGATAGGTTTATGCCCAAAGCTTGATAGTTAGATTCTGATAAGGTCCTTGCTAGCCTCTGTCCTTTTATCAACTTCGTAGGATGGATATCCAGATCATACTCCTGTATTTTTTAAATCCATCTCCCCCTTTTCCCTTCACATTCTCCTTGAATCAGAATGTCTTTAATAGCCGTTGTGGGGACATATGCAGTAATATGAGACTGCAAAACATATATTCTGAAGGCTTTAAGGGACTTTACTATGGCTTATGCCTGCTTCTCCAATATATTATATTTCAATTCAGCGTCATGAAGCACCTGGCTGAAAAAGGAAATAGGCTGCTCATATCCATCTTCATTTTTCTGCAACAAAACTCCAACTACTGTATGTGGTGATGCAAATGAGAATATCATAAATGGTCTAGTATAATCAGGTCCAGCTAGCATAGGGGCTTTAGCAAATTCATCTTTAATTCTAGCAAAGGCCTCCCGTGATTCTTATGACCATTTCACCTCATTATTCTTCTTTAGCATATCTGTTATATGCCTAACTATCTCAGCATAGTTAGGGATAAGCCTTCTCAGAAAATTTATGCACCCAAGAAATGCTTGCACCTCTTTCTTATTTCTGGGGAGAGGGATGCTATTTATAACCTCTACTCTTTTGGTATCTATCCTTACCCCTTCTTTAGTTACAATATTTCTCAAAATTTTTCCTTCCTCTAATGCAAATAAAGACATTTGTGGATTGAGAGAAAGGCCATACCTTCTGCATTTTTCAAAAGTTCTTCGTAAGTGCTCAATGTGTTCAGCGTCATATTTTGAAAACATTGTGATATCATCAAGTTACACCACCAGAAATTTATCTTGCTCCCCAACGAAAGCAATGTCCATCGCCCTCCAAAAAGTAGCTCCTGCATTGATTAACCGAAAGGGCATCCTGGCGTACATAAATGTTCCCCATGGTGTGGTGAAAGAAGTCTTCTTTTGATCCTCTGGAAACACAGCTACCTGATTATAACCAGAGAAACCATCCATCATTGACATTCTAGAGGCTCCCACCACTTTCTGCAGGATGTGGTCCATCTTAGGCAGTGGATAATTATCCTTTAAAGATGCTCTATTTAAATTCTTGAAATCCACACACAACCTTATTTCCCCATTTTTCTTTCTGAAAGGGACCAAGTTTGTAACCCATTCTGAATACCTTAATGGCACAATTATTTTGGCCTTTAGCATCTTCTTGATTTCTTTTTCGATGGAGGGAAGTAGCAGAGGATTTATCTGTCCGAGCTTCTGCTTATAAGGTTTTGCATCTTCCCTCAAAGGAATTTTGTGCTGGATTATACTAATATCAAAAGTTTTAAGGTCCTGATAGGACCATGCAAACACATATTTGAATGATTGAAATAATTTCAGGTATTTTTCTTTATATTCCTCTAGGACCTTCTTAGATAGTTTTACAATTTTAGGCTCAACATTGATACCCAGATTCAGATCTTCCATTTGATTTTATTCTACTACTTTACTATGCTACAATGGAACATAATTTTTGTCAAATAATATTTCTAGAGGCACCAGCCCTCTAGGTATCACATTTCCCTTCAATTGCAACACTTTACTACCTGCCATTTTATCTTCCCACCTATTTTTTGAAAAATATTCAACCTCCTCTTCTTCACGATCGTCAATATTCATATTAGAGAATTCCCCCACTGTTTCCAGGAATATCTTCATCTGTTCATCATCTTCAAATACCTGCCAGTGCTTGATATTATCTGGGATAGATGGTCTATAATGTACCTCAATTTCATACCTCAAAAGAGGGTTCTGAGGAGGACGAAATGTACTAGTAGCCACAGCAAGGGAGTCTGCAATTCTGTTCTATTCTCGGGGCATGAACTGGATATTAAATGCTGAGACGAAATTCTCCGCCATGTCCCACACTTCATTCCTGTATGCCCTCAACCATGGGTTCTGGGTTTGACACTGATTTCTGATTTGTCTGACCACCAGCTCAGAATCTCCCAGAACTTTTAAACTCTGTATACCCATGCTCTTGGCTGTCTGTAGTCCCAATAGTAGTGCTTCATATTCAACCACATTATTAGTAGCCTCATATTCTAATTTAAAAGACAGTGGCACCCATTTTCCTGTAGGGGAGATTAATATTACTCCATCCCCATTTCCTTCTCTTGAGTTTGCTCCATCAAAATGTAGAGTCCATACTCCTTCTTCACGGTTTTCTAAAATCTGCTCAGTTTTGATTTGACAGAAGGATGGTTCCTGAGCTAAGTTTTGATCTTCTTCAAGCATAAAACATGAAAAATCTCCCTCCTTACTATAGACTGGTGAATTCTCTGAGTTGCCAGTTTTTGTAACCATCCTGACAAACTTGGTTTCTCTATATAACCTCCTCTCCTGGCCACCAAAAATTGGAATAGCAGCATATGTTAAATCCATCTTGAGTGACCCACCAATTTTTGTTCCCCAGGACCTTGACAGCAACATGCCAAAGTGAGCTGGGATATCAGCCACCACAATGTCCATTACTACACTTTTTGCTAGAATTTGGGCCAGATTGACCACTAGATCTTTAATCATTCCCAAGCATTTAACTCTTTTGGAATCAAATGAATAGAGGTCTTTATATGGACGTGTGATCTGCAAACCTAGTTGCTCCATGACTGACAAAGGCATAAGATTATGGGAAGCCCCAGAATCTAACATACAATTGTGTAATAATAGGTCATTAATAACTAAAGGCACATAGAAAGGAGGAGTAGAGGGGTCTATCTCCTCGACACGTGGGCCAAAAACTACCATGGGTCTTTCTTCTTGAAGATTAATACTGTTTGGAATTATTGGTGCTTCAGGAGGGAGCAACAAAGAAGTAACTTGAGATTGATATGTAGGTTGTTTCAATAGTTCAGTCAAAGGGACTGGGATTTTGACTTTCTCAAGTTCTTTTTGTAAATTGAAAGCAGGAGGGGACTTTTCTATTACAACTTCTTTTGACTCTTTATTTTCAGCTGAAGGTTTAACCTCTTTTGATACAGACTCGATATCAGGAGGAGTGACTACTTTTGAAGAAGAAGGGATTTGATCATTAGACTGTAAAGATTTGTTAATAGGACTCTTACCTTTATCTGTGACTCTTTGCTTTGTTGACTCGTTTTGAGCAGATGTTTCCTTTTGGGGAGGCTCCTCTTCTTCATCTTGAGTCCAAGTCCTCTTTCTGGAAGATCTGAGATCATATCTCCTATTGAAATTTTCTTGCATGAAATCATTAAACTGCTTGCAATAGTGATCAATTTCTGCATCTTCTGTGTGTCTGATTTCTTCTTCTTCTTGCAAAGGAAATTCTATCTCCTCATTATTTGAAAAAACAAGATTTGAATCCTCTAGCTCATAAGCAGCATCTTCAGTGGAGTCATCTACTGGGCCTTCCAGGTACAATGGGTGTGGAACCTGATCCTGCTTCTCTTTTGCTTCCCTTGGCAATATCTGTAGAGGTTTCTTTCTATACTGAGGGTTGTAACCTATGTTTGGAGCATTATAAAAATTCTTGGGGGATGTATTCTTGGCCTCCAGTTCTAGCTTGACCATATTTTTGATCATCTTGCTTATTTCCTCCATTTTATCTGAATCCTTGACCTGGTTGGAAGTAGATACTTCCTCTTTACCTCTCCTTCTAGTATATTGTTCAACTTTCCCCCTTAATTTTCCAGTGGAGGCAAAATTTGCTTCCAATTCAAGAGCATCTGACTGAGCATCATCTAGGGTGGCCGGATTTCTTTCCCTGAGGGAGAAACCAAAATCCGAGTCAAAGGCTACTATGAAAACAACTTTGGCAGCATTCTGATGAGGCTTCACGTCTGCACGGAGGTTTAGATATAACTTATTAAACCTCTTGATAAATTCTGACACCCCTTCATTAGGTTTCTTCATGAGTGTATTGAACTCAGTAAGACACTGTCCATGATCTTTCTTTTCTCCCCATTTCCTGAGAAAATTACTTTCCATATCATCCCAAGTGGTCACGGAATGGTTTCCCAATGTCTTGAACCATTTTCTGGCTTCACCATCCAGAGATTGCACAAATAGTCTTAATACTACATCCAAATGTTCAACATTAAAGTTCTCTGCAAAAGAGCAGAAAGTCTCAAGATGTTTCTGAGCATCAATTTCATTTTCCCTAGTGAATCTGGGTAAGATCTTCAAATAATCCTGTGGCATATCATTCAACACTTGAGGCAGTGCTAGGGGAGCATATTTTTTCAACAAGAAGGCTAGAACATTAGCCATTGGAGGAGGTGGGGGTTGTGCAGCAATCTGGTGTACAAATGGAGGAAGAGGAGGAGGAGGAAGTGGAGTATGAATAACAATAGGAATATACTGTACAGCAGGCTGAGGTGTAGATGGAAACAATTCCCGATTAACAGGGGCTACCTCTGTAACTTCTTTAACTTCTTCAACCTCAAGGGTAGGACAAAAGTTCTCTTTGGTTCTAGCACTTCCCCTGGATGGGATATCTGAGTAATATTTAAGATTTTCCACAGTGGAGTCAAGATTTTCTACTGGAATTTCTTGAGAAGAAGAGGATAGGTAATCTTCTGTAGAAAACTCAGGGATTTCATCACGGGCTGATTTCTTTTCTTTCCAACTTCTTCTGTGTATAATCTTCTCTGGGTCAAACATAGAGGGTATATCTGATTTAGACGTATCTAACCTTAAATGTGGCTTTCGAGGAGCCAGGACTACCGATAGATTTATCAAATGAATAACAGTGGAGTCGCTAAGGTGAGATATATGCAACTCTTCAAATCTCTGTGCTCACCTGATTAGAGAGTGAATAAATATTGTCGAGGCCCAGGGAAACTGATTTTCTTAAATTCATCCCCTGCAACGGCACCAGAAAGATGTTGTCGACAATTGTTGTCTCTCCTAGAGACAGTCTAGAGTTTCCATATACCAGTGCCTAGGAAATCTTAGCATAGAAAGGGGGCATAAAATAAAACTGGGGTGTCAATCCAAATGCTCCACTGCTATCTCTTGTTGAACAAGGAAATTGATTTAAATGGGACCAGAACTTACAGAAACTGCCACAAGGGAAGTAATATTGCAGAGACAAAATGCAAAGCTCCAACACAAAAGCATCAGACAGTTAAGAGACAATTTATTGTAAAGAGGGCCGATTCAAATAATATGCCACAGAAATTAAATATCAGAGGGTGTATGCAGGGAAAGAACATAAGAGGATATTAGTTAACTTTGGTCTGATACCCAGATACACAACAGAACGACATATGGGCTTATCATTATAAGAATCCATACATGAAAATGGCGTTTTAAAAGCACCCTCCCAAAGCAACTAATATAGTAGAAAGGTGAATGAAATGAACATGAAACAGTATATCATGCATAAGCCTATTTAAAGCGCTTGACTAATTTGAGTATGAGCATCAGCTAGGATGAATCATTACCAAACCAGGGAGCCACTCGCATTCCAAAACATGATACAAGACAGTGGATGAAATGAAATGTTGTATTAATCACATAAGAGAAGGTTACATACTGTGAAATACCAAAGACCAGAATCCTCATTACAGATAGAACTCCTCCTCACTGAGACCCTACGGGCTCTGAACCTTCATACAGAAGCTTTACAAAATGTATACAAAAGTGCCTTTCACTACACAATTTTCTGATACAAGTCTGGAACCTTTACAATGTCTTTCTCTCTCCTTTTTATAGAAGAAGGAGAAGAGAAATTAATAAAGAGGTAGGTGAAAACAATTAATTGTTACATTGAAAAAAAGATGGCGGAAACATTTCGCGCCCACCCTGCTTGATTAATATGCTGAGCTATAGGTACTTTGAGGCTGACTCCGTGAAGTAAATGTTGTAGGTGCAAATTTCTCCTGGGATAAGACATGAAGAATAAAATAAGTGACATTCTATACTTTCCTGAAGAGAATTTGGCTGAAGTAAACCTTGAGGGCATGATTTTCTGTGAAAAGATCTTTCTAGTGATCTGAAAGGTCCTTGATCTAGTACTTTGTCTCCACAAGGGTATGTCAAATCCCCAAAATCCTTAAATACATTTCTTTAATCCCTTGATATTCACTGATATTCTCTACCTGCGCCATTAATTCTTCATCTTCTCAACCTGTGCATTTGAATGACCTCGGAGGGTTTGATAGATTTAAATCCTTTATTTCTTTAATAGTGGTCATATCATAGCGGCTCCCGGATCTCTTTCATAAATTTTGGTCCTGAAACGCAGTCCTGTCATGAATTCTCGGCTTATGTAATGGAGGCGATGAATCATGATAATTCTCCGCCAAGGAAAACCTGCAAAACCACAAACTTGTTAAAGAAAACCAGAAACGGGGGGGGCGGGCGAATGTAGTGATGACTATGGAGATGGTGGTGCAGATTGGGTGGAGTGGTGAGACGATGGAGGGTGGTGGAAAATGCATATCGATGGCGGAGAAATACTCCGGGTCAAGGTTGGAAGGATACGCGAAAGTTAACAAAGGCAATGGACTTTGACCTTTTGACAGGGATGTAGATGAGAGACTGACGCATCTACGACGGGAGCACGTGGACGGGTGATGTGGAGCCTTAGGGTCGATGGCGTGGCGAGGTTTAAATAGAGACCGTTCGATCTTTGGGGAAAATCAACGGTGAAAACGTGTCCAGAAGCCATGAGGACGTGGGCCAGGGGTGTGGTGGATGGGAGCTAAAGGCCGCACAACTCTGGAGATCACGAGCCGTTGGATCAAATGCCCAAGATCGGACGGCTCTCATCGATTTTGCTGCACTTCCACGACCGAAGGATAACTCGCAAAATGGAGTGGTTTTGGAACAGTAGCCTAGGACATGCGGTGATCAGCGTATGGAATCACTGGCCAAACGGGGAATACCGCTTGCCCAGCAAAAGTGGTGCGGAATAAACCGGACGGTTTTGGAAATGTGAGCGGGCGTAGGGACCACCATAGCAATTAAGATTCCGATCCGTCGATTTTTATTTTAATCCAACGGTCCAGGATGCGCACGATAGACATATATTATTAAGCACTTTCGGACTTAACCCTTGTTCCTAAGCCTTGGTCACATTGGACGGTAAAATATAAGGGGCCATGACTGAAAGGGGTCGGACATTTTGTGACCTTGAATATGTAATTTGCGGCGCTTTCTGATCATTTTAGGGAGCGGGGAGGCAACTATAAGCAAAAACGAACTTCTTTTGCCACAATGGAAAATTTGAAAGGTTCAGGAGGGATGGAAAGCCAAAAATTTAAATGAGGGGCTGTCATGGACAACATGGTACTTGGACTCAGGTGCATCGTTCCACATGAAAAGGTGTAAATATTTTTCCAGTGACATAGAGGAGAAATATTTATAGATGCACATCAATATAGGGACGATGAATGATAAAATGTGACTAGTATTGGTAAAATCACCTTTTATAGGGAGTCAGGATCCCCTTTGAGGCTCAAGGATGTCATGTTTGTTCTAGGCCTTAAGAAAAATATCATATTTGTTGCATTTTTGGAAGATAATGTTTATGAGGTGATATTTAGGAAAGGAAAGAGACACATATCCATGGGATAGGTGAAGTAGATCGAGATTCATGTCAAGAACCTACATATAAGCTAGATGTGGAAGATTGTGTTACATTAAGCACAGAATACTTGGCCATTTGCATCATGGAACCTAAAATATTATACAACAAATGACCACTCGCCTCCCTAAAGGAGAACTTAAGTAGTAGAATGTATGCAAAGGATTTACACTATGGAAGTACATAAAATGCACATTCTATGATAGGGAAAACAAAGTGCATGAAATCCTAGAAAGTATCTGCTCCGATGTTTGTGGACCTTTCTCGATAGCATATTCTACCAGAAACAAATATTTGGTTATTTTTATTGATGAATTCTCATGGAAGTGTTGGATATTATTCATGGGGAAGAAAGATGAGACCTTCTCCAAGTTCATAGAATTCAAGGCACTAGTAGAGAAAGAAAATAGCAATAAGGTGAAGACTCTCATTGGTGATAATGGAGGTGAGTACGTGCCAAATGAATTTAAAAATTTATGTGTGAAAGAAGGCATTCAATGAGAGTTGACAACACCCCACAACCCACGACAGAATGGGGTGGGTGAGAGAAAGAACTATAGCATTATGGGAGCATTGAGGGTGATATTGCATGACCAAGTCCTACCTCTACATTTGTGGGATGAGGCATGCAAGAAAAAAATCTATTTGCAGAACCTGAGTTCTCATTGGATTCTTGGCATGATTAGAATACATGAGGCTTTCTCAAGGAAGAATTCAGATGTGTCTTCAGGATTATTGGAGCCTCTGTTTACTTCCTTGTCTCTAAAGAAGTGGGGAATAATATCGAGTCTATCGCAAAATTGGGGGCATTTGTGGGTTACATATAAACTCCTCACAACTACCATCTGTACTTTCCATCCCTCAAAATGACAGTTGTCTGAAGGGATATAAAGTCCGATGAAGAAAAAGTGATGTGGTGTTATCTTGAGATGGAGATTTATATCCCATGAGAAGATGAGCTTTTACCTGCAAAGGAGGATCATCAAGAAGCTGCAGAGCAACCACAAATTGAGGAGTAAAGAGTGGGGACATTCACTCAAGAATAACCATCCAAAGGAGCAAACATAGAAGAGGAATACATAACCCTGGAACCATGAGAGTTGATTACCTAGTATAGAAGTACCATGTTCACATAATTTTGAAATAAACATATTTTTTTTCGATAATCCAAACTTGTTCCACCATAATACTGACTCCAGAAGCTGGATAAGAAGAAATAATTCCATGGTTGGGAATGAGAAATTTGAGGACAAAGTTGATCCTGTTAAAATAAAAATAAATTATAGTACCACATCTAAGAATATATATACATTCACATAATTTGGAATGAGAAGTGGCAAGTAAAAATGTACTGGCAGTGAGACTCATGTCAAAAAGGATGAAACGTTAGTGTATAGTACCTGGGATCCTAAGTGTATGGTCATCATTTCATATTTGTAGAAATTCTATTAAAATAGAGTTAAAGAAGTGGAAAACTCTATTTTCCTCATGCTAGAAGGGAAAGAGGGTTGGCTTACCTTTGAATTAATGGTAGAATGGAGAAACGCCCTAAATGTACCCATATCGCGGTAGTAAGCCTCCAATATCTAGCTCTGTGACATCACATTCCCTACCATCATGATGCAGAATTATGTGGATGCTTCCAAAACCAACAATAATAATATTACATTAGGAAGGAAAAATATTGTTAATTACCTTGCGTTAATCAGTCTAGAAGAAAAGGGAACCAGGCATCATAGTTACAGAGCCCTACCCTCAGCAATGCGAGGAAAACTAAATCTGGTTGCAAGACAGAAGAGAGGAAGCCCTTTCGATCAAGAATTCCATGTTGATCCAGAGCATATTGTATATTAAGAAGGGTGAACAATTGAGACATTTTATTATGCAACAATAACTAAAATAAAAAAATTTAATTCATTAGTGAGCTACCTTCTGATATGGGTATCAATGAATGAAAGTTGTAATCTCATCTATGCAGATTAGTGAACTTGTTAGGGAACTTGTTATGATTTTCTATTTTTAAGTGTAAATAATTTGAAAAAAAAAAGAGTTCGGGAATATTACAATGTGACATTAATATAATTTCTTTATAATTAATATTATACAAATTAAAATATTAATACATTATTTATTCATTTTTCAAAGCATAAAAACATATAACATAGGCCTCTTTTTAAATAAAATTATTTTTAAAATAAATAATTATCTTTAAAATGTTATATATATACACACACACACGTTAGTAATATTTAAAATGTTCCAAGTCAATTCCATAACAAGAAAATGAATGAATTAGAAATCTCTCTCAAAATACTTTTTAATAAAATAATAATTCTCCCATTTTATATGTATGATCATATTAAACTTTTCTAACTATATTAATATATACTTATTAATAAAATAAGTATTCTCTAAGAGATTAGCTGATCTTTCATTTTTGAAGTGTTGCAGAGATGTAAGTGTCATTCCCTCTTTTGCTAGGATTAAGCATTGTCTTAATTCCTACAAAAATTTTCTCATAAATCTTTGGATTTTGACCGTTGCTTCTCTCTTCCTGATATAAATGTGTGTGTTAGATCAGCCAATCTTTATTATCCTGATGATGAACTACAGTTGATAGTTCGAAACGCGTCGGTTCCAAAATTTCTGATGTGATTTCCCGAAAGATTATAATTAAAATGTTATGGATCACATAAGCTTTCACTCTCAACTTCTATCCCTACATGGAAGGGTTATTGATGATAAGGTTTGATTATTCAAACATACGTGACTCAAGATTTCTAAGAGATTGGCTGATCTTTCATTTTTGAAGTGTTGCAGAGATGCAAGTGTCATTCCCTCTTTTGCTAGGATTAAGCATCGTCTTAATTCCTACAAAAATTTTCTCGTAACTCTTTGGGTTTTGACCGTTGCTTCTCTCTTCCTACTATAAATGTGTGTTTCAAACTAGCCAATCTTCATTATCCTTATGATGAATACAGTTGACAGTTCGAAACGCGTCGGTTCCAAAATTTCTTATGTGATTTCCTGGAAGATTTATAATTAAAATGTTATGGATCACAAAATATTGCACTCTTAACATCTATCCCTACACGGAAGGGTTATTGATGATAAGCTTCGATTATTCGAACGTACACGACTCAAGGTTTCAAAGAGATTGGCTGATCTTTCATTTTTGAAGCGTTGTAGAGATGCAAGTGTCATTTCCTCTTTTGCTACGATTAAGCATCGTCTTAATTCCTACAAAATTTTTCTCATAACTCTTTGGGTTTTGACCGTTGCTTCTCTCTTCCTGACATAAATGTGTGTGTCAGATCAGCCAATCTTCATTATTCTGATGATGAACTGCAGTTGATAGTTCGAAACGCGTTAGTTCCAAAATTTCTGATGTGATTTCCTGAAAGATTTATAATTAAGAATTCTCCCTTTTTATATGTATGATCCATATTAAACTTTTCGAACTATATATGTGTGTGTAACATTGAAATATTTTATTTATAATTCATATTTTATACATTAAAATATTAATAAATGTTGCAATTATATTTGAAACTAGAAAACATATATCTATAAAACTCTTTATATATAATTATTTTTATTATAATTAATTTTTTAAATGTTACATTGCTTTTCTCTTTATTTTATTTTTGTATATAAGATTTTTGTGATTAATATTTAAAATGTTACATATCAATTCCATAAAAAATGAATAACTTACAAAACAAATCAAGTAATATCTTCAAATTTACTATAACTATAATTTTGAGAGGAAACATAGAACCACGAATTAGAAATGCAAGATTTGAACATACATCTATGTACATATTCATGGGACTTCCAAGTGAACTCCTAGAGAAAGTTTATATTGAATCGATCTTATTTTTAGATGTTTCATTTAAGCCTCTTAAACCTCCTTTTTTCCATTTTACTTATTGAGCTTGATTGCTAATATGTGTTGCTAGACCAAAAGCACAGCGAGGAGCGAAAGCCCGTCACTCCTCCACTTCTTGTTTAGGTGGCCCCCTTCCTTATGGACAACATGGAATTACTTTTTCGACAAGTTTCAGGACATACATCCTAGGATAGGAGGAAAAGATTTTAAACGTATCACTTCACTCAAGGGACGAAATCAATTAATAAAGTTCCTTAATGAAAAATTATAGTTCGGGAACCCAGAGGTATGCAGCTCTTTCCGAAACCCAATTTAACATTAACATTTTAATATTCTAAAATTTGATTAGTATCACACCAACATTTATATGTCTACGATAAATTACATTTAAAATTTTCAATGTTTGAGAACTCCTTACAATTACGTTAAATTAACATTTGATACATTTATTGATCTTTAATATTTAGAATTGAAAATTTACACAAACACAGTGTTCAGACGAATGAAACTAGTTAAATCATATCCAATCAAACTAGTTAAATTATATTTCAAAATTTTTTTGTTCCATAACTTTACATTTACATTTATTTAATTTCCAATTTTAGGTTTTAAAATTTGATATTTAATATATCTAATTTTATATATTAACTACCGTTTTAAAATTACATTTAAAAATTTACTAAAATTTAACATATTTAATGAAAGCATACATTTGAAAATATATACAAATAAAATTTAAATGTGTATAACTAATAATAAAAATAAAAATTTGAAATTTGAAATTTGAAAATTTATATAAATAAAATATTAAATTTTCGTATTCCTATTGTATTATATTGTAATGTTTTGTATTATTGTGATATGTGAATGACATAAATAAGTTATTTGATTTGATTTACATATGTTTCTTTTCTTTAAATATTTGAGTAGTGAAAATTAATAACAATAATAAAAATGGGTTGGGCTTTCAAATGGCACGATAAAATTGACACAAATCTTACTGGATGTAATTAACCACCTAAACTTTCGTGGGTGGACTCGTCTGTTGAACTCTTTCCTTGACACAAAATTTATTATTAATCAATTCCCACTTTTCACATCACGGCCTCATGGGATGGGAGGACAACTAATTTGTCTAATATTTAGTTATAGGGGACCTTATGATTGGCCACTCATGAAATATTTCACTGAATCATGGTAGTGTTTGATACAATATAATTAAATTCCATACTAACTGAGTGCTAATGCACTTTCCACTGCTACATATACCTCTTGGAAGTATATCCCTGGTACCTCTCCTGAAACACACTCATTTGTCATGGAATATTAAATTGACGCTCTAACCCAGCACTTCCATACAACGAAAAATTCTACGAATTAAATAATCCCTTAGCTTAGTCACTATCCTTCTCACTACATAGGATACCATTAAATATAACTGTAAACGTACAAAAAGTGCTTAAATTATAATGGGAGCGACATCCATCTAATAGAATTAACCATTTTCCTAATAGACTTAACTATTTTTCTAAACCATACATGTCTATTAAGCCTTCACATAAGGAAATATTAATGCTAACATGGACGTTCCATCTTTGAAATTGTAGCTCATTAATGATGTTTCGGTTGTTGTGGAAGTGATTAAAGGATCTTAGGAATAAAAATCTATTTAGCTTTAAGGTAATATCAATGCTAACATGGGTTCATTGATGGTGTTTCGGTTGTTGTGGAAGTGATTAAAGGATCTTATGAATACAAGTCTATTTACGTTTAAAATAAGGTAATTTTAATGGTAACATGGGTTTCCCACCTTTGAAATTGTAGCTCATTGATGGTGTTTAGGTTTTTGTTGTAGGCGATTAAAGGATTTTAGGAAAATTATCCATTATTCCATTACTTTAGCCTCAGAAAAAATTTACCAAAAGTGCTCAATGTATAGTGGAGGTCACATCCATCTAATGAAATTAACCATTTTCCTTGATAGAATTAACTCTTTTTTATAAACCATAGATCTATTTAGCCTTCAAATAAGGCAATATGAATGCTAACATGAGTTTCCCACCTTTGAAATTGTAGCTCATTGATGGTGTTTTGGGCGTTGTTGGAAGCGATTAAAGGATATTGAGAAAAATATCCATTATCCCATAAGTTTATCATGAGAAACAAATCAATTGGGTTTCTTTCGCATCTCTCTTTTCTTATTTCATCAAGGCCACTTGAGTTGGAGAGATCAATGATTCCCAAGTAAACTAGTGAAAGACCCAACCCTTTTTACCCTCACCTTTTCACGAACATGCCCATACAAACAACAATGAGTATATTTCTCATACCATTCCATTAATACAATGAATGAAATAAAATGTAGGGAAATAAATGAAATACACATATAAATAATATAGTAGAATTATGGTGAAAACTCAACTTCTGTTAATAATTGAAAAAGTAGGATAGTGTATAAGATGACATACCTAGAATGGTGGTATTATTTCTCAATGAAGAGATAGGGAGTTATTTCTTATCTCTCTTCTCCATGCCTAATAGAGAAAAAATTGAAAATGGTTTTATCAAATAACAAACATAAAACCTTCAAGTTTTTCTTACTCTAGTTTTCTTTGTTAAAAATTTGTGCACCTCTACAAATTTAATCCTTTTACAACCTTGATAAAAATGTAATTAAATTGTATTCAATAAATCCATAACTAATATGAATTTGTGTTTGTCATAATTAAAGACTATCTTGTTATCACTTCTAGTATAAAATAACATTATTGAAATATCAAAAGTTATTACACGTTCTACAATTATATATAACATATCAATATTTTTTATTAGTATACGTCATTGTAGATATAAAGCTAAAGAAGTAATCTAGTGCAAAAATGTACACAATAATGTGAATAATTTTGAAAAATTCAAATATGTTATCATTTGATATTATGATTTGCGTACAAGGCCAAAGATATTTTAACTTCAATTAAAAAAAATATCAATTCACACTAGAACATAACTAGTTTAGGTTTAATGCTATTAGCTCAAGAAAAGTATCCACATTGCTTTGCAATTAATATATTATATTCATAGCCTTGCATCTTCATATTGAATCTAGTTACATTCTTCATATATAGAAGTAGATGGTTTGAAATATAAGATTGATTTAATTAATATATTTCAAAGTGATGTTGTTTTCTTAAGTAAGAAAATGTAAAATAATTGACATGATAAAAGTTATATTGTTTAATATATTATAGAAATATATTTATTTTTTATAATTTATTTTAGTTATCATTTTGAAAGAGGATAATTTTACTGAGGCACGAGAATTGTGTGGATAGTTAAAATGGGTAAAATAAATTCAAAAAATCTTGTAGTATTAGTGTTAGTGTTTGAATCATGTTTTTAATGGTGGAAATAGATTCAGTACCATTAGAAACTTCTAAGACACTGAAAATCTTGAATTTTGATAGCTATAACTTGGATTTTCAAAAATCCTTATACGATTTTATTGAAATCTTTCCAAATTTCCATTACAAGACAATAAAACAAATTAATTAAACTAATAATTTTGAAAAATTAAAAATCTAAATGACTAAATTATATCATTCATTCACATTCTTTAACTATATGTTATAGAAAAATATGATACATCAAGTCATATAAAACTAAAAATTATACAATTAGTATTCAACTAGAAATTATATAATATTAAAGAAGAAGATGAAACAATATTTCTTAATACTTTTATGACTTTAATAAATTATATAAATACTAAAAGGAAGATGAAAAAATTTCTTTTACCTCATAGATACACATAGTAGTGGTTCTGGAAGACATCAATGTCTCTATGGAATAATAGTTGACTGTCTTGAAGTTGGAAATAATTAATATTATTGTATATTAATGGAGAAATGGTTACATTGTTTTAACGTAGCTCCTTAAGCTAGGATTAGTTCCTAAATATAGGATTTTGTTTAAAACTTCCTACTCATTTGTGATCTACTTATAGTTGTATCATTTGATTAATGAAGGTAGAGTGTACTCTCCATTTGTGTGCAGTCTCCAGGTTCAGTACCCACCTGAGAGCTTCAATTTCTATTCAATTTAGTTTTTTATCTTGGTATAAGTACTCAGACCGGGTGAGCTTGATTTTGTTTTCTTCAGAACCCTCGCGACTACAAATTCTTCATGGCTATATAGCCTTTGTGGTTATGGTACACATAGGAGCTTCAAATCTCATAGGAGTAGGTGGCACAGAGTAAAAACCTCACTCACAGGTCTCAGATTTTTATTTTTATGAGCACAAGAGGGTCGACGCGTTTTCAAGTTTGATATTCATGCCGATATGCACAATCAACGTAACTGTTAGAGACATACCCACGCCAATTTCAGGACTTGCATGGATTTTGTTCTGGTGCGGATATTTGGCTTAGAAAGGTACCAATCTCTCTTTTGGCAGTTCTGCACATGGGATTCTCCTGTCTGTGGTGGATTTGAGTCATGAATATTGTTGTCAATTCTACACATGGGATTTTCCCATTTGTGGTGGATCTGATTCGCAGATATAGTAACCTTCATATTGGTGGTGGATTTGAGTTGCAGTCACAAGATCATGATAGATCGGGAGCAAATCTATAATTTAGTATGTATTGAGTTCTTTTTAGTGTAGATTGTAATTATTCAATTGGTTAGAATCATCAGAGGGTATGGAATCTGATCAATTCAGTATGAATAATACCATAGAAACTTATCTCAACGAGTCCATCAAACTCGATGGGTCCAATTTCACCAATTGGAAATTCAAGCTACAGACATTGCTTGAGGGAGAAAATGTGTGGTCGACTGTCACAGGCGATGAGAAAAAACCAAATATTATAACACGAACAACTGCACTTATACAAGACTGGGATAAAAGGGAGAATAAAGCAAAAGTTATATTGAATATGTCTGTTAAGGATAATATTATCCCACACATTAAAGATGAAAAATTTTCTATTGAGATCTGGATGACGGTAAAGAACTTATACCAGACACAAAATATAAATCGCATCTTGTCACTCAAAGGAAATTTTTTTTCGATGAGGATGGAGGAGAATGAATCCACTACTGGGTTTGTTGCAAGGGTCAAAGACCTGAAAGAAAAATTGGGCGACATTGAAGAGAACGTGTCCGATTCCAATATATTCACTATCACATTGAATGGAATGAAGGATGAATATAAAATGTTCATCAAAGGTTTGGCAGTAAGGGATAAAGCCCCTACATTTTAAAAATTGACAGAAATTTTGCTACAAGAAGAAGAGTGACGGAAAAATTTAAGGCCCCAGAATGTTGATATTGATATGATGGCGAAGAGGAGACAATTTAAAGGGAAACAGCCATAGCAACCACAGCAGAAAAAAAAACAACAAAGAGGAGGTAGCATGTTTCAAAAGACACCATTTAGAGGTATGTCTGCAAATAATTTTTATGGCATTAAATGTTTTTTGTGGGATAATTGGCCATCAATCTAAGTTCTGTTTTAAGAGGCAGACAGATGAAGCTCAAAATAAGCAGAATAGGCACACATGACATTTTTTTGATGAAGACCACAGTCATGATATTCTATTGTTTGTAGCTAGTTGTGCTCTTTCAGCTTCAAAGGAAGATGAGGACGACATATGGTATGTTGATTCAGGTGCATCCTCACATATGACAGGTAAGAGAAACTGGTTTGAATATTTTGAAGAAACTTCATGTGGGTCTAAAATTTATTTAGGAGATGGCAGAGGATATGAGATCAAAGGTTACGGTGATATTCCGGTAAGGTTGCCTAGTGGTGACATCAGACAAATTAAGAATGTGATGTAGGTGTCTGGGATTAAGAATAAATTGATCTTTGTTTCTATGATAACAGATCAAGATCTGCTAGTAGAATTATTCAAGACATGTTGTGTCATAAAGGACAGCAGGATGGAACCAGTTGCGTTAGGAGTATGTGTGGGGAGCCTGTACAGATTTAATGTTAAAAGCATGCCACAACAAGCCCTGGTTTCAACAGGATTGAAAGCCTAGAATCTCTGTAACAAGAGATGCAGTCACCTTAATTTACAAGACCTCTTGCTACTTCAAAGAAAAGGTATCGTCGATGGACTCCCTATTTTTCATAGTGTTTAGTTAGATTGTGATGGATGTGCATTAGGGAAAATGCATAGAGAAGAATTTCCTCTGCATATTAATAGAAAGGAAAGAGATATTCTAGAGCTGGTGCATACAGACATATGCGGACCTATGAAAACTAGGTCGCTAGGTGGTGCATATTATTTTCTTATTTTTACTGATGATCAAGGGGGAGAATACAGGTTGGGTGAGTTCATGAATTTTTGTAGATATCATGGGATTGTTCAACAGTTTACGGTGCCTCATACTCCATAGAAAAATGGAGTGGCAGAACAAAAGAACAGAACTCTTGTGGAGTACGCAAGAAGTATGCTTCAAGGTAAGGGTCTATCAAATGGTTTTTGGGTTGAACTCATCAAAACTGTTGTTTAATAAAAAAATAGGAGTCATACTAAATGTTTCAGCTTCAAAAATCCTTTTGAAGCATTATATGGATTCAAACTAGCAGTGAGTCATTTAAGAGTATTTGGGTCAAAAGCCTTTGCCCATATACCCAAGGAGGATAGAAAGAAGTTAGATCCTAAAACCATGAAATGTATCTTTGTAGGATATGGAATTGAGTTTAAAGCATAGAAGTTATTTAATCGCGTGACTCATAAAATATTTGCAAGTAGACATGTCGTATTTCATGAACAGGCTGAGGAAGGAAAGGAAGACAGTAATAATGAATCGCACATTCCATTATTGATGGAAGAAAAGAGTGGGGATAATCAGCAACAGGAGCAGAAAGAAGCAGAAACAAGTGATGTATTCAATAAGGGAAGGCCATACAAGTCTGAAGCTGACATATTTGAGGTGAGTCCTCTACCAACAAGATCAGGTAGGGAGACTCAATTACCAGCTAGATTTAAAGACTATGCTTTAATGACATGTATTTTAAATACTGTAGAACCCACAAACTATATAGAAGCAAGTCAATCTGATGAATGGAGGGCTGCAATGTATGAAGAAATTGAATAAATCACTAAAAACCACACTTGGGATCTAGTTGAACTGCCTGAAGGAAAAACACCCAGAGGTTGTAAGTTGTTATACAAATCTAAAGTTAATGTAGATGGGAGTATATAAAATTTTAAATCTATACTAGTAGAAAAGGGTTACTCACAGCAAGAGGGAATAGACTTTGATGAAACCTTTGCTCCTGTAGCCAAACTTAATACTATTAAAATGTTAATTTCTTTAGCTACAAAATATCAGTGGAAGCTACACCAGTTAGACGTTAAGTCTACATTTCTAAATGGTGATTTAAAAGAAGAGATTGATTTAGTACAGCCTAGAGGGTTTCTTAAAGAAGGGAAGGAACATCTAGTTTGTAGGTTTAAAAATGAATTATATGGTTTAAAACAAGCACCTTGGTCGCAGTGTGAGAAGATCGATTCATTCTTCTTTGAACATGCTTTTCATAGGAGCATGAATGATCCAAATATGTATACCAAGTATAATGAAAAGAGGAAAATTATTTTTATTTCTTTGTATGTGGATGATATTATTATAATAGGTAATGCAAATGATTGTATCAAAGAAATCAAAATGCAGATGTCGCAATTTTTTGAAATGAAAGATCTCGGAAGCCTACATTATTGTTTGGGTTTGGAAATATGGAGAGACTCTAGACAAAATTTTCTTACTCAAGGGAAGTATGCCAGAAGTCTACTCGAAAAGTTCAGGATCGAGCAGTGTAATTTAGCATCAACACCATTGAAGTAGAATCTAAAGTTGTGCAGTAACGATGGCACTAAGGAGGTTGATGCCACTATGTATAGACAACTAGTTTTTAGTCTAATATATCTTACTACAACTAGACCATACCTGGCATATTCTGTTAGTGTGCTAAGCTAGTTCATGTCTAAACCTCTCTAAAGTCATTGGGTGGCAGAAAAAAGTGTGTTGAGATATCTTCATGGTACTAGTGATTATGATATTTTATACACTGACACATCAAATGTTGCTCTAGCGGGTTTTTCAGACTCAGATTGGGAAGGCAACTTCGACGATCGAAAATCTATCATAGGTTATGCATTCAGCATTGGATCTAGGGTCATAGCATCGACCAACAAAAATCATATTAATATATCTTTATCTTCAACTGAAGCTAAGTACCAAGAATTGTGTGCAGCTACATGTGAAGCTATATAGTTGAGAAGGCTTCTCCATGATCCCGGAGAAGAGAAGAAAGAAGAAACTACCATTAAAAGCGACAACCAGAGTACCATCAAGCTAGCATACAATCTAGTATTTCACAAAACACCAAACACATCGATACTCAGTTCCATTTTGTTCGAGAAAAACTTTAGTCAAAAGAAATATTTTTTGAATACTGTAAATCTTATGACAATTTGGCTGACATTTTTACTAAGCGTCTAGGAAGAATAAAGTTTGAATTGTTTAGAGGGATGTTAGGAATTCAAGAAAATCCTTTTTCCATTAAGGGGAGAGTTGGAAATAATTAATATTATTGTATATTAATGGAGAAATGGTTACAATATTGTAACGTAGGTTAGGATTAGTTCCTAGGATATAGGAGTTTGTTTACAACTTCCTACTCATTTGTGATGCACTTAGAGTTGTATCATTTGATTAATGAAGGTAGACTGTACTCTCCATTTGTGTGTAGTCTCCAGGTGTACCACTCACCTGAGAGCTGCAATTTCTATTCAATTCAGTTTTTTATCTCTTGACCATTATATATATTAAATTTCATAGTGGTTCTGCAAGACATCAATATGTCTTTGGAATAATACTTGTGCGTCTTGACCATTGTATATGTAAATTTCCATTTCTTAATATTTTTTCAGCACATTGAACTTATTTTAAATTTGTTTCCATTTCACTTATAATTTTTCATATGATTTAACTGGAAAAAATTTCCATAGTACACATGACAGAACTATGAGAATCTAGGGAAATAAACACTTGCACAAACCTTGTTATTCTCATCATCCTAAGAAAACTATTTAATCTATTCACACACAAATTTAAGAAGCATAAGACATTGAAAAAATAATTTCATCTACCAACAGGGTCGTCATTACTCGGCCTCGATAGGCACTTGGTCGATGAAAAGTTTGAATATCTGGTCCTTTACTTCCTTGTTCGATACAGATAGGCCGTCTCCGTATCTGTAAATAAATTGAACGCCTTGTATCATATTGAAAGTGAACTTATTGCAACATAATGGTACATTGTCCTCCTTGTGAAACTCCAAATTCAATTTCTCAAGGGTGAGACGAAGGATGCCCTCGAATTGATTACAAGCATTTTCCTCGGTAGAATCAGGATTTCCTTTAATATAACAACATATACTTGAAACCATCTTCCCGTATTCCCTCCCATCCTTCATTGCAACAGTGAAAGAAAGTGTGAGTGAGTGTTTTGCATCCGATCTTGTTTAAAAGATTCTAAAATAAATGTAGATTTAGATGCCAAATGACTCAAAATATCTTAAGTCGTCAATAAGTCTAGCAGTGAATTCAATGAGCTTCTGGATCTTAGAAGGATAATCTATTTTCTCCAGAATGTTGTTCGGGAGAAGTTCACCCATCAAGAGAACCAAAAAAAAATTTATAATACACATCCCCGTGGTACCATGGGCATGCTTTATGTACTCATTAAACGTAGGCACATGTGCAGTCACCATCCATTGAGCTTGTTGCAAAAAAGACTCAAGGAATGGCTGCAACTGAACATAATGGTTGTGAATGTCTCATTTAAAAACACATATATACATTTTGATATATATATATATATATATATATATAAATATATATATATCTGTGTTTTTCATCATAAACTACAGGAGTAGTCTATAACATGAGTTTTTGGAAAATCCCGCAAACGGATTTGTTGAAAATATTAAAGTCACCTGCTAGCCTTTGAGCAGGAAGAAAAGAGTACATAGGCAGTAGCAGAGTTTGAGTGCACAGCACTACGTATTAAAGAAGAATGGGAATGACCGTAAGGATGAAATCAATGTTGATGGGCCGCAGCCACTATTGCAGAGGAGAATTAATTTTGTTATGGGCGTAGCCATTTTTGTAGAGGGACGAAGACTTTCGTGGTTCTAAACTACAGAAGAACAGAGTTTATTTAAAATTAGTCCTTTCAGTCTTTAAAGCCCTCAACAACCAGAAATGAAGAAAATGTGTTTAAACAACGATGTTCTTTAATTTTTGAAAAGGCATGACAAGCGGTCCCCACCACTTAAGCGTCAATCGGAATCGCAAGTTTTAACTTGCACTGTCTTGTTGATGTGAATATTTGCGATGCGATGTGATCACAGTCGCAATCACATATCGCAGTTGATATGTTTCAATACTTAAGTGTCTTGTTTATATGGTAGAGTTCCGCAAGCGGAACGTTTTCATATAATACACAGAAACTATTATAATCGCCCTCCGCTTTGTGCCAAGGTCCGTGGGTGGTCCCACAGACCACGCGGCATTATATTATACGATCGCAAGTTGAATCGCAATCGGGAGCACTTTGTGCTATGGCCCGATTCCAAAAATCATATGGCAGACCCGATCCAATTTATGCAGCCGAATTAAAAGGGAAATCGCATCCCTATCCCAATCACAATCAGAACCTCTTTAGTACGAGGCCCAATTACACAGTGTTTGAAGTCCGGACCTGATTGGCTTATGAACCATATTTTATATTTGGTCATCGCATTAATTTTAGAATCGCAATCGGAATTTTTGTTGTTGTTTGTTTTGTGGTTAAGTCCCAGACCCGATGAATGTTTTAAATAGATTTAAATCGCACGTTCAAAGCACAATTGTTAAGTGGGCCCGACAGTATTTTAAAACAGACTTTAGTTTTTATTTTTAATATGTTTTGTAATGTTTTTTTTTGGATATACGTGGCATATAAAATAAAAAATGCCCGAGAGCCTGTGTACTGAAAATGTTTTGTTTTGTTTTGCACAGCAGTGCGGGAAATGAAAAACACAGCAGCGTTGTCTTTTGAGATACAATGTTTTTTTAGAGATAGTGAAGTCTTGGGTGTGCACTGTGTTGTAGCAGCAGTCACTATTTTCAATCCCTCTATTAGAGGAAGAATTTGTAACAGTTTTTTGAAGAAATAGAAGTTTGTTTTCAGAGTTGAAACTCTGTCTCCTGTCGAGAAATTTTAATATTTTCTCTGTGTTGAAGAGGGGAGTTTTATTCTCCATTTGTTGTTCTGGAATTCTCAGAAATTCCAACATGGTATCGGAGCTATTTCAAGCTCTTTGAAGGTTTAAAAGAAGCTGAAAGAAGAAGAAGACTTATTGCAGCATTTCTCCAGCAGTGTGAAAGCTCAACAGAAGAGAAAGTTCAGGTATTTCTCAAAAGAAAATATAGTTGTTATTTTGTTTAAAAGAGTTTTTTCTTTAGAAAAGGAGAGTCAGTTTGTCTAAGTTCAGAGTTTGGTTTAAAAGTAATGGCTGGACCAAGCGCTGGTATGAGTATTGGAAATGCTCAGCTTCCACAATTTAATGGAAAGAATTATGATTATTGGGCCATTACCATGAGAGCCCTGTTTGTCTCACAAGGCTTATGGGAATTTGTAGAAGATGGTTTTGATGAACCAGCTGATGAGCAGGCTTTTAATGCATTGACTGAAGCAGAGAATGATATATTGAAGAGCAATAGAAAGAAGGACTCTAAAGCCCTCTACTATTTGTATCAAGCAGTAAATGAGAGTGTGTTTCCAAGGATATCAGCAGCCAAGAGATCCAAGGATGCATGGGATACTCTCAAAGTATCCTATCAAGGCATGGAAAAAGTGAAGACAACAAAACTTCAATTTTTGAGGAGATATTTTGAAACTCTCGGCTTGAAAGAGTCAGATACTATTGACTCATTGTTCACTCATGTGATTGGGATTGTAAATCAGATAAGGTCCCATGGAGAAACTCTTGTAGAAAGAAGGATTGTGGAGAAAATTTTGAGGAGCTTACCCTCAAAGTTTGATGTTATAGTTACCACCATAGAAGAGACCAAAGATCTCTCAAAGTTCACGGTAGATGAACTTCATGCCTCACTGATAACTCATGAACAGAGATTGAGCAGAGATGAAAACTCATCTCTAGAGCATGCCTTCAAGACCTAAATGCCTTCAGGAAGAGGAAAAGGTCAAGGCAGAAGAAGAGCAGGAGGCAGAAGTCAAAATAGAGGTGGAAGGAATATCCCTTCACATTCACATGGAAGGAGCAACAATCAGAATTAGAGCCACGTTCATTGCAATAGCCAGCAAGGTCGAAACCAACATGCGCATGGACAAAGGTATGACAAATCCAATGTCCAATGTCATTATTGCAAGAAATATGGGCACTATGCCAATGAATGTAGAAAGAAGAAAAATGACATTAAAAATAGGCAGAATGCTAATGTAGCAAAAGAAGAAAAGAACCCAAGTAATGTGCTGTTAACATGTAATGTAGCACAAGATAGAGAAGATGATGTTCGGTTCTTAGATTCAGGATGTAGTAATCACATGACTGGAAATAGAGCAATGTTTTCCAATCTGGATGAATAGGTTAAATCAGAAGTAACCACAGGGACTGATACTAAGATCTCTGTAAAAGGAAAAGGCAGAGTTAGTATTCGAGCAAGAAATGGTGAGCAAATTTTTTTTCTAGATGTGTATTATGTTTCTGGTTCAAAGTGTAATATTTTGAGCGTTGGGCAGCTCATAAACAAAGGTTACAATGTAATTTTCAAATATGATGTGTGGACCATAAAGGATATACCTCCCAGCAAGAAAATCATTGCTAAAATACAAATGACTAGCAATAGAATGTTTCCGCTCAAGCTCAACACTGACTTGAAAGGAAAAGGAAAGAGCATAGCAGCTGTAACTCAAGAAGTTTTTCAGAAGGAAGCAAAAGATGAAAATTGGTTATGGCACCTGAGATTTGGACATCTAAATTTCGGAGGATTAAATTTGTTGCACAGAAAAGGAATGGTAAGAGGTTTGCCATTCATTGAGAAGCCTGACAGCCTATGTGAAGGTGACATCTTGGGAAAGCAACACAGAGAAAATTTTCCATCAGGGAAAAGCATAAGGGCGAAAGCACCCTTAGAGATCATTCACTCAGATTTATGTGGACCGATGCAAACAGCATCAGTTTTAGGAAGAAAATACATGCTGACCTTCATAGATGATTTTACAAGGAAAGTGTGGGTTTATTTCTTAAAATATAAGAGTGAATTCTTTCACAAATTTTGCTATTTTAAAGCTCTTGTAGAGAAACAGAGCGGGCTTCACATTAAAGTTCTCAGAACTGATAGAGGAGGAGAATATATATCAAAGGAGTTTATGCGTTTTTGCAGAGAGAATGGCATACACAAACAGTTTACCACAAGGTACACACTGCAACAGAACGGAGTTGCTGAAAGGAAGAATCGAACCATAATGGAAATGGTGAGAAGTATGCTGAAGGAAAAACACTTGCCGAATGAGAACTGGGCAGAAGCAGCAAACTATGCTGTGTATATTTTAAATAGATTCCCTACAAAAGCTGTGATGAACAAAATTCCAGAAGAAGCGTGGAGTGGCAGAAAACAAGGAGTCACCCACATGAGAATTTTTGGATGTGTGGCTTATGCACACATTCCAGATAAGTTGAGAAAGAATTTGGATAGTAAGGGAGAGAAGTGTATCTTCCTTGGATATTGTGAATATTCCAAAGGATACAGATTGTATAACCCATCCACAAAGAAGTTTGTAATAAGCAGAGATGTGCAGTTTATTGAAGAGGAAGCATGGGATGGAAGCATTGAGAAAACAATCAAGATTAAAAGTTGTTTATCTCATGATGAAGATGAGGAAGATGTGATTGAAATTAACAAATCATTGGTAGAACAACCTCCACCAACACAAGGATAGCACGTGACACCTCAAGCAACAACAAGAACACCCTTGAGAAGAAACGGGAGTGCATCGCCAAGCACACCACATGGAGCAGGTTCAAGTGCTTATTCGAGCACAACTACACCAAATGAAAGAGGAAGAAAGTTCAGCAATATTAGTGAGATATATGAGCAGGAAGCGGCAAATGAAGGTATGAATTCCTTATTTGCTTTGTATTGTCAATTTGATGACCCTATTCATTTTGAAGATGATATTAAAGATAGAAAATGGATAGAAGCTATGGATGATGAAATTAATGCCATAGAGAAGAACAAAACATGGGAGTTGGTTGATCTCCGAGAAGGTAAAGAAGTCATTGGAGTTAAATGGGTCTATAAGACCAAAACTAATGCTGAAGGAAAGATAGAGAGACACAGAGAAATACTTTTACTCAAGGGATATAAGCAGAAGCATGGGATAGATTATGAGGAAAATTTCGCACCGGTTGCAAGAATGGAAACCGTGAGAGCAGTGATGTCCATAACAGCACAAAACAAGTGGAAAGTTTACCAAATGGATGTGAAGTCAGCGTTCCTTAATGGAGTGTTAATGGAAGAGGATTACATTGAACAACCTCTCGGATATGAAAAGAAAAGCCAAGAGCACAAAGTGTGCAAGTTAAAGAAATCTCTTTATGGGCTAAAGCAAGCGCCAAGAGCATGGTACAGTAGAATAGACTCCTATCTACTGGAAAATGGATTTGAAAAAGAGGGAGAGCCCACCCTCTACATCAAAGAAAAGGATGTAAAATTTTGATTGTAGTTTTATATGTTGATGATGTAATATTCACTAGTAATGATGATTATCTCAGTGAAAATTTTAAAACAGTCATGAAAGAAGAATTTGAAATGACTGACATGGTTTTGTTGAGATACTTCTTAGGAATATAAGTAGAACAAGATGAAAATGGGATTTTTATCTCACAAGAAAAATGTGTTAATGAAGTGCTTAAAATATTTAATATGCAGGAAAGCAAAGCAGCAATCACTCCCACAGTGATGGGATTAAAACTCAGCAGAGAGGACAACAGCAAGGATTTCGATCCTAGGTTGTACAAGAGCATAGTTGGTAGCCTCATGTATTTTACTGCAACTAGGCCCGACATAATGCAAGCTGTTAGTTTGATTTCCAGATTCATGGAGAAGCCAAAGGATGCACATTGCTAGGCAGCAATGAGAATTCTGAGGTATGTTAAAGGAACTAAAAGATTTGGTATTTTATATACTGCTTCAGAAAATTTAGAGCTAGTTGGATACACTGACAGTGATTGGGCTAGAAGTGTAGATGATCAGAAGAGCACTTCCGGTTATGTTTTTCATATGGGTTCAGGAGCCATTTCATGGGCTTCTAAGAAACAGTCGATTGTAGCATTATCTACAGCAGAGGCAAAGTATGTGGCAGTTACAGCAGCAACATGTCTAGCAATTTGGATGAGAAGGATGTTGAGAAGTTTATGCCAAGAACAGGTAAAAGAGACAGTGATTTATTGTGACAATAGCTCAGCTATTGCATTGTCAAAGAATTCAGTGTTTCATAAGAGAAAAAAACACATAGATACAAAGTTTCACTATATCAGAGAATTGGTGAACAATGGAGAAATTGTTTTACAACATTGTAAAACAGAGGAACAATATGCAGATATTTTGACAAAACCATTGGAGCAGAAGACATTTGAATTTTTAAGAAAATTCTTGGGTATAGTTGATAACCCAGCCATTGACTTTAAGGGGGAGTGTTGAAAATATTAAATTCACATGCTAGCCTTTGAGCAGGAAGAAAAGAGTACAGAGGAAACAGCAGAGTTTGAGTGCACAATACTGTGTATTAAAGAAGAATGGGAAGGACCGTAAGGATGAAATCAATGTTGATGGGCCGCAGCCACTATTGCAGAGGAGAATTAATTTTGTTATGGGCATAGCCATTTTTGTAGAGGGACGAAGACTTTCGTGGTTGTAAACTACGGAAGAACAGAGTTTATTTAAAATCAGTCCTTTCGGGCTTTAAAGCCCTCAACAACCAGAAATGAAGAAAATGTGTTTAAACGACGAAGTTCTTTAATTTTTGAAAAGGCATGACAAGTGGTTCCCACCACTTAAGCGTCAATCGAAATCGCAAGTTTTATCTTGCAGTGTCTTGTTGATGTGAATATTTGCGATGCGATGCGATCACAGTCGCAATCGCATATCGAAGTTGATATGTTTTGAAACTTAAGTGTCTTGTTGATATGGTAGAGTTCTGCAAGCGGAACGTTTTCATATAATACACAACAACTATTATAATCACCCTCTGCTTTGTGCCAAGGTCCGCGGGTGGTCCAACAAACCACGCAGCATTATATTATACGATCGCAAGTTGAATCGCAATTAAGAGCGCTTTGTGTTATGGCCCGATCCCAACAATCATATGGTGGACCCGATCCAATTTGTGTAGCGGAATTAAAAGGGGAAATTGCATCCATCTCCCAATCGCAATCGGAACCTCTTTAGTACGAGGCCCGATCGCACAGTGTTTGAAGTCCGGACAAGATTGGCTTATGAACCAAATTTTATATTTGGTCATCGCATCTATTTTATAATCGAAATCGGAATTTTTTGTTGTTGTTTGTTTTGTGGTTAAGTCGTAGACCCGATGAATGTTTTAAATAGATTTAAATCGCGCATTGAAAGCGCAATTGTTAAGTGGGCCCGACAGTCTTTTAAAACAGACTTTAGTTTTTATTTTTAATATGTTTTGTAATGTTTTTTTTTGGATATATGCAGCATATAAAAGCAAAAAGGCCCGAGAGCCTGTGTATTGAAAATGTTTTGTTTTGTTTTGCACAATAGTGCGGAAAATGAAAAACACAGCAGCTTTGTCTTTTGAGATATAGTTTTTTTTTTGTAGCAGCAGTCACTATTTTGAATCCCTCTATTAGAGGAAGAATTTGTAACAGTTTTTTGAAGAAATAGAAGTCTGTTTTCAGAGTTGAAACTCTGTCTCCTGTCGAGAAATTTTAATATTTTCTCTGTGTTGAAGAGGGAAGTTTTATTCTCCATTTGTTGTTCTGGAATTCTCAAAAATTCCAACAAAATTTTGAATCTTTCCCAGTTGATGTGACAATGCTTGGAGTTTTTGCTGTTACCAGAGGTCTCTTTCCCATCACCGTCCGTCGACCGCTGCTACGCCATCTAGGATTTCTAGTCCCCATAGCATGTATGTCCAGTTGTCATACCCATAGCATGTCATTCATGTATGTATACATCATCCATGAAATTTGAATTTTAAATCCTTTTAATTCCCGCGCTTTACCTAAAATATGTTTTGATTTTCAATTGGGACAGGTGCAGGGGTCTCGTCTTCCCAACATTAAGCTGCCCCAGACAACCAGAGACTACGCCTGAGTAAAATCAACAGAACGTGCTTCTACAAGGAATGTGGATCGAATCCAATCTGACACGTCTTGCAATTCCTGGAATTTCCCGTGCCAAATTCGAGGGAGGCCAGATTTTAGTTAAAATCAGTCCTTCCACTCTCAATCCTGTCGATTTTAAGAGACAGAGGCATATTCAGAGGTGCCGATTCCGATTTTGTGGTATTCATTTTTTCATTTTTGTTTTAAAAAATATACTTAACCAATGATATGTCATTCGATGACCGTGTATCTGTATTTTTTTTTTATTGTTGTGTATTTTTCCATGGCTGGTCTGTTTGATAGGGAACACCATGCCAAACCAGCCATGGACTGATGGACTACTTTTCGCTCTGCAACAGTCAGTAAGCTGCTTTACTCGTTTCACTGGTTATGTTCCTTTGTCACCTCGTGTTAGCTTGAGGTGAAGCGCTTGAATGCTACAAGTATTGCTAATTTTGACAAATATATATATATTGGATGAATCCAAAAAGTATTGCTAATTTCTTTGCTCATTCGTGAAACATTTGTGATCACAGCTGTAGTGGGGAATAGCTTTCTAGCTTGGGATATCACTTTTGAGAACACTGCGGGACCAGAGAACCATCAGGTTGTCACCCTCCGAGTTCGGTGGGATTTATCATCATTCTACCATTGCAGCTTTAAAGGCTACCAAGATACTCTCTAGGCACACTCTCTTCGAGAGTTCTACAGGGAATGCGACATTTATGGCAGAGTTTGATTTTATCTTCGGCAACGCTGCATCTGTGTTTCAAGATTGCAATGTATTGGCTAGAAAACCCATGGATAATCAAAAAAATTGTTTTACGGCTCATGGAAGAATTGATCCAAATCAAAACACAGGAGCCTCTATTCAAAACTGCAACATTTCTGCTGTGCCTGATCTCACTCTGGTGCAGAGTTCTTTCCAAACATTCTTGGGAAGGCCATGGAAAAACTACTCATGCATAGTTTATATCGAATCATATATAGATGATGTCGTCGTTCCTGCAGATTGGCTAGAATGGTCAGGGGAGTTTGCTTTGACCACGCTCTATTATGGCGAATATATGAATTCCGAACCGGGAGCAGGAACTACAGAGCGAGTTCAATGGCCTGGGTATCACACCATGAACATTTCTAATGCTCAAAATTTCACAGTGGCTAATTTCATTTCTGGTGATGTTTGGATACAAGATGTGCCCTTCGATGCAACCTTAGATTAACAAGAATGCCAATATCCTAGAGCTGCTTGGCTGGCTGGATTGAAACAAAATTCAGAAACAGCAAGACTATCATTCAAATTATATATCTCTGTTCATTCCTTATTAATTTCAACTGCAAAATTCGTTATCAGTTCAACTGTAGAATTCTTTATTGATTTCAACAGTTATAGAATTCTAATTATCTCCGTTCTTCCTTATTAATTTCAACTGCGGAATTCGCTATCAGTTCAACTGTAGAATTCTTTATTAATTTCAACTGTAGCATCCGAGCTCAATGCAACCGTAGATAATCTACGTTAAAGTCTTTGATGGGCACAAATTCATGTCTATTCATACCGATTCTCGTAATTGCATCACCGTCGTGTGGCACTCTATACAAACTTTTTGAAAATCTAGAGATATCAATAGAACCTCTTAGTGTTATATTATGCATTTTTTTTATTGCCAAGTTTTATTAAGTTTCCTCTTAATGTTATGCATTTGTTTTATTTCCAACTTTTCTTATTTCAGCGTAATGTGTATATTAGAATCTGTTGACTTATTTATTTATTTTTTAAATTATATATATATATATATATATATATATATATATATATATATATATATATATATATTTTTTTTTTTTTTTTTTTAATTCTAGGTATTTTTATTTTTATTTTTTATTGATAGTTTAGATTGATTCACATGAGAATATAAGCTATTTAGGTTTTCCTTAAAATTCTTATTAATAGATGTATTATGTTACACACTTTGTTAGGTTGTATTGACATTTAATAAATTTTAAAAATTAAATTTTTCACTACTCCCCACACACCAATTTCATTTGACAGTATTCTAATTATATTAAGTTCCTTGTTATTATTTATAACATTCATTTATATACGTGAAAAATTTATTTATTAAAATAGTTCATTACATTTAAAAAATTTAAAAAATTAAATTTGTGCCAATTAGCTCCCCACCCACAAATTTACTAAAAATAGTTCATTACATTTAATAAATTTTAAAAATTAAATTTGTGCCAATTAGCTTCCCACCCACAAATATACTATGGATTTGAGATTATTCTAATTCTAATAAGTTCCTCTGAAATTTATTTATTCAAATAGTTCATTACATTTAATAAATTTAAAAAATTAAATTTGTGCCAATTAGCTCCCCACCCACAAATTTACTATGGATTTGAGATTATTCTAATTCTAATAAGTTCCTCTAAAATTTATTTATTAAAATAGTTCATTACATTTAATAAATTTAAAAAATTAAATTTGTGCCAATTAGCTACCCACCTACAAATTTACTAAAAATAGTTCATTAAATTTAATAATTTTAAAAAGTAAATTTGTGCCAATTAGCTCCCCACCCACAAATTTACTATGAATTTGAGATTATTCTAATTATATTAAGTTCATCCAAAATTTATTTATTAAAATAGTACATTACATTTAATAAATTTAAAAAATTAAATTTATGCCAATTAGCTCCCCACTCACAAATTTACTATGGATTTGAGATTATTCTAATTCTAATAAGTTCCTCCATGATAAGTTCCTCATTATTATTTATAACATTAATTTATATATAAACAAAATTTATTTAGCTAAATAGTACATTTTACAATAAGATGTAGAATTCAAATATTTTTTTTCCTTCATTATTATCATCCACATACATATGCCTTAATTAACCACAATACTAATTTACAAAGAAGTTATTATGATCCAACATGAATATATTCATTTCTTCAATTCAAAGTATTCCCACTTCTTTATTAACATAATCTTTATACTATACTTGTTCATTTCAAAATTGTTTATTTCAATTGTTCTTTAAATATTTTCCTGATTTTGTACATAAAAAGTTTGATATTAATTATTGGTCATTAGGTTTCATCTCGTAAAAACAACCTTTTTTCTTTGAAAATTTTAATTTATTGATTCAGTCCACATCATGTTTTTCACAAATTCATATCATTCAGAGGCTTGTTGAAATGTTTTTCTTGCTATATGTGAGAATGTCGCTTGCTTCATTGGTTTGTTGTGTGTGTCTTCCCACACATTCCCTATATAAAAATATAATCAAAACCTGGGTAAGCGATTATTATTATTCCTTGTCTATGCCTTGTGCCAAAAGTACCCATGCGCCTTGTTAGTCGAATTTACTTCATCTTATTGGGAGATGGAGCATTATATAGCCAGGGTAGGAATTCCATAAACATTAGTGCGTGCTTGTGCATGTAGCACTAATGCCAATTTATTTATAATATAATTTTATATAGGATATATACAAATATTCATATGGGCGAGGAATTCATGAATTAGGTAATAGCTAACGACCCTAATTGTTATATAATTATTCATCTTATAGATTTTATGCCATTTTGCACCATATAGCAATCAATTGCACATTGAGGGGTACTATTGAGGGTTGTTCCTAGGTTAGCTTTAACAATGTATTTTTTTTAAAGAAACGGGTATTGAAATTTTATTAATAAAAAAGGGATTTGGACCAAACCGTTACGATTTTCTAATATCTATAGTTTACATGATTCAATGAAGGTTTGGGATAGAATAGGAAGGGTCATCCCAAAACATTACTTGAGGACCCCATAGTACAAGAAAAAATTTCCCATTCGAGTTAAATACATTTAGAAAACCCCCTAAAATCCATTTTCATTTACATCCCATTTCAACTTAGTTTCATTTTAACTTGGATTAGTTCCTAGTTTTCCTTGGGGACTTACTTTTCTTCTTTTTTCCAACCTGGGTCCAACCCAAATTTTCTGAATAATTTATCTTATCGCCATTCTTGGAATGATCTCTACTTTTTTCTTCTTTCTTTGGTGCCAATGGAGGTTCATCAACATCCACCATTTCCACCGAAGTGGGAGATCCTTGGTCGGCATCCACGAAGGGGATGGATCTAGATATATTCTTTCCCATGACCATACTTTAATGCTTAGCAACATAAACCTTTTCCCCATTAGAGTTTTCCCTGGAAGTGGTTGGGAAAGTTGTAGCTATTTTATTATTAATTGAGTTGTCAATATCTTTTTAATTAGGACTTATATTTTCTTGAGTACCTGCTGAAAAATTTGAATCATTTTGTAACTTTCCCTCTTTGTAAGGTGTTGAGGGAGGGTCGTCCTTAGAGATTGAGTAATGATAAAAGTTGGTGCCCTCCCACCATTGGGATTTTCAACAAGATTTTTTTGTTGATTTTTTTTTGTCTTTGGTGCAAGATTTGATGGAATTCTGAGTCTCATAACAACCTCTACACCAAAAAAAATAATTTCAAAGTCATATTTTTGCATTCAAGAGAAACTAGGACCTGCAAAATTAATTCAGCAGGTAATCTAGCACTAAAATCCATCTCCACACATATGCGAGCATATGTGGGCCTCAAATATTATTTTTTCTACACCTCGACAATAGAATTTTCCTAATGGATTACCAATTTCAATAAAAGAAGAAATATTCCACCAATGTAAAGGGGGGTTGGGGAGCCTTACACAAAACAGAGCATTTGAGATTGATGTTGTGAGAGGGTCAAAGGATGGAATCCAAGGCTGCATAGAGAGTCATGTGTTTCACCAAAACCATGGAACAAAGTAAAATATTTGAGATCTATCATCATATTTGTTGAAAAACACAATAAATAATCCTCTAGCCAAAGGATAGATGTTGAATTTTTCAGAAATAATTTATTTCCACTACTCAAAAATCCATTATTAGAGGTCAACCATAGTCCATAAAATCTGCAAATTAATCCAACTTCATAAATTTATTTAGCCTCACTAATTGCCTCAGCCATACTGGCAACCTCAATCATTGGAGAATCAAGAACAAGAACCCCGAGAGTGGGGTCTATAGATAGGATTTAAAAATTCACTAGCAGGCATAAAAGATGTCCCCAAAGGGGGGAAACCAGAAATGGACTTTATGATTTTGAAAAATGTCAGGGAATTAGATTTCATCAAGCTAGAGTTATCCAAGCTTGAAAGAGGGAAATTGTACAAAATAATATCCACAGGGGGAAATAATGGCGACTGTGATGCACCCACCACTCGAGTAAGGGTACGTGTAAGAACCCACTAGTTACGAAATACAAGGAGAAGCAAGTACTTATACCAAAATTTGGTCCCACACACTTTGATGTTGAATAGACTCAAATTTTTAATTAGGAAATATAATAGAATCAACATCAAATTTCCAAAATGAACTCAAGAGTTCATCTCAAATCAAATCTAGTGGATAGATGTTCACTTTTTCAGAAATAATTGGTTTCCACTACTCAAAAATCAATTATTGGAGGCCAGCTACGGTCCATAAAATCTGCAAATAAATCCAACTTCATAAAATTATTTAGCCTCACTAATTTCCTCAACCATGCTAGGAACCTCAGTCACTAGAGCATCAAGTGTTGGGGTTCCCATGTTTTGGCCAGGTTGGCAAGACCAAAAGATGAGAAAACATCAAACCACTTTTAGACCTTAGGATCTAGCCCTCCTAGGTCCAAAGAGGGATCTCTCTATGAGTGTCAAAGGTGTATGTCTTTGAGGCTCAAGGTTTAAGATATTAGGCTATTTATAAGGCTCGGAGTTTTTTTGTTTGGTTGTTGGGAATCATGAAGGAAGGGTTCAATACAACACAAGGATGAGCAAAGAGGAATTTAGGCATAGGAGATTTAAGTCAGAGGACATCAAGACCATTGGGTAATGGAGTCAGGAAAGGGTTTACTTGCTGCTCAACATGCAGGATTTCAGTTGGGCTAGTCATCTAAAGCCTTGGATCCTAAACGATTGATGGAATGGAACAATAAGGAGAGCAAGCTGGAAGAAGGAGAGGATACCAATTTCTGTCTATAGATCAGGTTAGAGGTCATTTAACTCCAGACCTGCTTGGACATGATCAGAGGTAACTTGAGGGAACTTAGAAAGGTTTAATTGAAGTGAAAAATATCGTAGTGAGGCAGAGCCAGCATTCTAGACCTCTCAGTGTTCCCAATTCATTCAACTAAATCCTAACAAGAACATCTAAGAAACATATTCATCAATTCATACATCAGCTAGCAGGCAATGACATCCACTACACTAGTTAAATTAACTAAAACTAATTCTTAGAAAACACATCTAGCAGAAAACATTAAGGCAAGGAGAGCAGAAACATAGGGTGCCTAGCAAGGGAAAATCCTATGCCAGATTTCTGATGCAAGCCAGAAGAAATGAAATGGAATGAAATAAAACATAGAGACAGAAAAACATCACTGCAGCTTTAGATCAGGATCCAAAGAAATGTGCTTATCATATTAAGTGAAACACCAGTCAAGTACAACATTTCTTACAGCTTGATATTAAGCCTGATAAACCTTCCTTAACCTGTCTTACAATCTTACACAGAGAACTTGTCTCAAGAGAAACAACCTGCATTCTACTGATATCCAATCAACAACCTTTACAATGAGTCTCTGTATGAATTTTATAGCAGAAAGATGAGCCGAGGAGGTAGGTGGAAACTAAATGCAGCATTAAAACTTGGAAAAGAAAGAGGGAGCCGAAGCCCATTCTGTTTAAATTATCTGCATTTATCTCTGGTACCCTTTGGAATGAAAGAGTGATCTTCTTCAGCTTCCATTTACTCTAGTATAGTCCTGATGTACTTTTCCTGCAGTACCCTATAGTACTTCTGGTGAATTAAACAAAAAATGTAGAATCATGACGCTAAGATCTGCCATACTGTGCAACGAATGCTTCTAATAGCATAGGACTGCTGTAGGGGAGGGGGAAAACTTCACTTGGACACAATGTAGACTGAAACAATAATGTGTACCATGTCCTTCGTCAAGAAAAAGCATTCTTCTGATTTGAAACCCTGATAGCATTTTTTTATGCGCGCTGGACCTTTCATTCAATCCATGATGTCTTTGAAATGGTGCCTTTGTCTTCTAAAATCCCTGAAAAAGAGCAAAAATCTTCTATTTCTTACCTCGAGCTCTCTGCTTCTCCCATACTATCTTTGTTTGTGCAATCCAAGCTTTAATGGCACCAGAGAAGGTTTGCAGAGTTTGAACTCTGTTCTTTTAATGCAGGTCCGGTCGTTTCGCCGTTGTATTAAAGACTGTGTAATCATGGTGGCTTTCACCATTGACAACCCTACAAAACACACAACTTGGTTATGAAATCCATGCATGAAAGGGGGAAAGGCTATGGAGGGCGAGAGAACAATAGTGCAGCGGTGGTGAAACAGTGTTTTTGGATGAAATAAATGTGAAAAATGCATTGATATGGCATCAACAGTGAACAATAGGGTTTGGTGGAGAAATGCATCGTGAACCATTCGATCATGGTACAGTGGCTGGGATCGACGACGGAGATTGAACAGAAGGATGAACATTGGCATAATGAATATAAAATGTTAAACCTTAGTGCAAATACGAAAATCTGGACTTTGGTGGAAATGCAAAAGAAATGCATGAAGTGTAATGAAATGTGAAGGGAATGATCGTACAAGGTGGGACCCGGCGGTGGGCGGAGGGCGATTCATTTTAAGACCGTCGGATCTTGGGGGAAAATTGATGGCTACGATCTAATCGGAAATATCGCAATCACAACGAATGAGTGATAGGTGGCCGCAATTAAAAAATGCGATTGTGATTGGAGCAGGAGCGCGATTGAGCGTTGGCCGCTAGATCTTGAATTAAATGAACGGTTAAGATTGGATCGGTGGATCGCAATCGTAAAGGGAGAAAAGTGGTAGCGGTTGGAATTTGCAATTGTGATTGGGCGGGGAGTGCGGTGGCCGTTGGATCAGCGGGGGGGATGGACGGCTGGGATGGGATTGGAAAGTCGTAATCGGGAGGAGTAGAAGGGATGGCACGGAGAATTTTACGATTGCGATCCAAGCGGGGGTGCGATAAAGCGCCAGCCATCCCATGTAAATGGCGGATCAATGGTGGAGGATGTAGTTAGGAGATTGCAATCGGGTTACAGGAAGGGTAGCATCACTGGAAGTTTCGATTGTGATTAGGCGGGGGGTGCGATTGGCGCTCCACCATCGGATCGGAACAACAGATCAACGGTGTATAACATATCGTGGGACTTGTTGTTAGAACCGAATCGCATCCGAATTTTTCGATGTTACAAACGAATGCACCCACCCGACACTCCGATTGCGATTGGTTCCCAAGGCTTTAAGCACTTGGTCTTAGAGCAAAGGGTATATGGAAAAGTGGTTTGCGGGGCTGGCGGAGAAGGGGCTAAGCCCTATTATAATGTGGAAAAGTGGGTTTTTTGGCCATTTTAATGCATTTTAAGGCCAAGGAAGGGAAACGATAGGGGGAACAAAGGGGAAATTGGCCCACCAAAGGGGACTTGTAGGATTTAAAGGGAATTTTGGGTATGATTTTGAGGGTAAAGGGGGACTTAGAGGGAAAAAGGAGAACTTTGAAAAAGGGGGAAAAAAGGGGTAAAATGGGACATTCTTCAAGGATGAAAAGGGAAAATAAAGGCCTTTTGGAACGCAATTTTTTGCAATCAGTGAGGCTCATTGACTCAGAACAGCAGAGGGAAAAGATCAAAGAGCAGGGAACATGAAAAGGATTCAAGTATGATGTGTTTTCAAGGGAAATGCATTCCTTGAAGGCTCACAAAACAATCTATCCCCTTGCTTTCTTGTCAAGGAATTTATAAGGGGCTAATAGTGGCTCCACATGGGGATGGCTTCTTCTTGAAGGAGTCAAGAATTCAGAAAATGATCTTTGGTGTAGGCCAGATGCCTGCTGCTTGAGCCACCTTTCTTCTTTGATTTTCAGCTGCTAAAAATATGATAGATCAGCAGAAACATTCCCAAACCATCTACCTACCCATCCTACAATCCTAGCATTTTTCTTCTAGGGTGCATTTGAACTAGCAAACCCTTTACATCATTTATTTTTATAACATAAAATAAACCTATTCTAAATCTACCCTTACTGCTCCATGAGACCAGATTAAACTGTTGGTCTCACATGTTTCTCTACCTAATCTAATATCTGCATGGGATTAAACTGTCTAGAAGATTTCTTCTCTACATTCTACAACATAAAATTTAAAAACAGTCAAACTAGGATTAGACAGTCTAGTTTGCTATTGATCCAAGGCATAATGACAGATGCACATGGACAGAAATTTGTAGAAAACTGAAAGCAAAACTGTGAAGGCTTGAAATCTGAAGCTTGAAGTATCCTTCTTTCTTTTTGTGACTCAAGTCTTGAGCTTGTTAGAGTCACTTTCTTTTCTTCATTTCAACTCTGGTTTTGGGCATGTTAGAGCTGATTCTTCTTTTTCTTTGCTGGTCTAGATTTTGAGCATGTTAGGACCAGCTACTTTGCTTCTTTTGGCTCAGGTTTTGATCATATTAGAGCCAATCCTTTGCACTTCAGAGGTTCATGTTTTGAGCATGTCTGAACCTCTCCTTTCTCTTTGTTTTTTGAAACATTTTTCTCTTTTTCTCAAAAATAAAAACTGCAATGGTGTGTACAATGGAAATGGAAACTGGAAATTGAAAATCAACATAAGTAGTGCTTGAGCATCCTACTATTGACAGGACCTCCAAACAGCTCTGTACCATCTAATTCTTTTAGGAAGAATGAATTTGGACCCACAGTGGCTTGGATGATGTATGGACCTTGCCACAAACTGTCGAACTTGCTGTGCTTTCCTTTATCCTCTCTTCTTGAGTCCCACTTCAGAACTTTGTCTCCAATTTTGAAATCAGCAGCTTTGGTTCTCTTTTCAAACAACTTCTTTATGTTTTCCTGAAATTTGATAGCTCTGATATAGACCTCTTCCCTTGTTTGCTGGACATGAATTGTTTGGTTTATCCTTCTCACCATATTGTCTTCTTCTGTCTCAATCTCTTGGACAAGTTTGATCACTGGCACTCCAAGGCTGGTCGGAAATACTGCTTCTGTTCCATAGACAATATGATATGGTGACATTCCAATGGATTTCTTTGTTGTAAACCTATCAGCCCACAAAGCATGCACTAACTTGTTATGCCATCACTTTTTGTTCTCTTCCAGCAGCTTTTTGATGATGGAGACTAGGCTCTTGTTTGATGATTCAGCTAAGCCATTAGCTTGAGGGTAATAGGCAGTTGAATTAGGAAGTGCTATTTGATACCTATGACAAAAATCAACCATTTTCTTGGATCCAAAAGCAGCAGCATTATCAATGATTATTTTCCTTGGACAACCAAACTGAGAGAGGACGTGACCTTCTAGGAACCTAATGATGACAGAATCTGTGGCATTCCTAGTAGGTATGGCCTCTATCCTCTTAGTGAAGTAGTCTGTGGCTATAAAGATCCATTTTTGTTGTGCAGAAGAAGCAGGGTGAATTTCTCCTATGAAATCTAGGCCCCATTGGATAAAAGGACCTTCAACAGTGATGGGTTGTAAAGGAAGAGGGAGGAGTTTTCTTTTACCTTCAAAGATCTGGAATTTATGGCAAGCAGTTATCATCTTATGCGCATCATTGAAGAGTGTGGGCCAATAATAGCGAGCTATGAGTATCTTGTTGGCAGTGGCTTTCCAGTTCAGGTGACCCCCACACTCTCTTGCATGGAATTCTTATTTAATCCTTTTAGCTTCAGTTTCTGGAAAACATTTAAGCAATAGGCCATTTTGATTTTTCCAATATAAATTTTCATTTAGAATGCAATAACTTCTGGCTTTTAGCTTTAAGAATCTGGCCCTAGTCTTTGACAGTTCAGGTGGAGCATTGAGTGTTAGTATGAATCCTTTGTCGAAGTGTACGAAAAAAGACCACTTTAGCTATGCATAACTAATAGCCCTAACATCAAATGTGGCTGCCAATATCTTCAGATCTACAGTTAGTTGATGGAGACAAGAGCTGCAAAAAACCAGATCTATGCATAGAAGTACATTAAGCAGTAAAAAGAAGGGTTTGCTCCATATATCCAATAGACAAGACAACAACAATTTTTGAAAGAATTTTTTGTATTAAGGGCACCTGGGAGGAAAACAAGAAGATGTTTCCAATTCTCCTCAATGGGATGGGTTCTTGGAAGTCCTCAGCACTTCAGATCTAGCATTTCTCTCTCCTGTTGGTGTAGAAAACCTAGACAAAGATAGAACTCAAAGGGAGCTCACACAGCAAACAGGGAAAATTTTAAGAACCCCCCTAAATTTATATATATAATAAATAGGCGAATCTCCATGATACATAGTTAAAATGGAAGGTGATTTTATTAATAATATAATATGTATATATAATTTTTTGGCGAATCTCTCACGAGATTATATTATCTTGTAAAATCATGTCGAATCACCAATACAAAATGGTGAATCATTGTCTAGTGGAGTTTGAGGTGTTGGTTCCAATGAAAATATGGTAGTTGAACTAGGAGTAGAAGGAAGAGAACCACCAAGACCAAACATGGCACATGGTGACTCGTGAGGGAAGTAGTTCTCGTGTAGTTTGGAAAACGCGTTCTTCTAGTTTTGCTAAGCGTAGTGTTGTTGCTCATGCTACTACTAGCACTGATATTGAGGTTGGAGAGGAGTTTGAGGAAGCATGGAAGGTAGCAGTGGTGGAGAATTACAAAGAGTACCGCATGATGGGCTCCATTTTTCCCTTTGGTATTTGTGCCTGCAAGATCTTCTGTCCATTGAACCAACAATTAACCATTCAACCACAAATCAACTTGACTGAGTTGATTAGGTACGACTCAACTTAGACTAATCTTCAAAACTATGCTTTTTCACTATCCCCTATTTATCACACTAATGCTACACAACATTGTGCATTTACATCCAACTCTCATGCATGCACACAAAATTTTCATTAACATCTATAACCCTAACCAAGTGGGAATTGATCAACAATTTGCACCAAAGTTTGTTAGTGTTGAAAGTTCATAAGAAATTTAGATCCATGGTACCTTAAATAAATTTTGAAATAACCTCAAAAAATTTCACCACAATAGAGAAAACTTGTGATAAATTTTAAACCTACAGAAATTAGGATTCATGTTCCTAGGAATGGTCATAAGAAGTAGTTGGCATATAGTTCGAGTTTTGAGCCTTGACACATTGATAATCTAATGGCTTAGGTCAAAACTTACACATCGAAAAGTCATCAATGAAGATAAGACAAGATCATTATGAAACACATACTCCAAACTTCCTACCAAATTCTACTTAGTTGTTCGCAACTCAGCTATACATAATCTTATAGTAAATAAAAATTCTACAAAGCCTTCTTCACATAGCTAATAAATGGCCATTGGAAGAGCACCCTTTATATAATAGTAATAGTAGCAATCAATAGATTATTTCATATTGAACTTCATAGCCATAGCGCTCCTATGTATTGTATGACATATTCAACTTGCATTATCAAATATAGATAAAATCATACTTTTGATTGATCCATTTAAAACATACTTGTGCACAATGTTGAATGCAATGCCAATCAAGGAGTAAAGTCAGTTTAACATGTAATGATCTATAAAATAATGGAACCTAGATGGAACATAGACTGATTTCATTTAGATATAGGTAACCCTCTGAATGTAGACCATTCCTTGAAGAACATTTTTATTGATGAGGAATTTAATACAATATTCAATTTTCGAACTAAAAATATTATTTCCATAGATTTGTGTACGGGGTAAACAATAAATAAAAAATTTAACTATCCTTGGGGTGGTCAATATTTCTAAATTTTATTTATACTTTCTTTACCATGTATATCATATGCCTATCAATCACAAACATGAAAAGCTGTGGAATTCACAGTGATGATCTGCTCTGGAAACACAACCAACCTTTATTATTGCCAATATTAACTTTTATATAGTAGCACATATGTAGATAAAATTTCCAGCTTCCAAAGAGACAAAATTGCTTCTCCAACATGATGGCACATTCTTAACTACTAACATTTCTGATTGTTGAATGTAAGAAAGATTTCTAAGTACATCTAATATACTGTGAGGGTCAAACTCCTAGACTATGTTCTTTTTTACCATGTATATATAGGCTGTAGCCTTCTTCTTGTTTGAAGAGGAGTTGTCTATTATTAGAACTACCTTCCCTGCCTCTAATGCCTTGAAGGAATTAAAAATTGACTCATTAGATGAAGACAACTTTTTGTTCTTGTCAATTAGAGTTGAATAGCTTCCGTGTGCACTCAACACAAACTCTGACCGATATGAAACATCCCACCCACCAACTATGAGGTCCCATAGAATTGTTGCTCCCACCTGAACAATAGATAACTTGAATGTGAGAATTCAAAAACAAAGAAAAATCCCAATCGCATATATCTTGAGGATGAACTCGATCTCAAATCCAAAACCCATAAAATTTATATCCAAAACTAAAACTCATCAAATTTGGAAGTATATTGGAAACAAAACCGAGGCAAAAGAGCTAAATTTGAATGCAAGAACTGACACAAAATTTGCAAACTTGAGAAATTTTTGACGTACATTATTTTGTTTGACAAAATAGATCGGGGAAGAAAGGCCTCAGGGAAGATCACACTAGACTAGGGGTAAGTAAAAACCACCAAGGTGAAGCATGGGAACAAGAATACAACAAAAAATGATCTATAATTTTGTTCAATCAGTGATCCATCCATAGGAAAAAATGTTTCTCCTAGGGGTTACCCACTTGGGTGTGTAACAAAGCCCATCAAACAGTTTATGAAGCTATTGACCCTTCTCCTTTAAGAGTGAAAATAAAATGACATAGGAGCGATAGAGGAAATAGAGATATTTGGTGTAGAGGATTTTAGACACCCTTAATCTTCTCATTAACCTGAAGAATACCAGAATTTAGAGATCTTTTTTCAAAGAAACAGTAAATTTAAAGTGTCCAGCTGAGGATATGATAGCTTCTCAGGTGAAAGAAAATTTGGAAAGGATTAAGAAGATAGTAAAGATATGCATTTTTAGCACAGATTCTACCATAGAAGCTCAACAAGAATAATGGAAACTAGTAGGGATTGAAGAGGAACTCCTAGCATCAAGGAAGAAGCCACAAGCAGTTATCATTAAAAGAGAAATCATCCTAACTACTGCCCTCTAAATTTCTCAACATTTTCTACCCGTCTGATGTTTGGTCAGATAGAAAGCCTGTGGCTTGCCAGTTGTGGTTCTATTATTTTATTGAGCAACAACTCTGTACATTTAATACAATAATAAAAAGAATATTTCAATTATAAAAAAGAACAAACTCTTGATTTTTTAATGCTCAGTGTCTTTCTTATCCTTTAACTTGAATACAGTGTGACTATTGTCAGAATAATCTGCTAAAAATGAACATAGGATGCATCACTACTAAAAAGGTTTGGCTAAGGTGAATAACAGCCTTTCATCTTTGACTTTTGAATTGTTTGGACTCTTGAGGGGAAATATTGGAGAGGCAGGGCCCAGGCTTGGTTCAAGAGAGACAACTGGGAATTGGATTGCATATTTACTCTGTGATATTATAATTTATATATGAGACTAGACAGAAAGACATCCTCGAAGGTTTACTGTTCCTATGTAGACTTTCAAAAGGCTTTTGGCACTACACTGTTCCCAGGAATTTACCCATCAAGCAGCTTCATGTCCTTGGACTACTTGAGGAAATTTTTTTTGGTGTGATGCAGCTTTATGATAGAATGATTGGCAGTTTTTTCGATTACTACAGATTTTCTTAAGGTATCACGAGTATTGGGGGTGTCAAGTGGGTGTGTGTTCTCTCTCCCAGACAAGTTGGGATCTTCATTGATTACCAGCAATTCATCAGGGAATTTACTCAATCTCAGGATGGTTTCCTACTTCATCAGATCCTGGTTTCTTTCCTTTTATTTGTAGATGTTGTTGTATAATTGGCCTCCACTTCAGAGGGGTCATAGAGTCAACTCAATGCATTGGATAGATTTTGCAATAATTTATAACAGACAATTAACCTTGGGAAATTATGATTGCTAATACCACCAAAGAGGCCCTCTGCAAGTATATCATTTTCCATTTCTATGGAAGTTAATGGAGATTACCACATTTTATGCTTAGGGGTCGAAAACCATTATTTTTCGAATACTGAGAATGAATTAAAATGGATGTTATATTTTTCATAGTGATCATCAAAATAATGGATGTTATATTTTGGATAGTGATAGTCAAAATCAATCTTGTGTTTCATGCTTGTATTGAAAATGAATGTTGTATTTGAGGCAATAATGATAAGTAGTTCTACCAAGGAAGCCATCTCAATCTCATCCTTTTATTATGTATTTCTCTGCAGTTGTACTTATGTAATTAAAATAGGTGACCCATCAAATTGCAAACCTATCTGAAATGAATACAGATCAGTCCCATACATGAGAGTTTAATAAATATAAAGTTTTATGAAGCCTTCAATATAGCAGTCTTTCCAGATTTCAAAAACTAGGCTCATATTCTGTCAACTTAAAATGTTACCTACATTAAAAAAATAGAAGGATAGCTGTTGTAGAAAGTAGAAACTGCTTGCAGAATACTCTACCAACCATGTGGTGGCCAATGTCGACCTTTATGTAACAAAGATAAGTGTTGAAAGATCAGTAGACCAGACACAATTTTGTGGATTACAGGCTAATGAGATTTCCTAATACATCAACACTTAACTGTGACCTCAGGTGTTTCAATATTAAAAATGATTTCTAACATAGACAATTGAATTGATTTTATTGTTGATATATTATTTTTATTTAACTGACATTGTAGTAGGAGTCAATTATGGCATCTGCAAGATACTCATATTTGTATAAAGGCAGCCTAGCCAAGGAGATACGCCCATCCTTTGTCAGGTAGACATGCCACTTCTTTGTCATGTTCTCACTCTGTTTGAATTGAAAATATGTATTCCTTCTCATGAATCATCTGCAGATGAAAGACATCCAATGGAACCTTTTTTGAATGAAAGCCTTGCACATTCTTCTATGGAATATTCTTCAGTAGATTCCATAATTTCATGAACAACATTATGGAACAATGACTGAACTGTCCACAATTACAGACATGATGAGAATTCTATTTCATGTCCTTGGTAAAATACACGAAAATTATATCAACGTGATAATACTTGCAGTGTTTATAAAATCATAAAGCCTGGGTGAATCCATGTGCAAAATGTGTGGATCGTTAATAAAATGCATCAAAAGCCTTTTGATTTGAATGTTCTAATATATTTATATTTTACAGCTTTATATAAATTCCTATTATGTTAACAGTGAACACCACTCCACTGAGACAACAACCATAGTACACCTCTTTTAGAATGATTGGCTTTTACTGTACATAGAATGCCATGAAGATTCATCCAGCAAGCAGCAACAGTGTTTGAACTTTGAACTATGGAGGCAATTTGAAGAAATCCTTAGGTCACCAGGACCGATCCAAGATCACATGTAGCACCCTGTCAAATGGTGCATACCTCATGATATCTCATGAAAATAGATGTGATCGTCTGATAAGTGGAGATATGTATTTGAGCCCTTGGTGTCACCAATTCCAAAACAAATAAAAAAATACTAATTAAACTCCTGGTGATTTCTTTATCTTGGCACAACTTTATCAAATGGTTAGTTGTTTAAAAGTAAAAGTTGAGATCACGCTATCCCTGTGTCCATTGCAAACAGTGTTTTCATTTTATTTGTTATTTTCCACCTGTAGCTACATCAACTATATATGAAATATTAACTGCACAAAAACAGACTTAGAGACATGACATCCAGTCGGAATTGCACTTTTTCACTTGCATTAAGAGTTACAATTTCAGCAAACCTGCAAAGTTCCCTAGGAGTTGTATATACACCTTTCCCTTGAGCAAGATCATCCCACACAGTCCCTTCATATCTGGCCAAAAGAAAAGAAAAGGTATGAGAACAGTAAATCCTGAATAAATTTCTATGCAATTCTTAATTTTATGCAAAGAGAGGCCAAAAAATTGTAAATTTTGAATTCAAAATATTGCCTTCTTAACTATTGAAAAGGAGAATTCCAAGTGCAAAGAAAACCTTAACAATGCTAGTCAAATAAATAACATCCATCAAATGTTAATTGTTTTAGTGCTTATCTGCTAGTTAATGTTGAGAATTTGGAGGGCTTGAGATTAATTCAAAGTCCCTTTTTGACAATTACTTGTGAACTTACTTGAGTTACTTATGTCTTCTCTTGCTTAGCTTAGTTATTCTTTCATCAAGTCAATTACCAAAATACAAAAGACACAAAGTTAGGCTCTTCAAGCCAAGGAAAAACCTCTCCCTCTTGGAGAGGAAAACCCACAAGAAATTCTTCTTATAGATCTTCAAATGACAAGTACCATGACCAAGACTCAGACCCTTGACCTATGAATGCCTCCAAGACCTTGAAACTACTTCTAAGACTTCCCTTGGTCAAAATTGGTCAATGCTCTACAATTCTGCCCTAAAACAGATCCAGAAATTTCATATTTACCCAATCACTTTGCCACACGAGTGAAGAAGAGAGGCTACTCCTTATACGAACCAATGAAGAGAGGAGAGAGAAATGTGATGAGTAATGATGTCCAAAATTAGGAAGAGGTATCTCATATTTATATCCTTCGTTGAGAGTGGAGACATATCCATTGGGGCTTATGAGCCTACATGAGACTTCTGGCTGACCTTGACAATTTGCACATGTGTGAGAGAATAAATTCAAATTCTCACTTCTGCTCATCCAAACAAGATGATCTTTAGATCAATCTTGCACCTCTCGGAAAGAGGAATAAAAAAAAATATCATTTCCATCATATGAGTTGTCCAAGGTGGAGTTTGGCCCTACTTTCCAATTTTAACAAGTTATCTTTGATTCGGATCTCAAGAAATTTATGATGTCCATGGAGAACTTCATCCATAGAGAGATATATCACCATAGAAACTCGCATCATAGAAAGGGATGTCATGTCACAGAAATTTGCATTACAGAAAGTTATATTATCACAAATACTTGCATTACAAAGATAGAATATACCATAGGAACTTCACATCATAGAGACAGAATATGCCACAAGAACTTCACATTAACTTGTGCCTCTGAAACTCACTCTCAACCCTTGGAAAAGTATCACTGAATTTGTCTTTTGTCTAGGGTTACCACAGTCATCAAAAATTTCAATGTTAACTTCGCTTTCTAGCCTTTAAATTCCAACACAACACAATGAGGAAACTTGTCCCTCACATTTGATATATCATATGCCTTTCGGCCCTCCTTGCTACAAAACATAGATTTTAGCCTAAAACACAAAGAGAAAATGTAGATTATCTAGCCCAGAATCATGCAAGGACACAGTCTTTCCTCCACTGGTGAACTCGGTTGCCTTATAGGCCTTGGAAAAACCTTCTACCCCTCCTTAGGCTCTCATTCCTTTCTTAGATGATTGCTCTTCAACCTTCCTAGCTCAGGTACCATGTTGAATATCAAATAGATGATATAATTTCTAATCATGGTAATTACTTGTGACTGTTTATATATGTGTTAATATCATTTAGTTATTACTTCATTCATTAGGTCATAAAGAAACACACAAATGCAAAGCACAAAAGACAAGAAACACCAAAGATTAGGCCAGAGGCTAGGGAAAAACCCATAAGGGGAAAAGCCATCAATCATTTCCTTATATATTCTTCGTCCACAAGAGAAACCCAATTCCTGACTAGAAGATCCAACTGCCAAGTTAGCCCTCCGCCAAAACTCAACATGAAGTTTGTCCAAGAAACTTGCATCATCATAGGAGAATGTGGCTTTTTGAAGCTCGTATCATCACAAGGAATTTCCCTCGCTGAAATTCGCACTATCACAGAGATATTTTTCTAATGGAAACTCGCAGCATTATAGAGATAATGTCTCCCTTGTAGCTCTGCATACATCAGAAATAATGGTCCTGACTCCTCTTGTAGCATGTCTTTTCACAAAAACTTAGCGTCTTATTAAGCTCGTGTACCACAGAAAAGCCAACCTTAGATGTCTGAATTTATTTTCACAAATGTACACCGAATTTCTTACTTGGTGAAGGAGTACATATGCCAATATATAGTTGTTACTTTATGTCAAGGGTCACGTCCTTTGAGCATGTTGACTTGTCTACTAAGAAGGACAACTTTGTAGATTGGAGATACAAATGATATTTACAAATAAAAAACATACCCTTTAACCTTTTTTTTTGACCAAAAACAAAGAACATGCTCGATAGATAATAAAAATAATAATAAGAATTTTTCTTTTTTTTTACATGAAATACAAACCTAGTTACAATTCCAACTGGGGCTTCTCTATTTAGTATTGGCCTATTTTTGAACGCCTTTCTTTTATGCCTTCCTTTACTATTGAACCCCTTCAATTGACTATATTACTAGAAATTAGATTAGTATAATTCACAAAGGCAAAATATTATTAAATAAATTGTAGCATTATCGTTGGACATAGAATTTACACTTGGAAAAAGTAAAATGAAGTTGAAGCTAGTGGCAACCTAAATTTTTATAAAAGGTAAATTTTGTTTTTAAGAAAAAGTGATTAACACTGAATTGGTACATTAAACCAAAAGAAGATTCATCATGCAAAACAGAATATTTTCGTTGACATATCCCCAACAAATTTTAAGGAGATGGAAATGCTACAAACATAATAAATATTAATAATCAATAAATTAGTCAATATTTAATGAAATTTCATTGGTCACACATTCACTCTCATGACCCGTCAATGCATAAAAGGTATACTGTCATGAGAACAGTGCATTCAACTCATTCATGTATATATATAGAGAGAAATTATACTCTCAGCGTTTTTGCTACACACCCTCCCTAGTTAGCTTTCAACTGGACAATTTTAAGTGCTAACACCATGAATGGTGGTGTTCCTATATGCACCGATGGAGAAGAAAATCATGTTTCTATTTTAGTTGGGATGCATTCATAGATAAGTTGTCAAGTGGAGTAGGCAATGTGCTTCACTCAATGACTGTAGCAGCTCATAGCATTAATTTGTCAGAGAAGACTTTTTCGATATATGTTGGCAATTGTAACAATAAGGTGTTGTAATATACCAAACTAAAGTTTTTGCAATCTTCACAAAGTTTAACTCAACAAATGTTCCATATAAAAATTCCATGCATTAACAGAACATTGCCATGTAAAATTCAACAACATAGAACCATATAATAACATCATAATGGAGGAGAAAAAACCTTGGCTTTATTTATCATATATATAAACTGGGGGTTTTACATGCTGAAGAAACTAATATAGCTGAGAAAGAACTGGCCTTGAGAATCTGTTACAATGTTGCACAGGTTCTTCACCAAAACTGACTGAAATATCACTACTAAGCTCACCTGTGAATTTTGGATGAATTCACCAAGGGGAGATTCGTGCTCGCCCAATCTCTCTAAATCACCTGAGGGTTTCTGTCATGGACTTTTTACAGATGAAATGATAGTTGCAGGTGCTGTCAATGGAAATGTCTCTGCATGTGTTGGTCAAAAAGTCAATCCTACTACTATTATAGTTGTTGCATTCATAGATGAGTTGTCAATTGGGGTGGACATTGTGCTGCACTCTATTATGAGTGCAATTCTATGACTAATGTTTTTGTAGACAACATTGTTTCTTTGCAATTTCACCAAGACGGTGATGTTGGCAATTGCAATATTAAGATGCCTGTCCTAACGGAGGCAGGATTTATGTTCATAATTGATTAGAGCAACCAACCTCAGCCACACTGCTTGCTAGCAGATATCTGACTTCAGCTAGGATCATTTGCAACAGGAAGTATGAAATCGACCACTGCGTTGTCACAGCCCAGACTTGAGCAAGTAGAACCAATGTGTAATATCTTCCTAGAGATGGTGATTCAAGACATAAAGAATAAGCATCAACAGATGGAATTTCTGGCCTTATAGTAGCAAGTTTTAATGTTAGGCAACAAAACAACAGCAACACAAGTGACAAACTACACCAGAATCAACAGGATCTTTGGTGTAAAGGAAATTTAGCAATTATGGATATATAATGCAATACAAAGGTGTTATATTAGCATAGTTGTGGGAAGGGGTAATAGATTATGATTCCAGGCATCAAAATGGATACTACAATTGTGTATTTCCATTTTAATTTATCAGGTAATGGTGTCAGTAAATCCACTACGAATTTAATGGATCTTTTATCTTTATGTCCATTTAAGAATGCCCCTCTAATATAAGTGAAGGCTTCTTAGTGCCAAACAAGCTTCATTATCATATATTTACATAAAACTATGTGTCATGTACTTAAAACAATATCTCTGAACTTGGGAATTCTTATTGAACTCTAATACAATATTGTAATCTCTTAAAGAGTAGCCCCTTTTTTGTCCCAAAAATACTTTAAAAAGCATTTATTTAATCCATGGCACTTATACTGGAAGTTAAAAGCTTAAAATGTATTTCCTGGATCCTTGAACACTCTATAGCATTGTTTCAAATATCATTTGAGGGGATATATCGCAGAAGGTTCAGAAAGTAACTTAGCAGAAATATGGGGGAGCATATCATAAAAAATCAACAATAATAAACTTAGACATGAAGAATTCTGAAACCACCAAACAAATTGGCAACCTGAAAAACTCAGGAGAAATTGGAGATATTTGCAAAACGTTACACTGATTTATTCAAGAATTCAAGACTATGATATCCGATTACAATCTTGTTAGATCTTTAAAAATATTTTCAATATTTGTATTTCATAGGAACAAAACACGACAAGAAAAGACAATAAAAAGGTTACTTGAAAGCTTCACTCACAAAACAGTAAATTGATACAGAAAAGAAATACTGGGGGGGGCGGGGGGGAGGGCATGGGGGAATCAACATATAGTGTTTTACATACAAATTTCATTAAATTATTTCTACAACTTCATTATGTTGGGATTGGTGAATATCACTATACATACTCATCACATCAATAAAAACTGATCAAATAGACAGCACAACATTGGCATAAAATCTCACATAAGTAATGCCCCTATGTATCATATGATAAATGTTGTGTTTGTTGAATTATTTCTTACATAACACCCACAATGCAAAAGGGAAAGGTATGTAAATGCAGAGAATATTGCTTTGGGTAATTCTGATGCAAGCATAAAAATATAGAGTTAACTCGCAATTTAGGCACATGGATAATAATGCTCCCTCCTGAGCCTCGTCCACACTTTAATCTTCCATCTCCTCCATCAGCACTAATAGATCCATTGACATTCAAAATTCTCCTTGCAATAATCTTGACACGCCCACCTCCCCCACCACCAAATTCGCCTTCCCTACTTGTTGTCCCACCCCTGCTTCCATGACTCCAAGGTTTCGTAAGAGTGGACCAAGCATAAGCATCTCCACCCCAAGTATCTTCCGGATCCTTGCCATCACTCTTAATGCAGCAAGAACTTCTACCTCCATGACCTCCACCTGCACCATCAACACCGAGTGGTGTTCCACTCGTTTGGGGGGTGGTGCTCCACCTAATGCAGTTGTCTTCAAGAAATAATTTTTTGTAAAAATAAGTTTCCTGCACGTACGATCAATGTCCCTGCTAAAAGAGATTCATACTCAGCCAATAATAATTTCCCTGAGATATTAATACTGATTAGACAACCTGCAAATGGAGAGCCCACAGAAACATGTGATAGAATCTCTAAATTTCCTTCTCCAGTGATCAACACGTCATTATCAAACTGCAAGCTATTATTAAGCTGACCAATGGTATTCAATGACCCAATCCCTTTCAATTCTTCTTCACATAAAACTATTTTCTTCATGTCATGAAAACCACAAGATGAATTTCCAATGTCACATTTACTTCCAGTTTGACTATCATCAACAATTCCAGAAAAACCATTCAAGACGATAGATTCCTTCAATTCCATATCCTCAAGGTTAAAGACCTTGAGAAGTGGACTACCAGAAGTAAGGCCAAGTATAAAGATGATAATGAGCTCTAGAAAATATTCCCCATGTAAAATGGCCATACCGCTAGTCCAAACATGTCAAAAACCATGAGTATAAAAGGGGCAATATCTACACCTTGATGGAAATTTGGAATGTTTCATGAATTTACTTCATGACTTCAAGAAAACCTAGTGAATATTATCATTTCACAGCAAACCTACACTGACAAATGTAGAGCTTGCCTTACCCAGTTCATCTAACTTTTTCCAAGTTCACAGAAACATGCATGAACAGAGAATATCCTCCTGCAATTTTGTTTCACACCTGTTCAATGCACCTAACCCCTGCGCTTGACCCATTGCCACCAAATACATCTCTTTGGCCTAACCTCAAAAGTTTATGTAAACATAATTAATACCCTCCCCAATCCCCTCAATACCGACCGATCTTCAACCTAACCTTTCCATGGCAGCCACAACAAAAACCCCTGACAGCCCATCAAACTCCTCCTAATAAACCATTCCAACCTCTCTTTTGCTGCACTCAGAATCTCCAATACCAACCATCATCATAGCCTAATTTTTTCCAATAATGCTTGAATGACAATCCGCTAGACCTGTGAGATAAATCCCACCAGAGCATCGACCGAACCACTGATGGCCTGCGCACTCGCAATAATAAAAGGCACAAATACCTCATTAGCCCACAGAAATGTGCGAATCACTCCAACTCCTTTCTTCGACCCAGAAAACTGGGCGAATGCCATTGAAATCTGCTCCAAACAAAGAAAATCGGGAGCGAATGCCATTGAAGTCTGCTCCAAACAAAATAAATGAGAGCGAATTCCATTTTTCCAGTTTTATCGGCATTTATTTTGGCGTGCTAATATTTAATAATTAATTATTTTTAAAATAATTATAGGGCTAATTTTATAAAACTATAGAAAATGGGTTTTATATAAAAAATTCACCCTATCAAAATTTAAAACCTCTTAAAATTCGGCTTTGGGCTAAAATTTGCCCCTAAAATTTTCCCCGACAACAAATAATGGAGAATATGACAATGATAATGGCTCAAAGTCAGACCAAGAGTTTAGATCCAGAGTGATCTAATAGGCAACAAAAGGTGAAGAATGGTAGGGAAAAACCTCCTATTTATAACAAAATATGGGGTCATTCTAGATCTTGGTGCATGATTAAAATAACGTTAACCAAATCTAGATCCACCTTTTATGGAATATTTTATTATATTTGTTGGAGGGAAAAGGTATTTGACTTCGGTCAAATCCCTTTATTTGTAAATAATAAATAAACAAATGATTTATTTATCATTTTAAGGAAGTGGTTGAATGATAATCAAATAAATAATGATTTATTTAATTATTTGTGGGTGATTTAGTCATATTTAACAAGGAATATTATTTAAATAAGATTTAAATAATTATTCCTAGAAAATAATAAGATAAATAGAAATTTATCTAATTAATTTCTTTGTTTTAGGTTAAACATGATGAGGAATAATAATTAAATTATTGTTTAATTAATTATTCCATGAGGAAAATCAAACAAATATAGATTTGTTTAATATTTCCTTTTGGGGTTTCCTATTTAGACCATAAACAACCTAATAAATGTGGTTTATTAAGTTATTTGACATAGTGAAAGCAATTTTACTTAGGGTAAAATTGGTCTTACATGCTGTACTTGGGTCCGTCTAATGATAGTAGGTTAGATGACCAAAAAATAGTGTAACATTGAGGTTGGTGAGCACATGAAGGATATCAGGGTACCAGGGGGGGTTCTGAAATTTCTCCTCAACAGTGGGATCAGGAAATCCTCCCTGCTCATCCAAGGCAGCTACCATGTTAATGTCAAGGGCTTGTAGATATTATTCAGCCATTAATTTAGCTAAGCCCTAACCCTTAATCAGTTTGGTGGGTTTTATCTCAAGGTCGTATTCTAAGATCACAACAATCCATTTGCCCCTTTTACCGTCTAGGTCTTGGGACAAGATATATTTGACCACTATATTTGGTACATAGGCTATGGTGTGGGAATGGAATATGTACACCCTAAAGTCTTTTAAGGCCTTTACCAAGGCATAGGCCTGTTTTTCCGTTATGTTGTATTTCAGGGGTGCATCCCTCAATGCTTTGCTGAAAAAGGAAATTGGCTATTCTATTCCCTCTGGATTTTTTTGCAATAGGACTGCAGCTACTGTATGCTCAGAGGCAAATGAAAAGATCAGGAAATCCTTTGAGAAATCAGGGCTAATCAGAATAGGAGCTTGGGTGAGTGCAATTTTTACTGATTCGAAAGATTGTTTAGCTCCAACAGTCCACTTAACTCCCACACCTTTCTTCAGCATGTTAGTCATATTCCTAAGGTGTTCAACTAGGTTGGGAATAAACCTCGTCAGGAAGTTAATTTTCCCAATGAAGGACTGTAATTCTTTGATATTTCTCCGGTGCGTGATTTGTAGTAATCCCTCAACTCTTTGTGGGTCTATCCTAATCCCCTTTTCTGATATAATGTGGCCAAGAAGCTTTCCTTCTTGCAGCCCAAATATAGTATTTTTAGGATTCAATGACAAACCAAACCTTCTACATTTTTCAAATACTCTCCTCAAATGTTCTAGGTGTTCTTCCTAAGTCTTGGAGTATACTATTATGTTGTCTAGATAGATGACAATAAAGTGTCCTATTTCATCTGAAAAAGCTATGTCCATTGCTCTTTGGAAGGTTGCACCTGCGTTCATCAGTCCAAAGGGAATTTTAACATACATAAAGGTGCCCCAGGGAGTGGTAAAAGATGTTTTGATTTTATCTTCTGGGAGTACTAAAACTTGGTTGTATCCTGAGAAACCATCTAACAGAGAAATCCTTTTCGAGCCTACTACTCGCTATAGAATGTGTTCCATTTTTGGCAAAGGGTAATTGTCTTTGAGTGAGGCTCTATTAAGATTTCTGAAGTCTATACATAATCTGATCTCCCCTGTTTTCTTTCTTACAGCCACTAGGTTTGACACCCAATAAGATAACCTCACAGGAACTATTATACCTACTTCATAAATTTTCTTGATCTCTTTTTCCACTGCAGGCAATTGTTTTGGGTTTATTCTGCGAAGTTTTTGCCTGAAAGGATTTTGATTTTCTTTCAAGGGTATTTTATGTTCTATGATGTTTGTGTCATAGGCCCTTAAGTCCTCATAACTCCAAGCAAACACATCAATGAATTCCTTGAAAAGGTCAATGTATTTCTTTTTCATGTTTACAGGAAGAGACTTAGCCAATTTTATCATTTTGGGTTTATCTTCCGTGCCTATGTTTCATTCCACTACGTCAGAGTCTGCATGTTCTATAGTGGGCTTTTTTTCCACATCATCAAAGTCAAAAAGGTCCTCTAAAGGCACCAGACCCCGGGGGATGTTCTTATCTTTGGTCTGTAGCACCTCTACTTCTTCACTGTCTGCGTTTTGACAATTTTCGTCCGGTCTTCCAATTTGTTCGTTTAAAGTGTTTATTTCTATGTTACAGGGTGGTTCTTCTTCATCTGAGGATTCTTCACTTAGGCAGCTACTGTTTGATTTAGAATCTGAATCTGAAAATTCAAACTCACCTCTTCCTACGAGGAAATCTTCAATCTGTTTATCGCCCTCAAAGACGTGCCAATATTTTTCATTGTCCAGCACTGTAGGTATGAACTTGGTCTGAATGATGATCTGTTGGTCACTAGGGGTCTTAGGGTATGAAATAGCCAGGCAAGCTAATCCATTTGCAATAACGTTTTGACTCCTCGGGACAAACTCTAATTCGTATTCAACAAAGGTTTTCAATATATCCACGGCATCGTTCCTATACGCCCTCAACCTAGGGTGCTCGGCTGTGTATTCACCGTTCACCTGTTTTATAACGAGCTCAGAATCTCCCCGCACGGCTCTCTTACGGGTTCCTAATTTATTCAACAGATTTAAACCTAGGATTAGAGCCTCATTCTCTGCAATATTGTTTTTACTTTTCAAGTGCAGGTTGTAGGTGTGGCTCTCTATGTAGTCATTCTCTGTGTTATCTAGCCACACCCCGGCTCCTGCAGTTCTTCTTGTGTAGGACCCATCGAAACACATCTCCCACAGGGGTTCATTCTCGGTTTTGTTATCATTTCTTTCCCTATGGCTGGGTTCGCCATTATGTTGTGTAATAGGGTCCGCACTAGGCTACGGGTTGTTTAACTCTTCATGTGATGTATGGGTTTGTGAGGGATGTCCAGTTAATTGATTACCTTGTGTTTTTTTTTCACTCTGAATTTCTGTTTCAGTGCACTGTCTAGGGTTTCCTTCTTCATTTTCCCCTAAGTAAAGAGTAGCCATTATGTTAAATTCCATGGGCTCTGTTTCCTTGTTCGTGTCTCTGTTTTGGGATTCTGACCCTTCTAAGGATTCATCATTACAAAAGATGAAGGAGTCAAGGTCTGTATGTACAGAGTATAAAGGTGAGTTTTCTGGCTTTTCGGGGCTACTGACCAGGAATTTCATCTGTGCCTCCCTATACAGTCTTCTAAGTTGGCTAAAAATAGGGATTGTGGCATATGCCCCATCCATCTACATTGTACCCTGCAGCTTGGCTCCCCATGATCTTGAAAATAGCATACTGTACTTATGGGGCACATCTGCCACTACAACATCCATGACCATACATTTTGCTGGAATCTGGGTCAAGCTCACACATAGATCTTTGATCAGGCCAAGACACTTTACCCTGCTAGAGTCAAATGAATACAAATCTTTATGGGGGCGAGTTATCTCTAGGCATATCTTTTCCATTACTACCTTGGGCATTAGGTTATGAGATGCTCCAGAGTCATGCATCGCATTGTGAAGAATCTTGTCATGAATGTTGAGACTGATATAAAAAGGTGGAACTACCCCCTCTTGAAACTTCCCTTCAATATTTGGACCAAACAAAAGGGCTGGTTGATCATCAGTCAGATTTACAGTGTCACTATTTTCAGCTAGGTTCAAAGCTTTCAAAATTTGGCCTTTATATACATCCTGAGTGGTCAGCTCAGAGAGTGGGATAGAGATTTTAATTTTTGCAATCTCACTCTCCAAATTGAAAGTGGACTGACTCTTTGGAATGTTCAACTCTGTTTTGTTAGCCACTGCCTTGGTGGCTGAATCGGTGTGTTGATCCTCACTATGTACAGTGTTTGAAATTTTTTTATCAGGAGTACTAACTGCAGTGCTAGTGCTACTAGTTGGTTGACTTTGTTTATCAGTTTGTTGGTTGTTTTTTTCTTTGTTCTTTCCAGAACTCTCAACTGCTGTTTTGTTACTTTCAACAGTTACCTTAGAAGTTTTCTCAGGCCTTTTCTTGATGGTGACCTCAGAAGCTCTTGGTCTGAGGGTGTCTAGGCTCTTTTTTCTTCTAAGATCATATTGTTCTCTGACCTGCATAATAGAATTTTAAAATCCAAGTCTATAATCCTCAGATTCTAATCTTTCTTCATCCCAGTATGAGGGTGAGGGCTGATCTTCCTCTGAATAACAGTTATGGATTGAATATTTTGTTTCAAACATGTTCATTATGTCTCCCTCAAAATCCTCCATGATTCCCTCGCTTTCATCTAGAAAGTTCTCTTGGAAAGGGGGAGTAACTTACTGATCTGGTTCTCTTTGTCTGTTGGGAGTGGCATTGTTTCTTCTAAAGTTTTGGTTCTGATTATGGTTCTGGTTTCTGTTCTGGTTACTAACTGTGACAACCATTTTTTCCATCATTTGTATAGCTTCCCCATTTCTTTGGAAATGCGGTCATAATTGGGGTCAGATGTGAAAGCTATATTGTCATCCCTATATGTTACCCTTTTCTCAGCTCTCAGTCTTGCTCTTTTCTCAATCAGATTAGCCTCTACACTCACTGCTCCCTTTTTCATGTCTTCCAATGTGTTGTAATCCTTTTCCCTAAGCTGGTGGGCCATGTCAGCATCAAAGCCTTCAGGATATTTCGCTAGAGCCATACCTTGGGGAGGTTTCATATGTGGAGGAAGAGCATTGTAGATGCTGTTAAATCTTGTGGAGTAATCATGGAAACTCTCTCCTACGTTTCTTTTAAGGTTCATGTATTCTGCTAGGAGTTGGCGAGTATTGGCCTTGACTTCCCACTTGTTTGTGAAGGTCTCATATAAAGCTGGGAGGTCTTGGATACTACCAAGACGCAAGCTCTTAAACCATTTCTTCACATCACCTCCTAAGCTCTGGGAAGAAATTCTCATTTTGATTGTATCATCATCAATTTCCATGTAGTCAAAAGAATCTTCCATCTTATCTACATGTTGTTGAGCTGTGGTAGACTCTTTTGCAGTGAAGTGTGGGATATTTGATTGATAATCATTTGGTAAGGGTACTAGAGGCTGGGGTAAAACCAAAGGCGCGTACCAGGCTGCCATAATGATGTTCTGATGAGGTAAATGGTTAACTTGAGCAACCGATATATGGATGAAAGAGATACTAGGACCAGCAGAGGTTTTTTGAGAAGATTTAGGGTGGGAGAGCCCCAAGTTTTGAATGAAGTGGATATCAGGAGGTGTAGATGGATGGGTTTCTTTGTCCCTAATGTGTCTACCACTTTAAGGTGGTGAATCAGGAAGCTCAGGGTTTGGCTGATCTAGATCACTGAATGACCTAGTTCTTGGTAATCTATTAGGTAGGTCTAGGTCAAGGTGAAAGTGTGATAGAGCTGTAAGGTCTTCTGGTGCAGAGTTAGCTCTATAGATGTGACTAGAAATAGCTGATCTTCTAGGCGTAGGTGATTTCTTGAGGATGCTCTCAGGGTTGTCAACTATTTCAGGTGGGTTTAGGTTAGGATAAGCTCTTGTGTGAATGGTTCTAAAAGCCAGAATGTTGTTTTCCAATCAAGCAGCTTAACCCTACTTGTTACTTCTATTGTGGTTGATGTTGTCTTAGAGACTGGTCTCCCAGTGGATTCTTATGTGAAACCAAGATAATTAGCAGGCCCACTGATCACCAGTGGAGTCTTCTAACCTTTTAGGAATTATGGAGTCGCCAGGTGGAAGGTTTAGGATGCTTCAAGAGGGTATACTGTCCACCATAGTGTTTATGCAGTGTCTCTTTTCAGGGAATTCCTTTGAACACAGCAAAATCCAACCAGAGATTGACTAGGAGGGCATTTACCAGATATGTCACCTCTGAGAGAGGATGAGATCCGGAGGCTACCTAGCCCTTTCTAGACTCTTTCTAAGAGTGTGGGAGAAACAAAACAAAGGGATAGGAAGAGAATTGCAAATGGAAGTGTTTCACTACCAACCTGACCAGAGTTTCTAGGTTTTCTGAGGCTCTTATGATGTAGTAAGGATGGAAGATACTCAGAATGTCCCCAGCGGATTCGCCATTATGTTGGGGTTCCCATGTTTTGGCCAGGTTGGCAAGACCAAAAGATGAGACAACATAAAACCACTTTTAGACCTTAGGATCTAGCCCTCCTAGGTCCAGAGAGGGATCTCTCTATGAGTTTCAAAGGTGTATGTCTTTGCGGCTCAAGGTTTAAGATATTAGGCTAGTTATAAGGCTCGGAGTTTGTTTGTTTGATTTTGAGTTTGGTTGTTGGGAATCAGGAAGGAAGGGTTCAATACAAGACAAGGATGAGAAAAGAGGAATTTAGGCAAAGGAGAGGTAAGTCAGAGGACATCAAGACCATTGGGAAATGGAGTCCGGAAAGGGTTTACCTGCTACTCAACATGCAGGCTTTCAGTTGGGCTAGTCATCTAAAGTCTTGGATCGTAAAATTATTGATGGAATGGAACAATAAGGAGAGCAAGGTGGAAGAAGGAGAGAATACCAATTTCTATCTATAGATCAGGTCAGAGGCCATTTAACTCTAGACCTTCTTGGACATGATCGGAGGTAACTTGAGGGAACTTAGAAAGGTTTAATCGAAGTGAAAAAGATCCTAGTGAGGTAGAGCCAGCGTTCTAAACCTCCTAGTGTTCCCAATTCATTCAACTAAATCCTAACAAGAACATCTAAGAAACAGATTCATCAATTCATACATCAGCTAGCAGGCAATGACATCAACTACACTGGTTAAATTAACTGAAACTAATTCTTAGACAACACATCTAGCAGAAAACATTAAGGCAAGGAGAGAAGAAACATAGGGTGCCTAACAAGGGAAAATCCTATGCCATATTTTTGATGCAAGCCAGAAGAAATGAAATGGAATGAAATAAAACACAGACATAGAAAAACATCACCGTACCTTTAGATCAGGATCCAAAGAAATCTGCTTGTCATATTAAGTGCAACATTAGTCAAGTACAACATTTCTTATAGCTTGATATTCAGCCTGATAAACCTTCCTTAACTTGTCTTACAATCTTACACAGAGAACTTGTCTCAAGAGAAATAGCTGGCATTCTACTGATATCCAATCAACAACCTTTACAATGAGTCTCTGTATGAATTTTATCTCAAAAAGATGAGCCGAGGAGGTAGGTGGAAACTAAATGCAGCATTAAAACTTGGAAAAAAAAGAGGGAGCCGAAGCCCATTCTGTTTAAATTCTCTGCATCTATCTCTCTTACCCTTTGGAATGAAAGAGTGATCTTCTTCGCCTTCCATTTACTCTGGTATGGTCCTGATGTACTTTGCCTGCAGTACCCTGTACTACTTCTGGTGAATTAAACCAAAAACGTAGAATCATGACGCTAAGATCTTCCATACTATGCAACAAATGCTTCTGATAGCGTAGGACTATTGTAGGGGAGGGGGGAAATTCACTTGGACACAATGTGGACTGAAAAAATAATGTGTACCGTGTCCTTGCTGAGGAGAAAACATTTTTCTAATTTGAAACCCTGGTAGCATTGTTTTCTGTGCGCTGGACCTTTCATTCAATCCATGATGTCTTTGAACTGGTGTCGTTGTCTTCTAAAATCCCTGAAAAAGCACAAAAATCTTCTATTTCTTTCCTCGAGCTCTCTACTGCTCCCATACTGTCTTCTTTTGTGCAATCCAAGATTTAATGGCACCGGAGAAGGTTTGCAGAGTTTGAACTCTATTCTTTTAATGCAGGTCCAGTCGTTTCGCCGCTGTATTAAAGACTGTGTAATCATGGCGGCTTTCACCATTGACAACCCTGCAAAACACGCAACTTGGTTATGAAATCCATGCATGAAAGGGGGAAAGGCTATGGAGGGCAGGAAAACAATAGCGCAACGGTGGTGAAACAGTGTTTTTGGATGAAATAAATGTGAAAAATGCATTGATATGGCAGTGAACTATTCGATCGTGGTCCAGTGGAGGGGATCGACGGCAGAGATTGAATAGTGGGATGAACATTGGCGGAATGAATATAAAACGTTAAACCTTAGTGCAAATACGAAAATATGGACTTTGGTTGAAATGCAAAAGAAATGCATGAAGTGTAATGAAATCTGAAGGGAATGATTGTACAAGGTGGGACCCGGCGGTGGGCAGAGGGCGATTCATTTTTGGACTGTTGGATCTCGGGGGAAAATCGATGGCTACGATCTAATAAAAAATATAGCAATCACAACGGATGAGTGAGAAGTGGCTACAATTAAAAAATGCGATTGCGATTGGAGCGGGAGCGCGATTGAGTGCTGGTCGTTGGATGTTGAATTAAATGAACGATTAAGATTGGATCGGTGGATCGCAATCACAAAGGGAGAAAAGTGGTAGTGGTTGGAATTTGCGATTGTGATTGGGCAGGGAGTGCGGTGGCCGTTGGATCGGCGGGGGGGATGGATGGCTGGGATGGGATCGGAAAGTCACAATCGGGAGGAGCAGAAGGGATGGCACGGAGACTTTTGCGATTGCGATCCAAGTGGGGGTGCGATAAAGCACCAGCCATCCAATCTAAACGGCGGATCAACGGTGGAGGATGTAGTCGGGAGATCACAATCGGGGTACACGAAGGGCGTCATCATTGGAAGTTCCAATTGCGATTAGGCGGGCGGTGAAATTGGCGCTCCACTGTCAGATTAGAATAGCAGATCGACGGTGTATAACATATCGCAGGACTTCTTGTTAGAACCCAATCGCATCAGAATTTTTCGATGTTACAAAGGAATGCACCCGCTCGACACTCCGACTGCGATTGGTTCCCAAGGCTTTAAGCACTGGGTCTTAGCACAAAGGGTATATGGGGAAGTGGTTTGCGGGGTTGGAGGAGAAGGGGCTAAGCCCTATTATAATGTGGAAAAGTGGGTTTTTTGGCCATTTTAATGCATTTTAAGGCCAAGGAAGGGAAACGATAGGGGGAACAAAGGGGAAATTGGCCCAACAAAGGGGACTTGTAGTATTTAAAGGGAATTTTGGGTATGATTTTGAGGGTAAAGGGGGACTTAGAGGGAAAAAGGAGAACTTTGACAAAGGGGAAAAAAGGGGTAAAATGGGACACTCTTCAGGGATTCAAAGGGAAAATAAAGGCCTTTCAGAACGCAATTTTTTGCAATCAGTGAGGCTCATTGACTCAGAACAGTAGAGGGAAAAGATCAAAGAGCATGGAACATGAAACGGCTTCAAGGATGATGTGTTTTCAAGGTAAATTCATTCCTTGAAGGCTCACAAAACAATCTAGCCCCTTGCCTTCTTGTCAAGGAATTTATAAGGGGCTAACATCAAGAACAAGAATCCCAGGAGCGGGGTCTAGTGACAGGATTTAAAAATTCACTAGCAAGCTGCATAAAATATGTCCCCAAAGGGGGGAAACTAGAAATGGACTTTATGATTTTGCAGAATGTCAAGGAAGATGTTGTCAAGCTGGATTTCTGCAATCTTGAAAGACGGACATCACACGAAATAATATCCACAGGGGGGGATAATGACGACTATGATGCACCATTAGAGTAAGGGTACGTGTAAGAACCCACTACTTAGGAAATATAAGGAGAAGTAACTACTTATATCAAAATTTGGTCCCACAGACTAATTTCATGTTGAATATAATTGAACTAAGTACTTAGGAAATATAATAGAATGAACATGAAATTTCCAAAATGAACTCAAGATTTCATCTCAAATCAAATCTAGAGGGTTTATAAAATCAATACAACAAATCAGCATGCAATTTCCAAAATAAACTCAATAGTTCATGTCAAATCAAACCTAGAGTGCATATATATTCAAACGTTGTTTCAAATCAAATATAGAGTTAATACATATTCCACCTCTATTTAAAATGCTATTGTATACATATTCCAAGGGTTGTATCTTATAAAATGCTTATGGAAAAGGTAGAATCAAAGACTCACATGCGAGTAAATATCTATGGGTAGTAATCACCAATTACGCATTTTTTTACTTTTGATTATGATTCCCACAAATCAATAAAAAAAATCAAAATTTTATCAACCATTATGATTTCTATAAATGGAATTTATGATTTTGTCGAATGTCAAGGAAGATGTCACCAAGCTAGAATTCTCCAAGCTTGAAAGAGGGACATCCCATGAAATAATATCCATATGGGGAATAAGGATGACTATGACGCACCAATAGATTAAGGATACATTTAAGAACCCACTAGTTAGGAAATACAAGAAGAAGTAAGTACTTATACCAAAACTTGGTCCCACAAACTTGGTAGGTAGGGAGGTCGTTGAGGCTATCAATGGAGCCATCTCAGAAGGAATGAAATCCACAAATTCCTGACTAGAGAGAGTTGAATAATCCACCAAAGTGAGAGAATAAGCTATAGCTTCAAAAAATCAGAGACTGGAGAAATATTACCCATCAAAGGAGTCACAGGTGGGACGACACCTGGCTAGGGCCGAACCTTAGCCGCCACAACAACGCAATTCAGAGAAGCCATGAAGAAAAGCTATCTTTAACAACGCATTTTGAACTATAAATGACACCTAATTATTCTTGGATTATTCTTTTATAGATGTTATGTGTGTAAGATAGAGAAATCAACTACATGAAAAATAAGTGTGGGTATAGTAACCAAGTAAGATCAAGTTAACTGCTTCATATATATACATCATTGTTTATAATGTAAATGAAATTTCAGTGTTATATTTTTAATTTTCCTTTGTAATATATGATTAATTTCCTTTTTAGAAAATGTTGGAAAATTATTCCCAATGACCATCCATCTATGCAGTCAAAACACTGTGCGTCATCCCGCCGTAACTTTCTTTGCTGGCTTCTTTATTTCAGAACAGAAGTGGTTCAATCACAAAGAAAACATTCTGGACTGACAGATTCAGTCCAGAGGTCTGAAACCTCTATAGGACTCACAGTTTTCTTAGAATATCTTAAGAATAGGTGACATGAGCTTATACATTATGTTAATAATTATTTGTACCTCTTGATCATGGGAGTGATAGTAATAAGAGGGAACCTTTATAATTCGAATCTTAATCCAGCTAAAATGTATCTCGGTAATGGGGCAAAAAAAAGTTTGTTTGAATGAATTATTGAGTTAGTTAGAATCTATGGTAATTGTCACTCCTTCTCACTCTAAAACCCTACAATGTGTAAAGATGTTTGGCCCTTTATATGAAAGGGACCTCCCATCTCCGCTTTTACCCTCTCCCGATGAAAATTCCACCATATATCATCAACATTATATTTCAAGAGAAATCTTTAAATCTATTTACTTGTCTATACCTCTATTGAAACTTTAGCAGAGTACAGATCTGCAAACGAACAAAATGGTATAATTAGAAGAAATAAAAATAGAATATATAATTAAAACAATTATTAATGAATATGCATTAAAAGAGATGCATTATGTAATAAAAGATATAAAGGGAAATTCCATCAAACCCTTTAATGACGTGATAGTATAGGAAATACCAGGAGGGTACAAGGGTTTTATTATTTCATTTTCATTTGCGAATAAACTAAATGATTATCGGATAAATTCTTTGTTAGAATGATTGTGGTGGACTTCATGAATGGTTGGGCTTGTTGTGAGGCCCATGTCCCTCTGGCTCCCTTAACCAACCATAATCGGGCCAACAACCCACTTTTCAACACCATTTTGCTCCTTTGCAGACCTGTATTTCGCTTTTAGTAAATTTGAGAATTTGGGTTATGGTATATCTCTTAGGTGTTAATACTATGATGTTACTGCACAGTTCTAATCATGGGTTGAATTCCTCCAAAATTAATATTTATTTCGACCATCGGTAATGGATTTTGTTCATAAATACTTTGGACCACTATTCATTGTTTTATTTCATAAATACTCCTCCAATATTACCATAAGAGCATCTCATATACATTTGTTTGTAAAGCCTCCATATTTTAGAAGACATTGGTGAGATTTAATTTATGTTTTAATGATATCAAATAATGATACCAACAATATTATATTGAAAACTCCATGATTATTTGAATTAAAATCCTATGTGAATATTTATTACATGTTTTAAATCTCATCATTGTTGCAAAAAAATACAATGAATAACTATACGGGTTTACACATCCTTACCCTTATGCATATTTTTTCATTTGTCCCTGTTTTGATTATCTCTACGAGGGGATATGATATGGATATAGACAATGTGCCAACACTTGTGGATTTGCTTTACTGGAAATTTTACAAGTAGACTTGCCTAGACTTAAAGTCCATAGTTAACGTGACATGTCAACAGGCGCTAGAGGACGATATCACTCAAGTTGGAATGATCAAGATCTTGAGAGGAAGCTCGCAAGATCTAAATAATTCAAATGGAAAAAGAAAAGATAAGAACAAAAAGTTAGAATATATATATATATATATATATATATATATATATATATATATATATATATATATATATAATTAAGACAGAGAATAACTGTAAAAGTTACATTGTGGTGGAAAATCTATGCTTTTACAAAATGTGACTTGTTACTTATAACATTTTTTAGTTACAATACCACGGGTAAATGCCATGGGTGGGTAAATACCATGGGTAGATGTTACTTACAATACCATGGGTAAATATAATGGGTGGATTCCACTTGCAATACCATTGGTAAATTCCATGTTTGAATGAATACCATGGGTGAATCAATACCATGGGTGAATGCCACTTACAATACCATGGATGGATAAATACCTTGGGTGGATGAATACCATCAGTGGATAATCATTCCTCACCCCTTAATAATCAATGGTCCCTATTGCAAGAAGTTCCCTCCTGAGAAGCCTTTGTTGAATATGAATATTCACTGAAAATAAGGGTTTTGTGTTTTTAACCCATAATCGTGATGAGTGAAGATATGAGGATAGAGATACCTTGTAATGGTTGTGACCAACTATGATACTAATAGTGTGCATCATAGAAAATGCAATTCGATGAAGCGTGGGTTTGTGGATGACCCATAACCATGAAAAGCGAAGATACAAGGATAGAGATACCATGTAATGCTTGTGACCAACTATGATGGTAACAATGTGAAACCTAGAAAATGGACTTCGATAACACGACTTTTGTGTGGTTAACCCATAACCTTGGGTTTGTGGTTGACCCATAACTGTGATGCTTATCAGTCTGCTTGGTAAAAGAATGGTGGATTTTTTGGTAGATTCCAAACATATGTGTGTTTGGATTCCACAAATCTAAATAAATATGACATGCCCATATCATGTTACAATGCCAAAAAAATGGGACACACATGTCCCTATCCCTAGTCACTATCATCTCGAGGATCCCAAGCCAATGAATACATAACACCAGATTGTAGGTCTCAAAATTCCTAACCAGCCATAGCTATGTGTCATGTGATACCTTTCCACTCTAAGGAAATACCAATGAACTAATCCTTATACCAATATTTTAAAGCATGCCTCCCACACTCAGTAACCCTGGTCCATAGTGTTAGCGTCAGTACTTTTCATTTTTCAAATGTCTTTGAATCAATTAATTTTCAGTCTGAATAAGTCAAACCTATAAACTTTATTACTATCATAAGTTCGAGTGTGATTTTTCCAAAACATTTCCATGTGTCTGGCCATTAAGTGGTTGTTCTAATTCTTGAAACAATGTTGAGTCTTGGAAATTTATTGCAATGAATGTTGAGAAATTGAGTCGTGTTGTATGAATCAATGATGGGTCTGTTGGAATGTTTAATGAATTCAGTTTCAGTCGAAAAATCATGCTTCCTAAAGCAAGATGACCATGAAAGAGTAGTGCCTTTCTTTCCTCATTCATTCTATTTTCACTCTTCCTAATAATATAAACCATATCCTACATCTCCCTTTTCCCATGTTCCATTTATCAAATCATATACCCCATACCACTATCCATTTATCATTCCCTATTCCTAAGTATATAATTCCCATGCTACCCATCCCATCCCAGATCCATCCCCCTTAAATTACCATCATTTCAAATCATATCGACATAACCGACATATTCCCCACTACTTAAAATACAATATCCATCCAACCTTTCTAATCATTATTATACGAACCGTCATTCTTTGCAAAGGAGTCACTTGAATGAGCCGCTTGAAAATTAAGTACAAAATTTGTAGTCATCCAAAGGTCCAAAACTCAGAACCCTCCTCTGTCTTTCTCATTTGTTTAAATACATACAAAAGTAGCTTGTAACTGTTGGAACTTCTTGTAATGACTCAAACTATCTAGAATTGTGTGTTTCATCCTCTATAGGCATGATCGAACACCACCTCATCATCTGGGGCTTTGTTGGTGCCGGATATACCACATAGTCAAGCGATATTTGTTGCATCACTGAGATATTCTTGAAAAATAAGCTCACTAGAAATATCTTATAGAAAAAAATTTGGTTTCTTCCCATCTTCATCTTTGTTATTTGAGTTATCACATTAGCCAACTACCCCTCACACCAATTAATTACGTCAGGTTCCAAACATATTAGACACAACTCCACATGTGGCTTAGTCACAATATGGGTAGATTTGGTACCGACTACACGAGTCGCAGGGTATGCTAGTTTCTACAAGGTTAGGTATTTGAGGTCCTCAATTTGGATTTTCTCCCTATCTCTCCAACAACATGTCCTTCAATGCTACTCCATAAAAATTTCAATTGTCTCTCCAATGGTACTATGTGCCCCTGACAGCACCATCAGAGCACCTTGCCCTGATAAAATTGTGAGGAAATAAATGTCCTCCACACCTATGGAAAATGACTTCAACCTCACAATGAATTATTTAGTGTCTACATCCCACAAACGAATGATTTCTCCAAGAAGAAAGGGCTCATTGGTTAGACTAGGGATCATATAAAATTTTATTTGTCCACAATTCGTTAGGGTATTTAGTGTTGGTTGATGTCCCATTTCCTTAATCTCATTTAGGGCATCGTATCTCTCCATCCATTCCCACATGGTTTCTCCTACATCCAAAAGTTAAAAATGGCAGTCATGGCCGCAACATTTCAACAATGAAGCCCCTGCAAAAACATTAAATTGTGATTGGGAAAATTTCAAGCAAAATATGAAAAAATTATACCTCGTCCATGCCCTTAAAATTGGGAATGTTCAACCACAGTCCCACGCATGTCGTGGCATGTGTGCGACTAGAATATTACAGTCAAAATTTCCCTATTTCGTGCATAAGACCGAGGGAATTTTCATAAAAAAATTAAAAATAAAAATAAAATTACCATGGCCAGAGAAAACTATGTTCTTCTTGATCTATAGAGGGACAAGCTCGACCTACCTTGGTGAAGATGCTCCTTCTTTGGCTCCTCTTTCTCCTCCTTTCCCTAGCACCAAAAATATTGGAAGTTCTATCCTTCTCTCTTCTCCAAAAAACAATGACTAAATGAAGAGGTATGGGTTTATTTTGTAGCATTTGTTGGCATCTTTGAGAATATTCCATTTTTTATTTTTGGGCTTCAGAGGGTTTTTCTTTATAATTATTTTTCTAGTTTACTTTTTGTAGGAGGTTGGTGAGTGGTATTTTAGTGTCATTTTTTGGGGGTACCATTTACAATAGTGGGCTTGAGGTGCGTTTCATTTCCTGACATATAGGGGTAGGTCAGTATTGTTATCATATTGCATTTTGATAGTGAGTGCCATAGTTATGCCTTAGGTCTGACCCTGTGAAGTTGCAAATTTAGCCACTCTCTTTTATGCACGTCGTCACTAGGAATTAGGGCTTATCCGATCATGGATACCCTAGCGTAGCACCTCTTTGTGATCTTAGAGTCCATGTAGTCATTTTCTATTACCATTCGAAATAACTCCTTTTGACGTTCCATGACTTAGAATCTATGCCTCGTATCCTCTTCTTCGTCATATTTCTAGCCATACCCTAGGAGGATTCCACCACTTTTATTCCTCGTGATTTATACTTTTATTGGCCTATTTTTTGAGTTTGAGCCTTCGTTTCTCTACTCGATCATCGTCATCTGCCTATCCTAACATTTTCTTTCAATTGGTATTTTACCCTTTCTTGGAAGAACCATTGCGATGAGTGGTCCTATTAGCTAGCCTCTTGTCCTCTCTATTGTGATATCCCGAATGGAAATAAACAACAATATAAAGCACATAAACAAAGAACTATAGAAACTAGAGAGACATCATAAGAAAAACAGACAATATGGAGAATGCTGAGCCATTTTATTAATACTGAAAGATGGAATGAGTACAAAAAGGTGATTAGAATGATGACACCTTGGCTTGCACTAGGAAATCATATAAATACTCTTAGAAGATGGCTCAGAATGGCTGCTCCCTCAAGACTACGTAATCTCTAGTGCTGATGGTGCTGCTACTGTGTTTCTTCTATTGCTAGAATGCAATAACTATTTGGGGATGCCCCCCTCCTCAGAAATTTGTGAAACATAGGTAATGGCCTCTCCACCCAATACCCAGAAAACCCCAGAAAGATTTCCGGAAAAGGTTGACCTCCGAAAATGACCCCCTTGAGGCACCATGCTATTCCCCAATGAGAAACGCTGGCCCTAAAAGATCTGCTGCAAATAATGGCCTCTCACTCTACCAAAATTATGGAATAGGGAAGGGTGACCCCTTCCCAAATCTTCCGGGTTGAATCACCTGATAAACCCTCAATTCGGAACCACCTCCTTCCAAGACTGCATGCTCCCTGTCACTGACTGCGCTGTCTCTTCCAGTGAACGCTCCCAATTGTGGTTGCTACAACTCTCTCCGTCAAAATAAAGATGGAACTCCTCATCCGAGCAGGCAGTTGAAGTCCCTTGGGGCTGAGGTTGGGATCTCTGCACAGAGCCACCCAGTGTACTGAATAGTACATGCATACTTTGCTCAACAGCAAGCGTGGTCAATGTCAAAAGCCAAATAATTAAGATGCATAATCAGAATGAATGAAATGAGGAGACCCTCTCCCTTTTTATGCTTGGAGAGCCTTGCTCTCACCTAGGCCCCACCATCAACTGCACTGTCTCCTTGAGCCATGATGTACCTCTCTCTTTGCGCTGGCTTGGGCCCACATTGCCTACACCGTCCTTTTCCCTACGCTGCCACTTCGACCTCTAGGCCCCACGCTGCCAATTAATCATGTTTCTCAAGCGACTTTAGGAAATGCTTGTATCCTAAGTGTGAGTTAAGTGTCCCTCTTCACCCACTTTATTTCTAACTTAACTTTATTAAAGTAAAGTAGTCAAAAATTAATATTTCTAATTAGCTATTGCTAATTGGGAATATTACATCTATGTCACGAGTAGTTCCATCATTACCAGAGCTAGTTTTTATACTCTATGCTAGTCATTTCTCAAGGAGGAGTTTCCTTTAAGCTATTTTCAAACTCCTTAATTTACAAAATATATTTGAGTAAACTTGTCTACTTCACGCTCGTAAAAGCATCTGAATTGTCGTCTAACTAGTATAAGTTTAACCCTTTTTCAGAAAGTTATGATAAAGTAATACCCTAGTCTACTATGGCTAGGAGGTTCTCCCTTTCATACGTTTATCTCTTTTTCGGGCTTAGGGGACAAATTTATGAAAAATAAACTTATAAAAAGAGAATGGAGGGAGCATTTATTTCCATTAGTCATGAGATGGAAGAATCCTTTGTGTCACCCTTGAACATGATACCTGCATTTTTCATTATCTCACAGTTTGGTTTCAGCTTGTCTAGGAGTTATACCATACGTATGAGTTTGTCTACTCCTTTGATTGGTTACTCTTCCAGTCACATGTAGAATGACTCTATGCCTCATACATCATTGCATTATATCACATGGTGCTCATTAGTCAATCTACCAAGTGTTGGAACAGGGTCTCCTACAAAGCTACGAAACTGGTCCATTTTGTATATTTCTGATTATATTTAGGATAGCGGAGGGGTTTTGGGGTGGGTCAAAGCCCCTAAAGCATTGTAATTGGGTCAAGGGTAGACCGAGATATATTACAAAGCTATCCTTATGCATCCAAGAGAGGGAGAGATTGATCATCCGATGGCCTTTGCAAGTTGAAAAATCTCGGGCGCTCAACATAATTACTCCACTACGGAGCGGGAGGGGTTGGCCATGGTGTACGCTTTGCAAAAATATCGGCATTACTTATTAGGCGATCACTTAAAAAAGTTTACAGACCATTTAGCCTTGAAGTACCTGGTAAATAAGCCCGCTTTGGGGGGTGGGGGGATTTGTCCCTGGTTACTGTTATTTTAGGAGTGTGATTTTGAAATCATCGTTAAGCTAGGAAATCTAAATGCTGGGCTAGATCACCTATCATGAATAGAGAGTTGGATGGATCACCTAGTTATAACACTCGGTCACATGGATCATGGGTTATGCATGTGACTAGAGCCTTCTAGTTTTTGGTATTATGCCTTATGCATGTGACTGTAGCCAAATTTTCCCTGTTCAGTGCCTGCGACTGGCGAATCTTTCTAGAGTCTTGTGATTCCAAGGCTATTAATTAAACACATCAACTATTCGAGCTACTCAAGGCTTATCATTGAGAAGCTTCCATAAATTCTCATCATCCTCAACGTCTACATTCATCCTCTTAGGAGCTCTCTTCATCCTATTTATACCAAACCACTTGAGAGGGTGAGGCTAGCAAGAGTTTTTGGGATCTCGATTTTATCGTTTAGCATCAGATCCTTTGTGAGAGAGATAGGATTTATGAGTGATATGTTGCTAGAGACTTTATCATTCATGGATATTTTCTTGTTATAGTCGGGAGACTTGTCGTTTTTTGGAGAGGTGACATGGGTGGAGGTATACTTGTACTTTGATTCTGGATTAATAGAAATGTATGTTACTTCCTTGTATTTTCATGTGTGTAGCATTGATATATGTTATTTCTATTACTTTTTGAGTTGATGATATTTAGAAGAAGATCACTTGTCGTCCTTGAGCATCTATGGATTTATGTAGGGGTTGAGATCGAGTGCAAATGAATCATATTTCCTGAGCAGAGCGCGAGGATTCTACTACAAATTCAAAACCTTTCACCGACCTGCGAGGAGGCTAGGTGGATGCTCTTTCCTTTATAGCATCTAGAATCGTTTGTTTACTACATGTGTGAGAATTGGGTTAGGATTTGGTTTTCTATTTATTGTCCATTTCTACCTTTTTGTCTCATGATATTATGTGGACAGAATATCATGGAGAAATAGCTCCTTGCATGTAAATTTAATTGCAACACATCATTTGTGGAGTAAAATTCTGGAACTTACGATTAACCAACTCTACATTAGTTTCTAATTTTTTATTTATTATATAATGTGTTGTGAAATGGGGAATTTGTACTTTATTCAAATTTGCATTTTTATTCTTTTCCATGAGCCTAAAAACAAAAGCTGCAACTTGCAATAAAAATCTACTTGCTTGATTTCCTTGTGTACCACAAGGATGGTTGTTTCCAGTTTACTTAACATGGTGGTTGGGAGTAATTTTCCAACATTATCTAACAAGGAAATTAATCATATATTACAAAGGAAAATTACAAATATAAAAATAAAATTTAATTTACATCATGAAAAATAATGTATATATATGAAGCAATTAACTTGATATTACTTGGTTACTATGCCCACACTTATTTTTCATGTAGTTGATTTCTCTATCTTGGAGACATGACATCTATAAAAGTATAATACAAGAATAAGTAGGTGTCCTTTATAATTAAAAATGCATTAGTAAATATAGTTTTTCTGCCTGGCTTATGTGCATTGCGTTGTTGTGGTGGCTAGGGTTTGGCCTTACCCAGGCGTCTCCCCACCTGTGACTCCTTCAATGGATAATATTTCTTCAGTCTCTAATTTTTTGAAGCTCTAGCTTCTTCTCTCACTATGGTCTATTCTTCGACTCTCTCTACTTAGGAAGTTGTGGCTTTGATTCCTTCTAAGATGGCTCCACTGGTAGCTTCAATTACCTCTCTCCCTGCCAAGTCTGTGGGACCACCTTTTGGTATAACTGTTACTTCTCCTTGTATTTCCTAACTAGTGGGTTCTTACATGTACCCTTACTCTAGTGGTGCATCATAATTGCTATTATTTCCTCCTGTGGCTATTTTTTAATGCGATTTCCCTCTTTCAAGCTTGGAGAACTCCAACTTGACGACATATTCCTTGACATTCTGCAAAATCATAAAGTCCATTTCTGGTTTCCCCCCTTTGGGGGCATCTTTTATGCCTGGTAGTGAATTTTTAAATCCTATCTCTAGATCCCACTAATGGGATTCTTGTTCTTGATGTTCTAGTGATTGAGGTTCCTAGTTTCGTTGAGGCAATTAGTGAGCTAAATAATTTTATGAAGTCGGATTAATTTTTAGATTTTATGGACTATGGATGACCTCTAATAATGGATTTTTGAGGATGGAAACCAATTGTTTCTCAAAAAGTGAACATCTATCCTCTTTCTAGAGGATCTTTCATTGTATTTTTTAGCAAAGCTGATGATAGATCTCAAATATTTTACTTTGATCCACGGTTTTGTGGAAACACAGGAATCTCTATGCAGCCTTGGATTCCATCATTTGACCCTCTCATAAAACCAATCTCAAATGCTATGTTTTGTGTAAGGCTCCCCAACCTCTGTTTACATTGGTCGAATATTTCCTCTTTTATTGCAACTGGTAATGCATTAGGAAAATTATATTTTCGAGGTGTGGAAAAAATATTATTTGAAGCCCACATATGCTTGCATATGTGTGGAGATGGATTTTAGTGCTGGATTACTCGATGAAATTAAGTTTGCAGGTCCTAGTTTCTCTTGAATGCAAAAAATTCACTTTGAAAATTATTATTTTTTGGTGTAGAAACCAATTATTTCTGAAAAAGTGAACATCTATCCACTAGATTTGATTTGAGATGAAATCTTGAGTTCATTTTGGAAATTTCATGTTGATTCTATTATATTTTTTGAGTAGTGGAAACATATAGCAAGCAAAACATTTCAACAAGCCTTTGAATGATATGAATTTGTGAACAACATGAAGTGAAATCAATTAATAAATTAAAAATTTCAAAGAAGAAAGGTTGTTTTTACGAGATGAAACCTAATGACCAATAATTAATATCAAAGTTTTCATGTACAAAATCGGGAAAATATTTAAAGAACACTTACAATAAACAATTTTGAAATGAACAAGTATAGTATAAAGATTATGTTAATAAATAAGTGGGAATACTTGGAATTGAAGAAATGAATATATTCATGTTGGATCATAATAACTTCTTTGTAAGTTAATATTGTGGTTAATTAAGACATATGTACGTGGATCATAATAATTAAGGAAAAAAAATACTTGAATTCTACATCTTATTGTAAAATGTACTATTTAGCTAAATAAATTTTGTTTATATATAAATGAATGTTATAAATAATAATGAGGAACTTATCATGGAGGAACTTATTAGAATTAGAATAATCTCAAATCCATAGTAAATTTGTGGGTGGGGAGCTAATTGGCACAATTTTTTTTTTTTTTTAATTATTAAATGTAATGTACTATTTTAATAAATAAATTTTGGAGGAACTTATTATAGTTAGAATAATCTCAAATCCATAGTAAATTTGTGGGTGGGGAGCTAATTGGCACAAATTTAATTTTTAAAATTTATTAAATTTAATGAACTATTTTTAGTAAATTTGTGGGTAGGGAGCTAATTGGCACAAATTTAACTTTTTAAATTTATTAAATGTAATGAACTATTTTAATAAATAAATTTTGGAGGAACTTATTAGAATTACAATAATTTCGAATCCATAGTAAATTTGTGGGTGGGGAGCTAATTGGCACAAATTTAATTTTTTTGAATTTATTAAATGTAATGAACTATTTTAATAAATAAATTTTGGAGGAACTTATTAGAATTAGAAAAATCTCAAATGCATAGTAAATTTGTGGGTGGGAAGCTAATTGGCAAAAATTTAATTTTTAAAATTTATTAAATGTAATGAACTATTTTTAGTAAATTTGTGGGTGGGGAATTAATTGGCACAAATTTAATTTCTTAAAATTTTTAAATGTAATGAACTATTTTAATAAATAAATTTTTCTCGTATATAAATGAATGTTATAAATAATAACAAGGAACTTAATAGAATTAGAATACTATCAAATGAAATTGGTGTGTGGGGAGTAGTGAAAAAATTAATTTTTAAAATTTATTAAAAGTCAATACAACCTAACAAAGTGTGTAACATAATACATCTATTAATAAGAGTTTTAGGGAAGACCTAAATAGCTTATATTATCATGTGAATCAATCTAAATGGTCAATAAAAAATAAAAATAAAAATATCTAGAATTTAAAAAATAAAAAAAAAATATAGATTTAAAAAAATAAATAAATAAGTTAAAGATCGTAATACAATTAGAAAAATAAATAAATAAGTCAATGGATTCTAATATACACATTACTCTGAAATAAGAAAAGTTGGCAATAAAACAAATGCATAATATTAAGAGGAAACTTAATAAAACTTGGCAAGAAAAGAAATGCATAATATAACATTAAGAGGTTCTATTGATATCTCTGGATTTTCAACAAGTTTGTATAGAGTGCCGCACGATGGTGATGGAATTACGAGAATCAGTATGAATACACATGAATTTGTGCCCATCAAAGACTAACATAGATTATCTATGGTTGCATCGAGCTCGGATGCTACTGTTGAAATCAATAAAGAATTCTATAGTTGAACTGATAACGAATTCTGCAGTTGAAATTAATAAGGAAGAACAGAGATAATTAGAATGCTATAACTGTTGAAATCAATAAAGAATTCTACAGTTGAACTAATAACAAATTCTACAGTTGAAATTAATAAGGAATGAATGGAGATATATAATTCGAATGATAGTCTTGTTGTTTCTGAATTTTGTTACAATCCAGCCAGCCAAGTGTTGGAATTTCTGAGAATTCTAGAACAACAATGGAGAGTGTAATACTCTCCTCTTCTAACATAGAGAGATATAAAAATTTTCACTCACAGAAGACAGAGTTTCAACTCTGAAAAAACAAACATCTATTTCAAAAAGTAAACTATTACAATTATGTTGGACTGCTTCAGAAACGCAGTGCCAGAGGAGACCTCACTGTCTCTCAAAATAAACAATCTGTCTCTCTGAAAAAATACGATGTTGTGTATTTTTTTTAATTCGCACTGCTATGCATACAAACTAAAAACGTTAAATTAAAATTTTCCTCATAGGCTTTCTGACTTTTATATGCCACGCATATTAAAATAAAAAAATATTAAAATAAAACTTAAATCAAATCTTAAATCTGCCCTGTAGAAGGATCGGGTCCGGTCTTTAAACATAATAAAACGACCAAACAAAAACTACAATTTCCGATCAATTATCGGACACGATGATAAAATAAACACCAGCCTATAAAACATCGGGTCCGGACTTCAACACATAACAAACAACCAACTGAAAGTTCTGATTGTGATTGGAAAAGCGGATGCGATGGAACAATTAACTCTGTTGCATAAGAGTGAATCGGGTCCACCACATCAAATGTAAAATCAGTTCAAATGAAAACTCCAATCTTCGATGGAGGATCGAATGCGATGAGACATTTATGAAATCCTCCCTATGAATGAATCGGGTCCGGACTTCAAATTTCAATCGAGCCAAATACACAAAGGCCTCTAATTGCGATATTGCGATCGGGCCCCAAAAAAAAATGTTGCAACTGTCATTTGAACTGCCGCGTGGTCTGTGGGATCACCTGCGGACCTCGACTTTCGTGGAGGGTGATTGTAATCAAACATGTGATATAACTCATCGTATCGGCCCAAAACAAAAAAGGTTGCAGTATTACTTATGTGATACCTCCGATTGCGATGATCGCATCGGACCTCCAACATCAACAAGACACTGCAAGTAAAACTTGTGATTACCGCCTCATTCATTAACTCTGCTGATTATATTGGTGAGGCTTTAAAGCCTGTTTCAACCTTTAATCAAAGCTCTGCACTTGCTGGCGAGACATTGAGTCTGAGCATTAAAGTCTGCTCTTAAGAAATCGACGACCGCCTTGGATTAAATATCAAAGGGGTCTAATCTTATCTACTCTATACTGTAACTGTGCGGGCTTTCCAATCCTTTTGCAATTTCATTAAGACAGTGGCAACTGCCTTTGCTAAGGCTTCAATGTGCCGCAATTCTTTCACTTCTGCAATTACTGTTGTTTGACTTCAGTAGTTGAAATTAATTTCCAACACCACGCAGCTCTAGGATATTGGCATTCTTGTTAATCTAAGGTTGCATCGAAGGGCACGTCTTATATCCAGGCATCACCAGAAATGAAATTAGCCACTGTGAAATTTTGAACATCAGAAATGTTCATGGTGTGATAACCAGGCCATTGAACTCGCTCTGTAGTTCCTTCTCCGAGTTCGGAATTTATATATTCGCCATAGTAGAGCGTGGTCAAGGAAAACTCCCCCGACCATTCTAGCCAACCTGCAGGATCGATGACATCATCTATATATAATTCGATATAAACTGTGTGGGAGTAGTTTTTCCATGGCCTTCCCAAGAATGTTTGGAAAGAGCTCTGCACCTGAGCGAGATCAGGCGCAGCAGAAATGTTGCATTTTTGAATAGAGGATCTAGTGTTTTGATTTGGATCAATTCTTTCTTGAGCCATAAAAAAATTCTTTTGATTATCCATGGGTTTTCTAGCCAATAGATTTCAGTCTTGAAACATAGCTCCAGTGTTGCCGAAGATAAAATCAACTCTGCCATAAATGTCGCATTCCCTGTAGAACTGTCGAAGAGAGTGTGCCTAGAGAGTATCTTGGTAGCCTTTAAAGCTACAGCGGTAGAATGATGATAGATCCAACCCAACTCGGAGGGCGACAGCCTGGTCCCGTAGTGTTCTCGAAAGTGATATCCCAAGCTAGAAAGCTATGGCCCACTACAGCTATGATCACAAATATTTCACGAATGAGCAAATAAATTAGCAATACTTGTTGATCCATCCAATATATATATATATATATATATATATATATATATATATATATATATATATATATATATATATATATATCTCTCTCTCTCTCTCTATATATATATATATATATATATATATATATATATATATTTGTCAAAATTAGCAATATTTGTAGCATTCAAGCCCTTCACGTCAAGCTAACATGAGGTGACAAAGGAACATAACCAGTGAAATGCGTAAAGAAGCTTACCGACTGTTGCAGAGCGAACATTAGTCCATCCTTCCATGGCTGGTCTGGTATGGTGTTCCCTATCAAACAGACCAGCCATGGAAAAATACACAAAAATAAAAAAAAATTATAAAGATACATGGTCATCGAATGAAATATCGTTGGTTAAGTATATTTGTTAAAAGAAAAACAAAACAATGAATACCACAAAATCAGAATTGGCACCTCTGAATATGCCTCTGTCTCTTAAAATCGACATGATTGAGAGTGGCAGGACATATTTTAACTAAAATCTGGCCTCCCCCGGATTTGGCACAGGAAATTCCAGGAATTGCAAGACATGTTGGATTGGATTTGATCCAAATTCCTTGTATAAGCATGGTCTCTCGATTTTACTGAGGCGTAGTCTCTGGTTGTCTAGGGCAGCTGAATGTTGGGAAGACGAGACCCCTGTGGCTGTCCCAATTGAAAATCAAAACAGATTGTAGGTAAAGTGCAGGAATTAAAAGGATTTCAAATTAAAATTTCATGGATGATGTATCCATAGATGAATGACATGTTATGGGTATGCGAACTGGACATAGATGCTATGGGGACTCGACAATCTGGCTGACGTAGCAGCGGTCGACGGACGGCGACGGGCAAGAGACCTCCGGTAATGGCGAAAAATCCGAGCATTGTCACATAAACCGGGAAAGATTAAAAATCCATTTGCCAGATTTTCCAAAAATTCACGTTATAGAATACTCCTAAACTACATTGCTATTATATCCATGGAAATAAAATTATAATAGTGACAAAATTCTATCCCGTTGTGAGTACATCATTATTCGATTCCATACTAGTGCAAGCCTATACCTAATATGATTAAAACAAAAGAAAAAAACCTAACCCTCCTACAAAAACATAACATATCTTCCTAAACACATACGTTATCTTTCAACATGGCTATCATATCCCGACCTTGCTTTTTACCAACTTCAACAGCCAATTCATTCGTTGTTTTGAAGAAAAAATAGATTGCAACTTTTATGTCCTCTTGAAGTTCATCCATAAATGAAAGATCCCATCTGAAAATGGCATAAAAAGTAATGAGAAAAAATATTACAGTTATAAGAGAAGTGAATGATATATAAGATTGGACCATGGTGAGAAACTAGGAATAAATTAGGTGAAATTTCTATAATTTGAATTCACCATCCTACTCCCTCTGGTTTTTAGTTCTTCCAACATTCTGTGAATATCATAGAGGTCATCTGACAAAAATCAACCTACTTTAAGGTAGTTTCACCTATCATTTAATCATATTCACCTGCAAGCTTCAAAATCTGTGTCAAGCTGCAGAATCATAACCTGCAATTATGATCGTGGCACCTATGGTTATGGCCCACTTTGCTTCTGTTGTGACTCTTCCAATATATCAAAAAGTATTTAACAAAAGAAATCATTTGAGTTCTATAACTTGAACAATGCATGCGGCCCTCTTCCAACATCAGAGAACCACAAATTTTTCTCAAAAGAAGACTTTGTCCAAGTAACAAAACGACCCAAATGTCCACCAGGAGTAAGCTTTAGCAAATTCAATCTATCGATACAAGCTATTTCCACACCTCGAATATTCCTAAAAGCCTTAGCCAGCTTAGCCCCTTCAGTAGTATAAACAATCAAAGGACCTTTGCGAGAGACATAACACCTGTTCTTCGTCTTACCCTTACCAGCACAAATATTGTGAGTTTTCTTGGACTTTTCCATGCCATCGAAAAGTCCCACCTTCTTCAAAACCTTCAGAGCAGCTGAGGTCTTCTCGACCCCTTTGACGCCATCGCTGAGAACAAGCAGCAGCTCCAAGAAGGATTCGATCTTGTCACATGGAAAACAAGTGGTTTGGTTTCCCAAAACCCCCACTCTGTTTCCAACAAACAATTTTGTTGCACTTTCATTTCGCCTTCAGGGCTTTCTTCCATCGATTCCTAAACACAGTTTCAACACACAGAATCTTCACCCTATGCGTAAATTGATGGCATGAATTGATGGTGATCGTTCAATTAACCCAACTTCTTCAAGAGGTTCAACGCATTCTTAATTACGTTCAAATTGACACAAACATATATAACTCAAGAATTTTTAGAGAGAATCGAAACCTACAGTGAACAAAGAAATTGATTCACACGCAATCTCTTACATAGAGATGTCAAACTCATAAAACCAATACATAAATAAACCATGGTCGTAGACCGAAAATCCATAACAGTATATTGTTATTTTATATACAAACACAAGATTACATCCGAGGCATTTTAGCCTCAGTACGCATGTCCTCCTATGACTACATTGCATTCACTCCTCATTTCACATACAATACAGGCTCTCATTTATATATTTTTACAACTGTTTTACAACCGCGTAGATCAGTTACAGAAAACTAATTCTGTTTTAACAATCAAATTTTGTCCCAAGTAAAAATATTTTGATGCCCCTGCATTAGACTCACAAGGCACAAAATTTTATGACCTCCTGGTCATATGTCTTCTACAACTGTCAAAAATTCTACCCACATCATTGTGGAACTGCTCTTTGTGATCTTCCTATAGCAACATCTTGAACAATTCTACCCACATCCTCTGTGGAATTGTCCATCGTGAGCTGCAACGAAACCTCTGCAACAACAAGTCCTCCCCGCTACTAGACACCTCACCAAGCTTCTCTTCTAAGCTAAGTCTTTTGGCATCTCTCTGGTTCATTCCTGTGGAACCATTGAGCACTCCTGCTCTAGGTTTCTACAATATTATCACCTTCCCCTGCTACTACCTTCACAAAACACAAAAAATCACAAGAAAACTCCTTATTCCCGCTCTGATACCACTTGACGAAAACCAAACCCACTTTAAGGTATTTTCACCTTTCATTTAATCATATTCACCTGCAAGCTTCAAAATTTGTGTCAATATGTAAATTCATAACCCGCAATTCCAATCCTGCCACCTGTGGTTATGGCCCACTTCAATTCTGCTACGAATCTTCCAATATATCAAAAATTATTTAACAAAAGAAATCATTCGAGTTCTATAACTCAAACAATGCATGCGGCCCTCTTCCAACATCACAGAACCCCAAATGTTTCTCAAAAGAAAACTTTGTCCAAGTAATAAAATGACCCAAATGTCCACCGGGAGTAAGCTTTAAAAAATTCAATCTATCAACACAGGCTATTTCCACACCTGGAATATTCCTAAAAGCCTTAGCAAGCTTAGCCCCTTCAGTAGTATAAAAAATCAGAGGACCTTTGCGTGAAACATAACGCCTGTTCTTCATCTTACCCTTACCAACGCGAATACTATGACTTTTCTTGGCCTCTTCCAGGCCATCAAAAACTCCCACCTTCTTCAAAACCTTCGGAGCAGCTGAGGTTTTCTCGACCCCTTCGACGCCATCATTGAGAACAGGTGGCAGCTCCAAGACAGATTCAAACTTGTGATTTGGAAAATAAGTGGTTTGGTTTCCCAAAACCCCCACTCTGTTTCCAACACGCAATTTCGTTGCGCTTTCATTTCGCCTTCAGGGCTTTCTTCCATTGATTCCTAAACACAGTTTCAACACACGGTATCTTCACCCTCTGCGTAATTTGATGGCATGAATTGATGGTCATCATTGAATTAACCCAACTTATTCAAGAGGTTCAACAAATTTTTAATTATGTTCAAATTGACACAAACATATGTAAGTCAAGAATTTTTAGCAAGAATCGAAACCTACAGTGGAAACAGAAATTGATTCACACACAATCTCTTACACAAAGATGTCAAACTTATAAAACCAATACATAAATAAACCATGGTCGTACACCGAAAATCCATAATAGTATATTTCTATTTTTTATACAAACACAAGATTACATCTGAGGCATTTCAACCTCAGTACGCATTTCCTCCTAGGACTACATTGCATTCGTTCCTCCTTTCTCACACAATACAAGCTCTCATTTATAGGTTTTTACAACCATTTTACAACCGCATAGATCAGTTATAGAAAACTAATTCTGTTTTAACAATCAAATTTTGTCCCAAATAAAACTGTTTGGATGCCCCTACATCATCATCTAGAATAGTTGCAAGGGTTATCAATTTTGTAAAAGCAACTTTGCTTTCAGAAAAATTGGGCTCGAAAGTGCATATATTGGCCCAAAAGTAAAATTCTACATGGTGCCTCCTATAGAAATTCACCTACGAAAATTTTGAGCCTCTCCACCACCTGTGCAGAATATAATAGTATTGTAGAACATCATGTCAGAATCCACAAAATTCACAATCAGAATCTCTCTCTTTCCTCATAAATTGAATAGAAAAATAGGTAAAGAATCACGCTCTATGGGATGAAAAATGGATGTATTGATTACTACTTAGTAATAAATTATATTTCCTTTTGGTGTACATTCTGCACAATATTGAAGTCCAATTTGGCTAACTCCAAAATTTTCTGGTTGATATTCGACATTAGGTAATGAAATCTAATGTATTTAATTAACATGGTACCATGCTACGGTACGTAATTGAGCCAGAAACAAATTTTCCATATATTTCGTTAAAACTACGAGCTTCCCATCTGGGCGCATTGTAGTACCATGGAAATTCCAACACGTACTTGACCTAAACAACAGTGATAATGGAAAATACTTTATAAAGCATGCACACCATCCTTTTCTAATTTCAAAGGATGGACCTAAAAATGTGTTTGTTTCTTACTTATTCTAGGAGGCTTTCATCTACGTGTGTCACATCCTCGTGTCCAGGTACAACTTGATTTAAATATTCCCTTGTGAATGCCTTCACCTCTTCCATCACTTTTTCTCTGAGAAATGAAATTTCTGAAGCTCGAAGTAGCGATAACATGCTTCTCACTTGTTTATCCCCGATGAGGTTGAAAAAGAACTTCCCATTTCCATCCTTGAAATTCTCCAACACACCTACTTGAGAGATTGGTAATACAAGTACCGAGTTAAGTCATCGAAAATTTTAGGGTATAAATGAAAATGCTTCTTGATCACTTCTCTTTTTCTAATAGAATTGAACTAATATCAGAAACCTTATCAGAATTTCAAAGATAATTTTACACATTTACATTGTAATGTAACCTATCTAACAAAACACTAAAACACATGTTAACATGTACTGTTACAATGATATATATTCTAACATCAAATCTAACAAAAAGAAATTGTATCTATTACCTTGAAAATTTCCAGACAAACAAACCCATTTAATGAATGCCATCCATTAAGAAAATCCCTAGGTCATTAATTACATCCATCTAAACTTAGTTAAACATTAATGCAACTATTTCACTTGGTACTTCCTGACCACATTAATAGGGTTTATTCTAGCTAAAAAATCAATCACAGTTAATGTGTTGGAATATTAGACCCAACTTTGACAGAAGGACGGAAGGACGTAGCAGCAAGAGTAAAAATTTGTTGTTGTTGTGTGCACTCCATCTCTGATGTTTAAAAACCTGGAAGTTCATTTATTTGGTTAATGGCCATAGCCATCCTCTACATTTACATTTTTGATCAAACCACACCACTCAGCTCTCTGTCCACACTCAAACCTCACCATACCTCCTTATCCTTTGCACCTATCTTCCCATTTAAAACTTGTCATGTTTTGTTTAAAGCTTCACCAACCGCCATTACCTTTCGCACAATTTTGTTTGTGATTTGAATGGGCCTTCTCCCCACCACCGCCAACGTAGCAAACCAATGAAAAATAGTGTGCCTATTGAAAATCTGAAAGCTGATGTGGAAAGCCCCAGAATGGATGCGATAAGCCCTTATCAAATTTGGTTGAATGTTGTTTGAAGTCCACTAGGTCCACCATCGACTAATGGGGAGCTGATAGAAAAATTGAAATTCCATTCACCACACGGGAAAATGGATGTGATAAATCCATTGAATCAGTTTGCATAAACATTTTTCAAATCCGTGAATTTTTTTTTTTGTAAAGGTTTTTAAAAAAACTTTGGTTATATTTTTTGTTTAATGGCGCAAATTTTTTTATTGAAAATTCCTTTGACTTAAGCCACATATATATTCGTTTATATATATATATATATATATATATATATATATATATATATATATATATATATATATATATATATATATATATATATATATATATATATATATATATATATATATATATATATATATATATATATATATTATAAAATTTTTAAGTTTATAATATACATAAAATAATAGTTTTTGTTTTAAATTTCTTTTAAAATAGTTTGTTATGTCATGTATAAAGAAGAAAAAAAAAAGCCTGAATGTTGTAGGGTGTTGAAGGACTATGTGTATTAAAGAAAAATAGAGTGAGACTCTATATGTAAAAAAACAGAGAGAGAATTTGTATGCGTTGATTGAGTATTGTTTTAAAAATGCCAGAAGGCAAAAAACAAAAAGAAGACAGAGAGAAAATTTCAAAAGTGCGTGTGCAGCAGTTTGTTTTTTTTTTTTTTAAATCCAAAACAACAGTTCTGTGGAAATTTTGTAATAGTTTCTCAAGCTTAATGAAATAGAGTTTTAAAGCATCTCTGTGCAGCAATTTTTTTTAATTGAATCTCTGTGTTGGGAAGAGGAAAATTATCTCCTTTGTGTGTTTGGAATTGTTCAAAAATTCCAATATGGTATCAGAGCTAGTCCAGGATCTTTGAAATTTGTCAAAAAATCTGAAGGAATAAGAAGGAGTTTGTTGAAGCAGTTATCCAGAAGTGTGAAGGCTTAGCAAAGCAAGGTGTTTTACAAAAATAGAATTTTTTTGTTGTTGTAAAAGAGTGCAGTCCATAGAACTCTTTTTAAAGATAGAGTATATTTCTCAGTAGTGAGAAGGTTCATTTAAAACACAGCCAAGTTTTAAAAGCATAGTTCAGAAAGGTAGCCATGGCAGGAGCTAGCACAAGCACGAGTATAGGAAATACTCAACTCCCACAGTTTAATGGGAAGAACTACGAGTATTGGGAAATCACAATGAGAGCCCTATCTGCCTCTAAAGATTTATGGGAGCTAGTTGAAGATGGTTTTGAAGAACCAATAGATGAACAAGCTTTCAATGCCTTAACACAGGTAGAGAAATATTTGTTGAAGAGTAATAGGAAGAAGGAATCAAAATCCCTTTTCTATCTCTATCAAGCAGTGCATGAAAGTGTATTTCCAAGGATTGCAGCTGCAAAGAGGTCCAAGGATGCATGAGATTCCCTCGAGACAGCTTACCAAGGAATGGAAAAGGTAAATACAACGAAGCTTCAATTAATGAGAAGAGATTTTGAAGTTATTGACATGAAATAATTTGACACAATAGATTCATTCTTCACTTTGTTCATTGGGTTGGTTACCCAAATGAGATCTCATGGAGAGATAGTAGAAGAAAGAAGAATAGTGGAGAAAGTATTGAGGAGCTTACGCTCAAGGTTTGATGTGATAGTAACAACCATTGAAGAGACAAAGGATCTCTCAAAGTTTACTATTGATGAGCTTCATGCATCATTGATAAGACATGAACAAAGATTGGGTAGAACAACAAAATCATATTTGTAGCATGCCTTCAAGACCCAAATTTACTTTAGAAGAGGAAGAGGTCAAGGTAGAGGAAACCATAGAGGAAAAGGAAGAGGCAAAAGCCAAAACAGAGGAAGAAACAATCCTGCAAATACAAGTGGAAGGGGTAGCAATCAAAATTAGAACCAAGGTGAAGGAAAAAACCAACAAGGTGGAAAAAATCAAGCACATGGACAAAGTTATGATAAATCTCAATTCCAATGTCATTACTGTAAAAAGTATCGGCACTATGCCAATGAATGTAGGAAGAAACAAAGTGACATGGGTAATAGACCCAGTGCTAATTTTACAAAAGAAAATATCAGTCAAGAGAAGTTGTTTTTAGCATGTAATATGGTTGAAGAAAAGAATGAAGGTACATGGTTTCTAGATTCAGGATGTAGCAACGATGTGACTGGAAACATTTCTATGTTTTCCATGATTGATGAAAATGTAAAGTCTCAAGTAACGTTGGGGACAGACAGTAAGGTCTTTGTCATGGAAAAAGGAAGAGTGAGTGTTTTGACAAATAAAGGAGAAAGAAAAACAATATCAGATGTTTATTATGTGCCTATTATGAAGTGTAACCATTTTAGCATTGGAAAACTCATTCAAAAGGACCACAATGTATTTTTTGGAGACGATGTATGTAATATCCCAAAATAGGGAAAATATACACTATTGGGAATATCTTAAGATATTCAAAATGTGGCGCAACAGTAATATGTAAACACACCAATGGAGTAGAAGTGATACATCAACTTTAGAAAATTCAATAAGATCTCATAGCCATCTCATTAATGTTATAGTAGCAGAATGTGTACAAGATCTTAAGGAAATGATCACGCAAGCTTAGGCAAATCCAGCATCAAGGCACATGTACAAGAATCATGAAATGCACTGCTACATATGAAAAGGCCAAGCTATGACTGCTTAGTTTATATGAGGCACTGCTACAGAAATAATGTCAATACATGGATATGAAATTTATAGCTCAAAATAGATGGGGGATCACGATCTCAACCCCTAGAGACAACAATACAATAATCCTTAGAAGGATTGACTGAAACATGCACAAAATGGAAAATCTGCAGAAATGCCAGAGTTGTAGGGTAGCAGCTGCAACTCAGGGTATTATGTCTGAATCTCATCCAAAGGATCTTTCAGGTAACAAGCTGATCCAATCACTGAAGATATCTCCCTCCAAAATAGTTGTGAAATCCCCCACTCTAAGTACACTCAGAAATAATGTAGTCAAGGAGATGGACTGCGCTGTAGGAGATAGGAAGTTCTTGGCCTAATGCCAAAGATCTTCAATTAGCTCCTAAATCTTCTTCACTAACCTCCTAGAGGAGTAGAAGCTCTCTCCTCTGAAAGTTGAGCCAAGGAAATGGTGTTGTGGAACCCTCCACTGCAACACCTTGCAACACAACGTTTCCTGCTACAGGAATAATGCTATAGCTAAAGGAGATGGCTTGGCCTTAAGCCTGAAATGTGGAGAATGAAGTACAATCCCTCAAGAGGCCTCTAAATATGGGATAAGGATTAATAAATATGAAATCCCTTGTGCTAAGAAGGACAACAATCTCAGTTAAACAACTAAAGACAGCAAATAGTTATACAGACCAAATTCTATATTCATCAACATATCCCTCCATGGCTGCCTTGTCCTCCCTTTAAACAAATGAAAGCCTTCTTGCCTTGGCCCCTACACATTAGGTTTTCCTCCACCAAATTACCTCTTCCTCATTCACACTGTGCTGTCTCTCAAGGTGATCCACTCCCATTATGGCAGCGCTGTTAACTTTGTCAAACTTGACCTTGTCCTCATGCATTTGCCCCTTTTCACACTTGAGGGTGAAAAATAGAGCTACTCTGATGATCCCTTTTGACACTATGAGGGATTTTATTTCTACTCATGGGCCTCCTTACCCATTTATTCATCTCCTGGATGATATATAAAAAATTAATGTTCCAATTAGCTCTATGCTAATTTTGGGAACATTACAGTCCTCCCCTCCCAAATGTTGCTTGTCCTCAAGAAAATGCAAGGATAGAACTGAAGGGCCTTCTTGTGGCATGTGGGCTGAAATTAATTGGGATCTACAATTCCCATATGAATCTCCCATCCCCAAAAAATCATCCACACAAAATGAGTTACCCTCCAACATGGCAACTCCTGAAAGTCTTCCTCCACCTTTGGCTCATGCAAAGTAGGTGGGCTGAAAATCTAATCATGGTAGAAAAGGGAGTCTACCCCACACTGTCCTTCTCTCCACTCATGATAAGTGTAGAGTATGTGTTGATCTTAGGCTGCAAAGTTAGTTCCCTCAAGTGGCAAAATGAAGAACAATCCTCCAACATTGAAGAACAAGCCGACCCAAAACATCTCATCCATGATGAATAGGACATGATCATCATAGGGTATCCAAATGAGAAGTTTTTTGAATGTTTTACATGATTCTGCATGATACAAATAATGTCTCAAGTGGACACAACGTAGTCTCACCCACTGCAACTTCAGAAAATAGCATGGCAAGTGGTGTTTTGACAAATTTCTAGTTGTGTGAATCATCACATCTACTAGTGGATAGAAAATGAGTGAATGTGTCAACTAGGCATACAATAAATAATCAAACACTTGTCCATGGTGATAAAAAGTATGGCTATATCCATCAAAATAGCTGGAAAAATCTTTCTCATGGGGCTCAACAATAAACTTTCCCTCTTGTGGAAAAATGCTTTGTATGACAATGGTAAGAAGATGCAAACACAGTGTTACATAATCAATAGATGCAAAAACAACATTCTCACCATGTGCTGAAATTAAAGTGATGCATGAATGCATGAATAAGTCCATGCTCGAAAAGAACAGTGTTGTTGGCATATGCAAATAGGCTCTTGCCAACCCATAGCTCAAATCTTTCACATGACGATTGTCAAAGACTTCTCGAATAATGTTGTTGCAAATATGGAATTCCTCCTAAGATGGAAGTAATTCCTGATCATCAAAGGCAAAGGAGTAGCCCCTTTGCACAATGATAGTTCCATCTCCTACCCCTGCAACATCATAAAACATGTGAGATAAAATCTGCCCTTTCTCTCTCAAGTACAACCCCAGCAACACAAGTGTTTGTTGCCTCCTCATGCTCTCATCATATAAGTCATGTGATGAAGGCATAATGATTGATATGAATGTCACATCAACACCATGCATCCATAATATTTAATGCTCAATGATGCCAGCATCCTGCCACATCTCCTCCATCCTCATACCCTTAGAAAAAGTGTATGCCAAGTGATGGCCAAACTCCTTCAAGAGTAACTAGCGTAGTCATGCCTCCTGTTGCCCGGTATCATAGATCTTCAAGTAGATTTCTAGCTTCTTGCTCACCATCCACATCCACTCAATCATTTTTGTATGTATCCTTCCATCCTCCTTCTTAGTACTCCTCTCATGAGGTCCACCATCATCCCAAATCAGATTTCTGCACTTCATGGGATTTCAAAATGCAATCTTCCCAAGGATCAATTGGATCCCATAAGGACCAAGATAGGTGTTATGAAAAAACCTCCCATCATGATGTGTATGGCTCAAGAAATGTCCAACACAATCAGGAGAGATGTTATCCATCCAAATATGTCCTCCAGCATCTATCTGTTCCCCCTTGAATCCATGAAGATCCAAGTGTGAGAAGGGAAGAACCACCTCAAACTGTTGAAAAACCTTGAACTTCATGATTTTTTGAAGTGCACCTGCAATGAAATCTCTCCATGAGATCTCCTCCTCATGTATGGCCTTCCAAAACCAAAGAGGCATTGGATCTACTACAGGTAGAAGTTTCTCTTTGAGATGGGGAGTGCTCATTGATAAAGTGTCATCTCGAAAGGAGAAAGTGTTTCTCACTTCAATATTTCTACCATCTATCTCTTCTTCCTCCAAGCCTTCAAACCCCAACCTCAAGTGTGGTGTGAAAATCAAGAATGGCTCATGAGGATAATGGTTCATCTCTCCCTTGACTGATTCAAGTTTGCACATCGTAGGGCCATTCTATTGCTCTAAATAAACAACATGTAATGATGTAGACCCATTCATAATTTTTTTTGAAATGGTAAGATATGGAAATTCTGGCATACCTTTGGAAATCTTGGAAGCATCTTGTATGACTATAAGGGCTTCCTCCTCCAATGCATTGGCTTCACCAACTGCTGAAGATGAAGGCTGCTCCTCCATGATAGTGACAACACTGGTATATGCCTCTTCAACTGGTGGTGAGGGCTCTTCCCTCCTTTGGCCAAATATTCTTATCATCTTTTGAGAAAACTCATCAAGAATAGATACCCTTGCATGGCTCCAATGGCTAAACCAACAATTATTTGCCTCACCTTCAAGGTGCAGTGTTGCTGTTAGTATGAATCCTTTGTCGAAGTGTACGAAAAAGGACCACTTTAGCTACGCATAACTAATAGCCCTAACAACAAAAGTGGCTGCCAATATCTTCAGATCTGCGGTTAGTTGAACAAGAAAAGAGTTGCAAAAAGAACCAGATCTATGCATGGAAAGACATTAAGCAGTAAAAACAAGGGTTTGCTCCATATACCAATAGACAAGACAAGAACGATTTTTTAAAGAATTTTTATATTAATTGGGCACCTGGGAGGAAAACAAGAAGGCGTATCCAATTCTCCTCAGTGGGATGGGTTCTTGGAAGTCCTCAGCACTTCAGATCTAAGATTTCTCTCTCTTGTTGGTGTAGAAAACCCAATGCAAATAATAGAGCTCAAAGGGAGCTCACACAACAAATAATGGAAAAAAGTGACCAAGTGTATAGATCCAGAGTGATCTAATAGGCAACAAAAGGTGAAGAATGGTAGGAAAAACCCTCCTATTTATAACAAAATATTGGGTCATTCTAGATCTTGGTGCATGATTAAAATAATGTTAACCAAATCCAGATCCACCTTTTATGGAATATTTTATTATATTTGTTGGAGGGAAAAGGTATTTGACTTGGGTCAAATCCCTTGATTTGTCAAAAATAAATAAATAAATGATTTATTTATCTTTTTAAGGAAGCGGCTAGAAGATAATCAAATAAATAATGATTTATTTAATTATTTAAGGAAGTGGTTGAAAGATAATTAAATAAATAATGATTTATTTAATTATTTGTGGGTGATTTGGTCATATTTAACAAGGAATATTATCTAAATAAGATTTAAATAATTATTCCTAGAATATAATAAGATAAATGAAGGTTTATCTAATTAATTTCTTTGTTTTTGGGTTAAACATGACTGGGAATAATAATTAAATTATGGTTTAATTAATTATTCCATGAGGAAAATTAAACAAAATAGGTTTGTTTAATGTTTTCTTTTGGGGTTTTCTGTTTAGACCATAAAAAACCTAATAAATGTGGTTTATTAAGTTATTTAACATAGTGAAGGCAATTTTACGTAGGGTAAAATTGGTCTTACATGGTGTACTTGGGTCCATCTAATGATAATAGGTTAGATGACCAAAAATGGTGTAACAGCTGCAATTTCTACAACCTTTCTATCTACTATAGGATGTAGCAGGAAGAAAGCCTCTAGTTTCATCATCCAAGCCTCTGTTGCACATGTGAGTGATCCATAAAAAGTGGACAATAGAAATCTATTGCCTCTCATCATCCTATGGCTGTGGGGTCTTCTTTCTTCTTTCAGCTGAATAAATTGTGGTAAAGCTAGAGTCTCTTTGAAGGCTCTAGGTTTAGCTCAATACTCAGCAAGTTATCTACTTATAATTTCAAATTCCAAGTGTTATTCATGCTTCATGCCTTCTTCTCTTTGAGAATAGGAAGTGTATGGTCCTTCCTCTTCTCCTTCTTCCACCTTCTTGACCTCCTCGGAGAGGTCTTTCCCGGATCTGAAAACTGATGAGAGAAATCTCATCCTCTTCATCATCTTGATCTCTTCAATCTACTGATGGCTTAAAATAATAGGCTGAGCGAAATATCATGCTTTGATACCACTGTAATATCCAAAAATAGAGAAAATCTATAATATTGGGAATATCTTAAGATATTCCAAATGTGTAGCAACAATAATATGTAAACACAACAATGGAGTAGAAGTGATACATCAACTTCAGAAAATGCAAGAAGATCTCATATCCATCTCATTAATGTTATAGCAGGATAGTGTGTACAAGATCTTGAGGAAATGATCACTCAATCTTAGGCAAATCCACCATTAAGGCACATGTACAAGAATCATGAAATGCACTGCTACATATGATAAATCCAAGCTATGATTGCGTAGTTTATATGAGGCACTACTACAGAAATAATGTCAATACATGGATATGAAATGTATAGCTCAAAATAGATGGGGGAGAAAGATCTCAACCCCTGGAGACAACAATATAACAATCCTTAGAAGGATTAGCTGAAACATGCACAAAATGGAAAAACTGCAGAAATGTCGGAGTTGCAGGGTAGCAGCTGTAACTCAAAAACTGGAAATGGATGAAGATAGTTGAAGATGCTACATATGATGGCTGAATCTCATCCAAAGGATATTTCAGGTGACAGGATGATCCAATCACTAAAGATCTCTCCCTCCAAAATAGTGGTGTAATCCCCCACTGTAAATACACTCAGAAATAACGCAGTCAAGGGGATGAACTGCGCTGTATGAGATAGGAAGTTCTTGGCATGATGCCAAAGATCTGCAATCAGCTCCTGAATATTCCTCACTAACCTCCTAGAGGAATAGAAAATCCCTCTGAAAGATGAGCCAAGGAAGTGGTGTTGTGGAACCCTCCACTGGAACACCCTACAACACAATGTTTCCTTCTATAGGAATAATTTAGTAGCTGAAGACGGTGGCTTGGCCTTGAGCCTAAAATGTGGAGAATGAAGTACAATCCCTCAAAAGGACTCTCAAGAAGGGAGAAGGATTCCTAAATAGGAAATCCCTTGTGCTAAGCAGCACAACAATCTCATTTAAACAACTGAAGATAGCGAATTGTCATATAGACAAAATTCTATATTCATCAACATATCCCTCCATGGCTTCCTTGTCCTCCCTTTATACAAATGAGAGCCTCCTTACCTTGGCCCCCACACATTATGGTTTCCTCTACCAAATGATCTCTTCCTCATTCACACTACGTTGTCTCTCAAGGAGATCCACTCCCACTATGGCAGTGTTGTTGACTTGGTCAAACTTGACCTTGTCCTCATGCATTCACCCCTTTTCACACTTGAGGGTAAAAAATAGAGCTACTCTGATGGTCCCTTTCACACTATGAGGGATTTTATTTCTACTCATGGGCCTCCTTACCCATTTATTCATCTTCTAGCTGATATAGGAAAAATTAGTGTTCCAATTATCTCTATGCTAATTTTGGGAACATTACAATGTATGCACCAGCATGGATAAACCACCAAGAAAGAAATTCATTGCACAAGTGAATATGACAAGGAACAAAATGTTCCCCCCAAAGATGAGAGCAGATTTGAAGAAAGAAGTTGCAATGGCAGAAATGACACAAGAGACATTCCAAAGAGAAGCAAAGGATGAAAATTGGTTATGGCACTTGATATTTGGACATCTCAAATTTGGAGGCCTGAATTTTTTGCATAGAAAAGGTATGGTAAAGGGATTACCATTTATTGAGGATCCAGATAGCCTTTGTGAAGGCTTCATCTTGGGCAAACAAAACAGAGAAAGTTTTCCTTCAGGAAAGAGAATAAGGGAAAAGGCACCCTTAAAAATTTTCCATTCAGATTTGTGTGGACCAATGAAAACACCATCATTAGTATGCAACCACTATATGCTGACCTTTATTGATGATTACACAAGAAAAAATTGGGTTTATTTTTTGAATTTGAAGACTGAAGTGTTTGATATTTTTTTCCACTTTAAAGCTCTTGTAGAGAATCAAAGTGGGAAGCATATTAATGTCTTAAGAACAAATAGAGGAGGAGAATATATCTCAAAATACTTTCTGTGTTTTTGCAGAGAGAATTGGATACAAAAGAAATCTACAGCAAGGTATACACCACAACAAAAAGGAGTTTCTGAAAGGAAAAATTGAACCATCATGGATATGGTAAGAAGTATGTTGAAGGAAAAAAATTTCCCAAATGAATATTGGGCTAAATTTGTACATTGTGCAACATATATTTTGAATATATGCCCAAGAAAGGGTGTAATGAACAGAGTTCTGGAAGAAGCATGGAGTGGCATAAAAAAATTTGTCACCCACATGAGAGTTTTTGGTTGTGTGGCTTATGAACACATTCCAAATCAGATAACGAAGAAGTTGGACAGTAAGGGGGAGAAGTGCATATTTATTGGTTACAGTGAAGAATCAAAGGCATACAAATCATATAACCCATCCACCAAGAAGTTTTTTATAATCAGAGATGTACAATTTATTTAAGAAGACTCTTGGGATGGAAGCATTGAGAAAATAGTGAATTTTAAAAGTTGTTTGTCTCATGATGATGATGAGGAAGAAATCGCTGAAATACATCCCTTATTAGCAACATCACCTCCACAAACACAAGGACAACAAAGGACACCACAAGTAGGTATGAGACCACCCTTGAGAAGTGATGACAGTGCTTCTCCAAGCACATCACAAAGAGCATATTTGAGTGCTTCTACAAGCACAAGTTTAGCAAGTGAAAGAGGAACCAAATTCAAAAGACTGAATGAAATTTATGAGCAAGAAGCAGCAAATGAAGGTATGGAATATTTATTTGCATTGTATTTTCATATAGATGATCCTATTATTTTTTAAAAATATGTAAAAGATAAGAAATGGATAGATACTATGGATAAAGAAATAAATGCCATAGAGAAGAATAAGACATGGGAATTAGTTGATCTCCCAAAAGGCAAGGAAGTAATTGGAGTAAAATGGGTCTACAAGACCAAAATCAATGTTGAAAGTAAGATTGGGCACGAGGCCAGACTTGTTGTCAAAGGATACAAGCAACAACAAGGAAGAGATTATGAAGAAACATTTGCACTGGTTGCAAGAATGGAAACAGTAAGAGCAGTGGTGTCCATAGCATCACAATACAAATGGAAAGTTTACCAAAAGGATGTGCAATCAACATTCCTGAATGGAGTATTGATGGAAGAGGTACATGTCAAACAACCTTTGGGATATGAGAAATCAGGATAAGAGAACAAAGTATGCAGATTGAAGAAAGCTCTTTATGGGCTGAAACAAGCACTAAGAGCATGGTATAGTAGGATAGATGCCTATCTAATAGAAAATGGGTTTGAGAAATGTGAAGGAGAACCCACATTAGACATCAAGGAGAAAGATGGTAAGATGCTGATTGTTTTTCTATATGTTGATGATGTGATATTCACAGGTAATGATGCTTACCTCACTCAGAATTTTGAAAGAGTCATGAAGGATGAATTTGAAATGATTGACATGGGATTGTTGAGATACTTCTTAGGAATAGAAGTAGAGAAAAATGAAAATAAATTTTTTATTTCTCAAGAAAAATATGTGAATGAAGTTTTGGAAAGATTTAATATGCAAGATTTCAAGGTAGCAGTTACTCCTACAGTGATGGGATTGAAGTTAAGAAAAGAAGACATCAGCAAGGATTTTGATCCAAGCTTGTACAAGAGCATAGTTGGTAGGCTCATGTATTTGAATGCAACTAGGTCAGATATTATGAATTTTGTAAGTTTAATTTTCATATTTATTGAAAGTCCAAAGGAGGCACATTGGCAAGGAGTAAAAATAATTCTGAAGTATGTGAAAGGAACAAAGAGATATGGTAGTTTATACATCACTTCAGAAAATTTTGAATTGATTGGATATACTGACAGTGATTGGGCTAGAAGTATAGATGACAGGAAAAACACCTCTGGATATGTTTTTGATATGGGATCAGGAGCCATTTCATGGGTTTCTAAGAAATATTGTGGCTTTATCAACAACAGAGGCAGAGTATGTGGCAACTATAGTAGCATCATGTCAAGCAGTTTGCATGAGGATAATGTTGAGGAGTTTGTGTCATGAACAGGTAAAAGGCACAACAATTTATTGTGATAATAACTCATTAATAGCATTGTCAAATAATTAAGTGTTTCATAAGAGAACGAAACACATTTATGCCAAGTATCCTACATCAGAGAGCTTGAGAACAATGGGGAAATTGTTTTGCAACATTGAAGAACTGAGGAGCAGTTTGCTGATATATTGACAAAACCATTGGGGCATAAAAGTTTTGATTATTTGAGAAAATGTTTGGGTATTCAAGAGAATGAAACAATTGTGTTTAAAGGGGAGTGTTGGAATATTAAAACCAACTTCGACTGAGAAAAATTATGGAAGGACACAACAACAGGAGTAAAAACTTGTTGTTGTTGTGTGCACTCCATCTCCGATGTTTAAAAGCCTGCAAGTTCATTTATTTGGTTAATGGCCGTATCCATCCTCTGCATCTAGATTTATGGTCAAACTACACCACTCATCTCTCTATCTGCACTCAAACCTCACCATACCTCCTTATCCTCTGCACCTATCTTCCCATTTAAAACATGTCATCTTGCATTTAAAGCTTCACCAACTGCCATTACCTTTCACAAAATTTTGTGTGTGATTTGAATGGGCCTTGTCCCCACCACTGCTAACACAGCAAACGAACAACCAATAATGTGCCTATTAAAAATTCGGAAGCTGACATGGATAGCCCCATAATGGATGCGTTAAGCCATTATCGAATTTGGTTGAAAGTTGTTTGAATTCCACTGGGTCCACCATCGACCAATGGGGAGTCGATCGCAAATTTGAAATTCCAACTACCACACGGGAAAATGGATGTGATAAATCCATTGAATCAGTTTGCATAAAAAAATTTCAAATCAGCAAAAAATGATTTTCGTAAAGGTTTTTAAAAAAAAATTGGTTATATTTTTTGTTTAATGCCGCAGCATGTTTTATTGAAAAGTCCTTTGACTTAAGGCACATATATATATATTTTTTTAATATATATATATATATATATATATATATATATATATATATATATATATTATAAACTTTTTAAGTTTATAATATATATAAAATGATAGTTTTTGTTTTAAATTTATTTTAAAATAGTTTTGTTATGTCATGTATAAGGAAGAAAAAAAAGCCCGAAGGCTATAGGAAGTTGAAGGACTCTGTGTATTAAAAAAAAAAATAGAGTGAAACTCTATATGAAAAAAACAGAGAGAGAATTTGTATGCATTCATTGTGTATTGTTTTAAAAATTCCAAAAGGCAGAAAACAAGAAGAGTACAGAGAGAAAATTTCAACGTTGCGTGTGCAGCAGTTTGTTTATTTTTTTTTGAAAAGCCAGAACAACAGTTTTGTGGCAACTTTGTAATAGTTTCTAAAGCTTAATGAAATAGAGTTTTAAAGCAACTCTATCCAAAAAAAAAAATTTAATTGAATCTCTGTGTTGGGAAGAGGAATTTTATTTCCTCCGTGCGTTCATAATTATTCAGAAATTACAAAATAATATAACAATCAAATTTGGAGAGTGCGAAAACCTAAAGCTATGGCGTGGAGATCATTGCTGAGAAAATATTTTGATCCCAGCACGATACCCTTTTCGTTCCAATATCTACTCACCTCAAATAGTCAGCTCTAAAATGATGAATCAAAGACAACCCCAAAAAATCAAATATGTAAATGGTAAATTAATTAAACTTGTTCATGTGTTTGGAAATGACTAACCTGTAAACATAATCCAAAGCGGTTGTTTTCATTTCATGTTGAAAATGTCGATCAATTCCAAGGCATTCTGAAGTGTCAACTATCTGTAGAAATTTGATTGAATCGTAACTTTTATCTTCCATTTTTCTCAAAAATGTATGCTTCATCTCCTCAATAAGCTTTCTAGCGCATTCATAATATGTAGGTGCCTGATACTAGTACAATAGCTATCATGGCAATGATAGTCAACAAACCCCAAAAATAACTCGAATCAAAGAGAGAGTAGATGAAAGAGATACAAATAGGTGCCATGATAGACTGATAGCTAAGAACAAACATTAAACTAAGAGCAGATGAGAAAGCTACAAATAGGTGCTATGAGAGAACAATATTTAAAGTATACCCCATAGGGAAAGTTGTGATATTGTATGAACTCATTGTCCCACACGTTTCCATGGTAATTTCTGGTGCATCGAGGGATGGAAGATTGATTGTTGAATTTGGTGGAAATAGAACAAGAAATCTCAGCCATATCACTACCCTTTTGCTATGCGCTTTTAACTTATGTGATGGATAGAAAATAGCCACTCGCTTCTATATATAGACATATGAGTATGAATTAAAAATTATTTTTAATATTTACAACAATTTTCCTATGTGCTTTTATCTTATCTGATGGAGTCTAGTGGTTTATTTAGCGGAATGGCTTATTCTACAATATAGTATGATGGACATGTGTAAGTATGTCACGTACTCAAAAAATAATAAAAATAATTTTCTCTAATGTTGATAAAAGAAAAATAACAATAATTAAATAACCATATATATAAATAATTAAAAATCTACCAGATGTTAATTGTGTGGGGAGATTCATTCTACAACCCAATATGAGAGACATGTGTAAGTATGTCACATAAAACACATATTTCATTGAATTTGAAAATATTCAGTCTATCTAGAATTTAGAACTTTAACTAAATTAAATTTTTTCAAAATGTGGAATTATAAAATTACTTAGTTTACTAATTTTAATGTAGATATTCACCATTTTTTGTGAAAAAATTATATTCACCATTTTTGGTGAAAAAATTATCACGATAAACTATATAAAACAAATTTATATAAACTTACAAAAGAAAATCTTTCACATCTTAATCTTGGATTCCTTACATTATCTCTTTTAAGATTTTTTATGGTTTGTAGTAAAAGCTAAGTTTGTTAAGGTTATCTTAGGAATATAATGTTGTGTATGTTACTATTATTAACTTTATGAAAAGGATATTGTGTATGTTACTATTATTAACCCATTTAATTATAATCTGATATAGTAAATATCATGTATGTGTGAAGTTACCATTATTGCTAAGACAAGGTTGGAACATTTTAAAAGTATATCACCTTTGCAACACTAGTAATATGGTTGAAGATGAAAAACCCTCTAGGTCATCCAGTTTATACTCATATTGGATTTAAATTTCAAAAAATTTGTGGCGCTACCAACCTTCTTGATCTTTTAACTAAACAAAATTATGATGATCTTGAAACACTTCTTTTAATGCTATTTGATCATAGCAATAAAATTCTAAAGAATTCTGATTAATATATTTATGGATTCTTATATACCATATTTGATCTTAGTGAATGATAATCATAATTATCACCATCATCATTACATACATTTTTTTTTTTACTTCTAATTACTTTAAAACATATTAATTTTTTCGTTAATTATAGCCGATATTATTTTTATATTTAGAACACACACACACACACACACACACACATATATATATATATATATATATATATATATATATATATATATATATATATATATATATATATATATATTAATTTAAAAGCGCACCGAACAAACAATCTTACATATCCCCTCATACTAGGTTGTAGAATGAGTCTGGCTTCTCAAATCAATTATTAATCATTTGAATTATCAAAATCAATCATGAATTAGAATAGTAACAAAGTAATACAATTTGATTATTTTCAAGTACAAGAGGAAAGACAGAAAATTGAATAAACTATTTATTACAAATTTTTATTTTTTATTCCTCGAGTGTTTAAGGATATTATATTGAAAAGAACATATTGACATTCATCTAAAAGTTATATTCCGCACATTATTTCTATTATCATGAATATTTATATTTATGTATTAAATAATAAATTTGACTAGTCAATAATAGATTTTGTAAAATTAATCTTACCTAGTATAAAGTTATTTAAAAATATTTCAATATTGTGCTTGGTACTATTATTGACCATTTTAAATTGACAATAACTACTTTTCCTATGTTGAGTACAAATTTATTATACTAGTACAATGTTGGCACCACTTCAAAATCTATAAGAGGAAATATTTTATAAGTCTAGTTGTGTTGTTAAATGATCGAAATCATTTTTTTTTTAAATTAGAGAGCAACAAAACAAAAAAATTGATTTATATCAATTACAATAAGGAATATTAAGGAAAACTCACTTCAAACATTATTACAAGTGCCTAATTTTTTTTCATTAAGTGTTTAAATGGTTTATATTACCTACTCCACTATTGTTTTAATAGACCATGTTTAGAAGATGTTGTTTTTAAGTGCAATATTGAATTTGATTATGCATATTTGATATGGTGAGAAGTCATGTTGGTCAACAAAAAAGCTTTGAAAGCATAAATATTTTATGCCATTTTCATGTCATTTGTATCACCACATGATTACATTAAAATACTAAATAATATAAAACTTCTCCAAAAATAATATGAAGAGAATATTTGATATACAACAAATTTTGAAAAGTGTTTCAAAATGTATATTAATAGATCCTTCAGAAAAAAATTACATTCATGAATCATAGAAACCTAATCTTAAGATATTTTCTCAAATAGGTCAAGAATGGCTTCTACACCATATTTATTTATCTTGGTCTTCTTCTAATGTTCTTTCTTTGGAATCCATGCCCACACTATGGTATTAATCGGAATAGATCCAAGTTCTATGCCATCCAAATTTGGTATCCAATATTGCTCTAAAAAACTTCCATTGTATTTCCCTCAAATAGGTTTCCACCAGTCAACCTTTACATGAAGATTCTCACTTTCATTGTCCCTAAAGATATCTGAGATGGATTTTTCCATGCAAATGTCTCATGCATCCACATTTCCTTATCTAACTATCAACATCTTTTCTTTCACAACATCAATCATTGGATTGAATTTTGGCTTTGGCTTGTTGCATTTGGGTCGAACATATATTGGTTCATCTATTGCATTATCAAAATATCCATCCATAATACCTGAGATTACATGGAGTGCATGACAATCAACATCAACAGTGTGCCTTGCCTTGGGCCAGAAATCCTCAGAAGATGAATCACTTCCATCTGTTATTATACTATCATTATAGATTCCATCTAATGTATCAAGAACTCTTTCCCAATACACTACTTTATTTTTCCATTTCTTTGTAACAATTGGTGAATCCTCATTCCTGATAGTGTCTTTCCACATTTTTATGTATGATGTTATCCCTTCCTTTAGTTATTTTAAATAGGCATCATTCAGTTTGGAAGCTGAGAAATACGGGTTCTCCATGGGAATTATAGGTCGACCTTCATGATCTATATTCCATGACTCAACTAATTCTGACCACTCAATATCTCTAATGAATTCTTTGTACCTTAGTACTGGAATATCATTGAGTACAAGAAATTTGAAGTATTGAACATTAAGATGTCCAACTAGCGCATTTTTTCCCTCCTTGATGTATCCATTAAGGAAACTTTTGAGGTCATAGATATTGTCAATAAGTGTATGTGGAAACACTTGATTTTCTTCATTATGTGTTTGTATCGATCATTTCTGTTAAAGAATATATATCTTTAATTTTAGGTTGGATGACATGCTTCTATAGATTCAATGTATGTCTTTGTGGGTGTGCCCCACAGGCAAGAATCCAACCTCAATAGTGATGAAGGCACCAAGTGTCGTTAAAAGTGATAGAAATATGAAAAGATAGTGATTCTTATTATCACTTGCTACATTGTCCAAATGTAACAACAAATGTGGAGCTAGAGGTTTAAAATCAACATTTTGAGTCTTTGATCTTCCATGAGATATAAAATCATCCTTGTACACTTAACATTTTGAGCAAATAGAGTTGTCAAGTAATGCATTTGTAATTGGGTTTCTTTAACTTACACTCTTATAAATTAGATCACTATACATAACAATTTGTGGGTCTTCAAGGTCCCTTAAGAACTTTTTAAGGGATGTAATAGTAAATTGTGATCCCATATGTACAAATGGTAGGGAGAAATGAAAAAAACCTTCTGTATTATGCCCATGTGTTAGCATACCTATCAATCACAAACATAAATTTGTTCCTACAATATATTTTGATTTCACACATAGCCTTGTGATTGAAGTCTTTATTTTATCCATTTTATCATGGATAATGGTCAAATAATCCTTTGGAAACCACTTTGACATAATTCTATGGCCATAGTAGCAATATCTTCCACACATAACAATATTGTTATGTTTGTTCAACCTAACTTGTACCTTTTCTTCCAACTCTTTTGTAGTCACTGACTTTATCTATGCTTTCAACACAATACATTCACCACATTTACTGAAGTTGATGTTCTTTGAAAATGCCACATCTCGAAACTTATTATCCGATATCTTGCTCATTGTTTACTGTGATATTGATGGGTAATTGAGATTTTGAAGAGCCTCATTGATCTCTTTTAACAAAGAATTTTGTGTGTAAGTCGAAGGAAGAAATATTAAAGGAGCACATGTTCCATCTTCTTAAACTTAATGTGTTTGGTTTGGTGAAAAATCTTAATAATCCATTACAATTTTGTGCAATATTTCTATGGCTTCCATGGTGTGTGCTTGTTCTTTGCATGTTTTGGTGTTACCATGAATAGCTTTGATCTATCCATGTACGAAATAATGCTGGAAGTTATAGAATTTTCTTTGAGGAATATTATGTATCTTATAACATGCTCTCTTACAAATAATATTCCCACTAAATCTCATGTCATTTACATTTCTAGCAATAGGTGGTATGCCATGGCATGGCTCCTTGACATGAATGTGTTTGACATGAGTGAATTCAAGACAATTCCCTAATAGCATTTTTGTTTATTTATCTCATACCACTTATAGCACCTGCAATGGCCATCCTATCCACATGTTGAAGATAATATTTTCTATAGCATACATCTGCTGCCAAAAGTTGAATTTCTTTCTTTTCATCTATTTTTTTTGACATTTTGCATTTTTTATTGTAACCGTAACTCATTTAATCATTTCATATGTCCTTGTTACATGCATATCAATTGAGTTCCTATATTTTTCATTACAAAGATACCTTTCCCATTTGTTTAAGGGATTTGTATCCTCCATAACATCCCATATCACCATTTCCTTGGATGGCTCCTTAAACTTTTCCTTAACCCTTAATATGACACCTTTGTTGTCTTCCAGCTTAATGATTGGCCGTCTAACCAAAATATAGACTTAACCCCAATTCTTTATATTTCACAATTTCCATCTATCTCTTCCAAAAAAACACCAAATTCCATTTGACCTAGTGTTTAACCTTCAACAATGTCATCCTCGTAGACATTAAATAGCATTCCTTTGGCAATGAACATGCTTGTTCCCATGCATTCATGTGTAAGAAAAATATTTTTACATATGAAACTAACCCTATCTTGGGGAATATTTATGTCATGATCATGACAGTGAGTTTGCAAATCTGATTATGGCCAAATTGCATAAGATTCCAATGCACCCCCTAGTGTATGCTCAAATCATGTTGGATGTGGTAGAGCAGCATCATGCTTTAACACCGTCTCAATTTTAACCAATATGCATCCTTTTGTTACCATCTTTCCATGAACTTGATGTCCAAGCTCTATATTGAATATGGAGCCCTTGCCCACCTTCACTCCATGTTGTAAAATATCTACCTTGTCTGCAATAGAAAATGTAGAAGAAACATTTTTAACTATAAAAGAATGTAAATAAGGATTATATTTACTCAAAAAAAAAGTATTATACTATCAATAATATTTGAACACATGCTTCAATATTTTTATTTACCTATGTTGTGCCTCAAATACATGATCTTCCATGGATGTATGTCCCATTCATCAACATCCTCAATCAAATGTGGTTGAGTAACATTAATTATCAAAATTTCAACATAACATGCACTAACACTTTCTCCAACATAATAAGTTCTAGGCTCTGTAGATTCGACCCTTCCTAGCCCAAAGAATTGATGATTAATGAGGAGATCAACATAGTCCCCTTTTATCTAAATTATATTTTCCATTCTAGCTTGTACCAATTCTGTAACAATAATTAAATCATAAATTGTAAATAAAAGGTTGAACCATGTAAATTGTGATTTTATATTTTCATAGAAACACACAACTTTCAAAAAATTAATATAGATGGAATAATTTAAATAGTATGGTAGACAAATTGTATGTAATGAAACATTATTCCCTATTATTCACCATAGATGTACATTTATAATACAATGGTGTGAATCTTGGATTCCACATTCCAAGGTCACTTGGACTCCTTTTGTCCATTCGGCTTCCACACCTACCAATAGATTATTAGGTGTCCAACATTCCTCCCCTTACAAGCATACTAACATAGGATTATTACTTACTCTAGAGAGCTGTGAGGTATGGAGGGTAGAGGTGGTCACCTCAAGCTCAAGAGAGGGTAGAACAATGAGAGTAACAAGTATTTCTAATTATGGATATGCTTATATTCCATATACCATAAAAGGCAATGGTTTAATATCGGAAGGGATATGTGTGAATCCAAGAAGAGAGTTGTAATACAAATCTGAAAATTATGCACGAGAGCACTTAGGCTGAATCATCTCTCTTAAATGTTGGCATAAAGAGGTGGTTTAAGAATGACTACTACCAATGGAATGCTTGGTGCAATTCCCAAAACTCTTCCAAATCTAGCAAGAAGCTGAGCGCTTCTACTAGAGGAAGTGTCCCTCAGATTTGAAGAGGGAGACATTCAACCTAGAAGAAGGGAGGTCTACAACATGTGATGATTTAAGGATGAAGACCAACACTGGAATTCTTAATGAATTTCTTGGAACTCTACCAAAGCTGGAAAGAAGCTGAAGTCTTCTCTAGAGGAAGTGCCTTGAATTCTTTGAAGAGGAAGAATATCAACCTCGCATAGATGGTTAAAGGTTATCAACCAACCAAAGGAATTCTCATGGGCATCCATGTCTATGGCTCCAACTCTAAATCTAGAATGACAAGTTGTGGCTCAGGCTCGCTTGAACTACTGTGTCTCTGGCTACAACTATGAATTTGGAATGACAAGTTGTGCCCTAGGCTTGCTTAAAATGCTGTGTCTCTGGGTACAACTCTGAATCTGGAATGATATATTATGGCTCAGGCTCACTTGATGTGGCTTTGAAGCTTGTAGATGACCACCATCTCCCCCCCCTCCCCCCCGTTAGGTACAAGGTGAGATGATGGCAAAAAATCAACTGCAATATTGTTCAATATTTGAGAGCAAGTTTTGACATGCGACTTAAACATCTTCTTGGTTGTTGATGGCCATTGCCAAGAAGAAATCCATCCAAGATGAATCTCTGTTCTTGTAGGAGGCTTCTTTCTAAAGCATCGGTGTGAAGAGTGGGTGTGCCGACCATAGTGCTTTCATGGGTGAAGATTGAAAAAATGATATTTCATATGGCCAATCCGATCACAGTGTTGGAATTTTACAATTTGTTGTTGCTGCTTTGGAAGAGCAGTAGGATCTCGAACGGTTGAAGGTGGGCTATTATGAATAAATCGGGCACTCTAAAATTTTATGGGCTTGGAGTAGTCCAGAATATGAAAGGACACGTCCTTGTCATATCCAAAACCAGTTATGTGCTTGCTATGGACAAGCTCTTCCCAAGGTCTGATGATGGGCTTGGGAAGTGTAGGGTGGATTTTTGTTTCTGCATGAAAATATTCCCTTGAACTAGACACTGAATATGAATTGAATGTAACATTATTGAATTACTTCTTATAGGAGTCTGTTTAAATGTTTGAACAGAAACAAGTTCAGAATGATGGCTCCACTGCTATAATTCTGCTTGCTGAAGCTGAGATTCAAGCTACAAAAAATCAATCTTCTCTTGTGCATTTTGTAGATATATCTGAATTTTAAAGAGAGTTTCCTTGCTAATGTTTACGATCTCATTTCCAGTGGAATGTATTATAGCATTAAGTAATTCTAATACATCATCAATTTTGGCCATTATGTTAGCAAAAAAAAAAGGCTCAAGGAAACAAATGAGGAGTGTCTCCATTTCAAGAAACATGTGCAAGGAGTCCAAAAGATATTTGAACAAAACCAGGAAGAAATTATAATATTGCTTCAACACTATAATATTCAAATTTCTCATAAAAGGTGTTCAGAAATTGGTCCCTCAAATTCATAAATTTAATACACAGACAACAGTTGGGAGAAATAGAACCTGATGTTAAATAGTGATCAATTATGCCTCAGAAGAGGGCGCATACGAGGAGCAAGAGAAATACTTCTGAGCAGAGGCATATATCCACGGGCCTTGTAATTACATGTGTATATAGTCCATACATGTCCAACAATAACCAAGTGAAGAGCGCTGGCGCTCTGGTTAATTTTCAGCCAGATAATCTACAACTCATGGTCCAAAAGAATCAATACATCATTCGCGTAGCTAGTTTGAGTCTCATCCACGTCCAACAACAACAACAACAAAATGGGTTTCTCACGTTCTATATGACGTGCACGAGCTACCCAAATCATAATATTTGGTTCACATGCCCAAATAATGGTAGTTTTAAGCTAAACGTGCAACAGATTGATCGAGCATGCAATCCTCGACAAAAACCACAACTCCCAGGAGGGAGACTCTTTTCCCTTGAAATATAAATATACAAAGACCAACAAAATTTTCCCTTTAGAACGTTAGAAATATTTTCAGAACTGTTACCCATATAGAAGGAGTATTTATAATTAAATGATCCTGAAAATGAACCACTAAAGTCTAATGCAGTGATAGTATTCTCAACAAGAACACATGCGAGTTGATTGAAACAATAGGAAAATATTCAAACTTTTGTAGTCGAGAAACATCTCCTCTATGACAAGTTGTTTGAAAAGATTGGTTCTCCTTTGTTCGAGTTATGTGCTTGAACAATCTATTGCATGAATAATTGGATCAATCCAGGGAATAGTGTAATGCGTACCTTTAAGCATAGCTAATGACGTAAATCGAAATCATGGTGTGAGGGTCGGGAAACTTGGTTCAAGGCTAAAAAATAAGGCAAATTCTACACCATCCTCTCTTTGTAAAACCTCCTTTTTTTTTTTCTTTGGTGTCCTCTTTTAAATAACGTTGTTGTAGCCGCTACCTTTTTTTTCTTATTTTTAAAAAACAACCTGACACAATAAATACTTGTTGATCAACACATAGAGGATGTGATGACTTTAAGAAGATAAATGCTACAAGCTCAATCCACATAGATAAAGGTTGCATGAGGACTGAGCACAAGGAGAGTCGACCTAATAATGGATTCTAGCTCGACACAGATCTTCTATGCAGGCTATGTGACCTATGGCATACAATGATCACAAAATAATAGACAACTATCATACATTGTTTGGTCTAGGTTCGGGAGGAGCTCCACGTAGCCACGAGCAACTGGTGGACGGAGGCACAAGCTCGGTGTGGTATAACACACAATGGGAGGGAGACTATGTCGAGGAGAGGTAGTGAACAAGAGGTGGAGGAAGTCGGTATGGAGTGCAGCTGGAGGGTTGAGAGGCCTAGGTGGAAAGCGTGAAGCCTTTTTTATGGAGTGTTCAGAGTGTAGAGCAAGGGGTTTGATGGCAGAGGTATGCCAAGAGTGTCATTTGGGATCTGCGTACTTAACTTGCGAGGAAGGATTAACAAGCCGTGCAGCGAAGCTGCAATTTCGATGATATTTAGTGGGGAGAAAAAGGAGTTTGAGGATGGAGTATGGAGGGGAGTAACACTCGCGCAACACTCAAATAATAACATGGACTAGCACGCAATAGTGGCGTATTGTATATAGAGTCAAAAAAATGACAACACAACACTTCAACACTATCAGCTCACTGCCCTATGAAATTCACACCACAACTCGACTCCCACTATGATCGTTTCTCCTACAACATCCTTCACAACAATCCATTTAATGCGCATCTGAAATAGAGACAGCACTATAATGGAGCCGGTTATATAGTTTGTAACAATATGGGCAAGGCACGGAAGGCTGTTACGACCGGGGAGAGGTAACCGGTTTCCAAAATATAATATGCTCTGACACGCATAGAAACGACCCTAAAATAATGGTAGGAAAATGATAGATATGCAGGTAGAGCACTGAAAGGACAGAGTCACCAACAAAGACTGCACATTTCTATTTTGGAATGTAGAGAGCGCAAAGAATGCAGCTATAATTTAATTGATTTGAGTAGGTCCAAAAATCGCCTGCTCTGATAGCATGTTAACTTAGCTATGTAAAACACACACACATAGGAAAGATAAGCGTAATATAGGGAAATATATTCACTAGTTATATTAGTATTCACCGTAGATGTACATTTATAATACAATGGTGTGGCCTTTGGATTCCACATTCCAAGGTCACTTGGATTCCTTTTGTCCATTTGGCTTCCACACCTACCCATAGAGGATTAGGTGTCCAACATTCCCCACCATCTAGTCCTTACTACCATGAATTAATTTATATGAAAATTACACAAAAAACATATATGAAGACCATGCAATTAGAGATGTAGATAGTATTATAGAATGAAAAATATTAGCTCATATCAAACCACCAAGTTCCTATTTAACTTCAAAAATGACACTTGTAGTCTTAATGCATGTGTATGGATAATGATCATAAGAAATTTGTAGAAGTTGAAGAACCAAAACATGGTCCATTGGAAAATATAAGAAGCTACAATATTGATGCTATGTAATATGTCTAAAAGCCCCATGAAAAGTAGAAATTATATTTTCACTGAGTAAGAATGTTTGATGTACATATGAATCTAACCCTCTCTTTGGGAATATTTATGGAATGATCATGATAGTGAGGTTACAAATCTGATTCTGGCAAAATCTCATAATATTCCAATGCATCCCCTACTGTATGCTCAAATCATGTTAGATGTGGTAGAGCAACATCATGTTTTAACACCTTCTCAATTTTAGCCACTATGAATCTTTTATTTACCATATTTCCATGCAGTTTATGTCCAAGCTCTGTATTGGATATGGAGCCCTCACCCACCTTCACTCCATGTTGTAGAAGATCTACCTTGTCTCCAATAGAAAACGTAGAAGAAACATTTGCACCTATAAACAAATGCAAATAAGGTTAGTATTTACTAAAAAAAAAATTATTATACTATCAGTAATATTTGACAACATGCTTCAATATTTTGAATTATCTATGTTGTGCCTTAAATCCATGATCTTCCATGGATGTATGTCCCCTTCATCAACATCCTCAATCAAATGTGGTTGAGTGACATCAATTATCAAAATTGCAACATAGAATGCATTAACACTTTCTTCCGCATAATAAGTTTCAGACTTTGTAGATTCGACCCTTCCTAGCCCAACGAATTGATCATTAATAAGGAGATCAACATAGTCCTCTTTTTCCAAATTTATATTTTTCGTTCTAAGTTATACCAATTCTGTAACAAAAATTAAATCATCAATTGTAACTAAAAGGTTAAACCATGTAAAGTGTGATTTTATATTGTCGTAAAAACACAGAACTTTCAAAAAATTAATATAGATACAATCATTTAAATAGTATGGTAGTCATATTCAATGTAATGAAACATTTTTCCCCACCATCTAGTGCCTACTACCAAAAATTACTTTACATGCAAATTACACAAAAAACATATATGAAGACTATGCAATTAGAGATGTAGATAGTATCATAGAATGACAAATATCTATTCATATCAAACCACCAAGTTCCTATTTAACTTCAGAAATGACACCTTTAGTCTTAATGCATGTGTATGAATAATGATCATAAGAAATTTGTGGAAGTTGAAGAACCAAAACATGGTCCATTGGAAAATCTATGAAATTCCAAGATTGATGCTACATAAGATGTCTAAAATCCCCATTAAAATGAAAAACTATATTTTCACTTAGTGAGGATGTTTGATGTACATATGAATCTAAACCTATCTTGGGGAATATTTATGGCATGATCATGACAGCGAGGTTGCAAATATTATTCTATCCAAATCTCATAAGATTCGAATGCGCCCCCTAGTGTATGTTAAAATCGTGTTTGATGTGGTAGAGCAACATCATATTTTAACGCCTTCTCAATTTTAACCACTATGCATCCTTTCTTTACCATCTTTCCACACACTTTATGTCCAAGCTCTGTATTGAATATGGAGCCCCCACCCACCTTCAATCCATGTTGTACAAGATGATCTCCAATAGGAAATGTAGAAAAAACATTTGCACCTATAAACAAATGTAAATAAGGTTAGTATTTACTAAAAAAAAAAGTATTATACTATCAATAATATTTGGCCATGTGCTTCAATATTTTGATTCATCTATGTTGTGCCTCAAGTCCATTATCTTTCATGGAAGTACGTCCCCTTCATCAACATCCTCAATCAAATGTGGTTGAGTGACATCAATTATCAAAATTGCAACATAACATGCATTAACCCATTCTCCGGAATAATAAGTTCCAAACTATGTAGATTCGACCCTTACTAGCCGATCGAATTCATCCTTAATAAGGATATCAACATAGTCCCTTTTTGCCAAAATTATATTTTCCATTCTAGATTTTACCAATTATGTAACAATAATTAAATCATAAATTGTAATTGAAAGGTTGAACCATGTAAAGTGTGATTTTATATTTTAGCAAAAACACACAACTTTCAAAAAAGTAATATAGATGCAATAATTTAAATAGTATTGTAATCATATTGTCTGTAATGAAACATTGTTCCCCACAATCTAGTGCCTACTACCAAAAAGTACTTTACATGAAAATTACAAAAAACATATATGAAGACCATGCAATTAGAGATGTAGATAGTATCATAGAATGAAAAATAGAAGCTCATCTCAAACCACAAAGTTCCTATTTAACTTAAGAAAGGACACTTGTAGTCTTAATGCATGTGTATGAATAATGATCATAAGAAATTTGTAGATGTTGAAGAACCAAAACATGGTCCATTGGAAAATCTAAGAATTTCCAAGATTGATGCTACATAAGATGTCTAAAAGCCCCATGAATAGGAGAAATTATATTTTTCACTTAGTAAGGATGTTTGATGTTTGAAATTGATAATCAAAAGATAAACTAGAGGTTTTCCTCCAAACAAAAGTTTTGAGTGACAAATATCAACTCATATCAAACCACCAATTTCCTATTTAACTTCAGAAATGACACTTGTAGTCTTAATTCATGTGTATGAATAATTATCATAAGAAATTTGTACAAATTGAAGAACCAAAACATGGTCCTTTGGAAAATAGAATAAATTCCAAGATTGATGCTACATAAGATGTCTAAAAGCCCCATGAAAAGGAGAAATTATATCTTCACTTAGTGAGGATGTTTGAAGTTTGAAATTGATAATCAAAAGCCAAACTAGAGTTTTTCTTTAGTTCAAAAGAAAAGCAATTTCATTTTAGAAATATTTAGTTCCAATGTTAGCACTCCCTACCTATACACATCTAAGGGCATACTATTTAGGATGGATACAAAGGGATGTTAACTTTAGGTCCTCGAAAAGTGTACATTTGAGTTTTCCTACATTTTTATGTTGATGAGGAAGAGTCTTATCTTATGCATCCAAACATTAGTGAATTTTTTTTTGGAATTTCATAAATTTACAACAAAATAGAGAGAAAAAAAATACATGCTAAGAAATTGTTCTTGTTACTTTAAACTTGCATACATGTGCATTGGAAGAAAAATATAGTATGCCTCAATAATAAATTTATTCATAAACTTCAAAATTATACAAAATCACATTATTCTCCACGAATCAAATAATTATGATTGGATTATTGTGTTTGTGCCAAAAGGAAAGTTATACCATTATCTTTCCTTCCAACTCAAGCACAAATGTAGTGCCAACAACAACATATATCTATATACAATTCATTTTCACTATCATTGATCTCCATAAATTGTTCCAAATTCAATAAAAGGGCACATCAAAATCTATAACTCTAACCATTTTGATTATTGAGACAATGTCATGCCTAGAGCATTGGTTGCATATGTGTAATGGTCTCTAGAAGAAAACTAGTAATCACTAGGTATCATTCTTGAATAATCACAAATGCACTGCCAAGAAAAATATTAGAGCACTAACCTGGTTGAGGGTGAAATATTGATATTTTTCCTTTTGAAACAAGAGCAAAGAAATCTAGTGCATTCTATAATTCCTTCTAACACAAATACTAGCACATTTCCAACTATAATGTTGCATTGCAAAAAAAAAACTATCAGATGGAAGATTTACTTATATTACAAATGAAAACACATTTTCAACAATAACATTGCAAGATGAAGGAAATTTAACACCTTATAACCTTCCTTCTAGCATAACAACATTACATTATGAATGAAATATAATGTGTGCTATCTTTCCTTCTATGACAAGTAGAATCTCATTTCGAACAACAACATTGCACCTCAAATGAATGGTAACAATCAATATCATTCCTTCTACTACAAACATAAGCATATTGCTAGAAGAAATGTTACATGGTCAAATAAATCTAGCACACGCTAGATTTCCTTCTAGCAAAAACAAAAACACATTGCAAATGAAAATAGTCTAAGGAAAACTAAATCCATCACATGTTAAATCTCCTTCTAGCATAAATAGAAGCATGTTAATCACAAAAAAAATTCAAAGTAAAAGAAATATTACACATTCTAGAGTTTCTTCTAGCACAAACACAATCACATTGCCAAAAACAACATTGCAAGGTGGAAGATATATAACCTATGCTTGATTTACTTCTAGCACATTTCCAACAATAACATTACACGGAAAACAAAATCCAATGCATGATAAAATTCTTTCTGGCACAAACACAAGTACATTTCCAACAATATTGCATTGCAAAAGAAATCTAATGCAGGTTATATTTCATTCTAGCACAAATACAAGCATGTTGCCAACAACAATATTGCATTGTGAAACAAATCTATTGCATAATAGATTTTATTCTAGTACAAACACAAACACGTTGCTAACAGCGCTATTGCATTGCAAAATAAATTTAGTGCATGCTAGAATTCCTTTGACCATACAAAAACATATTGGCAACACCAATATTGTAGGGTAAAAGAAATATATATCATGCTAGATTTTCTTTTATCACAAACATAAGCATATTTCTAATCAGAATATTTCAAGGTGAATTAGATCTAACATGTTATTTGTACTTATATCTCAAACAAAAACATATCAGAAATAACAACATTTCAAGGTCAATGAAATCTAACACATGCTAGATTTCCTTCTCTCGCAAACACTAGCATATAATAATATTGTAGGGTGAAAGAAACATACCGCATATTAGATTTTCTTCTATAAAAAACAAGCATATTTTCAAAAACACATTTTGCAAGAAAAAATAAACCTAGTGTGTTGTAGATTTCCTTCTAGCACAAACACAAACACACAACATTGTAGGGGTTAAGAATATAGCGCATGCCAAATATTTTTATAACATGAACACAAACATATTACCAGCAACATTCTAGGGAAAAATAAATCTACCACATGCTAGATTTCCTTTTAGCACATTTCCAATAACATAATTGTGGTCAAGGAAACATGACGCATACTAGATTTCCTTCTAGCATAGACAATTGAATTGCCAACAACAAAATTTCAATGCGAAATAAATCTAGTGCACACTAGATTTACTTCTAATGCTTATACAACCACATTGTCAATAAACTCATAGAAGGGTGAAATAAATCTAATGTATGCTAGATTTCCTTCTAGCACAAACACAAACACATTACAAAATTTATAGATAAAAGAATATAGAAAATGGTATATTTACTTCTAGCACAAACAAAATCATATTGTCAACAACCAAATTGCAGTGAAAAAGAAATCTAGTGCATGCTAGATTTATTTCGAGCCAAAATTGAAGCATGTTGCCCAAAAAATCATTGCATGGAAAAAGGTACCTAAAACAATTCTATGGCAAACACAAGCACATTTCTAATAACAACATCACAAGGTAAAATAAATTTAATGCATGTTAGCTTTACATGTAGCACAAATAAAAGCATACTACGAACAACAACATTTCATGCCAAAAGAAACCTAGTGCATGCTATTTTTCATTCTAACAAAAAAACAAGCACATTGCCAAGGTGAAGGAAATATAACACGTGCTATATTTCCTTTTATAATAAACAACCAAACTGACAACAACAATATTGTAGAGAAAAATAAATCTAGCACAACTTCTAGCCCAAACACAAGCACATTATCAATAACATTTCCAAGGTGAAGGAAATATAACACGTACTAGATTTCATTCTATCATAAACAACAAGATAAAAAACAACAATATTGCAGAGAAAAAAAAATGTAACATGTGCTAGACTTACGCATAGAACAAACACAAACACACAACAACATTGTAGGGTGAAATAAATATAGCATGTTAGATTTTCTTCCAACATAAACAAAAGAATATTGCCAACAACAACATTGCATGGAAAAATATATCTAGAACAAATTCTATCATAAACACAAGCACATTTCCAATAACAAGATCCCAAGGTAAAAGAAATTTAATCCATGTTAGTCTTACATCTAGCACAAATATATGCATACTACCAACAACAACATTTTATGTCAAAATAAACCTAGCCCATGCTATATTTCCTTCTAACACAAACACAAGCATATTTCCAAGGTGAAGGAAATCTAATGCCTGCTAGATTTCCTTCTATAATAAACAACCAAATGGACAACAACAATATTGTAGAGCAAAATAAATCTAGCACAACTTCTAGCCCAAACACAAGCACATTTCCAATAACATTTCCAAGGTAAAGGAAATCTAACACATGCTAGATTTCCTTCTATCGTAAACAACCAAATAGACAAAAACAATATTGCAGAGCGAAAGAAATATAACACGGGCGATATTCATAAAAAAAACAAAAGCACACAACAACATTATAGGGTGAAATAAATCTAGCATGTTAGATTTGCTTCCAGCATAAACAAAAAAGTATTGCCAACAACAACATTGCATGGAAAAATATATCTAGAACAACTTCTATCACAAACACAAGGAAATTTCCAATAACAACATTGCAAGGTAAAAGAAATTTAAAGCATGTTAGATTTACATGTAGCAAAAATACAAGCATACTACCAACAACAACATTTAATACCAAAAGAAACCAAGTGCATGCTATATTTCCTTCTAAAAAAAACACAAGCACATTTGCAAGGTGAAGGAAATATATCATGTTCTAGATTTCATTATATAATAAACAACCAAATTGACAACAAAAATATTGTAGAGCAAAAGAAATCTAGCACAAATTCTTGCCCAAACAGAAGCACATTTCCAATAACATTGCCAAGGTGGAGGAAATCTAACACATGTTAGATTTATTTCTATCAAAAACACCAAATAGAAAAAAACAATATTGTAGAGGAAAAGAATACGAGCATAGTTTCTAGCCCAAACACAAGCATATTTCCAATAACAACATTGCAAGGTGAAAGAAATTTAACGAGTTTTAGCTTTACATGTATCACAAATACAAGCATACTACCAATAACAACATTTCATGCAAAAAGAAATCTACTGCATGCTATATTGTTTTTTAACACAAAGAGAAGCACATTGCTAGTAAGAACATTCCTAGGTGAAGGAACTCTAACACATGTTAGATTTCCTTCTATCATAAACAACCATATTACCGACAATAACATTGCATTGTGAAAGTTCCTTCTAGCATGTCAATAAAAATATTGCAAGGTGGAAAAAATGTGAGGTGTGCTAGTGTTGGAAATATTGAGAGGGGTTGAATCAATATTTCCTTACAATTGTTATATTATGACGGTTAAAATCACCAGTTAAACCAAAACACAAGATGTGCAACAAGAAAATACTATTATTAATGAATTTTACGAATCTAAAAACCCAAGCTCAAACTTGTACAAAAAAGCCTTTAATTCCTTCAAGGGTTCAACCTTGAATGATTACTCTAATACTCAACTACAAATTCAAGCTCCAACATTGAATGACGACTCCAATCCTCTATGGATCCAACCCTCTCAGTTTTCTTCAATCCCTTAAGATGACTTCCATACTTCTTCAAGCCTCCATCAAAAACTCCAGATACTTCTAAAAAATGTATCCAAGATAGGTCTGCAAAGAGCTCTCGAATCTACCTCTACGAAAAATTCATGTCTGCTTTAGCAAAACTTTTATGGTTGCTCCAATGATAATTGCTCCAATAAAACAATTCTTTAAGTGTTGGTATTAAAATATACTGCAAGGGTGATTTCTTCAACAAAACAACTCTTCAAGTGTTGGTCTTCAACTATGCTTCAAGAGTGATTGTTGTTTCAACAAAGGCTTGAAGAATGCTCAATTAATGTCATCATTAATTCCCTCTACTGTCAACTCAAAAGATGCTAAAATTATGTTATCATTTTATCATTCGATGAATGTATCTCCTAGTCTCCTCATGTGTGCTTAAACGAATGTCCTTCAATATGCAAGGATTAGTTTAATTTTGTTTCAATTTCTACTTGATATGTTGATCAAGCCTCTCAAGGTGTAATATTCCTAATGGAAAAATTGAATGTGATAACAAAAGCATGCAATAAACCCAACACAATTTTTTTTTCAGTAAACGACCATAAAACAGAAAATCTCCAAGCACACCAAAATGGGAAAATTTTATTATAAGATCTTGTTGGAGTACAATAAAAGCCCTAATATTAAACTACAAATCTAAGCTCCAACCTGGTCTCTCACAAGGGTCCAACCTTGTATGAGGACTGTAATCCTCACATATTAATCCAAGCTCCAACCTTGTATGATGACTATGATCCTTTAGGGATCCAACCCTCTTAGTTTACTTCAATCCCTTAAGGTGACCTCAATACTACTTCAAGCCTCCATGAAAATATTCAAATAATTCTAAAAAATGTATCCAAGATAGGTCTACAAAGTGCTCTTAAATATACCTCTACAAAACCTTTAGGTCTGCTTCAGAAAAAAATTTATGGTTGCGCCAAAAAAACATGTCTTGAAGTGTTGATCTTAAACTATGCTCCAAGGATGACTGCTCCAAAAAAACAAGTCTTTTACTGTTGGTCTTGAACTATACTCCAAGGATGATTGCTTCAACAAAAAAAGTCTTCAAGTGTCAGTTTGAAACTATGATAGAAGAGTGATTTTTGTTTCAATAAAGGCTTCAAGAATGCTCAATTAATGTCATCATGAATGCACCCTACTATCAACTCAAAAGATGCTCAAAGTATGTTATCATTTTATCATTTGATGAAGGTGTCTCCCATGCTCTTCATGTTTGGTTTGAAGAATTTCCTTTGGTCTACAAGAATTACTTTACTTTTGTTTTCAATTTGACTTTAAGTCTACTCAAGGATGCTTCAAAGGATATGTTTAAAGGTGCTCCAAATAATCTATTACAAGAAAAATCTTCAAAAACTAGTTTGAGAAATACAGTCAAATTGGATTTGATGACAAAATTTACTTCACAACAACTCTAATTGGATTATAGTCAACTAGGACTTGACAAGCTTGATCATAACCTTTCTCCCGAAGAGAACATAGACCCTATTACTTAGAACCTCTCCCTCTTTCCACAGAGAATATATCACATAAATATGTTTCAGATCCTCGCTCCTTCAAACCTTTGCTTTGACACATATACACTTCAGAACTTTTCTCAATTATATATTTCAGATATCTCCTCATATATATAGTTTTGTGGTAGTCCTGTCTAATTTTTTTCTATACTACCTTGACCAGGTTCCTTAGCTTTTCTTCAATTTCTCTCTTATACTCATATTTGTTTACTTATCTCAGACCTCATTAATCCTCCTGAAATATTGCTCGCACTCAACAAGCCCGTATATTTTTTTCCTTAATGAGTTCCTTTTCTAAATTCTTCATATATCTCTCTCCTTTATTTTTGGACCTCAGACTACCTTACCTCAAATTTTCCCTGGTTCCTTGTTTATTCATTGAGTCACTAAGTTACTTCATCTCACTGAACTTATCTCCCGATTTCCAAGAGGTATAAATATTGTATTTATAATAGTACCAATCACATCACTTATTTATCAAAAACATTGTAAAGTTAACTAAATAAAACATACTGAGTTTTGTGACATAGATTCTAGATCAGAGGAAGGGTAAAATTTCTTGGGATGTTGACTTATTTGGTGGCAGCCATGGCAACTGAAAAGTGTGCACAAAGGACAAATTGGAGGAAATAAACACACACACACACACACACACACACACAGATATATATATATATATATATATATATATATATATATATATATATATATATACACACACACACATTGGGCCACATAGAAAAGAACTAGCTTGCACTTGGACGCATGTAGGTTTCCAAACCACATCAAAAAAATATACAATAATAATATTTGGGAGGTAGGGGGTAGTTGGCATACTCCCAAAAGCTTAAGAGACTTTTTTCTTGTCAAGGAAGTACGATGCAGGGATGGAAAAAGGATATGGGAGGATAAATCCTTCTTGGTGCTCGATGAGGGGCGTGGTAACAAATGGAGTGGGCCTCTATTGGTTAGGTGCATGCATTGGATTTTTCTTTCAAGGGAGAATGGGAAACAAGGAGGGGGGATATTTGGTCTAGGGGTACGAAGAGTAGGAGAAGGTGGGAGCGTGAAAAAACCTCTTTAGAGGAATATAGAAAAGCCAAGGGAAGAGCCACACTGTAAGGAAAAAAGGAGTTGAGTATGATTTAATCCTTTGAGGAGTCTAAATCTATTTTCCAATATTTTAAATATTTTTGGCAATGTTAATTTGGAAACTTTAATGCAAAATCTAAAGTCCTATCGTGTTAAATGTCCTATTTTGCAATTGTTAAAATGCCCTTATGGGTATTGTATAAAATATGCATGGTAAATTATGTAAACCCTTAACATTATACTCAGATAATGAATATGGTGGTGGTCAAATATGAAGTTGGCCATTTGGTTAGAGCGTAGAATATTTTCTATTACGGAAAAAGTATGTCACTTATTGATATATTGTAAGTGCATTAAAGCTAACCAAACACTTAAATACAATTAACAACTCCTAAACTAGAATATTTGAAGAGCCAAAGTCAAGGCCTATTCGGGCCAAATCAATATGTTACTCAAGGGATCAAATTACATCATAGTGGCAACACATGACAGGTTTCAATAATCCTAGTAGCATGCACTAGTGGAGTGGATTGTTGGGATTGGTAGGTGATAGAATGATGGGTTATGTTGTTGTAAAACTGCTTAAATAACATTGTTCAACCCTTCTTCATCCCCTCAAATTTTCCTATACATAGGACCAAAGCATGAACAGTAATTCACCTTAGTTTCTTATGGAAGAGGAAAGAAAGCATGCTTAGCTTGACAAGGTCTTAATGTTTTCCAAGTGTATTATGATATGTTATTTTGATGGAATCCTGTTGCAAAATCCTTTCTTTTAACCTCAATAATAAGAATAAATAAACTCATTACTTATTTGGCGAGTTATTCAGTCCATTTTCCTTGTTTTTCACTCCTCTTGTAGCTGCTTTCAAGGCATATCCTATAGTTGCTTCCATATCATAATATTAAAGGAAATGTCAACCACATGCATGTATGATTTCAACAGTTAGTTTACAACCAATTAAATCTCCAAATAAAGAAAACAATGTGAATTATCTAAATGGGGAAACCTCCCACGTTATCAGATTCATGGAAATATCTTAAGGACCAAAAATAGAAAGAAAATAGATGGAATATAGTTGGAAAATTCCATGCCTATCATGACACTTTCTCATCTGACTGCCAATAAAGTTGATGTGTAGGTTAGCATAACCATTTTCATGCCTTCCTCATTAAAATCTCCTTGAGTGGATCCCCTATTTTTTTGGTTAGGACAAGGTCTCAAACTTCCTTTGTCTCTGAAAACTAGATTTGTTCTATTACCATAACGTTGTCACTTGTATTTATGATGAGGTTCATGTTTATAGATTTTCATTGTTTTCCATCATACTTGTTTCAGATCATTAAATTTTGATGAACCTATTCAAGGAACTTATTATCATTTCACATCATAACTTTGAGTACACTATAGAAGAATGGTAGACTTTCTTATATCTATTCGTCATTTCCTTTGGGGTTTTCTATTGGTTTTGATGGTGATTATGGGATGGTATATTAGCTAACACAATTTATTTTTATTGGTATTTTCCATTCATTATTTTACATGACTATATGTCTCTTTACATTTGTTTGAATTCATGAGTAAATTTTCCATGATCAATACAAAACTGTAATATCCCAAATGGGGATTAACAGTAATAAAAGTGCAAATAGAAAATAAAAAATGAAAACACCATTAAAATGCTCAAACTAGAGCCAAAATCATTGCTGAGCCATTTTATTAATATATTGGTAAACATTACAATTGAGGTGCTGGAAAGTTTTCACCTGGGCCTACTCATGGTAGGCTTGAATAACAACTCAAACCCAAGCAAAAAAATCTGGTTGAAATTGTTGTTGCATGGCTCAGTCACTGCGTTTCCTAGCCCAGAAATGTTGTTGCTAGATAACTTTAGACTACTGGTTGGGTTGCTTCCTCTGCTCAGAAAATTCGAGGCTTTTAACCCTAGAGTCTACTGACTAAACCCACAAAAAACCGCGAAGGAATTGGCCAGAAGTTTAACCTAAAATTTTGGCCCAATTTCCTCTTTCTCCTCTAACTACTGGCAGCATTAGGATCTATGTTTGAAGGCTCAAAATTTCCCAAAAAATTATCCCAAATTAATTTTGGCTTCTCCTCAATAAATTGAAAAACCTAGAAAGGGTTCGTGCAAAGCTTGACTTTGGAATCATGCCCTCTTGGGATTTTCTCACTATGTTGTTGGGTATATTGAACCTCTAGATGAATCTAATAAAAAATTCCTCTGGAGCACTACCAAAATCCCTGGTACGAGGTGGCTAATCTCCCCTCCAAATTTCCTACTCAAACTCCACTTCTCTCCACACTCCAGACACCCACACCGAACTTAGCTGGGCAATCATTGTGTAGGGTAATCTACCTTTGTGTAGACTTGAAGGGTCTATGCTCGTCCTATTCCTATTGTTGTGTAATTCCACCCACAAAAATGTAGAACTCCTCTCTTGAGTGGGTACTCGAAGTCCCCCGATGTAGAGGTTGAGATCTCCACTTGAAGATCTCATGTGCTAAACAACATTGGAGGCTTGGTTGTTCGGCTCAAGTGTGCTTCAGTCAAAATGACTAAGAGTAAGAAGGTGAATGAATGAATGCTAAATCAGCCTTCCCTTCTTCCTTTTATCCATTGAGTCCCAACGTATGCCTTGGGTCCCACCTTGGCCTACACTGCCTCTCCTTGACTAATCACATGTTGCCTTCCTCTAGCCAATCCCACAATTTCCTTTTCCTACCTCTTCTACGCTACCACCTAAGGCCAATTCGACCCCACCACTAGAGTTGCATTTTTCCCTTACGGAATTTACGAAAATAATTTATTTGGATTAATTATTAATTGTGGGTCCCCTACCCACTTTATTTCCACCCAACATTAGGAAATGCCAGAATAAATCAAAATTAATATTCCAATTAGTTGACTACTAATTTGGAATATTGCAGTCCTCCCCACAAAAAATTATTTTTCCTCAAGCAATTCCTAAAAAAACATCCTCTCCTACTAACGCTCCCCTATGGTCCTTGCAAAATTTTGAAGGGTCCCAGATGTGCCACTGAATCATACCTGATATCAAGAGATCCCGCAATACTAGGATCCCAAGCCATCATGTCCAACATGAATATCCCCCTACTCCACTCACCATCCTGCCAGGCATAAGTAGCAGAAGCCCTCTGAACACCATCAATGAGTAGGGAATTATGATGATATGGCACTGTATCCCACTCCTCATGAAGTTTCCCTACCAGGTAGTCCATCCCATGCACTCCAAGAGTAGACCCTCGAAGATACCACTTAATCCATGTAGATATAGTGTTTTGCTAATGTGAGCTTCTTCGTATATCATGTTTCTGGCTAACCTGGAAAGCTACTAAGGTTCCCCATGCCATCGGGTAATTACTAAAGGCCAATGGAAGATCTCCATGATCTCCCCTTATGGTAGCGAGCTCATCCCTAAGGGGTATTGAGCTGTAAAGAGCGGTGATGATCAGGCCCCCTTTCAAGTTCATAGTGGAGCCACCGTGCTGATGCCACACTAGATTGAATATGGCATATTCCCCACCATATGTAGACCATATCCTCCTCTCCTGAGGCCTAATGGTATAAGTTCGGTGAGAGCCAAGTTCATCCTGCCTGGGCATCACCTTGATGCCAATATCTACCCCTCCACATCTAATTTTGATCCTATGCAGCAACAGAGAAAGTCGACCTCGCCATCTTATGGAGGCCTCTAAGTGCCAACCCAATAATGAGCTACATCACTCTTTGTCCTGACTTCGACCATCACAAGACAAAATGGTCTATCAATCAACTGAATATTTTCCTCCCATAGTCGAAACTACTACACCATAGCTCTAACAGCTGTAGGAATCCTTCTGTGCCTCATCTCTAGTTCCTGCACGTGACCAATATAGAGGGTTCATATATCATGGGAAAATCTTATGCATGCTAACCTGCCCTGTGCCTACCACTATGTAGTACTGATGACTGCTGGAAGCCACATGTGAAAAATAGCCACCCCTTGAATGCAACCAATAGATGGATATCTGATACTCAAAATTTTATCAAGGTATGTGGATCCCTCTTTTTCCTGTCAACCATCTCCACTGGGTCTATCATCCACCCTCTCAATAATGCGGAGATACATTTTCTGGGGCCCAAACTCATACTGGGATGCTACCTTGGTTGCAACCAGTATCCTTTTCTCATGCAGGGTCTCAAAATGCCCTGAGAAAAGTGTGACACATGTCTCCTTTGTGACCCGCTCCCCATACGTAGGTTCGGTGATGACTAATTTTCCACTGCTGCAAATGATCATCTCATCCCCCAACCTATGCCTATAACCTAGTACATCGACCCAATGCCACTACTGAGAAGATCTCTCCCCTAGTGTGCTAAGTTTCATCCAGAAATCTTTTATGAGCCTCGTGTACCCCGCTGCTCATGCCCAGAGTACAAAAATACAAAAAAAAAATCGATTTTGAAGGGTCAAGCCTGTGAGTCCCCACGGATACTGTCAAGCTTCGCTCATCTGTCTCCACATCTATCATGGGTGAACTACCCCCAAAAGTATGTTTGATGTCTTCGTCCATGAATCTTCCTAGAGGCAATAATCCAAGACCCCATTGTGGAGCACCATACACCCCCACATACCACCGGTCATCCATGTACTCCTCGACATGCCAATTCACACTACAACATACCCCTGTACACTGTTGGATACCCCTTGTTACTAATGTACCACACTGTAACGTCTCCTGCCTTGTCTGTGTCAAGGTACCAGTCACTCCTCGTGTGTACTCAATGTGGTGTTGGACACTCCTACTCCACAAAGAATTCCCACACACTACAATACACCACCATGCACCTCCATGTCCACCGGTAGTCCACTGTTCAATGCTAGATTCTCCCACACATGATTGGATGTGATAACCTAGAGTTGTGTCTCCACATGTCAGACCACTTCTCTGCTCCACTGTGACCTATGTGCCTCATGCAAAGGTGAAGAATCCTTGACTCCATACAAGGCATTTTCTGGTGGCTTTCCAAGCCACCTCCTTGGACAAGCTCCTGCCAAAGTATGTTCATCACCCTGTGACCCTGTGTACAAATGTCATACCAAGACAACCGAAGGAGTCTTCCCATAAACTTGTTGCCCACTAGAGCTAACCGAAACTCCCCTATCGAATGTGCATGCTCAACTGCTAGCCCAATTGTAACCTCCAAGGCATAGTTAACTGGCCTACCTGGGAAATGATAGATAGTCCCACCTCGATCCCAATTCCTGTGTAGCGTTCCTATATTCATAGTGCCTGGAAACTCCTGCTAAAGTACACTTGAGTCTAGCACCATCTCCATAACCCACTCCACCAGTTACCAACTCAAAATCTCCTGCCATCCAACCTCAATATGTGGATGTTGCACCATGTGCAACTCTGATCATCTCATCCTGCTATCTAGGTCAACATATGAAATATGAGTAGGTCGCTCCTTCTTTCTCTCTCTAATGGGAAGAGGTGACCTAGCATTGCTACTAGCCCCATCTATGTATGCCTGAAGGGGGGCGCTCTAATATTCCAATATGTCCTCTAGATGTACCATTAGGGAATCCAACCATTCCCTAATGTGGGCCATCTTGGGCACTGACTCATCAATAACCACTCTCATAACCTCAAGTTCCTCATTTTGCAACAAAATAGCCTCTCGTACTAATGTAGCCTTCCCTTTCAAAGCTATAAGGTCGGCCTGAAGTTGATGAAATTTTTGTGTTTGACCATCATATAATACCTCTGTATCTCCTAGTGCCTCATCAAGGGCTAGCCCAAAGAATCGTTGCACACCCTCCTCCATAAACACTCCAAAACGAAAGACATGCTCACTAGTCAGTTGCATGTGATTGTCATTCGAAAATTCTATTATAGACCTGGAGGCCTCTGTACCTATCAACTCCTCAACAACGCTGGAACTATCTCTTGATACCTCATCAACCTGTGATGCGTTTGTATCATTATAGAACTCATTCACAACACCGAATACCCCATCAATGGATACCTCAACAATGGATGGTGTCTCATCAATGAGCATATGCTCAATCATCTCCTTGCCAACGATGACCCCTTCAACTACTCTTTCATCTTCTTCCTTAATCTGACTCACCATCCCTGCATAATTCCATGGAATTCCACCTGATTTGTGCATGTCTCTTAGTTCATGGAACTCCCAAAAATACAAGTACACTTGAATTTGATATGATTTGTATGATGTTCAAGGCAATGGCCACTGCTACAAAGTCATGGCTCTAATACCAATATTGGGCTCACGATAATTAAAGAGATATTTAAGGTAAAAATGAGATTGCATAACATTAACCATATATAGATATAAAGACAATTACATGTGAAATTTGGATTATCATTCCAAGGTCCCTTGGGATTGAGTCAAAGTGATGGTTCATGTTCCTCCACACCATCCCTAATATATTAGGTGTCCAAAAAATAGAAATAAATCAATAAACAAACCAAATAAAAGATAATTAACTACATATGTACATAATCGAACCTGAATTCAATAAATCATTGAATTTTTATCTTTGTTTTATCTCTTGAAATTTTCTAGTTGTGTGAACATTTATTTGTTTCCCATGATGGGCGATTTATATTTAGAGATAAGGAGTATTAAGGATGATGTTCCCACGATAAATATTAATATAATGGTTGTTTCCCATCTTGTTAAATAAATTTCGTGTGGTTTTGACCAACTGGATTTACTCCACATATACAAAGAACGCGACATGATCGCTGATATATTATGAAAGGAGGGTTTAATTCTCCCAATGAATTCTTACTAGTTGATTTCTTACAAGGGTTGTACAAAGTGTGTACTTTTGATAATCTAGATGTTCCTTTAATTTCTTGACATTGATTCTTCTCAAACAACGAATAATTTTTTTTTTGAATTTTATCTCTAAAATAATATTTTATTCGTTGTTTTATGTTACATATAATTTTGTTTTAAAAGTTTTTATCACATTGTTAATCATATACTTCAATTGTAATCTTAACACCCATTTTTTCCCTTTGTATCTAGGAATCTCAAATTCTACACCTAGTGTATGCCTAAGGAAAAGATTATGGAACAAAGGCTACACTAATGTACTTTCTTTGTCAATTCTATGGAACAAAGAAAATTATCTACTTTGAATGGCTTAGAAGCTAGATTAAAGTAATCTGGATTAGAGTATTATATGGAACAAAAAAAATTACCTGCTTTGCATGGCTCAGAAGCTGATTAGAGTAGGTTGGATCAGATGTCGGTTTCTTCTTGGTTTCTTAGTTTCCTTGTAGCAATTTTTTTCATTTGTTGAGAATGCATACACCAATATAGACCATAGTAGCAAGTGTATTTCATACCATAGTAATGATGCTCACTTGTTTAATTTGGACTCGTCTCAAAATTTTCACAACTCAGAAAATGAGTTGTTTTAATTTGTGAATGAGCCAAACTTGCTTCCTGTGAGTTTAACTCATTAGCAGTAAATTTCACTTGCAAGCACTTGTTACTAGTTAGCCTGAACACTGACTAGCAAGAAAGGGCTAAGTATTTTTTTTTAATTTTTCGGTGAGATTCACTCATGATTCTGATGAACTACATGTTTTGTTCATGCCATTATAAAAATCGAACAAAAAATACCCATTCTGCTCATATTTTTGGTAGGATATTCTATAGGTTGTCTTTCGTGTTTTTTCAAGTGACTTGTAAACTTATGAAAGAGGAGCGGAGCAAGAAATTTTTTAAGAAAAAAAGAAAGAAAACAATGGCATATTCAAAATTTTCACAGGATATACCGTGGAAACCCAAAATGGGAAAACCAACTAAACAGACAACACACTTGCTCGGCTAGGAAAATTACCTACCTAGAAGGAGCACTAGTCACTTGGAGGAGGAAATTTGATCTCTGGAGTTCGGGACCATGTGATATGATGTACATGGTGTATGCATGAACCCTTGGTCAGTCCATTATGGAGAAGAACATGTGGAGGTAGCTTGCTCTTGATTTGTTAGACCTCAACTCCAGGTGTAAGTGGATTTATTCTTTGGAGCACTTGAGACCTTGTGACAACATGTTTCTTATATGGCTTGTGACCTTGTGACAACATATTCGAGTTATTTTATGGCTTGAGCGATGTTTTTGGAACATATATGATTTCATATGTGGCTTGATCCAAGTTCATTGGTGAATATACCGAAGTGTTGTGGCTTGATCTAGGTTTGTGGTATATATATCAGAGATCAGTGAAGACTAGAGTGAAGCCCTGTGACATTTGATCAAAGTTTTTAGCATAGATCCAAATCTGTGATATTGTTCTAAGTCTGTCGTATTGGTCTAAGATCTATACTATCTATCCAAGGTATGTCAAGGAGGTATGAAACCTATAATTATCTTTGATCTTAATTTCTGTCATCATATCAGTCCAATATCTATTCTTTGTTTGAAGTTCAAGCTTAAGAAAAGGTGTATTCAATCTTTTTTCCTTGTGGCATGATGAGAGGATCAACCTTTCCTTGGTGATATTTGTTTGAAATTCATTTTTTAATACTTAGCACTTGTGGAAGCCTTCATGGGTTAGTAAAGCCCTTGTCTTGATGTATTTTTGAAGAGTTAATTCAAATGCTTAAATAAAAATATACACTTCTTTAAAATTTTCATATTCATGAATTGTTTTTGTATGAGAAATTGTGCAACCACAAACAATACGATTAGATCATTCTTTGGAAACACCTACACACGACAATGATCCAAACAGTTACATCTTAAATGTTGGTTGGATAAAAATGTCACGGCCAATAAGAAATTTTCCTCACCATTTTTCTCTTGAGAGAAACCCACCTTGCCTTAGCAGCCATTCCTAAGCTTGATGCCATCTCCAGTACCTAACATTTTGTACTACAATTCCCATGCACTTTCCTATGAACCCCACCCATACTAACCCCTGGTCTTGAAAATTATGAAACCTTTCCATTTAAGTTGCAGTCTCAATTTTCCTTGAAAAAGAGTTGAAAGAAAGAAAAAATTATATTAATTTTCAATGGTAGCCAAAACCAGTTAATGTGACTAATTAAGTAGAAGTAAAGGATTGAACCTCAAAGTTTGCCCAGTAATCACAAGTGCTGAAATTTTTTTATCTAGCCAAGTATCATGGTATTGGACCTTGTGCCAACTCAATAGTGTAAATAAGGACAACAAACAACAACTTTCTACACTCATAACAGGATAAGCAGAGATAGAAATCACCAACCTTTAAGATATATAAAAAAAAAAACTAAGAATCTGAAAATTTTGATGGAAATAAATTTGGATGACACAACCTATATCAAGATTTCTCTCCTAATGGACCAACAAACATAAAAATTGGTTACCAATATGGCTTCATGGATGGGATTTAACCCATATCAAATATTTTAGATGAACTTTTGGGTGAATAAACAAGTGATTTATTGACTTGGATGAACATTTAAGGGGATTTTAAATGACAATTGAGTAATTTTACAACGACAATACCATGCTATGTAGTTCACCTTGAAATGGAAGCAATGATGATCTAGCAGAGTGGCCACTTAGAATGGGTCCCAAAGATTGTGGATGGAGAATATATTATAATCAGCTACAAGTTTGTGTTGAAATAGGTGATAAACAACTATTTATCGAGTAGCTCATATTTGAAGGGAGATGTTGGAGGAACAAAAATAAAGTATGTTTAGAATCACAATACCATGTTGTGGAGTTCACTTTGAAATGTAAGTGATGATGAACCAGTAGAGTGGCCACCAAGAATGGGTCTTGGAGACTGTGGATGGAGAGGATATTGTAATCAGCTACAAGTTTTTGTTGAATGAGGTGATAAACAACTATTTATTGAGTAACTCATATTTGAAGGGATATGTTGGAGGAACAAACATCATGCCATCTCCAATACCTAAAATTTTTCACTATAATGCATATACACTTTGCTATGAACCCCACCCCTACTAACCTCTTCTCTTGAAAATTATGAAACCTTTCAATTTAAGTTGCAGTGTCAATGTTTCTTGAAAAAAAGTTGAAAGAAATAAAATATTATATTAATTTTCAATTGTAGCCAAAACCAGTTAATGTGAATAATTAAGTTGAAGTAAACAATTCAACCTCAAAGCTTGCCCAGTGATCAAAAGTGTTGAATTATGTTTATCTGGACAAGTATCTTGGTGAAGGACCTAGTGCCAGCTCAATAGCTGTAAATAAGGACAAAAGACAACAACTTTCTACACTCATAATAGGAAAACAAGAGATAGAAATCACCAACCTTTTAATATATGAAAAAAAATTAAGAAACTGACAATTTTGATGCAAATAAATTTGGATGACACAACCTGTATCCATTTTTCTCTCCTGATGAACCAAAATTCATAGCAAATAATTACCTAGATCGCTTCATGGATGGGGGTTAACCCATATCCAATATTTTAAATGAATTTTTGGGTGTATAAACAAGTGATTTCTTGACATGGATGAAAATTTAAGGGGATGTTCAATGATAGTTTGGTAAGTAAGTTTACAACAAAAATACCATGTTGTGCAGTTCACTTTGAAATGTAAGTGATGATGAAGTAGTAGAGTGGCCACCAAGAATGATGCAGGAAAACCCTGCAAACCCACATTCTCCCCACTCATGCATTTACAAAATGCATCTCCAAATCTTTGCCCAAATAAAACTTCAAGTCTGGGCAAATTCACTTAGTTTTCAATTGCGAAAGATCCTTTTTAAAATCATTTACTATGGTTACAAAACCTTTGCATAGTAACATTATTTCACTATGACTAAGAAGCCATTTCATAAGCAGAAGTTTTTTTCTTTCATTTATAATCTCATGGTTATGAAACCATACACATCTAACTTCATGAAGTTATCAACAGAGAAACCATTGTGGAAGTTTGTTTCTGTTGTTATCTTTATGGTCAAAACCATATATCCAGAGCCAATTCACATCAATATTCTATATCGAAATCAATTCCACTACCCAATTCAATTATACAAATGTGATCTCTTTTTAAATGTTCATGGAACATTTCGTCTCATCCTTAATTTTACTCGAACCCAGGTAATGCATGGTCTTTAATTCAATTTTCATGGAACATTTTAACCAAATCTTTGCTTTGGTAGAAATTTTGAGTTTTCAAATCCAATATACATGCGACCTTTAAAACTTCCAAGTTTGATATTGGCTATTAAAACCAACGTATTCACACATTCATTTTCAGCTATGGAAAATTTCATAAACTCAGGTTTTGATTAAAAATCAAGTGTCAACAACAATTGGCCCACGCATTAACTTACCTTCTCCATTGCTTGCTAACACTGCAATTGAATTCTTCAATTGCACAGATTTTGAAGAAACCTCTGTGTCCTTGATTCAATTAAGTCTCCATGATCCACCTTCTACTTCTAATGCTACATTGATTTTAACTCTGCAAAGGTAATTCATGATCGAACAGATCTTCGATTCTCCAAAACGACCTTCCACAGCAAGTTCTATTAATAAGTTGAACACAACATCGTTGTCCAAGAAAATGTGGCAATACCAAACTTGAATTAAATTTCGATTCAATCCTTCCTCAAGGTGAAAAATCAAATTATTTTAACCATGTTTCATGCACGTTAATGTCGTGTTTCAATGCATTAAATCGATGGCAATTAGTGTAATCATATTCCTTATTGATTTCACTTAGCAACTCTTGACACAGGAATATATCCATAACAAACAAATTCCTGAAAGAAAAGAGCCTTATACACAGGTTTTAACTCTATACACAAATCTGTGGACTCAATTTCAATTGGAAAACAACCATTCAACGCCTGATTCAACACCCGATTCAACGCCCTCTACATTCAACAATTTTGCATTGTGGTTTTAACAATATCAACATCAATTATTCAAATCGAACCACCAGTCCTTTACAAAATTAGATTCATTCAATTGTATTTGAATTCATAAACAACAATCTCATAACCATATAATGGGAATTAACTCAAAAAATCAAATTCTTTCATTAGTCATGCAAACCTTACATGGTGATCTTCCTTTTTGGCCTAAGTTTTCACTTCATTGGCCCTTTTACAAAACACCCTAGGCTTACAAACTCTCTTGTCCAAACCTTACCTCTCTCTCTATTGTGCTCCTGATCTATTTTTCCTTTGAGGCTCATTAATTTATACAAATTTAATTCAACCAATTTTGGTTCACACCCATTTAATAACTCAACAAAGTCCTCAAATATCTCATCAAATCCTACAATCTAGATTTATCCCTAAAATATTGAAACTAAATCTATCTTAGGCTTCATAATTAATTCTTAGATATTTCAATCTAATTTCTCTCATGTTCTCCAAATTATTTGGGAACATTAACAAATCCTCACAATAATTAATCTAAATCTCTCAAAAATCCCATTAATATTTACATAAAATTAATATTTTCTCACAAACATAAGACCCCCTAGGTTTAATAAAATACAAATTATTTTCCTGAATCTAATGCTCCTGCGTCAGACTCCCAAGGTTGAAAATGATCATGATCTCCAGATCATGCATTTTAAGTCTTTGTCTTCTTGGATCCCACACTTTGTTCTGCAAGTTATCATCAATTTCTGTTGTTTGCTGCTTTTCTCCAGGTCTCCATATTTTATGTTGCCTTGCTCCACTGGCTACACTTTCACAATCTATCCTTGTATTAAATTTTCTACTTCTGCTGCTTTTCTTTCTTGCCGATGTCTTCCTCTGAGATACTTTCATCATGATTTTTTTTATTAATTCAATTTCCCTCTCCAATAAATCTTCAGACTGCTGATTTCTTGCTGCCTGCTGAGCTCTGGCTTGCTGAGCCCTTGCTTCTATGCTTGCTTCTATTCTTACTACCACCAAATCATCCATACCCTCTTATCTTATACAACAGAAAAATTCTTCTCTTCCTTCTCCTATCAGCAACTTACTGGATTGGTACATTGTGTACTCCTTTCTGTTGTCTTCATCTCTCTGCACCTGCAATTCCCAACTCTAAAATTGAAAATTCCTTTTCTGCACTGAATCTTGACTATTCACCATCATTTCCAGCAACATAACATCCTCATCCCATGGATTAGAAATTTACACAAAATTTTCTTCTTCCTTCATTTGACTGCTCAACTGATTCAAATGTTCTCCAACACCTGCAACAACACCTACATTCACAAAACACTTGTTAAAAAAAAAATCATAAGGCATCAGTGCATTTTCTTCCTTTGCCATCATTTCAGTATGATGTCCTGAATTTTCTTCCTCCTCTATCAGCACATCAATATGATGATCCAAACTTTCCAAAGAATTCTCTCAAGAATTCCCAATAATATAAACCAGTCCTTCCTTCACACCATCTGTTTCCATGATATCTTTCTGCTCTCGTTCACTATAGTGAACTCTGCCTTCTACTGCAATCTCCTTGTCATACTCTGAATTTACCAACAAGTATTCCAACAATGCAATTTCCTTGTGGAATTTCTAAAGTATATCATCATCATGTACCATCCCTGCATTCACACACAAACATTCAATTTGAAAATCACAAAGTTCAACAGTCTCAACTGTTGGTTTATATATCAGCTCTTCAAGTTGATCCTCTTCTTCATTCAAAAGAATTTATTCTTGTGCTGTAACAGCTTCAAATATGAATGCATTACTGATTCCTACTTCAGAGTATTTATCTCCTGAAATATTCTCTCTCATACTTTTGACAGTTTCACAAGATTGCTTATCCTCCTCTTCTGCAAAACCTATAATCACATCACAATTTCCGGTTACAAAAATATAAGGTTTTACATCATCCAGCTGATCTAGATTTACCCAAAATTTCAGGAAATCATCAATGATCTCCTCTTCTGTTTCACCAATGGAAACCTCCACTTTAAACTCAGCTGCTCTGATATTGTATACTCATCATCTTCTCGAGCTTCCTTAGCTCTTCTGTTAACTGCATGTTTACCTGTTGATCCCTCTTTACTTGTAGTCTATGCCATTTCACTTTCTTCCTCATGGTCCAACCATGTCTCTGGTATTTCTCATTTTCCTGTAAAAATTACATCAGTAACTCAAGATGAACTGCTATCTCAACTTTCTCTCTCTCATACTCTTCATCAGTCAACTGCTTCCATATACCATTTGCCTTAGAATTTTCTTTCTCCTTATTTCTAATGTGGCCTCTCTTTGAACCTCTACTCTCTCCTTTATGAATTTCAATAGTCATCTTCTTCGCCATGAGTTTCTAACCCATGAGATGCACCAAGCCTCTGCAATAGCAAGCTCTCCTGCTGCCACTTACCTCACCAATCCTTTCCTCCAGATCTGGTCTTTTGGTAATCATCGGTCCTCTGCTGGAACCTTTTGAGCATTTCTTCACTACTCTTTTAGGCTTCACTCATATGCAAATTTATTCAACCTCTATTTAATATTTAGGTTCTGCCACTCTCTCATAGAATCCCTTGCTAGAATCCTTCATCACTGCTCTCTAGTTGTGGTCTGCTTCTTTCTGCTGAGATTTTCTTCAACCTCCTTGCAACCTAAATTCTGCAAACAACCTTCAAACCAGAGTTACATATCATCTTTCAACTCACTTTTAATATCCTGTTGATCTTTCTTCACTTCTTCAACTTCACTGCATCCCTGTGCTGCAATCTTCATCAGTTTCAAAATCTGATATTCATTGATCACATGTAATTAATTCAATTTTAAAAACTTGAATCTTCGTGCAGAGCTATTCCAGCTCTGATACCACTTGATGCAGGAAAACCTTGCAAACCCACATTCTCCCCACTCTCATGCATTTACAAAATCCATCTCCAAATCTTTGCCCAAATAAAACTTCAAGTCTGGGCAAATTCACTTAGTTTTGAATTGCGGAAGTTCCTTTTTAAAATCATTTACTATGGTTACAAAACCTTTACATAATAAAATTATTTCACTATGAATAATAAGCCATTTCATAAGTGGAAGTTTTTTTTCATTCATTTATAATCTCATGGCTATGAAACCATACACATCTAACTTCATGAAGTTATCAACACAAAACCCATTGTGGAAGTTTATTTCTCTTGTTATCTTTATGGTCAAAACCATATATCCAGAGCCAATTCACATCAATATTCTATATTGAAATCAAGTCCAATACCCAATGCAATTATACAAATATGATCTCTTTTTAAAATTTTCACGGAACATTTCGTCTCATCCTTCCTTTTAATCAAACCCAAGTAATGCATGGTCTTTAATTCAATGTTCATGGAACATTTTAAACAAATATTTGCTTTAGTAGAAATTTCGAGTTTTCAAATCCAATATACATGTGCCCTTTAAAACTTCCAAGTTTGATATTGGCTATTAAAACCAACGTATTCACGCATTCATTTTCAGCTATGGAAAATTTCATAAACTCAGGCTTTGATTAAAAATCAAGTGTCAACAACAATTGGCTCACGCATTAACTTACCTTCTCCATTGCTTGCCAACGCTGCAATTGAATTCTTCAATTGCACAGAGTTTGAAGAAACCTCTACATCCTTGATTCAATTCAGTCTCAATGATCTGCCTTCTACTTCTAACATTGCATCGATTTTAACTCTGCAAAGGTAATTCATGATCGAACAAATCTTCGATTCTTCAAAACGACCTTCCATGGCATGTTCTCTTAATAAGTTGAACTCAACATCGATGTCCAACCAAATGTGCCAATACCAAACTTGAATCGAATTTCGATTCAATCCTTCCTCAAGGTGAAAAATCTGCTTCAGTTAACCCTGTTTCATGCACGTTAATGTTGTGCTTCAATGCATTAAATTGATGGCAATTAGTGTAATCAGATTCCCTATCGATTTCACTCAACAACTCTTGACATAGGAATATATCAATAACAAACGAATCCTTGAAATAAGAGAGCCTTATACACATGTTTTAGTTCTATACACAAAACCGTGGACTTAATTTCAATTGGAAAACAACCACTCAACACCCGATTCAACGTCCTCTACATTCAAAAATTTTGCATTGTGGTTTTAACAATATCAACATCGATTATTCAAATTGAACCGCGAGTCCTTTACAAAATTCGATTCATTAAATTGTATTTGAATTCATAAACAACAATCTCATAACCATATAATGGGAATTAACTCAAAAAATCAAATTCTTTCATTAGTCATGCAAACCTTACATGGTGATCTTCCTTTTTGGCGTGATTTTTCACATCATTGGCCCTTTTACAAAAGCCCGTAGGCTTACAAACTCTTTTTTCCAAACTTTACCTCTCTCTCTATTCTGCTCCTGATCTATTTTTCCTTTGAGGCTCATTAATTTATACAAATTTAATTCAAAAAATTTTGGTTCACACCCCTTTAATAACTCAACAAAGTCCTCAAATATCTCAACAAATACTAGAATCTAGATTTATCCCTAAAATCTTGAAACTAAATCTATCTTAGGCTTCATAATTAATTCTTAGATATCTCAATATAATTTCTCTCATGTTCTCCAAATTATTTGGGAACATTAACAAATCCTCACAATAATTAGTTAAAATCTCTCAAAAATCCCATTAATATTTACATAAAATTAATATTTTCTCACAAACATAAGACCCCCAGGTTTAATAAAATACAAAGTATTTTCTAAATCTAATGCTGCTGCATCAAAGAATATTTCCCACAGACTGCAGAGTGAGAATATATTGTAATTAGCTACAAGTTTGTGTTGAACGAGGTCATAAACAACTCTTTATTCAGTAGCTCATATATGAAGGGAGATGTTGGAGGAACAAACGTCATGCTCCAACAAAGTGTTAATTATTGTATGACTTCATTTTTAGAATTTTCACCACGTGACACTTTAAATGTTTAGCATTTAACATGTGATCAATGTAAACATTAGATGATGATGATATAGGTTGGTGGATTAACAACCATCACTTCTAAAGGGTACTATAAATGATATGACGTACATGAAAGATTTTACATCATTGTTACAACATCACCTAAAAATAAAGTTTCATTCTCTCCATTATCAACTATTCATTTCTAAGTGTGCACTGAAAAATCTAACAAGCATTGGAATTGGAATTGGAATTGGTTATAGTGGAAGCTGTGACCAAAAGGTTGAATAATGTTGTTATTTTCCTCATGAATAGATTGAAAAATTGAATGCTCTTCAATACTTGGAATCTCAAGAATCGCATGCACTTCCATCTAGTCAAGTGGAAGAAAAGAGTAATATTGACATGCATACGGGCTGATGGTCATCTTACACTAACTGATTTCTGCAAGATTTTAGATAGAAGAATGTTATCTAGACCAATAGAAGAAACATATAAGGTCACACTTCAGGTCGTGGGTCAAAGGGGGAGATAAATGTAGCATGTATCTTTAAGAAGAACATTTAATGGAATTTGGGGCTTAGGTCACCACTTGCAAATGCTAAAATCCACAAGCCTACTCTACCTATGTTTGTAGGAAATTTTAGTTACAGAATGAGATGTACATAGGCCGAGAGCACCTAAGATGAAGGTCATACTACTGGTGGATTTCATCATTAATATGTTGATAATATATTCCTGAGTGAGGGCTGAGATTTCAGGGGTGATTTTTCTCAGACTTTGCACCATATATCACTATTTTTGGAAGGACATATCGGAGATCAATCATCATATTATGAAGCTGAGAAAATATGTATGTTTCCTCTAGAAATTTGAGGCCAAATTCTATTTACTAAGAAATGTGATTAAAGGGTTCAGAATTTCTGAAGGAGGCTAACATTTTGTACCTTCTTTCTGAGTTTATACTAGTTTATACCAGTGGACTGAGATTGGTCAAAAGATCTCAACAAGTGAACCTCTAGTTTCCTTGATCTTCCTATATTCTAATAGCTCTCTAAATTAAGGAATAAAATTAATGATTTAGTCTTATATCCTCTTGATGTAGCATTTCCCTTATCGTGCACACCAAATGTTTAATGAAATTATTGCACTCTAACTGTTTGTAAAAAAATTGTCAAAGAAAGTTTGTTTAGGAAGGAAACATTTGCATAATTTATAATTGGTACATCACAGATCAACTAACAAAATCATTGCCATCTAGTCATATACACATTTTCATATAATATTGTTCTCAAATAAAAAATTTGTGCCTATAAGTCATTGAAATCCGTACTTCATATTAAATTTGTGTCTCTATAGGTCATTGATGTCTAAGTCATCACATCACTAATGGTTAGACACCAATGCAATAATTTTACATAGACAATGCCATTTATCATTTAGCTGGGCCACATATCGCACAAAATTGGAATGGACATGGAAATCATTTTCCACTAGTAGTAAATGCTATCAATACCATATAATAGTCACAACCAGAATATGGTTAGTAATATCTACCTTGTTTCAGATCTCAACAATCAATTCAAAAATTTTGGGACAATTAAAATGACACGGGAATGGCCTTTGCTTGTTTCTTAAAGGGATGTGAAGGAGCTGGAAATTTCTGATTGGGGTGTGGGGTTGTTTTGATAGAGTAAACCAAAGGCGAAGGTGTAGAGAAAGAAATATCTAGTTCTTGTATGAGGATGTAATCATGAAGTGCAAACTTGCGATAATTCAAGGAAGCAATTTTCTTATTGAAATAATGGTAATGTGAATTGGAAACAGGTAAATACATTCAAACTGGTTGGAAATTCCTAGGTCTTAGTAGATTGGTTTAATCGGAGGATTGAATTCAGAAATCTTCATTTAGAACCATGTCAGACAAATATTTGTTAACTGCACTTATAGAGAGAAGAATTTTATAGCATAAATTGGTAGAATAAAAATTAGTAAATGAAAATTCAGGAATTAAAACATCACTATGAAAAAGAACAAATCTAGTAATTGAGAGCATTCCATTAAAATGATAGAAGTTCTTATGTGATGTTTAATGTAATCAATTACTCTAAGTGTTAAATAATGTGCTGCTTAATAGCCATGACATTATACTTTTTTATTTCTGTTTAAATAACAGGAATATTAAGGCCAAATGAACTTTGGTTATATGTTGAATTCCATATATGGAATTACATTCAAACATCGAATGAAAGAATGTACATCGTACACACTAGGAAAGGAGAATACATCTATGTTGAATATGTTATTTCCATTAGTCAATTCTCTACTGGGACATAGATAAATTGATAATCATATAAAACTTAACTCCTTGAATTTACAAATAAGAAGACTAAATACCCCATAAAAGGACAAAACGACCATAGAAATGTGAAAAGAGCTATAAATGGGAAAGGGGAGATTTTTAAATAAAGGGGCATACCATTTGGGCATCCGCATGAATAGCCTTCCTCTCATATTTTTCATTACACCAAATAGTAGCAATTCTAATGGCCTGACTTGAAAAAACCAACAGACCTGCTTTAGAGAAGGAAAACCCAAATTAATAAGTTCAGAAAATTTATAAATTTCACTACAAAAAAGGTTAAAAATACTACACCAAATCTTCTACAATTTGATAGCTAATAAATAATTTATAACATCACTTCTGCAACTACATAGTCTCATCTCTGTTCTAGAAATGTAAATCCTAAAACATGCTACCTCATTAAGACTACCAATAACCACCATGTTCTACAATCTTGGAATTTCTAAAATACCAATCAAGAAATACCATCTCAAACCAGAAAAGTATAGAAAAATTTATGTGTTTAATATTGAGTCAATTAGAAGCTTGGGACGATAAGGAACTTGGCATACAGATTGAATTTCATCCATTCAATCTTGGATAGGTAGATGCCACAAAACAATCACTAATAAGTTCACACGATCAAGAACAAAATTTGATTAAAAAGTGTATTGTAATATCCTTTCATGAGTATTATTGCATATTATCAGGTTGCAATGAGTCTATGGAATTTGGTGGAGTCACCCCAATAATCAATCTTTAGTGTTTTTTACCTCATTTAGTTGTGTTCATTTTTATCATTTACTTTTGTTAAAGGATTCAGTCCATTTGGCTTATTCTATTCTTTGAATCTGTGATCTATATATGTTAAACTGTTTTTCTTACTTTCGTTCAAAAAAGGAAAGACTTGCTTACATAGTTTTATCCCAAGTGGTTCAAGCAAGTCTTTAGAATATTGCCTCAATATGATGAGGAGTTGGCGAAAATATTACTCAATGAAAAACCCAGGTCTCAACGGCGCGAGGGAGATGAATGAGGACAATTGTGGTCTGCGTTAAAGGAGGCCCCGAGGGCTCAATCCCGTGACCTCCGGGACCCTCATCTCTCACTGGACCTCCTGTTTTGTTTTCACCATGCGAAGAACAACCTAACTCATTCCCTACTGACTACTCCTACCTGGTTCTCCGTGCCATGGCCGTCCTACCTTGTTTTTCTCGTCGTCTGCACCGACATATGTGATCGTTTCATACCATTCGCAGTCTCGCATCTCATGATGGTTAGGTGATATACTTAATGGTTTTTTATTGGGGCTGATAATGGAAGGGATCCAGGATGAGGATATTGTTTATTATTCTAAGGATCCCCATGCCTTGGTGGACATCTGGCCTTTTTCTAGATGCTTTTCAACCGGTTTTCAAGCCCCTTACCTGGTTTCCCTTACATTTAATCTCTCTATTGAACCTGGGCCTTCTTCCACTGCATCTGCACCTGACCACACCTTCTTCGACCTCGACTCCTTTCTAGTCCCCAACCTCGCTTCTGATTCTCTTTCCATTTTCTTTGCAACCGACCTTGACCTCATCTCCTCCCTCAACCTCCACCTGCCATCCCCTGTGTCCCTATCCTTCCTCTCGTTGACTCTCTCCCTATTGATTTAAACTCCTCAATTAATGCACCCTTGGCCCTCCTCCTCAGTTACCCCTCCCTGCTCATCTGTGCCCTTTACCTTCACCACTGACCCCCCCCCCACCCTCCCCATTTCTACGTCCTCCCATCCCCCTCCGATCACTTCCCCTAACAATAGCTCTACTCAAACCACCACTCGCCATCCATCATGGCATTTCAACATCATTCCCCCTGGGCATAGCTACCCCCCTCGACCGATGTGTCTCCCTCCCCCTCTCCTCAGCTGCCTTAAACCCCCTCTCCTCCCGTGTACCCCCTCATGCCCCTAGACGCATGAAGTGTTTCAAGGCCTGCAATCGGGGAAATCTTCTCACTGTTGGAGAAGGTGTTCAAATGGCAGATGTTTTAGGCACAATGGAAAAGGTTTTGGTTGGTCGTGTGCGTGGCCGCAACTACAAGGCCATGAGATTGTTACAATGGGTATTGGAGATTTTGGGATGGAGTTCAATTCATCCAATGTATATCAAGGAGGTCTGAAACCTATATTTGTCTCTGATCTAAACTGTTATCATCATATCAATCCAATATCTATTCTTTGTTTGAAGTTCAACCTTAAGAAAAGGTGTATTCAATCTTGTTTCCTTGTGGCATGATGAGAGGATTAACCTTTACTTGGTGATCTTTGTTGCACATTCAGTTGTGAATACTTATCACTTGTGGAAGCCTTCATGGGTCAGTAAATTCCTTGTCTTGATGTATTGTTGAAGAGTCAATTCAAATGCTTAAATAAAAATATACTCTGCTTTAAAATTTTCATATTCATGGTCTATTTTTGTATGAGAAATTATGTAACCACAAACAAGACAACTAGATCATTATTTGGCACCACCTACACATGAAAATGATCCAAACAGTTACATATTCAATGTTGGTTGGATAAAAATGTCACGAAAATTCAGAAATTTTCCTCACCATGTTTCTCTTGAGAGAAACCCACCTTGCCTTATAAACCGTTCCTGAGCCTGATGCCATCTCCAGTACCTAACATTTTGTACTAAAATTAACATGCACTTTCCTATGAACCCCACCCATACTAACCACCTCTCTTGCAAAATTATGAAAACTTTCCATTTAAGTAGCAGTGTCAATGTTTCTTGAAAAAGAGTTGAAAGAAAGAAAAAATTATATTAATTTGCAATGGTAGCCAAAACCAGTTAATGCGACTAATTAAGTAGAAGTATAGGATTGAACCTAAAAGTTTTCCTAGTGATCAAAAGTGTTGAAAAATGTTTATCTAGCCAAGTATCATGGTATTGGACCTTGTGCCAGCTCAATAGTTGTAAATAAGGACAACAGACAACAACTTTCTACACTCATAATAGGAGAAGAAGAGATAGAAATCACCAGGCTTTAATATATGAAAAAAAAACTAAGAATCTGACAATTTTGATGGAAATAAATTTGGATGACACAACCTGTATATGAGTTTCTCTCCTAATGAATGAACAAGCATAACAACTTGTTACCCAGATGGCTTCATGAATGGGAGTTAACCCATATCCAATATTTAGATAAATTTTTGGGTAAATAAACAAGTGATTTCTTGACTTGGATGAACATTTAAGGGGATGTTAAAGATAGCTGCGTAATTTTACAGCCACAATATCATGCTGGGTAGTTCACTTTGAAATGGAATTGATGATGATATAGCAAAGTGGCCACCAAAAAAGGGTCCCAGAGACTGTGGATGGAGAAGATATTGTAATTAGCTACAAGTTTGTGTTGAAATAGGTGATAAACAACTCTTTATTGAGTAGCCAATATTTAAGGGAGATGTTGGAGGAAAAAACATCAAGTAAGTTTACAACCACAATACCATGCTATGCAGCTCACTTTGAAATGTAAGTGATGATGAACCAGCAGAGTGGCTACCAAGAAAGGGTCCTAGAGACTATGGATGGAGAGGATATTGTAATTAGCTACAAGTTTGTGTTGAACGAAGTGATAAACAACACTTTATTGAGTAACTCATATTTGAAGGGAGATGTTGGAGGAACAAACATCATGCCTTCTCCATACCTAACATTTTTTACTACAATGCACATACAATTTTCTATGAAAACCATCCCCACTAACTTCTTCTCTTGAAAATTATGGAGCCTTTCAGTTTAATTTGTAGTGTCAATGTTTCTTGAAAAAAAGTTGAAAGAAAGAAAATATTATATTAATTTTCAATGGTAGCCAAAACTAGTTAATGTGACTAATTAAGCAGAAGTAAACAATTGAACCTTGAAGCTTGCCCAGTGATCACAAGTGTTGAAAAATATTTATCTAGCCAAGTATCTTGGTGTTGGACCTAGTGCCAACTTAATATTTGTAAAGAACTATAGCAGACAACAAGTTTCTACACTCATAAGAGGGAAATAAGAGATAGAAATCACCAACATTTTAAGATATGAAAATAAAAACTAGGAAACTCAAAATTTTGATGCAAATAAATTTGGATGACACAAAATGTTCCAAGTTCCTCTCCTAATGAACCAAGAAGCATACCAACTAATTACCCAAATGGATTTATGATGGGAGTTAACCCATATACAATCTTCTAGATGAAGTTTTGGGTGAATAAACAAGTGAGTTCTTGACTTGGATGAACATTTTAAGGGGATGTTCAATGATAATTGCATAAGTAAATTTAAAGCCAAAATACCATGTTGTGCAATTCACTTTGAAATGTAATCGATGATGAACCAATAGTGTGGCCACCAAGAATATGTCCCAGAGACTCTGGATTGAGAAGATATTGTGATCATGTACAAGTTTGTGTTTAACGAGGTCATAAACAACTCTTGATTTAGTAGCTCATATTTGAAGGGAGATGTTGGAGGAACAAAGATCATGCTCCAACAAAGTGTTAATTATTGTATGACTTTATTTTTAGCATTGGAATCACGCGACACTTTCCATGTTTAGTGTTTAACATGTGATCAATGTAAAAATTAGATGATGACGATATAGGTTGGTGGATAAAACACCATCACTTCTGAAGGGTACTCTATATGACATGATGTACATGAAATATTTTACATCATTGTTAAAACCTCACTAAAAAATAAAGTCTCATTCTCTCCATTATCAAATGTTCATTTCTAAGCGTGCAGTTCTAAACCTAACAAGCATTTGAATTGGAATTGGAATTGGAATTAGTTAAAGTGGAAGATGTGACCAAAAGGTTGAATAATGGTGTTCTTTGCCTCTTGAACAAATTGAAAAATTGAACGATCGTCAATACTTGGAATCTCAAGAATTGCACACACTTCCATCTAGTCAAGTGGAAGAAAAGAGTAATATTGTCATGCATACAAGTTGATGGTAATCCTATATTAACTGATTTCTGCAAGATTTTGGCTAGAAGCATGTTATCTAGACCAAAATAAGTAACATCTAAGGTCACACTTTAGGTCGTGGGTCAAAGGGGGAGATAACTGGAGCATGTCTCTTTAAGAAGAACATTTAATGGAATGTACGACTTAGGTCACCACTTGCAAAGACTAAAATTCACAAGCCTACTCTAGCTAAGTTTGCAGGACATTTAAGTTACAGAATGAGATGTACACAGGACGAGAGCACCTACGATGAAGGTCATACTTCTGGTGGAGTTCATCATTAATATGCTGATAATATATTCCTGAGGGAGGGCTGAGATTTCAAGGGTGATTTTTTTTAGATTTGGAACCATATATCACTGTTTTCAGAAGGACATATTGGAGATCAATCATCATATTATGAAGCTGAGAAAATATGTATGTTTCCTACAGAAATATGAGGTCGAATTCTATGTACTAAGCATCATGATTAAAGGGTTTAGAATTTCTAAAGGAGGCTAACATTTTGTACCTTCTTTATGAGTTTATACTAGTCTATACCAGTGGGCCAAGGTTGGTCAAAAGATTTCACCAAGTAAACCTCCAGTTTCCTTAATCTTCCTATATTGTAATAGCTCTCTGAATTAAGAAATAAAATTAAAGATTTTCCCTTATTTCCTCTTCCTGTGGCATTTCCCTTTCTGTTCACGCCAATTGTTTAATGAAATTATTTGACTTTAACTATTTGTAAAAAAATTTCAAAGAATGTTTGTTTAGGAAGGAAACATTTTGATAATTTAGAATTGGTACATCATATATCAACTAAAAAAATCATCGTCATGTAGTCATTGACACATTTTCATATAATATTCTTCTCAAATAAAAAATGTGTGCATATAACTCATTAAAATCCCTAGGTCATATTGAATTTGTGTCTCTATAAGGTGTTGATATCTAAATCATAACATCACTAATGGTTAGACACCAATGCAACAATTGTACATAGACAATGCCATTTATCATTTAGCTGGGCCACATATCACATAAAATTGGAATGGAGATGGAAATCATTTTCCATTAGTAGTAAATGCTATAAATACCATATAATAGTCACAACCAACATATGGTCAGTAATAGATACCCTATTTCAGATTTCAATAGTGAATTCAAGAATTTTGGTACAAGTAAAACAACACAAGCATGGCCTTTGCTTGTCTCTCCAAGGGATGTGAAGGAGCTGGAAATTTCTGACCTAGGGGTGTGGGGTTGTTTTGATAGAGTCAAACAAAGGGGAAGGTGTAGAGTAAGGACTATCCAGTTCTTGTCCAAGGATGTAATGATCAAGTGCAAACTTTTAATAAGTCAAGGAAGTCATTTTGTTGTTGAATTAATGGTAATGTGAATTAGAAATATGTTAAGACATTCAAACTAGTTGGAAATTCCAAAGTCTTAGTAAATTGGTTTAATGGGAGGATTCAAGTCAAAAATATCCATTTATAATCATGGAAGACAAATATTTGTCAACTGCACTTATAGAGAGAAGAATTTTATGGCATAAATTCTCTTAGTTCCTGGATGATGGAGCTTGTTCTTATTCATAGTGATGTTTTAATTCCTAAATTTTCATTTCATATTTTCTATTCTACCTTTCCATTAAAATAATAGAAGTTATTATGTGATTTTTAATGTAAGAAATGACTCTAAGTGTTAACAAATGTTTTTCTTAATATCCATGACATTATAATATTTGGTTTCTATTGGAATAACAAAAAGGTTAAGGCCAACCGAACTTCAGTTATATGTTGAATTCTAGATATTTACTTACATTCAAACATAGAATGAAAAAATGTACATCATACACACTAGAAAAGGAGAATACATATATGTCGAATATGTGATTTCCATTACTCGATTCTCTACTAGGGCATAGATAAATTGATAATCACATAAAACTTAACTCCTTGACTTTGAAAATAAGAAGACTAAATACATAGATCAAGGCACACATACAAGGACAGAACAACCATAGAAATGTGAAAAGAGCTATAAATGGGAAAGGGGCATACTATTTTGGAATCCACATGAATAACCTTCCTCACAAATTTTTCATTAAACCAAATACTAGCAATTCTAATGTATTGATTTGACAAAATCAATAGACCTACTTTAGAGAAGGAAAAATCGAATTAAAAAGTTAATAAAAATTATAAATTCCACTACAAAAAAAGGTTAGAAATACTACACCAAATATTCTACAATTTGATAGTTGTTGGAAAGGTAAATCCTCTCTGTGGATAGAGATGATCCCTCTAGCCCTAGAGTGGGTCTAGCAACAAGGGAACAAGCTAAGGTGTAGGTTCCTAGGTTAAAAATAAAATAGGTTGGGGTATATTGTCCTACCAGGAATCCAAGCAATTGTCATAGTTCTAGTAGTGGTGACCTCTTGATCTCTGTCTCGACAAGTTGCGGTTCATCAGAAATGGTACTCGTATTCCTGCACAAAGATCAAAGACAAAAGAAGCATACAAGACAATAATTTCTTTCGTAGCTAACTAGTCATTCAAGGAGGACTAAACACATTACGTAAAATAAACCATATTAACACAAGATGGGAACCAGATAATAGTCATGTATATATAAATAGAAGAAAGAGATTACAACCAAAGCCTTGATGTCGCAGCCTCCTTCAGCAGGATTAGTCGAAGTGTGTCTTGAAGGATCGTTCAGGAATTGGGATGAGGTGAGGAAACAAGCCTAAGCTCTCTCTCAATAAAGGTTTCTTCTTCTATTCTATCCCCCTAGCAAAATTTTCAGCAATTCTCTTCAGCCTTTCAGCTATAATTGTTCAGCTAATGTATCAATGGGAGATAACTTTATTTATAGAGGGAGAGGAGGAGTTTGGGATCCCTAAAATGGTGGAAGGGAGGCCTTATCCTTTGGGAGGTTTCCTCAAAAGGTGGAAACAAGAGTCCAAAGGAGGGTGATGCAGTTATTCAATTGAACCACTCAGGTTGACTCGCCCACGAAGTTGTTATCATGGAAACTTCGCCTCTGTTTTAAAAAAAAATTCCAAAAAATTCTTCACATAGGTAGATCACTAGAACAGAGCACCAATGGTTGCGGGGCCAAGTGTTAATATTCCTCAGTAGCACAAGGGCATAACGTTATACCAACGCCAACCCAAAAACATATGTTTCTGATGGCCTGCTCAAGGAATTTCCAAGAGAAGGAATGTTCTCCTCTTGGAAATGAATGCAATGATGGTATTTGAAAGGCATGACACTTCTTATTAGTCACGTAAATGATCCTCCAATGTGTGGGATGGGGATTGCAGGGACCATAAAAAAATGTTGTATAACAATAGCTAATAAATAATTTATAGCATCACTTCTACAACTACATTGTCTGGAATCTTTTATAGAAATGTAAATCCTAAAACATTCTACCTCATTAAGAATACCAATAACCATCATGTTATACAATCTTGGAACTCGTAAAATACCAATCAAGAACTAGCATATCAAACTAGAACAATATAGAAAAAAATATATTCCAAGAAGCTTAGGACCGTAAGGAACTTGGCATAAAGATTGAATTTAATCCATTCAATGCTGGATAGGTAGATGCCACAAAAAATAAATACTAAGTTCACACGATCAAGAATAAAATTTGATGAAAAAGTTCATTGTAATATCCTTTCATGAGTATTATTGCATATTATCAGGTAGCAATGAGTCTATGGCATTTGGTTGACTCACCCCAATAATCAATCTGCAACTTTAGTGTTTTTTATCTCATTCAATTGTGTTTTTTTTATCATTTTATTTTGTTAAAGGATTCATTCCATTCAACTTATTCTATCCTCTGAATCTGTGATCTATATATTTTTAACTATTTGTGCCTAATTTCATTCAGAAAAGGCAATACCTGCTTACATAGTTTTCTCCAAGTGGTGCAAGCAACTCTTTAGTACCTTGCCTCAATATGATGAAAATATGGAAAAAATATTTCTCAATGAAAAAGTTTGGGTCTCAATGGAAGCGAGGGAGACAAATGAGGGAAATTATGGGCTATGGTAAAGGAGGGCCCAAGGGTTTGATCCTATGACCTCCGAGACCCTCATATCTCAATGGACCTCCTGTCTGGTTTCACCACGTGACAAATATCCTATCATGTTCCCTAGTGACTGCTCCTACCGTGTTCTTCTCGTCATGATGAGCCCGCTTTGTTTTTCCTGCCCTCTGCACCAACATATGTGATAGTTTCATACCATTCACTACATTGCCTCTCCTAACGGTTAACCTGTATACTTAACGATTATTTTAATGGGGCTGATAATGGTAGGGGTCTAGGATGAGGAGATAGTTTATTATTATAAGGATCCCCATGCCTCAGTGGACATCAGGGATTTTTCTAGACACTTTTAGACTAGTATGCAAGTCTCTCACCCGATTTCCATTGCATTTAATATCTCTATTGAACCTAGGCTTTTTTTCTCTACATCTACACCTGATCACACCTTTTCCAACCTCGACTCTTTTTTGGTCCCCAACCTCATTTCTAATTATCCTGCCATTTTCTCTACGACTGACCCCAACCTCATCTCATCCCTAAACCTCTGCCTGCCATCCCCTGCAACCCTATCCTTCCTCTTGTAGACTCTCCCCCTATTGACTGCAGCTCCTTCATTATTGCACCCTTGGCCCTCCTCTTTGGTTCCCCCTCCCCCCTCATCTGCGGTTTTTACCTTCCCCACTTACCTCCACAACTTTCGACATCCTTGGATCCCCCTCCGCTCGCTTCCCCCTAAACCTAGCTCTGCTCAACCCAACCCTTGCCATCCCTCAAGGCATTTCAACATCATTTCCCCTGAGCATAGCTGCCCCCCTCAACCTCTGCACCTCATTCCCCCCCCTCCTTGGCTACCTTGAACCCCCTCTGCTTCCACGTACCCCATCATTCCCCTAGACACACAAAGTGTGTCAAGGCCTATAACCAGGGAAATGTCCTCACTCTTGGAGAAGGTGTTGAAAAGGAAGAGGTTTTAGGCATGGTGGATAAATTTTTGGTTGGTCGTGTCTGTGGCGATAAGTACGAGGCTAAGATACTATGACAATGGGTATTGAAGATTTGGGGTGGACTGCTTTCTGATCTTCCTTCGATCCACACCCTCACCAAAGGCTAGTTTTCTCTTCGATTCACTTCCAAGGAACACATTGAATGGGTACTATCACAGTACTTTCACATTGATATGGCTCATGTTCTTCTAAAGATATGGAGCCCCTTATTTGATCTTGAGTGGGAACAATTGGGGGTTGGGCCTGTTTGGGCTCATTTACCTAGTATTCCTCTACATCTATGGACTAAGCAAATCTTTACCAACATTTGCAATATGTTGGGCACTTATCTGTACCATGACCTCTCATACATTGAGTCAGGCAAGATGGAATTTTCTAGCATCCTTGTACATTCGGACACCAGGGAGGGTTTAGAGGAGTATTTTAAAATTCAATGGTGCAAATCTGTTTGGATTCAAATACTAGATTACGAAGGTGTACTTTTTCAGTGTTGTCGTTGCCTCAAGGTGGGACATGTATAAAAGTATTATCGATTGATATTCCTTGCATCCGGTGCACTTTCATTGGCTGGAATACCACCTCTAGACTTAGTTTCTATCTCCCTGCATAGACATACTTGGCTGACAAGCTTCCTCTTGACTCTGGTGATTGCACATTTGGGAATAGTTGATCAGGATGTCACTTGTGATTCAACCAAGGTCACTCGCTCCATGTCTATTGCTGGTTTCACTGGGTTATCTTCGGATTTTGGTATTCCTCAACCTCCTCTCTCATTTATGTCTATTCTATCATCTACTGCATCACATTTATGCATTTCTTCCCCATTTACCAACATACATTTATCATTAATTACCTGTCTTGTTACTTCATCCCCTTTACTATTTTCCCCTACTCCCCCGACCATTATCCCCCCTCTCTCCCCCTCCCTCATCCCTTCCCCTCAATCTACCCTCCCCACATCCCATCCCCTCCTCCTCTCCCACATTAGTGGCAGACTCATTTGACTCTGCCAGCTCCCACCCCTACAACCTTTTTGCATTATCCTCTGCACCTACTGGTATGGGCCCCACCCTCGGCCTTCTCTCTACCCAGACGAAGCTCCCCCACGAGGCTTTCACTCTAGTATCTTGAAGGCCATTCTACAGGCAATAATTGATGTCACCTTTGACAAGAAACTCTCCATTGAAGGGGTTCTTAAAGAAAGACACACCCCTGGTCTAGTTACCCGATGGAGTGCCTCTCCTTCAATTGCATAGGGCTGGCTAGTCTTGCCAAGTGCCTTACCCTCTGGTGCTTATTTGAATCTTACCTTGTGGACATTATTCTTCTACAGGAAACCCACGCTTCCTCTGATTCAACCATTCTCACTCTATCTACTATCTTTCCCTCCTAGACCTTTCACAAAATGAATGCAATCGCATGATCGGGTGTCTTAGCACTTGGCATTAAACCCCGGTCCATACAACTTCTAGACTGTTGGGGCTAGGATGGGACTCTAGCTATGGATGTCATCTCATATTCCCTTGGTATGAAATGGTTCAAGAATAAAAATAGCCCTAACCCTGATGGATGGCCTGTGGAATTTGATTTGGCTTTTTTCGATTTGCTGGGATAATATGTACTGGAGGTGGTGGAGGAGACTCGGTTATCTAGGCGCATATTTGAAGCTTTCAATTCTACTTTCATTTCCCTCATCCCCAAAACTAATCATCCCTCCTCTTTCAATGATTTCCACTCCATTTGCTTATGTAACTGAATTTATAATATTATGGATAAAATTCTTGCTAACTGAATTAAACCTATCTTATCAAATTTCATCTCTCGTGAACAATTTTCTTTTCTTGAGAAAAAACGGATCCATGAATTTGTTGGGATTGCTTAGGAAGGTCTACATTCCAGGCACACCAAAAAAATAAAAGGAATGATCCTTAAGATTAACCTTTTAAAATATTTTTATTAGGCTATATGGCTCTACATATGCATGCTCTTCAGTCATGTAGGCTTTCCTATATATGTTATCAATTGGATCATGTGCTTCATCATGTCTGTCTCATACAGTTCCCTCATTAGTGGTGCTACCACAGATTTTTTTCATGCGGAAAGAGGCCCCCATGAGGGCTTCCCACTATCCCCCCTACTATTCCTCCTAATCATGGAAGGACTCAGTAAATGTATTATTGAATAAAGGGACAGAGGTAGACTGAGAGGCATAAAGATCACGGATGACTGTATCCTCACCCATTTGCTATTTGTTCATGACATCATCATATTCCTGAACGGGTCCATTGGTGACACTATTATGGTGAATATTGTATTTTATCTATTTTGTAAAGCAACGGGCATGACCTATAATAAAAACAAATCCACCATCACCTACCATAGTTTCTCCGAACATGAAGTGCATTTTCTCAACAACGATTCTTATTCAACCTCACCAAATTTGAAGTGGGTCTGAAATATTTTGGATTCCATCTAAAGCATGTCAATTAAAAACTTGTTGACTCTATTTGGCTGATAAATAAGATTGAAAAGAGACTGAATAATTGGTTCCATCGATGGATTTCCAGGGCTAGTAGGCTCGTACTCATCAAGTAAGTATTGGAGGCCATCTCGGTCTATTAGATGTCCCTTGCATGGATTCCTAAAGGCATACTGTACAGGATATAGAAGATCTGCCAAATATTTCTTTGGAATGGGGCAGAAGAAGGTCACACCTTTTCTTGGACCAAATGTATGCTTATTTCCCTTCCAAAGAGATGGGGTGGCTAGGGCATCAAAAACCTCCCAACTTTTTCTCAGGCACTTGCTGCAAAGCTCAGGGAGCAGATCCTTGCTAAGAATAATCTATGGACCACGATACTCATCCACAAGTATGTTCACCCTCATAGCCCACTAGATTGGATCTGACATATCCCTGCTCATAGATCCAACATATCTGCTATCTGGAGGGCCATTTTGGGATCCATCGCTTGCATTAGTAATGGACTAGCTTGGAAAGTGGGATCTGGCATGAAGGTTCATATCGATTGTCATCCTTGGTTGGGGTGCAGAAATTCCCATATCCTCCCACCTACTCTGATTGACTCACTTAATCAAGCTGGAATATTCACTCTTCATGAAATTGTTGATAGGGATCACTCCACCATATTCTCCCAAGGTTGGTTGAATCATCTCACTCTACATTTACACCCTCAATGGGAGGATGCCTAGAATCTCTACCCGAATGCGTTATTTGAAACACGGGTCAGAATCTCTAATAGAGAGGATGAAATTATTTGTATCACCTCCAAGCACGATAGATGCTCTCCAAAATATGGTTGTCTACACACCTACAGTCCCCATCAGCCTTTCATACTACTCCCTTGGTGACACACTCTACGGAAGCTCAAATGTCCTGCTAAAGTTAGAATTCTCATGTGGTGCATTCTAACCAAGAAAATTCCTATTTTGGCAAGTCTACAATTGCGTTCTCACATTGGGCCAAACAGATGTGCCCTCTGTGCCTCAGCCTCCTATGACACTGAGAACCTTTTCCTTTCTTGTTTAGCCAGTCATCACCTTTTGTGCCTTATCCTTGCCTCCCTCAACCTACACCTTAGATGGGAGGGGCTCACTATTCCTATTGCCTAGGATTCCTAGTGGTTTTAATATAATCCTCACAAGCTCCCCAATCTCCCCACATTAGATTATTGGGGTATTTGGATTTCTTGCAACCGGACCATATTTCAGAATACCCCACCCAACTGGATCACTTCTACTACTCACATCATCGTAATCTATCAATTGATACCGAATGACCCCCCTCTACCTATTCCCTGGACCATCACACCTGAGATCATTGATAACTCCTACCCTTCGGAATATTTTTATTGATTAGCACAGTAGGAAGGTTGTGGGGGTGGCTTCATTCTTCACATATCAACACAAAACTACTTCAAAGTTTAGATTGGTCTCAGCCATGGAAGAAATAATTTTTCTGAACTATCCTGCCTCCTAGCTCTTTTACAATTTTCCCTCTAAAAAAATTACATCAAACTACAAATATTTTACGACTCCAAAATTACCATTGATTGGTTGAACCTACTCTCAACATGTCATGCACACACACTACAGAATATTTTGGATGATTTCATACTAGTCAAAAACCATTTTGATCTCATCTCATGTCAACATATTTAGAGGGATAGGAATGCAGTCTCTGATCTCCTAACCAAGGAGGCGACACACCTATTGAGATACCACATCAAGATATAAGAGCAGAATGAACACTTATATTATTGGTATTTCCACCAACCTTGGGCTGGTTGATACACAATACATCAACAACACCAACTCTTGGTTTATTTTGGCTACTTATGCAAATTTTTTATTACATATTGTTATATACATATATATCGTTGTTATTTTTAGTGCTACCAACATTCAAAACTATCTATCATGGATTATATTTCAGATGTATTATTTTTTTTTTATCTCATTACAGGTCCCTGGCTAACATGAATATGCTAAATTTCATATACAACATGTAACTTTTATTTACATATAATAGAAGTTATGGTTTTTTCTGTGAAAAAAAAAAGCATCTTGCCTCATAAACTTCTTCACTTTCCTCATATATCCAATTCTATTGAGAGTTCTAGGCAAACCATTTGAAATAGATAAAGTGTGTTGATTCACATTACTTCTATTAAATTCCACCATGGATGATGAGGCTTTTTCTTCAGTTTAAATAGGATGCTCAGGATGCTTATTGCTGCCAAAGACATCTACAAGAATGACAGAACCTAACAGATGAGAAAGATCTAAATCACTCTGAAGATTTTTGTTTTCCTTCACTTGAGGTGCAAAATAATTCTAAAGGATATCTTGAAGGGCCAAACCATCATCTACAATAGGAATTTCTCTTGTCAAATTTTTGACAACAAATCCTTGACAAGGATCTCACCAGAAATCTCCAAAAGTTGATACAATTGGTGAGTCGTCGCTTTTTTTTGTTCAAATAAATTTATCCTTCAATACTTTATTTTCTTGGTCCTTTAGAAGGACAAGAATTCTCAAAGAAAACTATTTTCAAATGTTCTTTACCACCTGCAAGTAAAAGTATTCAGCAGCACAAGTGGCAAAAACTAGAACTACTGAAAGGAATTAAACAATATAGAAGAAATAGGGAAACGAAAATAGTGTTGCTGCTATTGAGATTCATCACTAAAAATATTTAAGGGTATCAATAAAAGAAGCTTTAATTATTAAAATGAGTTTAATAGAAGTCTGCGAAAAACAAAATGTACATTAGTAGATGATATGCAAGGCTATCATGCTATGTGAGAAATAAAATGGCAGATAAAAGTATTTTGAGATCAAAGTACTATTTACATGTTTTTTTATTGGCATCGAGGTAAAAAATCAGCTCTCCTTCCTTCATTGTCGATTCATCTTGTCTTCATATATAAGAGGTAACCAGGATCCTTCTAAGCTATTCATAACCCATCTAAACTTAGTAGGTCTCTTACTAGAATGCACTCCTACCGTATTCTATACTTCACTGAATTTTTGTGAGGACAATGATGAAACGGGTGTATTTGCATTTTCGGCATATTCATGCCCAGGATGAAATTCCAAGGCAGTAAGCTTGATCAAAACACATGTGAATTAGCATATGGCCTAACTCGAAGGCAAACAAAAATCTTCTCAGAATTAATTATTTGAAAATTACACTGCTTCTGTTCTCCATTGAAATTTTACTATTAGGGTTTCCATTCTTCCGCTTTAAACTAGCCCCTCTCATATATCTAGTTTCCAATAACTTAAAAAAGTTTTTCTTAGATCAAAATTTATGTTCTGACACAAGATCAAACAATAATACACAACCCACTAAACCAGGATTGTCAATAACAAAACCATATAAAACTTGAACTCACCTAGAGTATTGAATTTCATTTTTCCTATTGTGAACCTACTATGATCACCAATGTTTAGTTTCCTAGTTTTGAATAACTCAACCCTCCTCACTAGCTACCTTTCTCACTAAGTTCTTAGACTAGGAATGAAAGCACTTCGTGGTATTTCAATTTGTGATAAAACTTAATCAGTTGTAGAAATTTCACCACCTAGACTAGGAATGAAAGCACTCCGTGGTATTTCAATTTGTGATAAAACTCAGTCAGTTGTAGGAATTTCCCAACCCACTAGAAACTTTACATTGGAATAGATTCATCTTAACATGAATCTATTAAGTACTAACAGAGATTGAAACACAACATGTTTAACCTTATTAAAGCTTAATAGATCCAGTGTTAAGACATATATATTCTTTTCTTATTTCTTTTATTTGGAAAACTCCCTTGAGCAAACCTTTTAGGCACCTCCTTACATTGCAGGAGTGGTACTTGGGATAAATTATGTTGGTTTATAATATCTACTCTTAAACTAGAGGGACTCTACTAGACTTGTACCCATGACCTCACACTCATGTCTGCATCGAAACAGGTTGGTTGAAAATGATCTAGCTAACACACTAAAGCTAAGTTGATCTATAATTGTATATATTATATATCACCAAAATTCAAATAGTTATCATAGGGGTTCAACTCCCCTATTTTGAATAGGTCAACCTTTCTTACTCAATCCATTCACAACAAGAGAAAGCACTCATTGTGACTTCCAATTGTGATCAAACTCCACCAGTTGTAGGAAATACACCACTGAGAAAGAAAATTTTATTTCATGTTGGCCTTTGTTTATGCATTACACACATATGAGGTAATGAATATCTCCCCCCATCAGGGCTGTCGCTCACCTTGCTTCTCTCAGTGCAACAACCCAGTTATCTTTTCCCATTCCAAATAGCATTCGTGAGGCCTAAAATAGACCTAAATCATTCTCAATCGTAAAAAAAATCACAATAGTTGTGTTGTGATGATAAAAAAATTCTAACGCTGGTAGTAGGCACAAAACTCTATGGAGAGAATGTGAGTACCTAATGAGTATAGACACTGTGTATCATCATTTGTATATATTTATATTGAAAAATATCATATAAATTGAATGATAAAAATAAGTTTAACTCATCCTATTTTTATTGTCTGCCATCAATTATTAAAATCTAGGGATAATTAGAAATATCACTTACGGTTTCCACTTTCAACTTTGCCAAGATTTGAAACCAACACCCTTCAAAATCCTTGTTGTGTCGTTATTGCCTGTGGTCGAAATTAACGGCCATGGGAAAATGAAAATTGCATAGCCCAACAAAATAGTGGCACAGTATCGCCTTCATAGAGGGTAACAGTTACTGCAATGTCAGAGCCAAATGGAATGTATGAACTCTCACATGTCCGCACAATTATATTAAAAAAGATGGAGGATGCCCTCACACAGGACAAACGATTAATGCATCGCGTTAACCAATAGCGAGCGTAGTGTTTTTTTTGTTGCATTCTTTGCAACCTGAGCTCTCTAGAAATGTATAGAGCAGAAGACAAATTTGGGCACGTATGTCTAGAGCTTTCCAGATGACATTAAAATTCTTTCCCATAGCCAGTGAATTGTTTCCACTGCAGCGCCTGAGGCAAAGCCAGTCCTCCTCCAACATGTCCCAAAAAAGCTCAACATTATAAAAAAAAGGGTTTTATAAACCCCTCCCACAGACTTAAATGTGGTTAAGTGCCGCCAAAATCTAGTTGGGTAAAGACTAATTTTTTTTATGTATTTTTTTTAGTTGGATTTAGTTAAAAGTTGCTTGGCGGGAATTCAATTTTCATTTTTATTAGGAATATTTAGATTTTCAATAATTAATATATTTTTTATATTTAAAAAATAAAAAATAAAAAATAATCAATAATCAACTTTATTATTGTGTATCTTTACAACATTACCATGTTTTGTCATCTGAAATTTTTTGATAATCCAAAATTAAAATGATTTTTCGAATAGTAAGGTTTTTTGGAAGGAAATTAAAAAAGAGCATCAACAAAAGTCACAAGAAATTTCAAAATAGACTACATGAATCCTTGGAGATTATTTGAGGACTCTAGTAAATGAACCGAAGTAAACCAATGCATAATTTTAGTGCATTTCTACTATTCCTAGATAATTATTTCACTTTCACCCTTGATTTCTTCTATTATTACTACATTGTTATTAATTAATTGTTTGTATTTCTCTATTTCTTTTCTCAGGTTCGACATGAATGATTTAACCTCTTTTATGTTAGCTTTCATGGAAACACAAAGGTAAAATATATGTGTTTAAAGTGAAATGATGTCTTCTCCTGTTAAAATTTATCTACTCTTAATCTATTTCATTTTACATTTATTATTTATATATATTTGTAAAATCTATAAACACTACATTGTTTCCAAGGGAATGGCCCTTTATTTTTTCAAATATTAGGCCCCTTATCTTTGTTCTGTCACCAATTACAAGTATTAGGGGTGTTATTCATCATTATTTTTCATTATCTGTAGACGACTAAATATTGCTTCTATATTTCTAAAAACAACCTTTAAAATTGTGTTTCAGAAATCTCAGTGCCTCATTATCCTTATGGAAAATTTTTCACTATTCCATCAGCTTGCCATTCCATGGTCACCCTGTCACTCCTACAAACTCCTTATGGGCCTCTACCTATCATTTTAGCCTCCTTCCCTGCTTGTAACTTCATTTCCCTATTTTTACCTTGTCCATAACTCCACCTTCCCTCTAGGGTTTCCTATAGCTTGCTCAGTCCCATGTTCCCCAGGTTCCTCAAGCATTGATGGTCTCAAAAATATCACTATATTCTTTTTATATCAACCAAGTACATTCGATTTTGGACCTTCAATACAACACTTTGAAAATACTCTATTTTTTACTTAAAGCCTCCAAGCCAATTTTTAGTTAATATCAGGTCAAAGAGCCCTGCCACTAGGTCAGTTAGGGTTTCACATACTTTAAGGTCATCATTGCTGTTTCAAGCACTATTATTAATTTTTTATAATCTGGCTCAGATGTAATAGAATGTTGAGACATGGCTATTTAAGAAAAACCTGAAGAGTCTCCTAAGAAGACTATCCTTCAGTTCAGATTTTGCACATGAGGAAAATGGACAAACTTTGACAGTTCTGCAGGAGTGTTGAAAGGTCTGTCAGCAGAAAGTACTAGTAAGGTAGGTGGTATGCTCCTAAATGAAGAAAAATTGCATCAAGGAAGAGAGGAAACACTTGTTCTTGTAGATAATTAGGGTTTTTGAGCTCGATGGTCTAGTAGAGTGCTAAACAATGATCAATTAAAGAAATGACCTAGAGGAGGCACACAAAACCTAACATGAAGAAAGTATATCAGATATTATTGATGAGATAGGGAAAAGGGTGAGGTAAACTAGACATAAATGAATGAAATTGAAAGGGCTATATAGAACTTAGAATACAACACTAATGATTTTCTTAAATCACTCTAGATACCTATGGTTTTTGGAAAATGACCATAGAAGTGGAAAATATGAGTTGAGTTTCATGATGAAAGAAAAAATGATTTTTAAGATGTCACTGTTTGATCAGATCCCAAACTTGTCAAAATGAGTTTGTCATGCCTAAATGATAAAAGGATGAGTTTAAATCAATGGTACAAGAAAAATTTAATTTTGAGGTTGTTTTTGTGTCAAAAAAATATGTCAAATCTTCAGGAGCAAAAGGAAAACAAATTTCATAACTCCAAAAAACTGCCACCCAAGGTGAACAGGTTAAGTTGAGTTGCATGATGGACATTACACAAAATTTGAAGAATATGGTATGTGGCTAAATCACCAAGGTGTCAAAATGAACTTTTTATGCCTCAAGGAGCAAAAAGAGAGTCTAATTCATCACTTCAGTCACCCGCAGAGAAAAGTTGTAAAATTGTTAGTGAGAAAAGGTGAAAGTTGAGTTAAACTTGATGATCGAAACCACAGAGGATTTTGAAGCTACGGTTGTGTATAATCATAAAAAAATTCATCAAAATAAACATGTCAAGTCCCAAAGTAGTAAAAGAAAATCCAAATTAGTGTTTCAGTCACCTGTAAAGAAAAAGTCAAAGAATATCAATAAAAAGTGCAAAAAGACTTAAACATTAAGAAGTGGGTTTTCAAAGGATTAATTAAAGTTCCCAAGTCTATCAAATATCATATTGTATTTCAAAACACCCATTCTTGCATTTCAAGTGATCAGGAACGCTAAAGAGAAGAAATTCAGGTTTTTTCAAGACAAATTTGGAGAAATTTTTGTGGCGTTGAGTGCCTGGGATTGGGCGCGGCGCCCTTGGAAAAAATCCTCCATAAATTTTACACAGGCTATTCATGCTTGGAAGTGAGCATTGCGCACTTGGAAGAGCCCTGCACATTTCTCTTGGTATTGTGCCCTCAGGACAAGCGCTGCATGCTTAGCCTCGATGTTGCGCCCTTATCTTAGGTGCTGTGCGCTTGACCAGGAGGGATTTCCAACCGATTTGACCATCCAAATCAAGTCAAAATACCTCGAAACTCTTTCCAAATTTCCCTCAATAATTTTTAAGGGGTAAGTACAAGTCATCAGCTCATCTCCAATTATTTTTGTCATCATTTAATTGAAAGAAGTGAAGCCCTAAGAGGAAACCCTAGGCAACAAATCTTGAAATCAATGTTTACCATTACTTCATCTGCCTATAAAGAGTATTAGTCAATAAAAGGGTGAATGAGGGTGTTGTGAAGGTTTTCATTCATCTACGTTTCCTCCTAAACCCATTTCCTTGATAACACTCTATCCCTTCACTTGCAAAAAACTACCATTCCATTACCTTTTTTTTCATCTCAAATTTCACATCAAATTCTAATGTTGGAAAAGCAGAGCTTTCGAAATGTCAAGGGAAGAAGATAGTGACAGTGATGGAGAGCCTCAAATGCCAAGGAGGCATGAGCACAAAGGTGGAAAAATCAATAGGTTTGAACCCCTCAACACAAGGGAGCTAATGGCATCTGCCCTTACTGTTTTATGCTTCAAGCATGTGGGATGATTTGATTTTTGTGAGAAGCTACAACAGGTACAAAACCACCTTGAGCTAACTAGACTTTTCATCATTAAATTGCATGAAAAACAAGTTAACCTTGCAGGGGTCACCTTTGAGTTATCTATAGATGCTATTTCCAATGCCACATGCATACCTACTGTAGGGGAGAAATGGTTCAAGCAAGCCAATCTAGACATGAGCTACTTTGAACCCCACCTAAAGTATAAATACAAAGACCACATCAAATCCATCTTTCCTTTCTCACATTTTCTTAATAGGTATCCACCTATGATGAGAATCATTATGCAGTATTTTAGATGTGAGGGAAAGTTCTTCTGGCTTTACTCCTATCACATTAGGGCTCTTATGCACTTTACTAGAGTGAGGATGCTGCACAAACCCTATTACCTCTACATAACCATTGATAAAATCTCCTATATTGTATAAAAGAGAGACTATCCTCAACAGATGCAAAGCCTCTTTCATCACTCTCTTATACAAATGGTTGTTATGCACCAATTACATCAGAAAGGCATTCCATGGGAGATCATCATAGAAAATGAGGTGTTTACTTCTCCACAAGCCCATCAGTAGCATGATGTCCCTTCATCTTCTCATCCTCTCCTTCCTCCATCCACTCAGATTCCCTCACATCAAAATGACTCTTCAAGCTCACCATCCACTCACAGTCCTTCACATCATGATGATCCTCCTCATTCATCACCTTTTCACAATCCCTCACCATCATCTCATGGTACTAGTGCATCAAACAATGAAGAAGCCAATGAGGCAAGTGCCAGTAAGGCAAGTGGAAGTGAGGAAGATGGCAATGAGGAAGATGTTAGTGAAGTAAAGAGCATTGAAGAATATTTCATTAATGATGGCAGTGAAACAAATGACAGTGAGATGGGCAACGTCAAACCTTTTCCTTTGACCTACTAGATGGGAAAAATTCATATGTTTTCTACCCTTAAGAGGCAAGGGGCCATGCCTTCTACATCAACCAAGCAGCTTGACAAAGGTAAGGAAAAGGTCATTGATGAAGAACAAGTAGACAAACATGAGACTAAACACAAATTTCAACTTATTCACCTTGACAGTGATGATGAAAATGAGCAGAGGATCACTAGCATGCTGCTTGAAAGAAAATATGCTTAGATTAAAGATCTGCAAACCAATATAGTTAGGGCTAAGAATGTGATCCACTTTTTTGAGGTTGAAAATAAGAAGTTGGAGGCAGATAAGGCTATATATGAGATCAAAGCTATCAGAGCTTAGAAAGAGGCTAGAAAAGCCAAGGAAAATCTAGATGAGGTCTTGGGAAATCATGACGACACTTAAGAAGAGGAAGAAAACATTCATAGGAAGAGGCCAAGGAAAGCTAGCTTGAAGAGAGCTCTAGCCAAGGAAAGGGAGCAAGAGACATCATTGGCAGAGCAGCTCACTCCTAGTGAGCTTCTTACCATGGAGATTAGCTTTGATAGAGAACCTTGGATAGAGAGAGAAAATGTGCACTTAGAGGGTCAGTTGGGTAATACCAAGAGAGACCATGACCTTCAAAAAAACAAGGCAAGGCATTATGCCTTTGGAGACAATATTGCAAGGGCTAAGCTCAAAAGAGACCTTGCAAAGATTCAATCCCAAAAAGAGGAAAAATAAAAATAAAAACTTTACATTCTTGCTCATGCATCCCTCCAAGCATCCCAGACATTATCGGTAAGACAAATCCAAATTTTGGCACATTTTTGCAGATTTTGAGTTTTTGACTATTTTGAAGGGCCAAGCGTGCTGCACCACTGGCACTGTGATCTTTTTATGGGAACCCATTGGAGGAAAATTTGAAATTTTTAGGATCGTTAGGCCAAGGAAATCATTCACTGAACATTTCAGCTCATTTGGAGTAAAAATGGTACTCGAAAAGTGCCAAAAACAAGCAAAAAATCAACTTTCTGCCCTATTTTTCAGAGCTGTCGCTGCACCCTAAGAAGTCTTGGTATAAGTGGTTTTTGATAATGGAAATGGAAACCAATCATGAAAATAAATTTTGTTTTAGAAATTGGATAGGTGAGGCTTTCCAATGAGCTAGCATGTAGCTCATTTGGACACTGGGAAGGCCTCAAAATATCAGCTGCAAAAAGACCATTTTTTCCCGATTTAGCGCTGCACCCTTGAACCTTAGTGTTGTGCCCTTGCCAGAAAGTCAACACAAGACACTTGAGATATTTTGAAAGCTATTGCGAGGCCTTAAAGTCAATTTTTTTTCCAAAATTAGTTGAGGAGTTATGTTAGGAGTTATTTTTTCATTTATTAATTAGGATATTTGTGCCTTGGGCCTTGCATTGTCTCATAGGACAAATTAGCATTTATGATTATTTAATGACATTTGAAAACCCTAGGTAGGGTTTTGGTCCTCCTTTTAAAGTTTAATACTGCATGGAGGCCTTGTTGTATTTATTGGTTGATTGTTGAGCTGGGCATAGAATCTTAGTTTTAATGAAGTTTGGCTTTGGATCCTTTGTAAATATCTTCAACTAAATATCAATGGAACCAACACATTCCTAGGGTTTATGATATTTTTTATATGGTGATTTTATTCCACTCTTGTCAATGTTTTCCTTTTTTTACATTATGTTCATGGTTTCTCTGATAATAGGACATAAATTTTAGAGTTGGATATGTTATTTTGGCACCATACTTCTGTATGCATCCTTTTAAATCTATGTTTTCTTCTTTGAAGTTTAATTAAAGAATCCTTAAATGCTCTTTAGTTTCACTGAAATGTTATCTTAAAATTTCTCTTTGTTTGAAATTAATATTTAGAGAATTCTTAACTACTCTCTAGGATTACTTGATTGTTGTTTTGAGGTTTGTCTAGTGAAGTCTAGTTGAAGAATTCTTAACTACTCTTCCATTTTACTATGTTATCATCCTGAAAGATTTTCTTGTTCTAGTATGTTGAAGGATCCTTAATTTCCCTTTAAACCTATTGCATTCACAACTTCATGTTCATTTAATACTCACCAAACCTATTTAGATCCATTTGGCTTTGTTAACTTTCCCTTTGAAACACCCTTGTCCTATTGTTGTACTTTTGAAGACCTTTCGCAGACTACATAGTCCAATGGTATGAATATCTCTCACTCTATATGTTCTACTTGACAGCCTACCCAACCAAACAAACAAAACAAATAAACCCTAATCATTATAACTAGCCTAAAATCAAAACCCTAAAATCAATCAATTTTACATATTTTACACAAATATAGAGCGAGCCCTCTCTAAGTCGAGGAAGGCTAGGTCTTATGGCTTCAAAGACTGGTTTGATGCAACCCTCGTTCAATTTGGTATTTCCAATATGACAAATTACATTGATCTAACATAATGGCGACTCCACTAGGGATCTGAGTAAGTAACAACTTAAATATTCCTTAAGACCTCAGAAAACCCCTGTCAAAGATATCCAATTGACTCCCCTCCTAACATAATGGCCACTCCACTGGGGAATCTGACTAAGTAACAAGATTAGGAATTCCTTAAGAACTCATAAATCCCCTATCAAATATAGAAAAATCAAGTGTTAGTGAACACTGATATCTGGTTGATTTACATACTAGCACCATGATGACTATACTATAGAACACTTATTGAAAAGCTTAGTGTTACACAAAGAACTTGGAAAACCCAAAAAAATCCTTTTATTTTTATTTAGCTGTTGATGGTGGACAACAATTACATCCTCAAAACAATAAACACCATCCACCTAGTTACTCCACAGGTCTTCAGTAGCCCTGTTTATCCCAATATTCCTCACAGACTCCCCTGGGAATACACTAATCTATCCTAATAGAAGAAAACCCAGTCACTTATTGTGTGAACTTAGTAACCTTATAGATAGGTCTATTTTTCAAAACTCTCATAAAATTCCAGCCTCTCTGTGTTTTGGGTCTGAAATCTGGCTTCACAAAGAATCAGCACTAGATCTAACCCTGAATGAAGCTCTCCTACCATAGTTGATGACCCAGAAAGAATATTATGGAAAATTTCTAGGACTGAAGACTCGACTGTTGTTAGACCCATTCACAAATAAATTTCTATCCCTGAAAAACTTACACCATAGAAAGAAACTATTCATGGCTAAGTCTCAAAGTGGGATAGACCAGACATACCTTGAGCCGACATATTTGTAGTAGAGTCCTACTAGAGAAGCCTCTCCTTCCACTCCTCCTGATTTTTAGCTTCTCCAACACTTTGGCTCCTTTCATTCCAAATCTGCTCAATCTCATCTTTCTGGTCCAAGTACATCTACCACTCCCATTCATACATCTGTTGTACAAACCACTCCATTTCATCCTCCACCTCCTCTCACAAACCCCCCTCTTGTAAACCCTCCTTGGGTTCCTTTACTTTACCTCAAATCATGGTAGCATGGTTTGCCCCATTGGTACTACCCCAAACTTTATTTCCTATGCCATAGGACTACCAATCTAAAATCCCTCACTTTACTGGAGCTGACTCTACTACCACCCAAAAACATATAGACAAGATGAATGATGCATTTGACTACTAATAAATAGAAGAGGAGACCATAAAAAAGAGAATGATTTCCCAAATATTAGGAGGAGAAGCAAAGAAATGGTTCAAAAACCTAACTCCTAACATTATTCATGACCTCCCTTCCCTTTATCAAAAATTCATAAACAAATGGGAGACAGAGAAATCCTCTCCAAATCATATCAGAATATGATAACCTTAAGATAAATGTAACAGAAAGTGTCCAATACTACTGCACTAGGTTCAATAGTGTATACAATGCACTTCCTCCCCACATGAAACCCCCCTAAAGCCTAGCCTTATTAAAATTTCCAGATGGGTTTGATCCAGACATGTGTTATCAATTAAGAGAAAGAGATCCCCTTACCTTAGAGGAAATGAAAAGAGGATCAGTAAGTGTAGAAGCCAACCTAAATGCTAAAAGGGTTAGATTAAGAGAAGAGAAGAAGGTTACATACAAAGAGGAAACCATGGCCTCCACATTTGATGCTAAAATTTACAATCTAGTTAGTCTAATGGAAAGAATGATGGAGAAAATCAATTTGAATGAAAGAGCACCCCTTGAGAAAATGAAGCAATTCCTCAAAACAGAAATAGAAACCAAAACTTTAGAAGTGACATTCCTCAAAATAGACAAAGAGACAATGAAAAACAAATCATAGCTCCTTTCCAAGAAAACTATGTAGATGAAGAGGAAAGAGAGACAGAAGAGAAGGAAGAAAAGCATGTAAATCTGATAGGCTCTAATAATTAAGGTGATTTTTTTCTCACAGAAGAGGAACAAGGTCTATTTTCCTCAAACCAAACTAATAGAACATATGAGGATTTTGAAGATTACAAGCTAGGATTTGAAAATGCTATTGTGGAGGTTCATAGGCAGTATGAACTTAGAAGTAAGAAAACCCAAGATGCCTCCAAGAAAAAAAAAATCAGAGATTTTTGATAGAAATACCCCTGGAAACATTCTAAAAAAGATAACAGAAAACACCAACATAATGGCTAAGACTCCTAATCAGAGCAAAGACAAAACCAGCCAACCAAATGTTAACCAAAGCTGCCCTAGTACATTAACTAGTGGCCCTGAAAAACTGCTTTACCTGACATTCCTAATAAAAATCGCAAAGAAAAGTTGTTGAAAAGACCATGTATGATAAAACTGATGTAAATATGCCAAAAAATCCAAAACCATTCAATTTTAAGACTGAGATTTCCAATATCAAAATATCCATACCTCTGTTGTCCTAATACATTAACTAGTGGCCCTAAAAAAATTGCTTTACCTGACATTCCTAATAAAAATAAGCAAACCAAATTTGATGAAAAGACCATGTATGATAAAAATGATGTAAATATGCCAAAAACACCAGTACCATTCAATTTTGAGAATGATATAGCCAAGATCAAAATACCCATACCTCTTACTAAACTAGTGACTCAAGATGTATATAGCTCTCAAGCTTTGAAGGCCTTAAACATAGGAAATGACATCGACACTATGACTCTAACTGATGACAAGCCAGAGTTGTTGTTTGGACCTGAGGTAGAAGGAAAATAACAAGAACGAGTTGTACCCCCATTCTATGTCAGATTGAATGTTCATGACAAAATCTTGTACAATGCCATGATAGACTCTAGTGCTTCACATAACCTCATGCCAAAGGTAGTGATGCAAATATTAGGCCTCGAAATAACCCAACCTTACAAACACTTATACTCCTTTGATTCAATTAGCGTTAAATGCCTAGGCCTAATCAAGGATCTCTGTGTCAACCTGGCACAAATACTAGCTAAGAGCCTAGTCATGGACATTGTAGTGGTTGACATACCCGAATTATGGCATGCTTTGATCTAGATCATGAGGAGAAAAACTCCAAGGAAACCTCCAAATGGACATGACATAAAATACCATTCCAGTCTTTAACCAAACAAGAAGATTGTACAGAGAATCTCACATGAAATACATGGTAAGTAGCCAAGATATGCCAAACAACACCCCCTCTATTCTATCCATTCAGACCTTGACTCATTCATCTTGTATAATGAAGATGACATTAATGAACAATTAAATGAAAAGGAGGAAGAACTAGGCCTATCAGAACAGTCAAACCAAACACAAAATGAAGAACAGGACAACGAAAACTCTAGCAGCCATGAATAACAACATAATGGTGAATCTGAATTTCAAAGACTTTGGAACATGAGATTTGATGGCTCTTGTGGCAAAGTTGGTTCAGGATAAGGTCTTTGGATACACAACACCAATGAGGGTCACTCTTACAAGCTATATTTTCCATGTACAAACAATATTGCAGAGTATGAAGCTCTTCACCTAGGATTACACTTCTTGAAAAACATAGGAGCTAAGAAGATTTATGTTCTAGGAGATTCCAAGCTAATCATTAGGCAAATCAAAGGATAATATTCAACCAATAATCCTAGGCTAAGAGAATATAGGAATGCTTCCTTAGACCTTCTCCATCCGAAGAGCTCAAAACAACCTTGCCAATGAACTAGCCTTAGCTGCCAACACTTGCCAATTACCTCATGCAAATGAAAAATACACTGTAGAGGTCAAAATCATACCATCAGTACTTGATAATATAGATTATTGGCAAGTATTTGAAAATTAAAAACAAATTGAAGACTTCTTGCAACCCAAAACCAAGTTTTAAATGTCGAAGTTAGACTTAAACCATCAAGAGGACTGTTTTGTTGAAGAATAAACACAAAAAACAGAGCTGCCTTGTACTGCTAATATAAATTTGCTAGAACACCCTCTTGAGGTAGAATTGTTTGAAGATTTAGATAAAAAAAACCTTCAGGTATTTCAATACAAAGATAACTCAATATCAAGAGGTCTTGCCCCCTTAGAAGAGTTGTTTTATTTCAATGATGTTTCTAGGAAGCCAAAAATGGAAACTACTGAGACTGATGTAGAAGAATGCAACATAGGAAGTGTAGAAGAACCCAAAATGATAAATTTGTCTAAAACTCTCCCACCTCACATAAAATGGAAATACATTAAGCTTCTCAAATAATTTAAGGATGTGTTTTCATGGGGTTATGAGGACTTGAAGTCCTATGACACAAACATTATTCAACATAAGATTCCTCTCAAGGAAAACCAGAAACCATTCAAGAAAAAATTGGGAAGAATAAACCTCGTCCTAGTGTCTCTAGTTGAGAAGGAAATAAAGAAGATATATGATGCTGGAATCATAGTCCCACTCAGGTAGTTAAAATGGGTTTCAAACGTTGTGTCAGTAAGAAAGAAAACATGGGAGATTAGGCTATGCATAGACTTTACAAAGTTAGACAAATCCTTCCTGAAAGAAAACTACCCTTTACCTAAGATGGATCATATACTACAAAGCATACTAGGCTCTAAAAGGATGTCATTGCTTGATGGTTTTTTGGGTTGCAATTAGGTGCTAGTACTTCCAAGTGATCAGCACAAAACTACCTTCACTACACCTTGCAATGATGTCATCAAGGTATATCATAATGAAGTAGCCTATGTCTTCGAAAAAAGCAATGTCCATGTCTCATTTAAAAGTAGCCCCCACATTCATTAACCCGAAAGGAATTTTTACATACATCAAGGTGTCCTATTCTAAAACTGATAAAGAACACCTAGTTCACCTAAGAAAGGTCTTTGAAAAGTGTAGGAACCATGGTCTATATTTAAATCCTAATAAAAATCTATTTGGCCTTCACGAAGGAAAACTCTTAGGCCACATCATCTATGAAGAAGGGATTAAGATAAACCCAAAAATGGTTGAGGGTATATTGCATATCAGCCACCCTAGGAACATTAAAGAGCTGTAATATTTCATTGGAAAGATAAATTTCCTAAGAAGGTTCATACCAAACCTTGCAGAACTCCTAAGAAGCATTACAAACATAACAAAAATAGAAATAGGAGTCAATTCGAACATAGAAACCAAACAATAATTTCAACTGTTAAAACAAGCACTCACCCAAACACCAGTTCTAATTAGCCCTAACTTAGCCAAGAATTTATTCATCTTCTCATTTGCATCGGAACACATTATTGCTGCAGTGTTTATACAAAATAACATGATGGGAAAAGAACATCCCATAGCTTTCTTCATCAATGAACTAAGAGATGCCCTTCTAAAATATAACATTATGGAGAAACAAGATTTTGCCTTAATCAAAGCCTTAAAATATTTTAGAGTTTACATCTTGCATTCACATGTCATCGCTTTCGTTGCACACACAATTTTCAAGAACACACTAAATCAAGATCCTGATGGTAAAAGGGGTAAGTGGATTGTTGTCATCTTAGAATGTGATCTAGAAATCAGACCCACTAAACTAATCAAAGGACAAGGACTTGCCAAACTCATGGCTGAAGCAAACTTTAAAGAACTAGACATAAACATGATACATTTCTTGGATGAACAAGAGGAAATGGCGACTCCACCCATTGAAGAAGCATTTCTGAACTCACTCTGATATGCTAATATATTGTATGTAATTTTTAATCTAAATTCTCCTTCTGCTTTGTCCAAAACAAAAGCTAGATTCTTGAAACTAAATGTTGTAAATTTCTACATTCTAGATAGAGCTTTGTATTGGAAAAATTATGTTGGTATCTTGATTAAATGTTTACTTGAAGATGATGCAGATAAAATCATGCATGAGTTTCATGAAGGGGAATGTGGAGGTCATTTCTACTCAAAAACCACTGCCAACAAAATCCTTAGAGTTTTTTTATATCGGCCTACTCTTTTCCCTGATACCCACAAGCTAGTTGTAACTTGCCATAAATGCCAAATATTTGATGGGAAAATAAAGCTTTTGCCTTTACCTTTGCATGCTATCAGTGCTGAAACTCCTTTTCAACAATGGTGTTTCGATTTCATTGCCGAAATGCACCCTGCCTCACTTCCCAACACAAATGGATCCTTACTGCAACTAACTATTTAACCAAATTGATAGAACCCATCCCTTCAAGGAATGCCACTCACTTAGTCATCATCAAGTTCCTTGAAACCAACATCTTGTCTAGATTTGGTTGTCCTAAAAATATCATCACCGATAATGCTGCTGCATTTAAGTCCAAGAGAATGGTGGAGTTTTTCTATAGGTATCACATCACACTAGGGAATTATACATCTTATTACCCTCAAGGTAATGGGCTGGCTGAGTCCTCTAACAAAATTTTGTTGAACATCATCAAGAATTTGTTGGAAGAGAACAAAAATTCATGGCATAACAAACTAGTGCATGCACTATGGGCTGATAGATTAATAAGAAAGAAATATATTAACATGTCTCCCTATCAACCAGTGTATGGCATGGATGCAGTTTCCCTAACATCCTTGGGAGTCCTAGTGATGAAGGTCCTCCAAGAGGTACAATCAGAGGATAATGACATAGAAAGGAGGCTAAACCAAACCATTCATTTGCAGCAATCAAGGGAAGAATTTTATAGCATAAAAAAAGCAGTGCAAGATAACATAAAGAATATCTTTGATAGAAGGACCAAGGTAAATGATTTCTAGATTGGAGACAAAGTGCTGAAATGGGATTCAAGGAAAGAGGACAAAGGCAAGCATAGAAAATTTGAAAATCTATGGAAAGTTCCATATATCATCCATTCGGTTAGAATTAACAATGCCTTTTTTCTACAAGAACTAGATGGGACAGAGTTATTTGGAAGTCTCTTCAATGGCAGGATGCTCAAGAACTAATTTTTTTTAAATTCCTATTTTGAAGCTTCATTCACTGTACATAACATTTCTTGATGAAATATCATAAAAATGAAACACAAAAACAAAGAAAAGAAGAAAAAGAGGGCAGGTTTAAAGAAGAGGTACAACCCCATACCAAAAAAGAGTATTGCTGAAAGTGTGCAAGCCTAAATGCCACTTCTTTTGAAGAAAAAAAAGTCGTGTTCAATCATTTAGCCTAATCATGACTGAACATGTTTTAAATTTATGCGGATAGGTTAGTGAAGGAGGATTTTCCAAACCATGTGAACTTGGCTTGTCAGTAGATTATATTAGGAAAAGATATTTGGTTTCAATGCTCAAATTTGAACCAAAAGAGAAAGAGAGGGATAGCTAACAAATTCCAAATTATTAACCCTAAAATTTCTTGTTTCACTTGTACAAAAATAAATTCTATGAGCAGCTTGTCCAAAATTCCATAGCCAATGAAAAATCCAATTGCTTAAACTTGGTTTGATCATGTTTTAAATTTCATGTTAGTAGATTAGAGAATGAAGATCCGTCAAACTGCTTAACCTTGAGAGATAAGTAGACTAGGTAGAGAATAAAGAGTTTGTTAGCCTAATCTGAACTCTTGGAAGTGATAAGGGTACGAGTAGATATTTTTTATGATTTCAAAATAAAATGATATCAAGGGTTTTCCAATTCAAGTGCACCCAGAAGAAGAAAAATTTCTAGGCAAATTATGATGGGTAGGTGGAACTGATATTGAAGCAATCATGTTTTTTAAGATTTGAGATCACAACTTCAAAAGAACATCAGCAAGTGAATAAGGAGGGATCTTCCAAGTACATGTAATCTACTAATCTTCAAAAGTTAGAGATCTGAACTCTGAGGTTCTGGACACCTCCTAGAAAGGAGTTGCCCTCCCCCAAGTGGAGCCATTGTCATTCATCAGTATTTTTCATTATCTGTAGATGAATAAATATTTGTTCTATATTTTTAAAAACAACCTTCCTTGAAAATTGTGACATTCAGAAATCTCACTTCCTTCATTATCCTTCTGGAATTTTTTTCACTATTCTATCATCTTTCCATTCCATGGTCACCCTGTCACTCCTACAAACTCCTTATGGGCCTCTACCTATCATTATCATCTTCCTTCCCTACCTATAACTTCACCGGCCTATTTTTCCCTTGTCCATAACTCCACCTTCCTTATAGGGTTTCCTATAGCCTACTCATTCCCATGTTCCCCAGGTTCCTCAAGAATTTATGGTCTCAAAACTATCTATGTAGGCTCTTTAGATAAATCAAGTACATTGGATTTTGTACCTTCAATAAAACACTTTGAAAATACTTTGTTTTTCACTTGAATCCTCCAAGCCAATTTTCAATCAAGATTATGTCAAAGAGCCCTCCCACTAGGTCAATTAGGGTTTCACATGCTTTACAGTCATCATTGGTGTTTCAAGCACTATTTTTACCTTTTTAGAATATGACTCAGATGTAATATAATGTTGAGACATGGTTATTCAAGAAAAACCTAAAGAGTTTCCTAAGAAGACTATCCTTCAGTTCAGAGTCTTTACATGAGGAAAATGGAAAAACTTTCACTTTTTTGCAGGAGTGTTGAAAGGTATGTCAACAGAAAGTATTGGTAAGGTAGGTGGTATGCTCTTGAATGAAGACAATTTGCAGTAAGGAAGAGAGGAAACACTTGTTATTGTATATAATTATGGTTTCTGAGCTTGATGGTCCAGTAGATTTCCAAATAGCGATCAGTTGCATAAATGACTTGGAGGAGGCACACAAATCCTACCATGAAGAAAGTCTATTAGATTTTATTGATAAGATAGGGAAAATGGTGAGTCAAAATGGAAGGAAATGAATGAACTTGAAATGGCTATAGAGAACTTAGAATACAACACTGATGATTGTCTTAAAGCACTCCAAATACCTAGGGTTTGGGGAAAATGGCCATACAAGTGGAAAAGATGATTTGAGTTTCATCATGAAAGCAAAAAGGATTTTGAGGATGTCACTGTTTGATCTTATCCCAAACTTTTCAAAATGAGTTTTTCATGCCTAAATGATCAAAGGATGATTTGAACTCTATGCTACAAGAAAAATATAATTTTGAGGTTTTTGTTGTGTCAAAATAAATATGTCAAATATTCAGGATCAAAAGGAAAACAAACTTCATAACTTCATCAAACTTCCAGCCAAGGTGAAAAGTTTAAGTTGAGTTTCCTGATAGAAATTACACAAAAATTTCAAGAATCTGGTATGTCCCTAAATCATAAAGGTGTCAAAATGAACGTTTTATGCCTCAAGGAGCAAAAGGAGAGTCTAATTCATCATTTTAGTCACCTGCAGAGAAAAGGTGTAAAACTGTTAGTGAGAAAAGGTGAAAATTTGAGTTAAAATTGATGATGGAAACCACAGAGGATTTTGAAGCTGCTATTGTGTATAATTGTCACAAAATCATCAAAATAAACAAGTCAAGTCCCAAAGGATTAAAAGCAAAGCCAGATTAGTGTTTTCAATCACTTGTAAAGCAAAAGTGAAAGAATATGAGTGAAAAGGGAAAAAATGCTTAAACATTAAAAAGTGGGTTTTCAAAGGTTCAATTAAATTTCCCAAGTCTATAAAAGTGCATCTTGTATTTCAAAAGACTCATTATTGCATTTCAAGTGATCAAGAATTCTCAGGAGAAGAAAATTCAGGAGTTTTCAAGACAAATTTGGATAAATTTTTGTGGTGTTGTGCGGTCAAACTAGCGCTTCGCCCTTGGAAAAAATCCCCCATACATTCTACATGGATGCTACGTGCCTAGAAGTGAGAGTTGTGTGCCTACCAGAGCACTACACTCTTGCCTAGAAACACACTCAGTGCATTTCTCTTGGCACTGTGCCATTAGGACAGGCGTTGCGCCCTCAACTTAGGCAGTGTGTGCTTGGCCAAGATGGCTTTCCAAGAAATTTGACCATATAAATCAAGTCAAAACACCTCCAAACTCTTGTCAAAGGTCCCTCAACAATTTTTAAGGGGTAATTACAAGTCATAAGCTCATCTTCAAGTATTTTTGTCTTCATTTAATTGAAGGAAGTGAATTCCTAAGAGGATACCTTAGTCTACAAAGCTTAAAAGCACCGTTTACCATTACTTCATATGCCTATAAAGAGTATCAGTCAAGACAAGGGTGAATTAGGGTGTTGTGCAGCTTTTCATTCATATAATTCCCCCCTTAAACCAATTTCCTTCATAACACTCTTTCCCTTCACTTGCAAAAAACTACCATTCCATTACCTTCTTTTTCATCTCAAATTTCAAATCAAATTCTAGGGTTGTAAAAGCATAGTTTTCAAAATATGAAGGGAGGGAGACAGTGACAGTGATGGAGAGCCTCAAATTCCAAGAAAGCATGAGCACAAAGGTGGAAAAATCAATAGGTTTGAACCCCTCAACACAAGGGAACTAATGGAATCTCCCCTTATTGTTTCATGTTTCAAGCATGTGGGATGCTTTGATTTTTGTGAGAAGGTACAGTAGGTACAAAACCACCCTAAGCTAACCAGAATTTTCATCATTAACTTGCATGAAAAACAAGTTAACCTTGTAGGGGTCACCTCTAAGTTATCTACAGATCCCATTGCCAATGCCATAGGCATACCTAGTGTAGGGTATAAATGGTTCAAGCAAGCCAATATAGACATGAGCTACTTTGAACCCTGCTTAAAGCGTAGATACAAAGACCACAAAAAATCCATATTTCCTTTCTCGCATTTTCTTGATAGATATCCACCTATGATTAGAATAATTATGAAGTATTTTATATGTGAGGGAAGGTTCTCCTGGCTTTTATCCTATCACATTATGTTTCTTATGAAATTTACTATAGTGAAGATGCTTCACATACCCTATGACCTCTACAGAGGCATTGATAAAATGCCCTATATTGTACAAAAGAGAGACTGTCCTCAGCAGATGCAAAGCCTATTTCATCACTCCCTTATCAAATTGGTTGTTATGCACGAATTAAAGAAAAAAGGCATTCCATGGGGGACCTTCATAGCAAATGATGTGTTTACTTATCCACAAGCCCATCAGCAGCAAGATGTCCCTTCATCTTCTCATCCTCTCATTCCTCCATCAACTCACCTTCCCTCTCCTCATGATGACTCTTCCACCTCACCATCCACTCACAGTCCTTCACATCATGATGATCCTCCTCCTTCAACACCTTTTCACAATCCCTCACCATCATCTCAGGGTACCAGTGCATCAAACAATGAAGAATCCAATGAGGCAAGTGGCAGTAAGGCAAGTGGCAGTGAGGAAGATGGTAGTGAGGAATATGTTAGTGAGGCAGAGAGCATTTAAGAATATGGTAGTAATGATGGCAGTGAAATAGATGACACTGAGATGGCCAACATTGAACCTTTTCCTTTTACCTAACAGAGGGGAAATAGGCATGTGTTTGTTGCCCTTAAGAGGCAAGGGGCCATGTCTTCTACATCAACCAAGCAAATTGACAAAGGTAAGGAAAAGGTCATTGATGAAGAAGAAGAAGAGAAACATGAGACTGAAAAATAATTTCAAATTATACACCTTGACAGTGATGATGAAAATGAGCATAGGATCAGTAACATGCTTCTTAAAAGAAAATATGCTTAGATTAAATATCTACAAACTAATCTAGGTAGGGCTAAGAATGTGATCCCCCTTTTTTATGTTGAAAATAAGTAGCTAGAGGCAGAGAAGGCTATCTATGAGATCAGAGCTATCAGAGCTCAGAAAGAGGCTAGAAAATCCAAGGCAAAGCTAGATGAGGTCTTTGGCACTCATGATGACACTAAATAAGAGGAAGAAAAGCTTCCAAGGAAGAGGCCGAGGACAATTGGCTTGAGGAAAGCTCTAGAAAATGAAAGAGAGCAAGAGACAACATTGGCAGAGTAGCTCACTCTTAGTGGGTTGCCTGCCATGGAGATTATCTTTGATAGAGAACCTTGGCTAGAGAGAAAATTTGCACATAGAGGGTCAGTTGGAGAAGACCAAGAGAGACCTTGACCTTCAAAATAAGATGGCAAGGAATTATGCCTTAAGCAACAAGATTGCAAGGGCTAAGCTCAAAACATCTCTTGAAAAGATTCAATTCCTAAAAGAGGAAAAAGAGAAAGAAAAACTTTGCATTTCTTGTTCATGCATCCCTGCAAACATCCCAGACATGATCAGTAATACAAATCCAAATTTTGGCACATTTTTGAAGATTTTGAGTTTATGACTATTTTGAAGCACCCAGCGCACAGTGCCACTAGCGTTGCACTCTTTTTTGGGGAACCCATTGTAGGAAAAATTGAAGTTTTAAGGATCCTTAGGCCAAGGGCATCACTCACAGAACGTTTCGGCTCGTTCGGAGCAAAACTAGTAGTCCAAAAGTGCCGAAAACAAGCAAAAAATCAACTTTGTTCCCTATTTTGATAATTGGTGTTGCGCCTTGAGAAGTCTTGGAAAAAGTGGTTTTTGACTAGGAAAATGCACACCAACTAGTAAAATAAAGGATTTTTGGAAACTCGACAGGAAAATTTTTCCAATGAGCTATCATGGAGCTCATTTGGACACCGAGAAGGCCTGCAAACCTCAGTTGCAAAATACCAATTTTTCCAGATTTGGCACTGTGCCCTTGGCCTGGCACCGCGCTGTGGAACCTCAGTGCTGCGCCCTTGCCAGAAAGTCAAGAAAAGACACTTGAAGATATTTTGAAAGTTATTGAGAGGCCTTAAAGTCAATTTTTTAGCCAAAATTAACTGAGGAGTTATTGTTAGGAGTTATTTTTGCATTTATTAAGTTAGGATATTTGTGCCATGGGCCTTACATGGTCTCATAGGACAAATTGGATTTTATGAGTATTTAATGAAATTTTGAAACCCTAGCTAGGGTTTTGGTCATCCTTTGCAAGTTAAATACTGCATGGAGGCCTCATTGTAGTTGTTGGTTGATTGTTGAGTTAAGCATAGACTCTGAGTTTTAATGAAGTTTGGCTTTGGAGCCTTGTAAATCTCTTGGACAAAATATCAATGGAACCAACACATTCCTAGGATTCATGAGCTTTGTTAGATGGTGATTTTACTCCACTCTTGTCAATGTTTTCCTTCGTTTACATTATTTTCATGGTCTCTATGATAATAGGACAAAAATTTTAGAGTTGGATATGTTATTTTGGCACCCTGCTTCTTTCTGTATCCTTTTATCTCTATGTTTTCTTATTTGAATTTTAAATAAAGAATCCTTAAATTATCTTTAGTTTCACTGAAATTTTATCCTAAAAGTTCTCTTTGTTTGAAAGTAATATTTAGAGAATTCTTAACTCTTTTCTAGGATTACTTTATTGTTGTTCTTAGGTTTGTCTAGTGAAGTCTAGTTGAAGAATTCTTAACTTCTCTTCAGTTTTACTATGCTATCATCCTAAAAGCTTTTCTTATTCTAGTATGTTGAAGGATCCTTAATTTTCCTTTAAACCTACTGCATTCACAACTTCATGTTCATTTCATACTCACTAAACCTAGTTAGATCCATTTGGCTTTGTTAACTTGCCCTCTGAAACACCCTTGAACCATTTTTGTAATTTTCAAGACCTTTCGTAGACTCCATATCCCAATGGTTTGAATATCTCTCACTCTATCTATTCTACTTGACAACCTACCCAACCAAACAAAAAAAAACCAAACCCTAATCATTATAACTAGCCTAAAATCAAAGCCCTAAAAAACAATCAATTTTACAAATTTTACACAAATATAGCAAGAGCCCTCTCTGAGTCCAGGAAGGCTAGGTCTTAGGGCTCCAAATATTGGTTTGATATTACCCTTATTGAATTTTGTCCTACCAATCTGAAAAATTATAGGGACCTAAAAAAGGGCTCATGGAAACTATCTGCATATTGAGTTGTGGCATTGATGGCTCCAATGATTGCAAGAATTTTGTGGGAGCCTCCCATCATGGGGTGGGACTGCAGTTCCCAGTAGCTCCTTTTTCATCATTCATTTCATCCTTAGCAATGGAAAACACCTTATAAGATTGAAATCCCCTTTTTTCTCTTTCATTTCATCCTTATCATGGAAAGCACCTTATAATATTGAATAAAGAAGAATGAAATCTTCCTATTAAGGAATCTAGAATGTTGTGGGTGCCTACCATTATGGGGTGGTAGTGTAGTGCCCACTATCTCATTTCTACTCTTTTATTTCATCCTTAGCAATGGAAAAAACCTTATAAAATTGAAATCCGGTTTTTTCTCTTTCATTTCATACTTATCAATGGAAACCACCTTATAAGATTGAATAAAGTAGATTTAAATCTTCCTATTAAGGAATCTATAATTCATGTAGGCAAGCTTCTAAAATGAACATAAAAGCAATATATGATTCATGGTTCTTTCCAAGGATTGTGTGAAGCTCTTTTGAGCATTGATGCTCTTTGAGATAGTTTAATTCACCCTTAATTGGCTTCCATCAACAACCCCTTTCCACGAATTTTGAACATGAGACAAATTGGGGGCTAAAATCCACTCAAACCAATTGGTCTACCCCTGATGCATATGATAAAATTTTACAAGAAAGGGTTATCATACAACAAATTGGTGTTTGTCTTGACAACAACCTTAAAAATAAATTATTATTATTATTATTATAATTATAATCATAAACTTTGAAAAAAGGGTTTGAAAATATAGAAATACAAAAATTATCTAATACCTAATAGATAAACTAGAAAGACAGGTGGAAAGAACCTAATCACTACCTGATAAAATAGTGAAACAATTTGTAATGTTTTAAAAAAGCAAATCAATCCTTTCTTTATATTTTGATAGGAAAAAAACACATAACTCATCAAAGAACAACACTCGAAGCTCCATCAAATTGAACAAAACTAATCATCTCTTTACATGTCAGACCCATTTAACATTATTTATCCTCTCTAAATTATCAAATAGCATGTTTCCAAGAAATTTTTATCATAGTTATTATCACATATATTTCAATTTTTTAAAAAGAAAAACTACTATATATTTCATGCCTCTCAGCCATATCAATGGCAGTTTACAGGATCAAGGAGGTTGTGCTTGTAGATGAGACTTCTTCCATGACAGTTCATCCCCTCATTTAAGTACAATATATACTAGATGCATATTTGTAGCTTGTGGAAAATATTCTTGAAAATCTCGATTAACATGCAAATAAAGAAAAACTTGCTTCCTGACAAAAACATATGCATTTGCCATGACTGTTGGAAAATAAATTATTTTGGAATTCTTCTACTTCATCGCCATTAGGGTATGATCGATGCCCTCTTCGTGAAGGGCATATATTGGAATCAATTTGGAAAGATATGCCATGAGTCTATGTCTCCATCCACACTGTAGTGACTCACACATGATTTGAACACAAACAAATCACTGTACATTTCAGCAATGTGTAATTATTTTCAATGCCAATCCAAAATCCTATTACTATAAATTAATTTCATCAAGGGGATAAGGTTAAGTGCTCATGGTTACATGAATATTAAGTCATTAACTCTATCATGTGCTTTCATTTCCATATTTCCTCGAATTTTATCCATCATGCCCAAAAGGAAACTTCAAATGAAATTTGCTCATATACTTTCTCCCACAATATTTATATAGAAAAGAAAAATAAGAGTAGGGATTGAATAACGTACACCAGGAAAGAAGGCTGAAGTTAGTTTATTATATTTTCATGCTTCTCGGAAGTATAATTTTTTAAACTATATTTCTTAGTTGCGGGGCTTTGCAACGGTTGGGTGAATGAATTACCTAGTGTCCTAAAACACTAAATATCAGGAGGAAGGCTGAAGGAGAACATTTCCTTGAAGGGGTAATAACCAC